>CAXIVR010000012.1:78826969-80026969 GCA_964035755.1 Teleogryllus oceanicus
ATTATCAATTTCAATCTTTCTAATTATGAGTAAATAAAAATCAGTTGTCAAATATTTTCTCATTCTCACCATTCTTTCTCATTTTCGTTTTGTTTTGGTTCAGGGAGAAGAAGCCATTATGTATCAAGTATTGTATTATAATATGCAAATTGATGCTAATATGCTAAGTATTTAGTCATTTAGCAATTTTATCGGAATATCAAGTATCATATAATAGGTGCAATTACAATATCGCGTGGCCTTGAATGAAATCAATAAATACATGTTTCCTGGACCTAGACCCAAGGTTGTCCAAGTCCAGAACTAGTAAATTACACTTCATTCTCACATGTTCTTGGCTCGGAGGCGAAGTATATTCTTATGACCACGACTTCCGACGTTGCCATTGAGAAGAGTAAGCAGGGAACAGGAATAGGAAAGTGAAGATGCTGCACCCATCGAAAAGAATGGGTAGGAATGGAAATACCCATGGAAAGAGAGTAGTAGGACATAGAACAGAAGGATAGATAGAAGGAGAAATCATAGTCAATGCAAAATCAGACCAAAAATATGAGAATAAAATGAAAGAAGAGAAAGGATGAAAGATTGAAGAGGAAAGGCTTAGGTGAGAGAAGGATGGGCGAAAGGAAGGAAAGAAAGTATAAAAGTAATGAGAGGCCAAGAATGATTAAAATGAATGAAAGGAGAGGATGGCAAGGAAAGTTCAGCGGAAAAAGAATCTGTTTGAAATACAATGATCAAATACAGGAAGGAAGAGTAGAAAGATGGTAGAGATGGCATGGCATGGAAAAGTAACGAAGTGGTGCTACAATGTGGCAGACTCTAATAGTTAAATTCCTATTCTTTTGGGTCAGGACTAAATTTTCAGATTTGTCCCACCCTCTTCTCGTACTTCCTCTCGCGCCTAAAGACCTGCCAGGTTCTCTGCAGTACTTATCACTCCTCTGGAGTCATTCCATGAAGAGGCCCCTTGCGCTCGGAGACATCACATAGGCATATTTCGGTCCCGTTGTGCCAGGTATCCCTCGTCACAATCTTGATGCTTGTACCGCAGTTCTGGATGAAGGGATCCAGTTTCACAATATCCTACAGATTACACTCACTGTTGGCTGTCAAGACAGAGTGCAGGACGATTAAGGTATTGGTATAATACGCTGAGATTTGCAATTTGCCTCCACAAACACAAATTAAATCATTCATGCCCTACGAGGGTGTTGAACCTAGAACACTAGGGTCCATTGCGGAGGATCCCAGCCACACTCCTGTCTCATAGAACTCACTCACCCGTGTAAACATATTTAGGTTATGTAATAAGAAAACTGCTTCGTTTGAAAATCAAATAGAATTTTTCAGCATCAAATCTAACAACATTGCACTGAGTAATTAGTAAATTCCAAAATAACATAAAGATAAAAAACTGTATTTGGACATAATATGACAGCTCTTATCAGTTAGCTACAGGATTTATTTTCTTCCTGTAATATTTATATTGAGTAAATTGTTTTTATCAAATACACGTGCTGTTTTACATTATACAATTTTGGTTCCATAACAAGTGAAAAATTATGACTTTTAGAATATCATAGATGAGTATAACAAGTTATGAAAGCAAATTTTCATTGAAAAATTTGGAGGCCTTATTTACAAAAATTGTGGAGTTTTCTGAATATGCCCAATTTTGTGATTAATTTCACAACAAACTTTCGAGTTTTGTTTTCGCGTTTTCGAGTCTTTCGGTTTTGTGTATTTCTCCGTATATAAGTACATATACAAGAAAATAAAGAATTAGAAATAGTGAAACAAGCCTCTGTAAGCAGTAGAGAGCAAGGTAAAGAGAAGAAAATCAGGTTGATGCAAAGCAACTGAGAGGGAAAGTTCGAGGAAGATGGATGGAACAAGGCTGAAATGGCAGAAGACACTGAAGACGAAGGAGAGTGATGGCAGAGGGTCGGGGCGTGCAGGAAGGCGGCAGCCGGGTGGGCGATGGACGAGTCAGCGCGTACCTCATTTAATCTCTGGCGAGCTGCCGGGTCGATATGGCGGCAGGTCGGAGATGGCGGTCTAACGCTGACAGGACCTGCGGGCGGCCGTAATGTAATAGGACGTGGGGCTCCTCCCCTCGGCCCCTGTCATGCTGTAGCTGAGACTCTGGCCGGCGAGGGCGAGGCTCGCGCGGGGCGGATGCAGGGCGGGATGCGGGGCAGGGAAGCGGGCGGGAAGCGGGGCGGAAGCGGGCAGGAAGCGGGGGCGGGGAAGCGGGCGGAAGCGGGTGCGGAAGCGGGGCGGAAGCGGGCAGGAAGCGGGGCGGAAGCGGGCGGAGCAGGGCGGAGCAGGGCAGGAAGCGCGGCAGGAAGCGGAGGCAGGGCATGAGCGGGAAGGAGAGGGCGGAAGCGGGGCGGGAAGCGGGGCAGGAAGCGGGGCGGGAAGCGGGGCGGAACGGGCGAAGCAGGGCAGAAGGGCGGAAGCAGAGGGGCGGAAGCGGGGAGGGATTTGAAAAACCGAAACGGTATTTGAATAAATGTAAATGTTACTTAATTGTAATAATTACATGCTTGAAACGAATTCAAAAGTGAGTTATTATAATAATGATGTGACAAAATGCAAAATGCAAATATTACCATGAGTATGTTAAATATCTTTAAATTTATAACACTATTTGCGAAGAAACATTATTAGTGCTTGTTTGATAGTAAATAAAATATTCGTTCTGTTAAACTTTTCATCGAGATATAACTTAAAAATAATAGAAAAACTATTGAAAGTATGATATTTCTTTAACGCATTTTTGTGCTTAAAATTGTTAAGTCCGCTTGTGGGTAGATTCATTATCTCATCAATAATATTGTAAATTATTTGTTAATCATAAAAGAGGTTCAAGATAGGCGGTGGTTGTGCATATCTGACACACTGAAATACAAAGACATATATGAGCAGAGTGTTGATGCGGTATGCGGAATACAATAAGAACGAAACGTCAGCATCCATAAAAACGGCTTGCTTTGTACTTTCTCTTGTAATTTCTCCTAAACAGCATTGTTTTTCGTTAGCGTTTTCATTATCCATGCTCTTTACAAAGCTAGACTCATATTGCTGCTGCTCCGATGTGAATCTCGTTATTTTTTACGTTGGTAAAGAGATATGAAGGTTGTCATATATGAAACACGCTACTGCAAAGACGACTACAGCATCCCATAAAGAAGTCATGGTATCACCGAACCCGCGATGTGCAATAGAATGCAGTATTTACAATAATATGAAATTCTTTGAAGATATCAACAATGCCGCTAACAAGCGTTTACGATCTGTAAACTTGTCTTAAAAGGTTTGAAAAGCAAGATTTTCTTAGTCTAATATCGGCATAACGTGAATTTAAGTTGCGAGCCACAGTCGTTGTGCGGAACAAGCCATAAGGCCAGCACGACCTGAGACGTCTTGGGGTGGCAACACAATTCACCAGATGGTCGACTTAGCTCGTGTAGACGTCCCAGTGTGGACACAATAAATAAAAAATAGGGGCAGGGTCGTGAAGATCGTTTATGGATTGGATGCAAAAATTACAAACAACTCGGGTGAGAATCACTTTTCACTAAATTCAGAATATATTCTAAAAATATTGGCTGCTTTGACAAATACATACAATGGCACATAAGAAAAAAAATCAAATACAAAATACCTTGACTGAAAAAAACACACACTAATAACACAATACACATTTCCTACTTTCATCTACACCAATTGTTTAACAAACACACTTTCAAAATTCAAAGAATCGTTAAAATATTACTTTACAAAATGTGAAAGAAACACACATTGAAAATCAAAATTACTTTTCATAACATTACTTTTACAACAAAAGGAAACTCTTTCTCTCTCTAAAATCAGAAATTACTATTATTATAATTATACTCTTACACAACTCTTAATCACTATATTCAATATTTGATCTTGAAATCCTTTTGAAAGAAAAGATTGATTCTGTTCTCACGTATTAGAAGTCGAAACAAATGTACTTTTACTTTTCTTATCTTTTAAGCGTGGTAAATCTGTTACCCTCCTTTTTCTTTCTACGTGATAGATACAGAATGAGCTTTCTTATTAAACATGAATCCTCCTATCCTACAAACATTTTATTTGGAACGACCTTACTGTGTTCTCGGCCGCGTAGAGCAGTCCACTTTGCTTCCATCTACCTTTCCCGGCTGCTTGGCCTTGGCGTCGTGGCCTCGAGGTTGAGAACATGGTTGCTCCCTCAGAAATCGCCTTCTTCTTCTCGTTCAAGTTTTATATGTGAATACTCTCATATGAATTTTACTTTATTTTCGATTACAGTTAATGACCAACTGGATATTCAGAGTGAAAATGAATCAGAGATCACCCTTTTATATGAGCACCAACTTCAGAGAGTATTTAAATATACAGAAAAGCATGTGAGAGAAAAAAAACTGGAAAGAGAAATGAATACAAGCTATTAATTACTGCCATCTATTCAAAACTACCTCCCTAATTCTTCATTATAAATTCATAACGTTTCTTATTATCTTTCTTCTAAGATTATGTTTAAATCAATTTATAATAGAATAATTACCTCTTCTAGTCTTCTAGAAGAGTTTTCCTCAGAAAAGTTGCAAATCTGAAATCCTGCAATGTCACTTCCTGAGTACTTTTCCATACGTCCACCCAGTTCAGTCTGCTACCTTCAGAAAGAACTTTTTTCATCCGACCTCCAGTCTCGCCCTGAGTCTAAGGTGGCGGTCTCTCTTGTTTTAAATTCTAATTATCATTCAAATATCCATCCGCGTTGGCGTACGTTCAAATATTCTTTCCTCGCTTTCTTAGGGCGGTATGTGACACGTTTTCGGAATCTAAAAACAGGCGGTCCATAACCCCTTCTTTCGAAAAAAGATTTTATGGATTTGATTTCTATCCAGCAAAATCTTTTCACTAAAATTTATGCTCTTCTTTTTCTTGATTCTAGAACGTCGAGCAATCTTGTTCTCTTCCCTCTGTACTCCTACTCCTTTCTCTTCTTCCTCATCTTCCTTCTTCTTTTCCTCCTTCTTTCTCCCTCTTTTTTTTTCTTTTACATGATTCTTGTCGGTTACTTTGTATCTGTTTGTTTGTTTCTTTCATTTTGCCACTTATTTCATTCTTTAAATGTCGCAAACTGTGAAATTGTACTTTCGATTGTATTCCACTTTCATCTTTCAGCTACATTGGGATGTTGTAATTGACTAATTAGTACGTCCCTCAAACAATCTGAAAAATTTATGATACTGTTTTGCAATCAAATCGAACTTTTGGAACCCTCAATAATACTTTCTGCCCTTCTTCAATTCATAAGGTTTTCCTGGAGCTTGTAATTTTCTTTGGTCTGCCGCTTTCCTTAACTTTCAAGTATCTCTTCATTATTTGATTTTGTTGTTCTATCTCTGGTTTCATAATGGTTTGCAATGGATGCTCTGCTTTAGTTTTGAAATGGGCTTCAAATGGGAGTCATTCAATCGAATCATGGTAGATTTGATTCAACCATTTGTTAATGTGTGGAATTAGCAGTGACCACTCGTTATGTTGCCTCGACACGTAGACTCTGAATAGCCTGAACAATTCTTTCATAACTCTCTCTGAAGGATTAGACTTGGATGTCTAATGCTAGAACATATATGCTTGACATTCATATGTTGATGGCCTGTAACCAGGTTCACTCGTGAATTGGGCACCGTGATCTGTCAGCTACCTTGCATATGGACCGGCAAATTGAAAGAACTTATTAAGTTGATACAGGCAGTTTTCGTATTCGCTTTATTAACAGGGTATACTCAGTTAGCTTGGAAAACACATCAATGCATACCAAAATATGTTTATACCCATATTTGGCCTTCGTAAAGGACCATACAAATCTATAGCACTACTCGTTTCTTTTGAAGGGATTATTGCGTACATGGCGCCAGTAATGTCGATTAGGGTACTTAGTTTTCTGACACACTACATTTGGCAGTCTCGTCGTCAACCTGTTTCTTCCTCCTTTCAATGACAAACTTCCAATTGTAGGTTTACTTTCTCGGCCCAAAATGAGCTAAAGATGTATGCACTAGCCAGATGATGCCGTTGTTAAGCTTGCGGTATCAAACTCGATAAAGTAATGGATGTTGTTGCTCATGAGCAAAACTTGATCTACAATTTCCATTTCAGCAGGTCGCCGTCCACCGTCTTACATCTGGATCAGTAGGTCCGAGTTCTCCTCTAACATCTTTTAACTTTTCCATCGTGGCATCAGATTCTTGAAATCTTGCGATGTTTCCCAAGTTAGACCTGGCTACTCATTACATTCAAATGAATTGGTGAAGCCGGAACAAAATGTTGGGCATTGGATTGTACTTTGAGTGACATTTCTACTAAGTAAATCGGGCAACAAATTACATCTGCCTGGGCAGTACTCCACCTTAAAAGAAATTGTTGTAACAAATTATCCACCTTAGTAGACGATCGTTATTCGGTGACATCTTTTAGAAAAACAGAAAGCTTTATGATCTGTTCTAATAATGAATGATCTTCCACAAGGTATTCTCTTAATCGGTGTATTGACCAAACAATAGCATTAGCACTCCTTTTCTGTCGCCGTGAAACGAGTTTCGGTTCTTTCAAAATACGACTCTACAATTCTATAATCTTCTCTTGGTTATCAATTTCTTGAAATGAATGGCACCCATTCCAAGATTTACTGTCGGTCTGCAATATGAATGGCTTAGTGAAATCTGGATAACTATCATACACGACTCATGGGACATTGCTTTTAAATTGTTGAAAGCTATTTCATGTTGTTCTGTCCATTCCATCTAGTGTGCTTTCTGAGCAACTGGAAGAAATATTTCAATGTGCATAGCGAAATTAGGAATAAATCTGGCGTAATAATTGACGCAACCTAACAAACTTTTAAGTTGTTTCGTGTTTTTAGCGATTGCAATTTTATCTATCTCTCGCATCTTTTCCATATTCATTTTGACTCCGTTAACTGTCACATCATAGCAGGAACTTAACTTGTTTAGTGCAGAAATTACTTTTCTCCAAATTCAGTTGTAATTATTTTCAATCAGACGTTTCAACAAAATATCTCAGCTTAATCATGTGTTCTTCAAATGTCTTAGAATACAAGCACGTCATCAATATAGATAAAAACATCGCTGGACATCTCTCTGCCAATGATATTGTCTAGACATTGTACAAAGAGCAGATGCACTGTTCTTGAGTCCAAATGGCATTCTTTTGAAGACATCGAAATTCCCGTGAATAAATCCTGTATATTGTCTACATTCAGGTGACTATCGCTATTTGCCATCGATGCAGTGAAGTCAGTTGAACTCAACCACTGATGCCGGATAATTGATTAGTTAAATCCTCTACAGCTAACGGTCTGTCTCTGTACGGTAGGTAACTGATTCAATCGCCTTGCATCTAAACACAACCTTATCTTCCCATTACTCTTTTCTACGAAGCACTATCAGTTTAGATAAGAGGTTTTGGACTTCATGATGATATCATCTTTGACCATGGTAGCAATGAGCTTATCCACCTCTTCTATATGTTTTCTGGAATGACATATGTGGTAACCCGTGAATGTGTTTATCTGTTAATTCTATTTCAATTGAAAATCTTTTACTGGATTCTTGTTTTGCAAACACCTTTTGATTCTAAGTAATACTTGAGTTAACTGTTTTTCTGATATGCATTAAGATTATCGTTTCTCTGCACACTCGAACGAATTTGTAGGTTCCACATCTTCTTCCTCAAACAATTAGCCTCCCAATAATTCCACGTGAATGAATCAATTCAAGATCCTGCTGATTATTCGGTTTCAAAGTTAAAGTATTGTTCTCTAAGTTGATACAACTCGTGTTGTTTCATGAAATCGACTCCAGTATGAGTGGATATAAAAGTTCTGACCTTCTAAGACACACAACTTGATACTATTCTTGCCTATCTCTATTTCCAAATAAACTTGTCTTGTTATGGTTTGATTTTCCGATTCGCACCTATCAGAAAAGATTTCACGAGCGTAATGTAGGTACCTCCACTCCTTTGTTCTTTAATTCATGCAACAAACTTTCAGCTATGACGGAAGTTGCACAACCTGTGTCTACTAATACCAAGTATCAACACCTACATTTAACTTTAATTCTCGGACACTTGCCTCCTGGATCCGATCTGCATTTGTTCTTCTTCGTTCCACGGTTCATCATCAAATGAGATTAATTCGATTGATAATATCCATACCTCTTCTTCACTAGATTGTTCTATTTGGTTTGCGCAGGATGGCGTGTCAGAAACAAACCTTCTAATTTTCCGACTCATGTCCACGAGATGTACTTGGTCCTGTATTTCTGGGTTGGAAAACTCCTCTATCAATAGAATTTTTCTATTCTATCCTAGACGAGGTCCTGTCTTGTCTAGCATAGTTTGTTTTTCTTGGTAATGTTTCGTTTGTAAGTTTCTCCTGTTTCTGGTTTGCTTGTATGTTTTGCTGCCTCTATCTTGACCATTTACCGGACCATTAGCATTTGCCCTTGCTTTCTGTAACCTTTCATTATACACAAGTGGCATCATACAATCTAGCTGCGTTATTAATTTTCAGTGGACATTGGTAAGAGATTCTTAAGCAAATTTTGCGTCGAGGAAGGAAAATGACGTATTAATAAACAGACAATTTCTTCATCCGGTATCGTCGGAGTACATAATTTGAAACAAGCTAATTTCTCCGTTGCATATTCCTGCATGGACATCGTACCTTCTTCCACGTACCAACATTACATTAACTCAAAATTGATTTGAGTTTCGTTATTCCAATATCTCGAATAAAATTTTCTTTGAGTTCAGCCATAGTTTGAAACTCTCTAAACTATCTGCCCAGATTCGTGCATTACCCTGCAACATCTGATAAACGATTCGAGTTTTCTTACTGTCGGAACACAATTTAAAGAAAAATTATCTACTTCTTTCATAAATACCATGGATTTTCATCTCCACGCTGCACAAAATTAGAACGGTAATAAACATGTGGGCTGAACACTTCCTCCCGATGTGAAATTTTCTAATTGATTTTTCAGTTCTCTACTTCATTCTTATATGCATTAATTTGATGTTGTAGAACGCCATCCTGTTCAGAAAGAGCCTTTATTCCACTATCTAATTTATTAGCAGACCTGAACTTGTTCAGTAACTAATTTCTGGGACTTTTCTACTCCTTGTTCTACCTCAATCTGCCTGTCGGATACGGCGGTTATAAGATCGTTGTATTTCGATCCTAGTTTCAAATTCTTTCGTTACTTGATCAACCTTTCTTCTAATTCAAGTCCAGCTCCGTGAATTTTTCTCTAGTTCTCGTGTTCTTGTGCTAATTCTTGTTGAACTCGCTCTTAAATTCGACCTTCCACTGCTCCGCTAATTCAGTAAACTGTGCTTTAAATTTTCTTCTAACTTCCTATTATTTTCTTCTAATTTCGTGTCGAATTCCGTGAATTTTGTTTCCAATGCATTTATTGCCGAGTTATTTTCCTCTAATTTGGTTTCCAAAGTAGCCTTGTTCTCCTCTAGTTTAGTTTCCAAAGTAACTTTGTTCTCCTCTAGTTTAGTTTCCAATGCATTTAGCCCTCTCGAGGTTTCGTTCTTCCTCATCCTGATCTCGTGTTGGCGTTGGCTGTGATTCTGTCGGCGACGTCTCACTAGTTTCTCCTGCCGCTCCTAGTTCTCTCTGTCGTTTCCTCCACGATCATCATGCCTGGTGCTTGTCCCAGTTTCCCTATCGCTTATCTGATTCCTCAGAAGTTCTTCCACATGAGGTAAATTCTAGCCACGTTATACTTATCTGCCATTTTGAATCTATTAACTGCCTAGAATCAATCAATTCTTTTCCCAGACACCATACACCTCTCGCAAAATATTTCCACTGAAATACCAGACACAATTTGAAACTGATAAAACTCTCATATAATAAATATCCTTTTCGAAAAAACCCTCCTGAAATAACACACTTTACTCAACACACTTGTCTCTGCACCTGGTCAGAAATTTTGTGAACTGTGATTCAATTGTACTAGTAATTTAGTTCACAATTTGGTCTCAGTTATTCCCAAATCGAGTTTGTCGTAAATGCATCCAATAATCGAGCCCACGTTGGGCGAATTGCGAGCCACGTCGGAACAAGCCGTAAGGCCAGCACCGACCTGAGACGTCTTGGAAATTGGCGAACACTTCACCAGATGGTCGACTAGCTCAGTGTAGACGTCCCAGTGGACACATAAATAAAAAAATAGGGGCAGGGTCGTGAAGATCGTTTATGGATTGGATGCAAAATTACAAACAACTCAGGTGAGAATCACTTTTACTAAATTCAGAATATATTCTAAAATATTGCTGCTTTGACAAATACATACAATGGCACATAAGAAAAAAAATCAAATACAAAATACTCTTGACTGAAAAAAACACACACTAATAACACAATACCAATTTCCTACTTTCATCTACAACCAATTGTTTAACAAACACACTTTCAGAAATTCAAAGAATCGTTAAATATTACTTTACAAAAATGTGAAAAACACACATTGAAAATCAAAAATTAATCTCTTTCCTTAACATTACTTTTACAACAAAAGGAAACTCTTTCTCTCTCTAAAATCCAGAGAATTACTATTATTATAATTATACTCTTACGAAACTCTTAATCACTATATTACAATATTTGATCTTGAAATCCTTTTGAAAGAAAAGATTGATTCTGTTCTCACGTATTAGAAGTCGAAACAAATGTACTTTTACTTTCTTATCTTTTAAGCGTTGTAAATCTTTACCCTCCCTTTTTCTTTCTACGTGATAGATACAGAATGAGCTTTCTTATTAAACTGAATACTCCTATCCCTACAAAACATTTTATTTGGAACGACTTACTGTGTTCTCGGCCGCGTAGCGATCCACTTTGCCTTCTACACCTTCACCGACTGCTTCGGCCTTGAAGCGTCGTGGCCTCGGGTTGAGAACGCCGTTGCTCCTCAGAAATCGCCTTCTTCTTCTCGTTCAAGTTTTATATGCTTGAATACTCTCATATAATTTTACTTTATTTTCGATTACAGTTAATGACCACTGGATATTCAGAGTGAAAATGAATCAGAGATCACCCTTTTATATGAGCACCAACTTCAAGAGTATTTAAATATACGAAAAGCATGTGAGAGAAAAAAAAACTGGAAAGAGAAATGAATCAAGCTATTAATTACTGCCATCTATTCAAAACTACACTCCTAATTCTTCCATTATAAATTCATAACGTTTCTTATTATCTTTCTTCTAAGATTATGTTTAAATCAATTTATAATAGAATAATTACCTCTTCTGGTCTTCTAGAAGAGTTTTCTCAGAAAAGTTCAAATCTGAAATCGCTGCAATGTCACTTCCTGGGGTACCTTTTCCATACGTCCAGCCCAGTTCAGCTGCTACCTTCAGAAAGAACTTTTCTTTCATCCGACCTCGGTCTCGCCCTTGGTCTAAGGTGGCAGGTCTCTCTTGTTTTAAATTCTAATTATCATTCCAAATATCCATCCGCGTTGGCGTGTTCAAAATATTCTTTCCCTCCTTTCTTAGGGCGGTATTGTGAGCACGTTTCGGAATCTAAGAAAACAGGCGTCTAAAGTTACTGTGAGTATTCCAAGTATACCAGTATATTGACAGATTTTATGTAGATAAATCAAGCTAACTGTTTCTGAATCCACAACATTTTATTAGTATACAAAAGGGAAGTTTGGCAAGTTAATTGTTTCATCTGATGCAATATATTAACAAATCGACATAACCAGTTTCATTGAGATGAGTGGTACACTGTCTCGACAATATGCCCACTAATCTCCTCTAACGCACAGCATGTATTTTAGCACTGTCACTGTCTCACATTTATAAGCATTCCTCAACTGTTTATTTGATCATGAAATTCATCGGTAGACTATCACAATTACTAACTTTTCAATCAAGAAATACTGATATCTCAAACTACAAACATCATATTAAAAAATACCCTTTACGTGTCTGTGTTCTGCTCAGTTAAAATCAGTTAGGTAAAATTTAGTTGATAGATCCGAGTGTGTGAAATTACTTTTGAAACGTAACGAGGAAAACGAAGAAACAACCAACTAATCGGTATTGTTCGATCCCAAAACATAAGCTTTCCATTTCAAAGAAAGACAGCGTAACAAAGGGAAATACAGCGCGCGGTTATTTACAATGCTCCTTGCGAGTCACGGGGCTGGCCCAACCCCCGCCGCAGCCATTTCTTTGGCTGTCGCCTTCGCGACCTGCTGCCCTCGGCGCCCCCCCTCCGCCGCGCAGCATCGAGCCGCAGTAGGCGCCCGCGTAGATTTATCTTCCGCACCGGTAGGGGCGCTGCGCGCGCAGTGCCGACGCATCAGCCTTGTTTGCGCTTTTGCGGACAGCATCCGGCGCTTTGGCTCACGCAGACTCGCCAACGCCGACCCCCTCACCCTCCCCGCCCCCGCCCCGCTCTCGACGTACCACGACGCCGTGGTCGCGGAAGCAAATCTACTGCCGCACCACTCTGTTCCTCTTACCTCCCTTTCTTGTGGTTTCCTGACATTAAGTTCGCAGAACGATTTCTACTCAACGCAACACCTATGATAAGAATGTCCTGCATTCGTCTTCGTAACCTTTTGTTTGAAAGTAATCTCTTCATTTTCTAAATTCATTTATTAATACTCAGTCTTTAATTTTCTCCTTTTCTTAGCGATACTAGACTTGGGATTCCCTTTACTTTTCCCACTTCCTTGGGGTTTTTCTCGACTCGTCGTTTCCAAATTTTTAGGTTGCTGGAAACAACAAGTACGACGTAATTCTGTTAGTTGCTGTTACATTTATCTTCCTGATCTTCCTTTTTTCAGAATGTAGTGTTTATATTTTCTGAATTTGTGTTATGGATATGTAGGAAGTTTTAAACTCTGTGCGCGTAGCAGTACGTGCCTCGTGGTCTACCACACTACGCTGTTTCTTTTTCTATTAGATTTCTACTCGTGATAGGTACCTAAAGGGGTTGGCTTTATTCGGACCTCCGCCGCGTACAAGTACGCCGACAGGCCGCCGGCAGGTATCTAGGTCCTCAGATCGAGTTTTCCATCTCGATAACCTCCCATTCAATGCCTGGGTCGGTAGCTGAGCACTGGGTCGCTGCACTCTATGTGTTATGTGTACGTGGCCGAAATCGTTGGCTAGCCGCAGTACCCTGGCGTAGTATGCAATTACGGCCTGAACAGCCAAGCATTCAACCTCCGGCCGGAAGCCTACGCTCTCAAGGTGGGGGGGCCTCCGGAGGACCTGTCGGGACGCCTTGCACAGTAACGAGCAGATTAATGGTGGTTTGATCGTCTCACGCAACCACATTGGGTAAGTCCACGAGGTGATATTTGTGTATTTGGCTTTGAAGGGATCATGCCCAGTCATGAGTTGACCTAAATAAGGCGTGAGTCTTAAATGTTTAGCAATTGACATTAGGCATAAATGTGTAAGTTGCTCTGCCAGTCGTTCTAACCCTTCATGCTTTGCCAGATATCATTTATCTAATTTTAACTGTTGTGAGTGGACTCTAATTCTTACTCATAAATTTTGTCATCAATCCCAACAAACCTCCTTTCTTTATAGTTTCTTAACTCGTGTTTGTACCATATATCAAGTGTCATATTAGTTATAGCTATGTTATTGTTATCATTGTTAGCAACATGTCATATTTGCAACTCATGTTATTCAGAATGTACTTGATTTTTTCAATACCAATTCTTATTTCCTACCACATCATTGGTTAAATTTAAGTTTCCCAGTCTGTTTGAGCTTGATAAGTGTTGCTGAGGATCCCAATCAGAATTTTTAGCTGGTACTTAAGTCTTTTAGTTTGCTTAAAGCCATTTCACTCAAATCGAGCATATTCTTTTCTTTTATAACGTTTTTTGACAAGCTTCTATTTTGAGTACTTATGTTTGTTATCGTTCTATATTTTTCTCTAACTTTGCTATAGAATTCAACTGTTTTCTTTTCTCTTTAATCACTTTGTGGCATTTCTTTGATATAAAGAGAAAATGAATTTTCTTTATTTTTAAATAATGTTCCTTTAAAGGTCTTCATTACAAATCGACGTCTCTGCGTAGTTATCAGAGTTTGAGTGAACTGATGTTTTTATTCACTACTTTTGATTATATGATAAAATGTAGGCGTAGAAGTGCTTTTTTAGAACACCTTCACGTATTAAATTCCTTTCCCAATCTGAACCTTTACATCTTTATAACAACTTTTAACAAGAAAATTTAAAGAGTTTACTATATATTTTTCATACTTCACACTTCATATGGATTTAATGTTATTGATTGGATTAATTGGATTAATTTCATTGGATTAATTGATTGATTTCATTGGATTAATTGGATTGATTGGATTAATGTCATTACTGGCTTACAATTAATATTTGAAAAACTGTAGTCTCCTAAATCTACAACTGAACCCGCTTTATACAGCTTTTATACTTGCCTTTTTCAAACCTTTACTCAAACTGCTCCTTTTTCTTTCAGCAGCGCTCTCGGTGGCGCATCCGTCTGTCACCGCTCGCGGCACGACATCTTCAGGATTCTGCCCACCTCCAGCCCGCATCCTCAAGCGGCTTCCGGCTGCCACGGCGCGCGATCCGTCCCCTGCCGCGCCGCTGCCCCAGGAAAAGATCGCGTCAATTACACTCGCCGCCCTCCTGCCGTCGCCATTTCCATTGCTCCTATGCCAACCTTCGGTCGCCCCCGACGTCCTCGCCGCCCCGCTTTCCGCCACGGCTCCGTCTCCACTGCCCCCTCCGACTCGCCGGCGCTCAGCCTCCTTCACCTCCGCGCGTTACCCCCACCATTACAACCATTGTCTCTGCTATCGCCAACATCATCACCCTGATCTCCATCTCCCCCACCCCCACCTCCACTATCATTACGCACCAACACCACCACCATCATTATCACCATCGTCGCTACCAACGCCATCACTATCTCCATCAGCACCGTTCAGGCGACCGCCCTGCCACTTCGCTTCCTCCGTTGCCGACGGCGACGCATCCGCGCTATTTACCGAGCGTCGGCGACACCGTATGCGTTAATACCAGAGCAGATGGCGGTTATGGGCGAGTTGAGAACTTCGCGCAGGCGCCGGTTGCGATCCGAGCCGACGCGCCCCGGCCTCCTCCAGCGCCGCCGCCCCCCCACCTTCAGCACTTTGGAACAGTTATAAGACACAGGAAGAACGACCTAAACAAGCTATTTCCCGATAAGCGTACTTGTGACCCAGTTAGAATTTCGTAATGGTCTTGAACAGTTTATATCGGATGATATTAAGGCGTTAATGCAATCGTTGTTTTTTTAGGTAATAAAAATCTGGTAATTTGGCTCATAGTTTCTTTACTACACAGTTACATATTCCAAAATCTTGAAAGTAGTTCTAATACACGATGGACAAGTTTTAAGATACTGAATAAAGTTATACAGATCGTTCTATACCTTGCTATAAATGCGCCGTGGTTTCCCTGACATATTTATACTCGTAAAACTTTCTTTTAAATGTCTTTAAATTTCCTATTTATCAATATTCATTTATAGACCAAATACAGTAAAAATTACGTTTAGAATGCTAATTTTCTACAATTGTCCTGAGACTATGAATGTGCATATAAATCGTCGAAAATCGAACAACCGAATCGATACACGTAATTTTTTCATTTATCTACTCCTTCAGCTATCAACTCCCACGTTCTTGAACGTCTGCACTCTATGACTGCATCCTTTGGGGCATAGCTACCCTGGCGACAGGGCGGAAGAGGAGAAACGTGGAGAATACGTGGAAAACCTGGTCTTATCCATGTCTTAATCTGATTGTTTTGTTGATGTTTTCCTTATTAACATTCCTTTGGGGTAGATAAACCCTTCTTTAAAATAAAATTATAATCACTCATTGGATCATTTTTAAATTTAAGGACAATTTGCATGGGAAATATTTCCAAATAAAGACTTCCTAGATTTTAGTATTGTTAGTAAGATTTAACTTAAAATTTCTTTATATGTATCCCAACTCTCATAATTATCAAATTATTTATAAATCAGAAGATACAAGCTCCAAGACTGGCCCGTGAGTCTACTTCGAGTAATAATTGTCCATTGGACGCGTATATGATCAGCCAGGACCCTGGGTTGAATTTGAATGCAAAATCGCAAACTCGAAAGTCAAAAGAATATACGTTGTTAGAAAAAACAGGAATTGACCTTGTAAGAGGACGCGAAGAATCACTCTCTTAAAGATATTGGGCGTACACACGTAAACGGTTGGTGAGGTGCGAACGGATTTTCAGCATAGGCTAGGTATTACCTAAATGATAATGAGGCGGAGCTTATGATTAATCTGGTGGCTGGTATTATTTAAATATTAGTTGAATTATGGTATGGATTTTATTGTTATAGAAATTTTGAATTAAAATAGACTCCGTGTTTCGAGGATGCTATAGGATAGCTCCGTAGGTGGAGGATTTTCAATAAGTAGTAGCTGAAGATAGATAGTTGCGCGTATGTTTTTCCCATAGAAGCATGAGAGAAATTCCCGACGATTGTAGGGGAAATATTAAATCCTATTAAATATCAAATCGTTCAGGACATTCTGGAACATTTTAAATTTATTTTAATGATACGCAAAGCGCGAGTAGGGATACCAAGGATGTTCCACGAACCACATGCTGCTGATTCAACGAGAAGTCGTCTGAGGACATTGTAGTAATCTTGGGAACTCTAATCAAACTGTACGGTATTTTAATGTTTGTAAATAGAAAATGGTTATTCATGAGGCTCAAAAGGTTGTAAATATGTAGGAAAAAATTGTCAATTCTTATGGTTGAAAAGGCTGATCATTTATATATTGTTTCCATAAATTCAATAATTGGTTTTAATGAATAGAACTTCAGGGATCGTGATTCTGTATGAATTACACGTCCACATGCGCCAGGGAAGGAGTAAAATGTTGTATGTCAAACCCATTATTTAAATTCAGAATAAAATTAATAAATTGTTAACATGAGAGAATTTATGAGCATAGCACTGGCAACGTAGAAATAACAATATAATATTAGCAGTAAAAAATAATTCCCTTCACAAGATGAGTATAAATATTTGTATACAATATCAAGAGCTATAATGTCAAATATTGAAAAAAAGGTATTTCACTTTTGAGGTGGCGAAACGAGGATACTGAAAGATTTCCGACTATAAAGGCTTTCTACTATACAGCTTTCTTCCTCTTTTAAAGATATCTAGGGAAATGTTAAACTAGAAGCTTAAATTTCTATTGAATGGAATAGATGAACATCCACAAGTACAGAAATCTCTTACCTTTCAGGTTTCTTGTTAAAGTGCCTCTGCCCCAAGGAGCACAGGGCGCCAGGACCACCCTGCAGTGGGCGGTCTACGGAAAAGCGAAAAAAACTGGCGCCACCTTCCTTCACCTGAAGTAGGCTATCCCTCTCCAATGCGACCCGCTTCAGCGCTCAGAAAACCGCACAAAGTCGAGGTCGCGCAACAGCGCTCTCGCGGCTGAGATGGTGGCGCAGCCGCCCCCTTCAACCTCCGTTCCCCGCCCTTCGCCGACGGCTACCTCGCCCTCTCCCCGCTCCGTCCTCACCTTGCGCTCCTCACGCTTCCCCCCTCTTGGTTTCTGCCTTGCCCGTCCTCACGTTTTCGTTTCTTGTCTCTCCGTCTCTTCCTTCTTCCGGTTCCTTCCTGATTCTCGTCCCTTCCCGTTCTTCCTGATCCCGCTGCCCTGCTCTCCGCCCTCTCTGTTCCCATGTCTCTCAACCGCCCGCTCCACCCCACGCTGCTCCCCGCCCATCCTGATCCCGCCCTTCCTGACCGCCATGCTCCCCGCCCTCCCTGCTCTCCGTACCTCGCAGATCCCGCCCAGGTTCCCCTCCTCCCGACTCCCCGTCCTCCTTTCCCCGCCTCTTCCCGCTCCCCACCCTCCTTATCCCCCCATCCATGCTTCCAGCCATCTCTGCTCTCCATATCGCCAGCTCCCGCCATCCCTGCTCTCTGACCTTCAATACTCTCAGCCTCTCCTGCTCCCACCCTCCCTGTTGCCCGCTCCATCTCTCCCACCATTCCTTCTCCTGCCTCTCTCTGCTCCCACCACTCCTGCTCTCCCCACTCTCTGCTCCTCGTTCATCATCCTCCGTATCCATCTCCATTTTATGTCCTCCCACTCGATGTCTACTCTATGTCCCAACTTCCTCCGTGACCCTGTGTGCTTGTCCCGCCATGTTTCCCCGTCCCTTTCCCTTTTTCCGTTTACTCGATCCAGTTCCCGTTCCTCCTCGTTTCTCGAACCTCTGCTCTTCACCTTCTCCCGTTATTCTTCCCCTTCTATTGTCTGCCCGTTCCCCCTCCTTGACTCCCCTCGCTCTCTTCCCCCGTTCCTCTCTTCTCATCTCCCTCCGCTCTTTCACTGACTCCACCCCCCTTGGGCACTGGTCCGCTCTCGAGAAACGCTTTCAGTTTATGTTGCAGCGCATGAGTTAATTCGGGTGTATTTTTGGGAGGAAAGAGAGAACGTGTTTCTCCTGGAAGAGACGAGCAAGTGTCTCTGTGCTGCTAGTGAATGACTAACGCAATGTCTCCTCTGGGCTCTTTTTCTCTTGTTTTTGTCGCACTAAAGTTTTAAAAGATTTTTTGTGAAGGCTTAATGAAATACGATCAAAAATGTTTGTTCTCAATTATCTTCAAGAGATTTATTCTCACGAAAGCAAAAATACCGTCACATGAGAGGTATCCCTCCCAAACATTAACATTATTTTCCGTTGCTTTGTTCTTTAGATTCACACTATGTATGGGTGACTGTGAAATTATGCTGGAAAGATAGTAAAGTGATCGTAAAACAAGTGCGCTATAAAGAAACGACAAGACAATGAAATGTAGTATGTATTCTTTCATTTTAGAACGATTTAGTAAATTGAAAAAAATGATTGCAAACCATTGAAAGGTTTTCTGCTTTCTCTTAGTTCAGTATAATTCAGTGATTCTGCCTATAATAAAATGAAAAATGTGACATTGACTACTGTATTTTGTCATAGTCTCAAATAATTATATAAGAAAGTAAGCATTAATTCTTTAGGAAAACTTCTCCTATAGAATAAAATGTTTAATATTATTAACAAATACAAAATTTTAAACTTTAATTCTAGAGAATTTATTTTACTTACTGTTATTCAAACAGAAATTTTCCGTCAATCATCAAATGAGCTGTAATCAATGCATGTTAATTATACGTTTATAAATTGAACTATTCTCGTAGTTAGAAAACAACATTTGATATTGTATCCTTCTCTTGAGTGAGACTAATATATACCAAACTATGCTTAAATTTTAATTAGTATTGCTTTTCAAAAATTCAATAGGCATCGGCGGTATGTGATACCGATCACGCTAATTACTATAATTCAAGTATTGTTGACAACATTGAACTTATCTGCTTGTCTAAAATTACCATTTTTTTACGAAGGTTTATGATGATGTAGAACTTAAAGTTCGAGCGCCGGTGATGGCAGGACTTTCGAAACGGGCAGACACACTTTTTAGGAACTGAGATAAGTCTCGTCGAAAGCGATTGAGGTAAGTGGGGTGGGCTGAGAATGGTGACGGTGGAATATTACGGTTGGATGAGACAGTCTCAGAGACGAGGGGTGGAGGGCTCAAGGCTTCGTGATATACTGCAGTGCTTCTGAACGGGAGGTTCTAGGTTCGAGCCCAGACTGTGGCAGGATTTTCGACACTCCTTAGATGCTAGGTCAATTCAGCCGTTTTCTGGAGAGATTCTAGGGGTCAGATGCTCTGATCCATGGTTTCCCGATCAACAGGAGGTCAACCCGGTGCAATTCCTAACAAGTGGACGACGAACCGCGCGGTCTTTCCTTTCCCTCTTTCCGTCCGATCCCTACTTATATTCACATACGTACGCTCATGCACTGTCAAACATGACAGGAGTCAGTCAGGGAGCTCTAAGAGCTCATCTCGGCTGAGCAGTACCCGTTCGCAGGAGATACCTGATTGGAAACCTGTGGTCGACTAAGTCGACGGATCTCACATCCAGCTGGGAAGATCAAGACATTGCCGGGAAAACACACTACAGCTACGGAAAAATCAACCTTTTATCCTCCTGAAACACCAAATAATCAATCAGTCAATGCACTTGTAGCACAACACTTGAATCATTTACTTTTTCATAATAAATGCCTTCTTGGTGCCCTCTGCATTGTTGGTAGTACTGAATAATTTCAAATTCATATTCATTCTCCTGTTCGGTTTCAGAATCATGACCAGATTCTTCTAAATATTCGAATCATCTCTTTGTCTTCCAATGCATCTTCAGAATTGCTCAGCCCTCATCATCAGGTCTATGAGGAAGGACCAGGTCTTCTATATACCTATAGAAGATAGTAGAACATATAGATCCTATATAGTTATTCCTGGTCTCCTGTAATATGTTATGGAAGAAATATTCTTGTATAATTGTCGCGTTATCTCTTAGTTTTGGTATCACTATTGAAAAAAATTCTTATGCAATTGATATCTCAAACCTCACCACACAAAAAATTACATAACTCTAAAGAGCTACTAGTGCAGCTCTTGAGTTGTTGAAAGACAGATCTACACTAACAAAGGAAGGTACTGAGTCGCTGGAAGCGTAGGCACAAAATGAGTAATTGTTTCACACGTGACAACTTGCCGGCGCGATATATCCGATCACGATGCCAATTAAAGGTTAATATTATTGCATTAATAATCACCATTCTCTTTTGGAATATTTATTGCTGCACTAGGTCTCTACTTACTTTTGAAATTTCTTATTTGATTCTTACTTTTGTCTGACATCTCTAAACTCCCATTCAATTTTCCTACCCTCCAGAATCACATTGCCTCAGTTTGTCGATTAGTTTCCTGAGCCACGCCTTCGAGTCAAAATTTCATTTAATGAATGACCAATATACCTATATATGAGATGCCGGACAAGCTTCTCATTCAGATTCTCCTCTCATATCCGTTAATGCTTCGGGTTCTCTGGAAAGCCTCGCTCCGCCTCCGCTGTGGAGCAATGGAAGGTTTCGCCGGAGGGCGCTGGGGAACCCTCCGGTTTCCCCCTGTCTTCCGCGCCGACCTGTGTTAATTATCACGCCTGGATGGCACGATCTGCCGCAACCCTCCGCCCACGTCTTGTTGCGCGCCGCTCGTGAGGGCGGTGAGGGGAGGGAGCCACGAGTGTGGATGAGCAGTGGAAATGGCGCCCGGGGTGAATGCAGAGGCAGCGTCTGGAGAGACGGTTGTAGAATGAGGCTGTGAGAGTGGAAGTGTTGGGTGGGTGGAGACGAACATTTGGAAGGAACCTAGCTGACTATTATTCACACTACTTTGGAATTAACCGAGTGCAGATTTACCGTTGGCGCTGCCGTAGTACTTCAGTGACGGCGAGTAAAGCAACGCCTCAAGACCTGAGCATACTGGCGATTCGGGTCGTAGAACGAAATTTGCAGGTTGCGTTTAGCATCGATGAGTTTTGTCACCTCCGGAATCAGATTTGTAGGCCGACAGCTCTAATATGTGTTTTTCGTGTTTTTACTTCCAGGCGAATGCTGGAACATCACCTAGAATACGAGCCTAGAATTCGACCGCCCATGATCCTTCCATCCCTGTCCTGTCCCCTGTCGCCACCTTATGACCGAGTGATAGTTGACCTATCTCAATTACCAATCCTTCAGTTGATCTAGAAAAATGCTTTTTCTAGTGTTTGAGATACAGCAAGGCTTTTGAGCTACAAAAATAAGAGACATGCATGAAATTAACATTTTCGCGTACTCCTATGCTCTTGGGTCATGACATTAAACGAATAATGGCTGTAGGTCCATTATTCTAACTTTGTTATTATTACCTTAAGGAATACAAGTAAGGCATTATTAAGTTGTAGAATAAAATGTATCATTTTCACAAGAGTTTCTTTTTCAGTTTCGATCCATTCTTTAACATTTCGCTTACCTCAGATCGTTCCCTTTTCGAAGCTCGAATAGAAATCTATCGACGAGAGTGTAAGAGTACAAAAGGGGTTAGAAAGTGGAAGACTCGGAGACGACTAACCCTATAAAACGTCTCCCGTTTTTACGTAGGTGGGATGTAAGAAGGTGAAAGGTGACTGTTATATGACTGCAGAACGATGGTGTCTCAAGAACATTTGCTGCAACTCTATTTTAAATATAAAGGAAAGCACTAGGGCCTCTAGTTGAAATAGGAGAAGATTGTGCCAATTGGAAGCAACTGTAAATTTAAATGATTTAGATTCAGCAAAAATTTCAAAATTGAATTATGATGTAGGATTTTAAAACTAGAAAAAAAATTTTAATATCGTGATAGCTAACTCGTAACCGTGTAAGAAAATAGAAAATAAATGAGGCTGAAATATCATGAAATCAGAAATGAATTATCCTATTAGCATGGATTGTCTACAATATTATTAGAGAATGTACGTATTATTTAATCTCTCTTACAATGAAATACGTTTGGTTAGAATATCCAGAATGTCCGTGATATTCTTAGGACTCCTATTTCGAACTCTCTCAAATGTTATTTTGGAAATAACTATGTTCCATGGAATAATATTGAAAAATTATCTCGCTTTCTATACTTAGATACATACTTCAAATAGTAAATTCCCTTCCTATGTAAATTTGCAAATTATACTGCTAGAAAGGAGAATACAGTTACTTGTCCAAAATCCATCTCACGGATGATGTTGAAAACCTGCAGCAATGGACTCTGAGGAATAAATTCTCTTTAGCTTCACTAGGTCAACATAGTGCCTTTGATGTCTGGATATTCTCCAGCTTATACCAACTCCACTTATTTCTTACATCGTGCTTTCCATTTTAAACCTTTTGGTCTTTGAACAGAGGATTTAGAAGTTAATGGAAAACGATGCTTAAACTGAAATTCAACGGCGTGTCATGATCCTTATCTGTCGTTGAAGTGTTTTGTTTGTGAACGAAGAAAGAGAAAGGCATCACGGAATAATAGATGTATATTAAAATTCACATATTGTGACGACCGAATATTGGATTAAATAAATACATTTATTTTGTTATTACTGTTCAGAAGCGTCGTGCCCCAACCTGGGTGCGACCTCAATCACTTGCAGCGGCCATCTACGCGCTCCTTAGCGTCGCCGAGCAAGGGGTGTAGTGTTTAGATAACGCCTCGAAAACCCTCAGGGACCACCGACCAGGCTCACGCGGGCGGGCGCGGCGACCGCTCCGTGTTTGTTTACAGAGGCAGAGAGAGAGCGTTCTGGAAAATTCCATCAAATTACCGACAAGACGCGTAATCTGATTGGAGCAATATTATTTTCGGCGTAGTAACTTATGGCCAGTAACAAACGTCTTCCAAAATTTCGTAGAAACTTCAGAACATTCATGGAAATTGGGGGAAAGGTTCGTGGGCGCTGAGACGCGTGAGGGCAGACAGAAGCGGAGGTCTTTGGACAGAGAGCGCGGGACGCCCAAGTCGTGCGACACAGAGGCGGGGACGCTCATGTTGTCGGGTGTGGGACGCGGAGGTCATCCGAGTTGTGTAGGCGCTAGGATAGCGCGAAGTAAGCATGATTAGAGTGCGATTTGTGGTATTATCGCACCGCGTGTCATTAGATTGAGAAAAAAGAACTTTATCTAGTAATGTTATTTGTTTCTCTGCTCGTTCACGCCGCGCCGTTATCGCAAGTTACGCGATTACGAAAATTACGATCTGTCGTCACCGATCTGTCGTCACCGCTACGCCGACGTCCCAGCTGATGTCGTGGTTAACTCTCTCTCTTGAATGGAGCAGGCTGCGAGAGAATCCACCCTCCACCCTAAAGGGCGTGCCGTCCAGAAGAAAGGGCCCAGCTGTGTTGCCTGTTTGGAGGCCGTTCACTCAGCGCGTCCTCCTGCCGCAGCGGTGATTCTAATAATCTGTCGGCTCGACAGACAAAACAAACATCATTACGCCCTTCAGGCTTACTGGACTATTGTCACATTCAGAAGTGCAGGCCGCATTAGCTCCCTTTTTTTTTTATTTGCTTGCATCTCTTTTGCTTTATTTGTTTTAAGTAATTTGATCGTATTAGTTTAGATTGCATAAAAAAAAAGGGTTTAAAAAAACTGAGCTCAGATAATAATGTCAATTTATCATTTTAATTTCTCATTAAATTTACATTTTTTGTCTTTAAACTTTCTTTCAATTGACCTCTGTCACGTGCCAGTCGTCCACACCTAAATTTCAGGCTCTACCCGTCACCTGAGCTAGCCGGCAATTACACATGGTGGTGAGGCGTCACAAATGAGTTTTCCCAAGTGGGGCTCAATTAGTATCTTTGATACCCAGTAAACCTCCCAAATTGTAATTTGTCTTAAATAAATATTGTTACTTTGAATTACTGTGTATTGCTGCACACAATTAAATTTGAATTTTTATAATATTACAAGAAATGGATGGAAGGACGTTGCTACGAGGTTAATTATTTTGGACTGTTAATGATATCAGTTGGATTTGTATTCTGTTTGTAGTGTTACTATTTTTGTCTTGTGTTGTGGAAAAATCGATTGCGCGTTTCAAGAAAAACTGTGAAATCGCATAAGTTATTCAAAATGCTGGACGAATCAGGTGTAGACGTGGGAGGTGATGACAGCTCAGGGGACCAGTCTGCGCATGAAATCACCTAAGTGATCTCATGCGAGTTCTAACGAAACAAGCAGAAATTATGAAAATTTAAAAATCGAATTAAAGAACCAGATTTCCGGGAAGTATGGGGAAATGGACGAGAAAATTAATTTGCGATTTTCAGAACACGAGAAAAAGTGTCAGGAAAGATTTGATAGATTGATAACTGTTTGAGATAACTAATCCGCAAAACTTGTAAAATTGGAGAGAAGTTGACCATGAAATCGGATCACTGAAAATCAACTCGAGGTGGTGCGGAGAAATGAGAACACCGTTGAAGCTAGGTCAAGAATTGAGAATTCAAGGACCAAAACGAAAGAAAATTTAAAACCTACAGTCTGAAATTCACAGAAATTACGAGCATGCGACAATAAAATAGAGGCGTGTTGTGAGTCAGTAAATGGAAACATTGCCGGGTTACGGCCGAAATGAACAGCAAATTCACTCGGTTGGAAACAAACTTCACTCTGAAGTTAGTCAAATTCTGAAAGGTAGAAAATTGAAAAGATAGGTGATAGTAGTGAGGAAAGTTTCGGAAAGGAAACTAAACTAAAGAAAGAAATAGATAAAATGTGATTAATCTGGTAAAGGAAGAAGTACAAAAGAAATGGAAAATCATCCAATTACGAACGCGTCTGCTGGTTCTGGATTAAAATTTTCGTGGTCCTCTCAGAATCTTGCTTTTCTGGAAATCGGACGAAAATCCAAGTTTTGGATCGTGCCGAAAATTATAGATTTGACAAAGCGGTACCGCCTCACTAAAACAAGATTTATGCAGGAACTTTTACGGGTAACGCCGCACACTGGCTCACTGCGTTAACACCTTTTCCGCAGACTTACGAGGAATTCGAACTCGTTTTCTTTCACGTTACTGGGAAGCAGGACGTTACGAGTTCGAGAGAAAAATTCTCAGAGTAGATGGGATAAGCAGAAGAAACCAATCATATTTAGATTACGCCATGGAAAAAATTTCGGCTATTAAACTATGTGATCCGACGACAGATGATAAAAGATTATCTGGCTCCTAACGCACTTTCCTCACATGCAAAACTTATAACAGTGTACGATTTGACAATCTTGATCATTTCAAGAATTGCTGGGCAATTTGATAGAACGCGGTCAAACCCTTATGAAGAGTGGGACCAGAATCACAGGTTTTCGCCGAGGAAGATAATCGGAACAGGCAGTCAGGCGCGTGATGATCAGGTCAGAGGAATGGAGGAACAACTCCGTCCGCCACCAAACTCAAATGACCGAATAATAACACAACTAGTAGGAATGGACATCAGATTCATAAGACCGAGTCCGTCAAACTAGAACCGTTTGGGCTTTGGTATCTGGGTTCAAACAATTATCTCAGAGATACAATATTCATACTGTCAGTCAATTGTGCCTTTTGGCCTAAACGACGACTTGATGAACCTGTCGAGAACAGAGCGAAAAATGTCCGGTTGTGGAGTTTCTTATTGAAAATCTTAGTGTTCAAGCTTTGATAGAACTGGCAGTGAAATCAGTGCAATTTCTAGGAAGTTCTCTCAAAACTATTAAGGAGCGCATTCCAATACCAACTCTGCCACTATTAAAGTGTTTTATTATTGAGTAGGAAAGAAAAAAGTAAACCAATTACTATGCAGGCTTTGCTTTCTTTAAAATCGAGGAAATTTTATTTGATGTACCATGTTTGATCATAGAGATCTGAATTACGACGTAATACTTGGGGTTGATTTTTACGGAAAATAATGGGATGTGGATTTTCTAGGAATCTTGTGAGCTTCGGTGAGAATAGGAAATTGTAATCAGAGACGACGGTGATGAAAAATAGAAATCGGCATTTCATGCGCGTCCTGGAGTATGGGGATGCGTGAGTGGGGTCATAAGCCGTGTCCGATAATGACTTTTCTGACCACGAACGGTCCCAGCTGCAAAGAATGCTTCTCAAATATGTAAATGTTTTGATCGTCCTGTCGTCCTATAAAGACTTTTGCTTTCAATTCGGGGCACCGATGATTCACCTTTTAAAATGAAAAATTATCCCATTCCACAATCGATGGGAAGTAGATCAAACTGTTAAAACTATTCGAGGTATAATTGAAAGATCTGTAACAGCTTATTTGAACCCTATTGTAGTGGTAAAGAAAAAGACGGAGGTAAGGATTGTTTAGATGCTCGACGGATCAACAGGTTACTATCCGAAAACGAGGCACCTCAGAACACTGATGAAATTTAGTGAAATTTAATAAACAAATTTCTTCGCTTTAGATTTTTCAAGCTCGTATTGGCAAATTTCAATTCACCCAGACGACAGAAAATTCACGGGATTTTTGTACAACGGTTGACGTACGTCTGGAAAAGAATGCCAGGAAGAGGAAGCCTCGTAAAGAACCCTACCACTTTCACGTAGGTGACAAAGTACTTGTCAGGACCCTAGAGTTAGTGATCAGCCTGCTGGATTATTCCATAAATTTTTCCTCTATTTACCGGACCATTTGTTATTGAAACGATTCCGTGCCCAAATGTATGCCTCTTAAAGACTTGGATGGCTCCCAGCAGAAGTACAATTTTATAATTTGCGACCATTTAAAGGTTAAACTATTCTGTAGATTTTATTTAAACCACTGATTGACAATCTCTGACATAATTTTTGGTACCTTAGATCCGCAGTTTGCGTCTTCGTGTCGCTGAGAAAAATTGGAAGAATTTTGATTTAATTATTTTATTCTGATTAAATAGTAGTTAATAGTTCTTTTGCTTTTATTTAAGTAAAGTTGGCAAATTTTTTCTTGAATATTGAATGTTGTTTTGATTCATTTTTCTTTAATTATTCACCAGTTATGAATCTAATATTCGGTAACGTTTTTTTTTTTTTCAACGAGATAAAACTCTTAATTTTCAAAATTAAAATTCTTCAAAACTCGATTTTTATCTCTATCGAAGGGAGAGGGCAAATGTGACGTAACCGAATATTGGATTAAAATAAATACATTTATTTTTTTATTACTGTTCAAAGCGTGCGATCCTCCAACCAGGCGACCCTAAATCACTTGCACGCCATCTACGCCGCCCTAGCGTCGCCGAGCAAGGGGTGTAGTGTTTAGATAACGCCTCGAAAACCCCTCAGGACCACCGACCAGGCTCCACGCGGGCAGGCGCGGCGACCGCTCCGTGTTTGTTTACAGGAAGTGTGCGAGAGAGGCGTTCTGGAAAATTCCATCAAATTACCGACAAGACGCGTAATCTGATTGGAGCAATATTTTTTCAGCGTAGTAACTTTCGGCCAGTAAAACGTCTTCCAAAATTTCTGTGAAACTTCTGAACATTCTGGAAATTGGGGAAAGGTTCGTGGCGCTGAGAGCGCTGAGGGCAGACGAAGCAGGAGGTCTTTGGACAGAAGGCTGGGGACGCCAGAGTCGTCGGACACAGAGGCGGGACGCTCATGTTGTACGGTGTGGGACGGAGGTCATCCGAGTTGTGTAGGCGCTAGGATAGCGCATGCTATGATTAGAGTGCGATTTGTGGTATTATCGCACGCGTGTCATTGATTGAGAAAAAGAACTTTATCTAGTAATGTTATTTGTTTCTCTGCTCGTTCACGCCCGCGCCGTGTATCGCAAGTTACGCGATTACGAAATTACGATCTGTCGTCACCGATCTGTCGTCACCGCTACCGCCGACGTCAGCTGATGTCGTGGTTAACTCTCTCTTGAATGGAGCAGGCTGCGAGAGGAATCCACCCTCCACCTAAAGGGCGTGCCGTCAGAAGAAAGGAGCCCAGCTGTGTTGCCTGTTTGAGGCCGTTCACCCCAGCGCGTCCTCCTGCCGCAGCGGTGATTCTAATAATCTGTCGAGCTCCGACAGACAAAACAAACATTCATTACGCCTTCAGGCTTACCTGGACTGTTGTCAACATTCAGAAAATGCAGGCCCATGCTCTTTCCACTTTCTTTTTATTTGTTAGTCATCTCTTTTTTGCTTTATTTGTTTTAGTAATTTGATCGTATTAGTTTTAAGATTGCATAAAAAAAAACAAGGTTTAAAAAACTGAGCTCAGATAATAATGTCAATTTATCATTTTTAATTTCTCATTAAATTTACATTTTTGTCTTTAAACTTTCTTTCAATTGACCTCTGTCACGTAGCCACGTCCGTCCACAACCTAAATTTCAGGCTCTACCGTCACCTGAGCTAGCGCAATTACAGCACAGGTAGGTGGGGGCGTCGCAATATGCAAATTATAATGAATCACAGAATCAAGTCGAATTTCAATAAACGTACCTTATTAACTTCTGTATGGTAAAAAATAAGGTCAAAAACCTCTGAAGGTCATCTTTGTCTCTATTTCACGCTGGTGTTATTGAGTGCTTGCAGTAGTACCCTTTTAATCCATTATCTCGTTCTGTAGGGTGTGTCTAGAAAACGATCGGTCCGTGGATCACAATGCGCGAGATTAGCAAAGCGGGAAACACGCGATTTTCACGTTAGTCGTCTCATCCTGACGATCATTGCTTTTGAAAACCTTTTCCGAAAACACTGCTTGCTTTTGTGCGTTACGAGCAATTATTGTTTGTTCTGCAATCTTATTACTTGTTATGCATCTTAATGTAATTAAACATTAAAACTTATTAATGTAAAATTTCCCAATACATCCTCAAAATGACAAAATGAAATGATTCATGAAGTAAACACACACACAATTATTTTTTATTTTTGGCGCAACTACTAAATAACGGATAGCATAATTTAATACAGTGCAAAATAAATTATTTTTTCACCCAAATACAGTTCACTCATAACCACTTAGTTATTTTTATTAATTTTTCAACATATTTATATATATATATATATATAAGGGCTGTAGTTCACGCGATAGGTTAATTATAAAATATGAAACAATTAGTTTGCTAATGTTTTGTTAAATTAACTAATTGTTTCATTGTTTGTCACTAAATAACGGATAGCATACTTTATTATATATGCCTTATCTATTCAGACTGTAAATTCATTACCTTGTACTGACCTTTTAATAATAAACAGTCTCCGTGATTGACATTCCAACTCTGAACCTAGTGCCCATAATCCGGAGCAAGATCCGAATTTCAAAATTGTTTGTTCGCATTCAGTAACATTATTCTTGACAATTATCACAAAGTACTATATAGACACATCTAAAAATATCAGTTCATATTTCGACGCTTATTTCCTGTCGATTAATACACGCAATATGCCGATTACCTCATCTCTCCACTTAACTCTTTTTATTAATAGTAGCAGTCTACATATGGGAAATGTAGTGATATATGACTTTACAGGCACATCAATACTATTGAATGTTTTCTTTTAGTACCCTATATGCAGAAGAACAAGGAAACGTACTGAATTAGCAAACAAAATCTCTATTTAAAACGTTTCTTGTAAAGAGAAGTTAAGGTAATTCCTTCTTGCATACTACGAATGTCAAATTTAGTTTCACTACATTTAAATTGTGTATTTAATTGTGTTTGTATTTTGTAAATAAAACACATACATTATCTATTCATAATGTTAATTTATTATTTGTTTTATTCATTACTGTGTGTGTATTGATTAGTTTGTACCTTTTAATAGGAAACAGTCTCCGTGACTGCAAACTTCCAAACAAATTCATTCCATCCACAATATTTTTCATCGCACCATTACCTCTGAGCGCAGTTCCCCCAATCGGGAGCATGACCCGAATAGCGAAATCGCTTGTTCGCGTTCGTGTTGCTCCAGCGTGGATGAGCGGGTCGCATAGGTAACTGCAGCGCAGCGATGAGAAGTGGCCGCGCCGGCCGGGCGTTTTAAAGCAACCGAGTTTAATAAACCAATCGCGCCGTTTGTGGAGAAACGAACGCGCAGATTTGCAGTTGCGCCGCGCGCGGCGGCCGGGCGCACCGACCCCCAACGCTCTGCGCAATTTCCAATAACACAGGGGTGGACGAGACGGCGAGCGGCGGCGTCGATTGGTTTGGTTTGGTTTGGGTTTTTCGTGTTTCCGGGCGCGTCAACTGCTTCGGTCATTAGTCCCGTGAGTGTAATGCATGTTTTTTCTCGGGAGATGGCGGTGTTCTTCTCCCGCTGGATGGTGAGATCCAGCGCCGACCTACCGTCGGCTAGTGGGGTTTCCCCTAACCATGCCTCTCCTACCAACGGGGCACCGCCCCCAGTCGGGCAGCTCTAAGCTCCCGACCGGTCTCCCGGAATATGTGGTAGTGTAGTGCATGTTAGTGTAAGTGTGTAAGGAAGGAGAGGATATGACAGGAAGAGGAAGGAAATATCGCGCGCGGTCCGTGGCCCGTTTGTTAAGTACTGCTCCGGCATTCGCCTGGTATTGATCGGAGACGGCGGAAAACTACCGATCAGAGCAGCCGGCCGCTAGAATTCTCCTCCAGACAGCGACTGAATTCGACCTAGCTGAAAAGCTAGTGTCGAAAATCCTACCGCCGTGGGGAGTGTAACCTAGGACCTCCCGGTCAGAGGCGCTGCAGTGACATCAGTTGATGTTGTGAGCTACCGCTCCCGGTGCGGGATTGATGGCAACGTCGGTGATGAAGTTATTTAACTCAGAGCTTTCTCTTGTTCGGTCGATATTACGTTTACAGAACTATGCCTTCGTAAGTTGAAAATTTGACAAAAGTGTAGAAAATGAAAATTTTAAAATTGAAAAGTTTAGAAAATTTACAAAATTAAGCATTATTTACCAAGTTTCAAGTTCGGTAAAATGTTCAATGTTCAACTCTTCTGCATAACACCGTTCTTCTGTGCCCTTGAACATAATTTGTACTGCACAAATTAGCCTTATGGTTTGTGAAGAAAGACATGAGAACTTGGCAGCAATGAAACCATTTTGAGATTAACAATTGATTAGTATATTGACGGTATTCGAGTGTAGACAGAACGGTCACTGGCAGTGGAATCTCTGAAAATGGACGAGAAATCAGTATTTCACAAGGTCCGCTCATTCTATCGTGCCAGTGGATATGACGAGCGCTGGTCGCGGGATTGATGGCAACATCGGTGATGAAGTGATTGAACTCTTGTTCGGTCGATGAAACGTTTACAAAATTTGCATTCGTAAGTTTGACAAAATACGTACGAAATTAAAATGTTAAAATTAAAAGTTACGAGAATTTATAAAAATATGCATTATTTATCTGCACACTCGGTAAAATGTCCAATGTTCAACTCTTCTGCGTACCTCAGTTCTGTCCTCTTCTGTGTCCATGCACATAAAGTAGAGGGAAAAGCAATATTAAACGAAGTAAGTTAAAAATTTGACAAAATACAGCGAAAATTAAAATGTTAAAATTAAATATGATATGATATGATATGATTAAATATGATGTGATATGATGGAACTCAGTGCTTACTCTTGTTCTGTCGATGTTACGTTTACAAAACTATACATTTGTAATCTGAAATTTATATCATGTGTAATTGGAAACAAAATCCAGCTAGGCTAACTCAGTTCTGCGCTAGATGAACACACTATTTACTACCCAAATTAGCCTTATGGTCTTGGCAGAAAAACCACCATTTTGAGATTAACAGTTGATTAATGTGTTCTGTCTGCGAGGGTAGATGTTCGTTGACAATGGTATCGGTAAAAATATAGAGGAGAAAAGCAATATTACACGAAATTACATTCGTTGCTTGTTAATATAACGTGCGCTGTTTGCGCGGTTGATGGAAACGTAGTGATGATGTGATGGAACTCATTTCTTTTTCTTGTTCGGTCGACGGTACGTTTACAAAATTTGCATTCGTACGTTGGAAATTTGATAAAATGTTTAGAAAATTTGTGCCGTTTGAAAACCCTTAGTCAACTTACCTCAGTTCTTAGGTGTTCTTTACCATAATTCTTACAGCATTAATTAGTCTTATGGTCTGTTTGTTAAGATATGAGAACTTGGTAGCAAAGGCACCATTCTGAGATTAACACCAGTTTCAGATTAGTGCCTTGATGTATCTTCGAGGTCTTGGATGGTCTCTGGCAGCGGGATCACTGAAAACGGACGAGATATGTAATATTACGCAAATTACACTCTTTTTTTCAATATTGTGTTTATAAAACACATCATCGTAAATATAGCAATTACGAAAACGTTTTAAATAATATTCGAAGTTGAAGTCCACATTTTTTCTGATTTTCCCAAAATCCAGTTATTTTTCAAGTAGCTCTTTAATCTCCTGGGTTAGGTTCTCCGACAGCAAAAATGAGATAACATTAGATTACTAGGTTAATCATTGGCAGATCTGTATACATTGATTATTCTTCCAACAGTTGAGTTGAATTGCATGTGCCTTATTTTACGTGGCGAGACTCAGGCCATGAGGCCTGCTCTTCCGTCTAACCACGCTCCTTTCACCAACCATGGGAAAAAGAAGGTATTACTTGGGCGACAAAACAGGCGATTTGAATTTAGCTCAGAGGCGTCATTTAGGCTTGAGGATCTTTTACATGCAGTAAATCTACTAACATAGGGCAGCCGGCTTTACTTCTCCTCCGAAGGAAGGCGTACAAAGTTTTTTCGCCCTTAAAAATCCACGGCTTCGATCGGGTTTGAACTCGCCGCTGCAAACAATGACAGTTCGTTACATTGTTTCATTCTCAATTCTGCACTTCGCATTCTGCAATTCTGCAATTTTTAGATGTTTCCTCTACTCGTGTATTACAATTTGAATACTAAAGAGCACACGGCAAAGAGAAAGATTTGTACTGGACGATGTGACGTGATAACATCAAGTTACCATAATACATGGATTTAAAGATGAAATTTCTGCGACATTGATTAGATATAGATTCCTCGTAGTTGTATTGTTGGTAGTTTATAAATTGCGTCAGGACATTGAAGTTCTTGGAATACAAATATTTTAGTTCTGTACTTCTCAGAATGTCATTAACTGCTTTACGGATATCCATATAAAATATTAACTAAAGCACAATCACAAAATCGAACGAATATTTTTTTTAAAATTTATTTTCTATCAGTGCGTATAACATAGAGCTAATAATTCGTAAATATACATGTCTCAGAATAAATCTCACAAAGTTCTAGAGCTTTTAGAAAGGTCGTAAATGAATGCTTTTTGACAATGAACATTTAGGGAGAGATTTGAAATCAAGGAGTTACGCATGTATCTATTCCACCTTATTTTTAGGCAACCCCGTATGCACAGGTGTTCCGCAGGTCACGTTTTGATGCAATCAAGAACATGTCATGTACCTGTCGGGCATATGCGCATACGGGGTTGCGGAAATATCAGGGGCAATGCTGTCATATAATTAAAGCCCTAAAGAGAACGATTTTGATGTCCCTCTTAATCGGCTCCCAGTTAACGGTTTTAAACAAGTGACGTACCAAAAAAGAGAAAAAATAGAAATGGAGGTCGCTATACACTGAATAGAGCTATATTTTATCAATAAAAAGCTACGAAATTCGGGTTTTTTGGAATGCGTAAATAGAATGCATCATACGCAGCTTGGCAAATTCATGGGAAATGGTTTAAGGTCTTGCTTGGGGAAAGTCGTGATGTGAAATGGTTAAAACGATTGTTTGTGACTATCAGTGATGTATAAAATATCAATATAAAATATATTTTTATATATAAATATATTATTTTTACATCCATACCGTTCACAGTGAAAGTATACTGTGGTTAAGTTCATAGCAGGATTTGATGTTATAGGCCAAAACAATATCCATGTTTAGATGTGCAAAGATCTTTGTAAACATTAAACATGATGTATATTCATAGACATACTTTCTGTCGTAACTTTTCTATCAATCTTCCTTTTGTAAGATGTAATCGCACGGCTTCAGCTAGCAGCTATAAATGCAAGTAACTCCTTTTTCATTTTCGACACTTCTTAATACCCTAGAAGTTAGTAACATTTATTCTGAGACCCCTATACACAAAATTATGTGTGAATACATCTAAGTATGTGTTACAAAAACCTTTGACCCATTGCAGTGATTGGTTTCAAATATTTTGCAAAAACGCCTGAACAGAGAAAAATCAGTTGGAAATTAGATTTTAAATATAATTTCCAGCTGATTTTCTCTATTCAATTTGTCCTAATGTGTCGTCAAAACACACAACTCTCACACATAAAGTTTCTCAAATAATGTTACTACTACATTATAACTGCTAGCGGCTGTGCTGACCAGCTCTTCTAAGAAGATTGACGAAAAAGCCTGCATGCTCTATGAACACTTTGCACATCAAACATGGGTGTGTTAAACTTTCTATTTTATCAAATCCTATGAGCTCTCACAATATACTGTGAACAGCTATTGCTGTTTGTATATGGGAGTATATTTATATTGATATTTATCATCTGACAATCTGAAACATGACTCATTTCACAGTTTTCCCCAAGTAGACAAACATTTCCCAACAACAACTTTGTGGAAATATATTTATTCAGTATGTAGCGACTCCATTCTGACCCTGTCCTGTTTTAAAACAACTGGGAGTGATAGAGGACATCCAAATCGTTACAGACATTGCCTGATATTTCCCTTGTATGCGCATATGTGATGATATGACATACTACGTTTGTGCATTTGTTGGAGCCTTATATGGGTGAATAGGTACATGCGCTCAAACTCAACGATTTCAAATCTCCCTAATGAGATATCAAAAAGCATTCATTACATTTCTTTTCTAAAACTCATTTTAATTTACAATTATTAACTATATTCTCGCACTGATGAAAATAAATTTTAAAAAATATTCGTTACATTTGTGTTATGCTGAATAACATTGCTATGGTGCTCCATGCTTTGAATAATTCTGAATACAGACAAAATATTTGTATTCAAGTATATAAATTTCATCTTTAAATCATGTATGCAACTGGCCGTCGGCTAATCTTTGCTCTTTGCCGTATTATCTGTATTAGGTATGGCCACATGAAAACATCTGCGTGAAATGCAGAATGCAGTGCAAGTGAAATGAAACAATGTGAGCTGTCATTGGCGAATCAGCCGATAACATCACAGCACCTAGCTCGGAGAAAGCTAAAGCAACACTGTTGTGGTACTGCATGTAAGATCTCAGCACCAGCTTAAGTCAAATAACTTATTTAATAACTAACCTTTCTTTTCCCATGGTGTGTTGACGGAAAACAGGCCTCATGCTGATCTATATACATTAGCACAACTGTTGGCGTGTCAATAACAGTCTCTACCAATGATAACTTGTGGCTCTAATATTTTCTCATTTTGCTGTCGAAAAAACAACGAAGTAAACCTTATGTGGGTGCAGAAGATATTCTGCTGGTGTCTACCATTTACGATGATGTCGATCAAACTGTGTTGAAAAAGGTGCCATGTCGTCCGTTCAATGTTTGAAAGTCAGACCTCGGTATCCAGGCACTAAACACGCTGCTACCAGCTACAAACGAACCATGGGCTGAACTGAGGAGTGAGTTGACAAGGGCAGCAACTCCCAAGCATTTATCAAATTTCAGCGCTCACGATCTGAGTACTGTCAGGCATCACTACGTTTCCTCGGCCGCAAGCGCACGTCCCTGTGGCTACTACTCTGCCGATACCGTGTCTACCTACTGAACAAGGCTAACGTGTACCGAAACAGTGGTAATGTAAACTAGTGTGTTCTCTGGCAGCGAACACCAGTACATGATATAATTTCGAATTACAAATGTGCTGGTTTGCCAAACATACGCTCGGTAAATAACGCTGAGTTCATCATGTCACATCATATTTAATGTATCATCATGTCGTATTTGGTACAACATTTGTTTTTTCTGCGTATTTTTGTCAGGGTACAACACTATTTGTAAATATGGAACGAAGAAGAACAGGTACACGAGGATGAACATTGGTTTGATGTTATTTTATCAAAAATTTTTCAACTTACCGAATGCAAGTACACATGAAACTGTCGACCGAACAGAGGGTTCGTCCTTTCGCTGTTACCATCGAAATTTTTTCAGGTGACGAGTGAAACCTGAAATTTAGGTTGTGGACGGACGTGGCCCCTGACAAGGTCAGTGAAAGAAAGTTTAAAGAAAAAAAATTTTTAAATTTAATGAGAAATTAAAAAATGAAAAAATTTGGATTATTATCATTTCTTTTTTTTAAACCCTTGTTTTTTTGCTTTAAAAAATCGTTTCAAATTACTTAAAACAAATAAAGCAAAAAAAGAATGCGCTAACAAATAAAAAAAAAAAAAGGGGGAATGGCCCTGCCCCTTTCCCAAATTTGGGCAACAGTCCGGGAAGCCTGAAGGGCGTAATGAATGTTTTTTTTGTCTGCCCGGAGCTCGACGTTATTGAAATCACCGCTGCGGCAGGAGGACCCCTGGGGTAAACGGCCCCCAAACAGGCAAAAAGCTGGGCTCCTTTCTTTGGACGGCACGCCCCTTTGGGGTTGGAGGTGGTTTCCCCTCTCGCAGCCTGCTCCCTTTCCCAAAGAAAAAGTAATTCCCGACCCCCAGCTGGGACGTCGGCGGTAGCGGTGACGACAGATCGGTGACGACAGATCGTAATTTTCGTAATCGCGTAACTTGAAAAGGCGCGGGCGTGAACGAGCAGAGAAACAAAAAACATTACTAGATAAAGTTTTTTTTTTTTCTAAACCCTAATGACACGCGGTGCGAAAATTCCCAAAATCGCCCCCAATCGCTATTCCCCGCGCTATCAAAAGCGCCTCCCATCGGGATGACCCCCGGGTCCCACACCCGCCGCCGGCGCCCCCGCCTCTGTGTCCCCCGACTTGGGCGTCCCCCCCCTCTGTAAAAAGACCCCCCGCTTCTGTCTCCCCCTCAGCGCGTCTCGCGCCACAAACCCTTTAATTTCCATGAATGTTCTAGAAGTTTCACAAAAAATTTTGGAAGCCCGTGTTGTTACTGGCCGAAAGTTACTCCCCAAAAAATAATATTGCCCCAATCAGATTCCCTCTTGCCCGGTAATTTTGGGGGAATTTTCCCAGAACCTCTCTCCCACTTCCTGCAAACACGGGCGGTCGCCCCCCGCCCGCGTGGAGCCTGGTCGGTGGTCCCTGGGGTTTTTTCGGGGCGTTCCCCCAAATTTTTACCCCCCTTGCTGGGCGACGCTGGGGGGGCGTAAAATGGCCGTGCGAAGTGTTTTAAAAATTCCCCCGGTTGGGGCACGCACGCTTCTGAACAGTAATAACAAAAAAAATGTATTTTTTTTTTTAAATCCAATATTCTTTTACGTCCCCTTTGCCCTCCTTCGGATAGAGATAAAAATCGGGTTTTAAAAATTTTTTTTGGAAAAATTAAAGTTTTATCTCGTTAAAAAAAAAAAAAAAAACGTTCCAAAATATTAGATTCATAGCCAGTGAAAAATTTAAAAAAGAAAAAAATGAATCAAAACAACATTCAATATTCAAGAAAAAAATTTCGAAACCCTTTCTTAAAAAAAAGCAAAAAAGAACAAATTAACTACTATTTAATCAGAAATAAAATAATTAAATAAAAATTTTTTCCAATTTTTCTAAAGCGACCGAAACTGTTCCGGGAGCCCAAGGTACCAAAAAATTATTCAGAATTGTCAATCAGTGGTTTAAATAAAATCCACAAAAAAATTTAACCTTTAAAGGGTCGCAAATTAAAAAAATTGTACTTCCCTGCGGGAGAAATTCCAAGTCTTTTAGAGGCATACATTTGGGCAGGGAAATCTTTCAATAACAAATGGCCCGGTAAATAGGGGAAAAAAATTTATGGAATAATCCAGCAGGCTGACCCACTCTCTAGGGGTCCCCCAAGTACTTTGTCACCTACGTAAAAGGGGTGGGGTTCTTTGGGGGTTTCCCCTCTTCCCGGCATTTTTTTTCCAGACGTACCCCAACCCCGTTGTAAAAAAAAACCCCGTAAATTTTCTGTCGTCTGGGTAAATTTGGGGAAATTTAAATACGAGCGAAAAATCTAAAGCCAAAAAAATCTTTGTTTTATTAAATTTCCATAAAATTTCATAAAGTGTTCTGGGGTGCCCTTTTTCTGGGATAGTAACCTCGTTGATCCGTCGAGCATCTAAAAAAATCCTTCCCCCCGTTTTTTTTCTTTACCACTACAATAGGGTTCAAATAACCCCTGCAGATCTTTAAATTTTATACCCTCGCTAAGCATATTTTTAACAGTTTGATCTACTTCCCCCTCATCGATTGTGGAATGGGAAAATTTTTTCTTTTTAAAAAGGTGAATCATCGGTGACCCAAAATTCAAAAGCAAAGTCTTTAATAGGACGTACAGGACGATCAAAAACATTTACATATTTAAAAACTTCTTTGGGCTGGGACCGTTCGTGGTCAGAAAAGTCATTATGCGGCCCGGCATGACCCCACTCGTCATCCCCATACTCCAGGACGCGATGAAATCCCGATTTCTATTTTGTCATCACCGTCTTTTATTAAAATTTTTCCCTTTTCCCACCAAGTTTTCCAGTTTCCCTAGAAAAATCCACTCCCCCATTTTTTTCCCCCTTAAAAAATCAACCCCAAGTATTACGTCGTAATTCAGATCCTCTATGATCAAACATGGCATCAAATAAAATTTCCCCGATTTTTAAAGAAAGCCCAAACCCGCATATTTAAATTTGGGTTTTCTTTTTTTTTTTCTACTCAATAACAAAACATTTAATAGTGGGCAGAGTTGGTATTGGGAATGCGCTCGCTTAATAGTTTTGAGTAGAACTTCCCAGAAATTGCACTGATTTCACTGCCAGTGTCTATCAAGCTTGAACACTAAGATTTTCCCAAAAAGAAACTCCACAACCGGACATTTTTTTGCTCGTTCTCTGACAGGTTCCCTTCAAGTCGTCGTTTAGGTCAAAAAGGCATAAATTTACTGACACAGTATTGAATATTGGGATCTCTGAGATAATTCGTTTGGAAAGAAAGCCCAGAAAGCCCAAACGGTTCCCAGTTTGACGGACTCGGTCTTATGGAATCTGATGTCCATTCCTCTAGTTGTGTTATTATTACGGTCATTTGAGTTTGGTGGCGGACCGGAGTTGTTCCCCCCTTCCTCTGACCCTGATCATCACGGGGCCCCGACTGCCTGTTCCAAAATTTTCTTCCTCGGGGGGAAAACCTGGTTTTGGGGGGTTTTTCTTCATAAGGGTTTGACCGCGTTCTATCAAATTGCGCCAACAATTCTTGAAAATGATCAAGATTTATCCTCGTACACTGTTAATAAGGTTTTTCCCTAAGTAGGAAAGTGTCGGTTAGGAGCCAAAATAATCCTTTTTTTTCATCTGTCGTCGGATCCCATAGTTTAATAGCCGGGAAAATTTTTTCCCTGGCGTAATCTAAATATGATTGGTTTCTTCGCTTATCCCATCTACTCTCCCAGAATTTTTCTCTCGAACTCGTAACTCGCTGCTCTCCCCCCGTAACGTGAAAGAAACGAGTTCGGAAATTTCCCCGTAAGTCTGCGGAAAAAATGTTAACGCAGTGAGCCAGTGTGCGGCGTTACCCCCTAAAAATTCCCGCCAAAAACTTGGTTTTAAGTGAGGGCCTTTTCCGCCTTTTTTCAAATTTATATAATTTTTTTGGGGATCCAAAAAAAATTTCAGGTTTTTTTTGGTTTCCCGAAAAAAAAGATTCTGGGGGGAGCCCCCGAAAAATTTTTAAACCCGAACCCGAACCCTTCTAATTGGATGATTTTTTTCCCTTTCTTTTTTTACTTCTTCCTTTACCCGTTAATCACATTTTTTTCTATTTCTTTCTTTAGTTTAGTTTCCCTTTCCCCGAAACTTTCCTCACTACCCCTTACCTATCTTTTTTAATTTTTTTCTACCCTTTTGTGGTTTTCTTCGAAATGAAGTTTTGTTTCCAACCAAAATGAATTTGCCGTTCATTTCGGGGCCTAAACCCAAAAGTTTCCATTTTACCCCCTTTTACAACACGCCTCTATTTTTTTGCATGTTTTAATTTCTGGTGAATTTCAGACTGGGTTTTTTAAAATTTTTTTTCGTTTGGTCTTAATTCCCCAATTCTTGACCCTGGGTTCTCAACAATTTTCTCAATTTCTCCAAACCCACCCTCGAGTTGATTTTTTAGTGATCCCATTTCATGGTCGAACTTCTCTTCCAATTTTTCAAGTTTTGCGGATTTGGTTTTTCTAAACAGTTATCTAAACTATCAAATCTTTCCAAAAACTTTTTCTCGTGTTCTGAAAATCGCAAATTAATTTTCTCGTCCATTTCCCCCCCGAAATCTGGTTCTTTAATTCCCCATTTTTTAAAATTTTTTAAATTTCTCTGCTTGTTTCGTTAGAACTCGCATGAGATCACTTAAGGTGATTTCATGCGCAGACTGGGCCCCTGAGCTGTATCACCTCCCCCGTCTACACCCGATTCGTCCCGCATTTTTTAATAACCCCCGATTTCACAGTTTTTTTTGAAACGCGCCCCGATTTTTTCCCCAACACAAGACAAAAAATATTAAACTCACAAACAGAAAACAAATCCAACTGATATCATTAACAGTCCACAAATAATTAACCTCGTAGCAACGTCCTTCCATCCATTTCTTGCTTAATATTATAAAAAAAATTCAAATTTAATTTGTCGTGCAGCAATACACAGTAATTCAAAAGTAACAATATTTATTTTAAGACAAATTAAATTTGAGGGCGGTTTACAGGGGTATCAAAGATACTAATTCAGCCCCACTTGGGAAAGCCATTTGCGACGCCCCCCACCTACCTGTGCTGTAATTGCCGGCTAGCTCAGGTGACGGGTAGAGCCTGAAATTTAGGTTGTGGACGGACGTGGCTACGTGACAGAGGTCAATTGAAAGAAAGTTTAAAGACAAAAAATGTAAATTTAATGAGAAATTAAAAAATGATAAATTGACATTATTATCTGAGCTCAGTTTTTTTAAACCCTTGTTTTTTTTTTTATGCAATCTTAAAACTAATACGATCAAATTACTTAAAACAAATAAAGCAAAAAAAAGAGATGCGCTAACAAATAAAAAGAAAAAAGGGGGCCAATGCGCGGCCTGCACCTTCTGAATGTTGACAACAGTCCAGGTAAGCCTGAAGGGCGTAATGAATGTTTGTTTTGTCTGTCGGAGCTCGACAGATTATTAGAATCACCGCTGCGGCAGGAGGACGCGCTGGGGTGAACGGCCTCCAAACAGGCAACACAGCTGGGCTCCTTTCTTCTGGACGGCACGCCCTTTAGGGGTGGAGGTGGATTCCCTCTCGCAGCCTGCTCCCATTCAAGAGAGTAGAGTTAACCACGACATCAGCTGGGACGTCGGCGGTAGCGGTGACGACAGATCGGTGACGACAGATCGTAATTTTCGTAATCGCGTAACTTGCGATACACGGCGCGGGCGTAAACGAGCAGAGAAACAAATAACATTACTAGATAAAGTTCTTTTTTTCTCAATCTAATGACACGCGGTGCGATAATACACAAATCGCACTCTAATCATGCTACTTCGCGCTATCCTAGCGCCTACACACTCGGATGACCTCCGCGTCCCACACCCGTACAACATGAGCGTCCCCGCCTCTGTGTCCGCACGACTTAGGCGTCCCGCGCTCTCTGTCCAAAGACCTCCCGCTTCTGTCTGCCCTCAGCGCGTCTCAGCGCCACGAACCTTCCCCAATTTCCATGAATGTTCTAGAAGTTTCTACAGAAATTTTGGAAGACGTGTTGTTACTGGCCGAAAGTTACTACGCCGAAAATAATATTGCTCAATCAGATTACGCGTCTTGTCGGTAATTTTGATGGAATTTTCCAGAACGCTCTCTCTCGCACACTTCCTGTAAACAAACACGGAGCGGTCGCCGCGCCCGCCCGCGTGGAGCCTGGTCGGTGGTCCCTGAGGGGTTTTCGGAGGCGTTATCTAAACACTACACCCCCCCCTTGCTCGGCGACGCTAAGGAGCGGCGTAGATGGCCGTGCGAAGTGATTTAGGTCGCACCCGGTTGGGCACGCACGCTTCTGAACAGTAATAACAAAATAAATGTATTTATTTTTAATCCAATATTCGGTTACGTCACAATATGTGAATTTTAATATACATCTATTATTCCGTGATGCCTTTCTCTTTCTTCGTTCACAAACAAAACACTTCAACGACAGATAAGGATCATGACACGCCGTTGAATTTCCAGTTTAAGCACGTTTTCCATTAACTTCTAAACCCTCTGTTCAAAGACCAAAAGGTTTAAAAATGGAAAGCACGATGTAAGAAAATAAGCGGAGTTTGGTATAAGCTGGAGAATATCCAGACATCAAAGGCCACTATGTTGACCTAGTCAAGCTAAAAGAGAATTTATTCCTCAGAGTCCATTGCTGCAGGTTTTCAACATCATCCGTGAGATGGATTTTTGGACAAGTAACTTGTATTCTCCCTTTCATAGGCAGTATTAATTTGCAAATTTTTACATAGGAAGGGGAATTTTACTATTTGAAGTATGTATCTAAGTATATGAAAGCGAGATAATTTTTCAATATTATTCCATGGAACATAGTTATTTCCAAAATAACATTCGAGAGAGTTCCCGAAATAGGAGTCCTAAGAATATCACGGACATTCTCGGATATTCTAACCAAACGTATTTCATTGTGTAAGAGAGATTAAATAATACGTACATATCTCTAATAATATTGTACAGACAATCCATGCCTAATAGGGATAATTCATTTCTGGATTTCATGATATTTCAGTCCTCATTTTATTTCTATTTTCTTACACGGTTACGAGTTAGCTATCACGATATTACAAATTTTTTTTTCTAGTTTTAAAATCCTACGTCATAATTCAATTTGCGAAATTCTTTGCTGACATCTGAAATCATTTAAATTTACGGTTGCTTCCAATTGGCACAATCTTTCTCCTATTTCAACTAGAGGCCCTAGTGCTTTCCTTTATATTTAAAATAGAGTTGCAGCAAATGTTCTTCGAGACACCGTCGTTCTGCAGTCATATAACAGTCACTTTTCACCTTCTTACATCCCACCTACGTAAAAACGGGAGACGTTTTATAGGGTTAGTCGTCTCCCACTTTCTAACCCCTTTTGTACTCTTACACTCTCGTCGATAGATTTCTATTCGAGCTTCGAAAAGGGAACGATCTGAGGTAAGCGAAATGTTAAAGAATGGATCGAAACTCGAAAAAAGAAACTCTTGTGAAAATGATACATTTTATTCACAACTTAATAATGCCTTTACTTGTATTCCTTAAGGTAATAATAACACAAAGTTAGAATAATGGACCTACAGCCATTATTCGTTTAATGTCATGACCCAAGAGCATAGGAGTACGCGAAAATGTTAATTTCATGCATGTCTCTTATTTTTGTAGCTCAAAAGCCTTGCTGTATCTCAAACACTAGAAAAAGCATTTTTCTAGATCAACTGAAGGATTGGTAATTCGAGATAGGTCAACTTATCACTCGGTCATAAAGGTGGCGACAGGGGACAGGACAGGGATGGAAGGATCATGGGCGGTCGAATTCTAGGCTCGAATTCTAGGGTGTTGTTCCAGCATTCGCCTGGAAGTAAAAAAACACGAAAAACACATATTAGAGCTGTCGGCCTACAAATTCGATTCCGGGAGGTGCCAAAAAACTCATCGATGCTAAACGCAACCTGCAAATTTCCTGTTTCTACGACCCGAATCGCCAGTATGCTCAGACCTTGAGGCGTTGCTTTTACTCTCGCCGTCACTGAAGTACTACGGCAGCGCCAACGGTAAATCTGCACTCGGTTAATTCCAAAGTAGTGTGAATAATAGTCAGCTAGGTTCCTTCCAAATGTTCGTCTCCAGACGCTGCCTCTGCATTCACCCCCAATTCCCTCTCCAGACGCTGCCTCTGCATTCACCCCGGGCGCCATTTCCACTGCTCATCCACACTCGTGGCTCCCTCCCCTCACCGCCCTCATGGGCGGCGCGGCAATAAGACGTGGGCGGAGGGGTTGCGGGCAGATCGTGCCATCCAGGCGTGATAATTAACACAGGTCGGCGCGGAAGACAGGGGGAAACCGGAGGGTTCCCCAGCGCCCTCCGGCGAAACCTTCCATTGCTCCACAGCGGAGGCGGAGCGAGGCTTTCCAGAGAACCCGAAGCATTAACGGATAGAGAGAGTGAGACATTCGAATGAGAAGCTTGTCCGGCATCTCATATAATAGGGTATATTACGGTCATTCATTAAATGAAATTTTTTGACACGAAGGCGTGGGTCCAGGAAACTAATATCGACAAACTGAGGCAATGTGATTCTGGAGGGTAGGAAAATTGAATGGGAGTTTAGAGATGTCAGACAAAAGTAAGAATCAAATAAGAAATTTCAAAAGTAAGTAGAGACCTAGTGCAGCAATAAATATTCCAAAAAAGAGAATGGTGGCTTAGTAATGCATATAATATTAACCTTTAATTGGTATCGTGATCGGATATATCGCGCCGGCAAGTTGTCACGTGTGAAACAATTACTCATTGTTGTGCCTACGCTTCCAGCGACTCAGTACCTTCCTTGTTAGTGTAGATCTGTCTTTCAACAAATCAAGAGCTGCACTAGTAGCTTCCTTTTAGAGTTATGTAATTTTTTTGTGTGGTGAGGTTTGAGATATCAATTGCATAAGAATTTTTTTTCATATAGTGATACCAAAACTAAGAGATAACGCGCAATTATACAAAGAATATTTCTTCCATAACATATTACAGGAGACCAGGAATAACTATATAGGATCTATATAGTTCTACTATCTTCTATATAGGTATATAGAAGACCCGGTCCTTCCTCAATTAGACCTGATGATGAGGGCTTTGAGCAATTCGTGGAAGATGCATTGGAAGACAAAAGAGATGATTCCGAATATTTAGAAGAATCTGGTCATGATTCTGAAACCGAACAGGAGAATGAATATGAATTTGTAAAATATTCAAGTACTACCAACAAGGCAGAGGGCACCAAGAAGGCATTTATTATGAAAAAAAGTAAATGATTCAAGTGTTGTGCTACAAGTGCATTGACTGATTGATTATTTGGTGTTTCCAGGAGGATAAAAGGTTGACATTTTTCCCGTAGCTGTAGTGTGTTTTCCCCGGGCAATGTCTTTGATCTTCCTCAACTGGATGGTGAGATCCGGGGTCGACCTATACGTCGACCACAGGTTTCCCCAATCACGTATCTCCTGCGAACGGGGTACTGCCTCAGCCGAGATGAGCTCTTAGAGCTCCCGACTGGACTCCCGTCATGTGTCGTATTGTAGTGCATGTAAGTGTACGTATGTGAATATAAGGGTAAGGATCGGACGGGAAAGAGGAAGGAAAGATCGCGTGCGGTTCGTCGTCCACTTTTTAGGGTATTGCACCGGATTGACCTGCTGTTGATCGGGGAAACCATGGATCAGAGCATCCGACCCCTAGAATCTCCTCCAGAAAACGGCTGAATTCGACCTAGCTATCTAAGGAGTGTCGAAAATCCTGCCACGGTCTGGACTCGAACCTTAGAACCTCCCGTTCAGAAGCACTGCAGTAATATCAATTGAAGCCCTGAGCCCCCCACCCATCGTCTCTTGAGACTGTCTCATCCAACCCGTAATATTCCACCGTCACTCATTCTCAGCCCACCCCACTTACTCTCAATCGCTTTCGACGAGACTTATCCCAGTTCCTAATAAGTGTGTCGTGCCCCGTTTCGAAAGTCCTGCCATCACCGGCGCTCGAACTTTAAGTTCTACATCATCGTAAACCTTCGTAAAACAATGGTAATTTTTAGACAAGCAGATAAGTTCAATGTTGTCAAATAATACTTTGAATTATAGTAATTAAGCGTGATCGGTATCACATACCGCCGATGCCTATTGAATTTTTTGAAAAGCAATACTAATTAAAATTTAAGCATAGTTTGGTATATATTAGTCTCACTGAAGAGAAGGATACAATATCAAATGTTGTTTTCAACTTACAAGAGAAATAGTTCAATTTATAAACGTATGATTAACATGCGTATTGATTACAGCTGCATTTGATGATTGGACGTGAAAATTTCTGTATTACTTTAAAATATTAATATAATTTATTCTATTAAAATTTTTTTAAAAAAAAAAAAATTCCAATTAAATTTTAAAATTTTAAGAATTAATTTTTAATTATTTGAGACTATGACAAAATACAGAAGTCATCGTCACATTTTTTCATTTTATTATAGGCAGAATCACTGAATTATACTGAACTAAGAGAAAGCAGAAAACCTTTCAATGGTTTGCAATCACTTTTTTTTCAATTTACTAAATCGTTCTAAAAATGAAAGAATACATACTACATTTCATTGTCTTGTCGTTTCTTTATAGCGCACTTGTATATACGATCACTCTTTACTATCTTTCCAGCATAATTTCATTACGTCACCCATACATAGTGTGAATCTAAAGAACAAAGCAACGGAAAATAATGTTAATGTTTGGGAGGGATACCACTCATGTGACGGTGCTCCTATTTTTGCTTTCGTGAGAACAAATCTCTTGGAAGATAATTGAGAACAAACATTTCTTTGATCGTATTTCATTAAGCCCTTCACAAAAGATCTTTAAATCTTTTAGTGTGCGACGAAAAAAAACAAGAGAAAAAGAGCCCAGAGGAGTATTACTTGCGTTATAGCTCTATTCACTAGCAGCGGCAGGAAGCTACACACTTGCTCGTCTCTTCCAGGAGAAAACACGTGGTCTCTCTTTCTCCTCCCAAAAAAATACACCTGAATTAATCCTCGGCGCTCTTGCAACAAAACTTGAAAGCGTTTCTCGACAGCGCGACCGCAGTGCCCAAGTGGGGGAAAAAGGGAAAGGGACGTGGGAAAACATGCGGCGGGGACAAAGCACACAGGGTCACGGAGGAAGTTGGGACATAGAGTACGACATCGAGTGGGGAGGGACTAAAAGGGGATGGAGTGAGATAGGCAGGAAGAAGAAAATGGTGGGGAGCAGGATGGAGCGGGCAACAGGGAGGGTGGGGAGCAGGAAAGGCGAGGTACTTGGAAGGTCAGAGAGCAGGGATGGGCGGGGAGCTGGCAGATATGGAGAGCAGAGATGGCCGGGAAGCATGGATGGGCGGGGATAAGTGAGGGGTGGGGAGCAGGAAGAGGCGGGGGAAAGGGAGGGACGGGGAGAGACAAGAAACGAAAAACGTGAGGACAGCAAGAGCAGAAATCAAGAGCGGGGAAGCGTGAGGGAGCGCAAGGCGTGAGGACGGAGCGGGGGAGGGGGCGAGGTAGCCCGTCGGCGAAGGGCGTGGAACGGAAGGTTGGCGAGAGGGGGCGGCCGCCGCGCCACCATCTCAGCCGCGAGAGGCGCTGTTTGCGCGACCTCGACTGTTTGTGCGGTTTTTCTGAGCGCTGAAAGCGGGTCGCATTGGAGAGAGGATAGCCATACTTCAGGTGAAGGAAGGTGGCGCCAGTTTTCTTCGCTTTTCCCCGTGGACCGCCTGCACTGCAGGTGCGGTCCTGGCGCCCTGTGCTCCCTGGGGCTCAGAGGGCACTTTTAACCAAGAAACCTCAAAGGTAAGAGATTTCTGTACTTGTGGATGTGTGATCTACCCCATTCAATAGAAACTTAAGCTTCTAGTTTAACAGTTCCTAGATATCTTTTAAAAAGAGGAAGAAAGCCGTTATAGTCAGAAAGCCTTTATAGTCGGAAATCTTTTCAGTATCCTCGATTCGCCACTCTCATAAGTGAAATACCCTTTCTTCTCAATATTTCTGACATTACTAGCTCTTGATATTGTATACAAATATTTATACTCATCTTATGAAGGGAATTACTTTTTACTGCTAATATTAATATTATTTCTACCGTTGCCGTGCTATGCTCATAAATTCTCTCAATGTTAACACTAATTTATTAATTTTACTCTGAATTTAATAATGGGTTTCGACATACAACATTTTACTCCTTACCTGGCGCATGTGGACGTGTAATTCTATACAGAATCACGATACCTGAAGTTCTATTCATTAAAACCAATTATTGAATTTATGAAAACTAGTATATAAATGATCAGCCTTTCTCAACAATAAGAATTGACAATTTTTTCCTACATATTTACAACTTCTTTTGAGCTCATGAATAACCATTTTTCTATTTACAAACATTAAAATACCGTACAGTTTTGATTAGAGTTCCTAAGATTACTACAATGTCCTCAGATGACTTCTCGGTTGAATCAGCAGAATGTGGTTCGTGGAATATCCTTGGTATCCCTATTCTCGCACTTTTGCGTGTCATTAAAATAAATCTAAAATGTTCCAGAATGTTCTGAACGATTTGATATTTAATAGGATTTAATATTTCACATACAATCGTCGGGAATTTCCCTCTCTATGCTTCGTATGAAACACATACACGCAACTATCTATCTTCAGCTACTACTTATTGAAAAATCCTCCCACCTACGGAGCTATCCTAATATACATTCCCTCGAAACACGGAGTCTATTTTAATTCTAAATTTCTATAACATTAATAAAATCCACAATTACAATTCATTGCTAATATTTAAATAATACCAAGCCATCAGATTAATCATAAGCTCCCGCCTCATTATCATTTAGGTAATACCCTAGCCTATGCTGAAAATCCGTTCGCACCTCACCAACCGCTTACGTGTGTACGCTACAATATCTTTTAAGAGAGTGATTCTTCACGTCCTCTTACAAGGTCACGGCCTTCAATTCCTGGTTTTTCTAACAACGTATATTCTTTTGACTTTCGAGCTTGCCGATTTTGGCATTCAAATTCAAGCCAGGGTCCTGGGCTGATCATATACGCGTCTAATGGACAATTATTACTCGTAGTAGACTCACGGGCCAGTCTTGGAGCTTGTATATTTTGATGTGATAAATAATTTGATAATTTGGGGAGAGTTGGGGATACATATAAAGAAATTTTAAGTTAAATCATGCCTAACAATACCAAAATCTAGGAAGTCCTTATTTGGGTAAATATTTCCCATGCAAATTGTCCTTTTAAATTAAAAAAAATGATCCAATGAGTGATTATAATTTTATTTTAAAGAAGGGTTTACCCTACCCCAAAGGAATGTTAATAAGGAAAAACATCAAGCAAAACAATCAGATTAAGACATGGATAAGACCAAGTTTTCTCCACGTATTCTTCCACGTTTCTCCTCTTCCGCCCTGTCGCCAAGGGTAGCTATGCCCCACAAGGATGCAGCTCATAGAGAGTGCAGACGTTCAAGAACGTGGGGAGTTGATAGCTTGAAGGAGTAGATAGAATGAAAAAAATTACAACGTGTATCGATTCGGTTGTTCGTATTTTCGACGATTTATATGCACATTCATAGTCTCAGGACAATGTGTAGAAAATTAGCATTCTAAACGTAATTTTTTACTGTATTTGGTCTATAAATGAATATTGAGAAATAGGAAATTTAGACATTTAAAAGAAAGTTTTACGAGTATAAAATATGTCATGGAAACCACGACGCATTTATGGCAAGGTATAGAATGATCTGTATAACTTATTCAGTATCTTAAAACTTGTCCATCGTGTATTAGGAACTACTTTCAAGATTTTTGGGAATACGTAACTGTGTAGTAAAGAAACTATGAGCCAAATTACCAGATTTTTATTACCTATAAAAACAACGATTGCATTAACGCCTTAATATCATCCGATATAAACTTGTTTCGAAGACCATTACGAAATTCTAACTGGGTCACAAGTACGCTTATCGGGAAATAGCTTGTTTAGGGGTCGTTCTTCCTGTGTCTTATAACTGTTCCGAAGTGCTGAAGGTGGGGAGGGGGCGGCGGCGGCGCTGGAGGAGGCCAGGGCGCCGTCGGCTTCGGATCGCAACCGGCGCTCAGCGAAGTTCTCAACTTGGCCCATAACCGCCATCTGCTCTGGTATTAACGTATACGGGGTGTCGCCGACGCTCGGTAAATAGCGCGGATGCGTCTGCCGTCGGCAACGGAGGAAGCGGAAGCGGAAGTGGCAGGGGCGGTGCTGATGGAGATAGTGATGGTGTTGGTAGTGACGATGATGATATGATGCGGTGGTGGTGTTGGTGGTGGTAATGATAGTGGAGGTGGTGGTGGAGGAGATGGTGATGATGTTGGCGATAGCAGAGACAATGGTTGTAATGGGGTGGTAACGCGCGGAGGTGAATGAGGCTGAGCGCCGGCGAGTCGGAGGGGGCAGTGGAGACGGAGCCGTGGCGGAGCGAGGCCGGGGGGTAATTGGACGCGTAAATCTTTTCGCCTGCGCGCGGCGGCGCGGCAGGGGACGGATCGCGCGCCGTGGCAGCCGGAAGCTGCTTGAGGATGCGGGGCTGCGAGGTGGGGCAGAATCCTGACAGACTGTCGCGCCGCGAGCGGTGACAGACGGATGCGCCACCGGAGAGCGCTGCTGAAAGAAAAAGGAGCAGATTGAGTTAAAGGTTTGAAAAAGGCAAAGGTATAAAAGCTGTATAAAGCGGGTTCAGTTGTAGATTTAGGGAGACTACAATTTTTTCAAATATTAATTCGTAAGCCAGTAATGACATTAATCCAATCAATCCAATTAATCCAATGAAATCAATCCAATTAATCCAATGAAATTAATCCAATTAATCCATCAATGACATTAAATCCATATGAAGTGTGAAGTATGAAAAATATATAGTAAACTCTTAATTATCTTGTTAAAAGTTGTTATAAGGATGTAAAGGTTCAGATTGAAGCGAATTTAATACGTGAAGGTGTCTCCAAAAACGCACTTCTACATGCCCACATTTTATCATATAATCCGAAAAAGTAGTGCAATAAAAACATCAGTTTGACTCAAACTCTGATAACTACGCAGAGACGTCGTTTTGTAATGAAGACCTTTTAAAGAAAAATTATTTAAAAAATAAAGAAAATTCATTTTCTCTTTATATCAGAGAAATGCCACAAAGTGATTAAAGTGAAAAGAAAACAGTTGAATTCATAGCAAAGTTAGAGAAAAATATAGAACGATAACAAACATAAGTACTCAAAATAGAAGCTTGTCAAAAAACGTTATAAAAGGAAAGAATATGCTCGGATTTGAGTGAAATGGCTTTTAAGCAAACTAAAAGACTAAAGTACCAGCAAAAAATTCTGCGATTGGGATCCTCAGCAACACTTATCAAGCTCAAACAGACTGAATCTCAAAATTTAACCAATGATGTGGTAGAAAATAAGTGAATTCGGTATCTGAAAAGACCGAGTGAACATTCTGAAATAACATCTAGTTGCAAATATGAATATACTAACAATGATGACAATAACATAGCTATATCTAATATGACACTTGATATATGGTACAAACACCGAGTTAAGAAACTATAAAGAAAGGTTTGGATTGATGACAAAATTATGCAAGTAAGTGAATTAGAAGCTCCACTCACAACAGTTAAAATTAAGATAAATGAAATCTGGCAAAGCATGAAGGGTTAGAAAACGACTGGCAGAGCAACTTACACATTTATGCCTAATGTCAATTGCAAACATTTAAGACTCACGCCTTATTTAGGTCAACACATGACTGGGCATGATCCCTTCAAAGCCAAATACACAAATATCACCTCGTGGACTTACCCACATGTGGTTGCGGAGACGATCAAACCACCATTAATCTGCTCGGTTACTGTGCAAGGCGTCCCGGACAGGTCCTCCCGGAGGCCCTCCCACCTTTGAGAGCGTAGGCTTCCGCGGCCGGAGGTTGAATGTGCTTGGCTGTTCAGGCCGTAATTCGCATTACTACGCCAGGGTACTACGGCTAGGCCAACGATTTCGGCCACGTACACATTAAGTTATACAATAACCACATTGAGTGCAGCGACCCAGGTGCTCAGCTACCGACCCAGGCATTGAATGGGGAGGTTATCGAGATGGAAAACAACAATCTGGAGGGACCTAGATACCACCAGCCTGTCGGCGCACTTGTACGCTGGCGGGAGGTTCGAATAAAGCCTAACCCTTAGGTACCCATCACGAGTAGAACTCCCCCTAGTAGAAAAAGAAACAGCGTAGTGTGGTAGACCACGAGAGGCACGTACTGCTACGCGCACAGAGTTTAAAACTTCCCTACATATCCATAACACAAATTCAGAAAATACAAACACTACATTCTGAAAAAAAAGGAAGATCAGGAAGATACATGTAACAGCAACCAACAGAATTACGTCGTACTTGTTGTTTCCCAGCAAACTCAAAAAGTTCGGGAAACGACGAGTCGAGAAAACCACAAAGGAAGTGAAATGTAAAGGGAATCCGAAGTCTAGTATCGCTAAGAAAAGGAGAAAAATTAAAGACTGGAGTATTAATAAATGAATGTAGAAAATGAAGAGATTACTTTCTCAAACAAAAGGTTACGAAGACGAATGCAGTGACATTCTTATCATAGGTGTTGCGTTGCAGTAGGAATCGTTCTGCGAACTTAATGTCAGGGAAACCACAAAGAAAGGGAGGGTAAGAGGAAACAGAGCGGTGCGGCGGTAGGATTTTGCTTCCGCGACCACGGCGTCGTGGTGCGTCGAGAGCGGGGGCGGGGGCGGGGGTGAGGGCGTCGGCGTTGGCAAGGAGTCTGCGTGAGCCAAAAAAGCGCCGGATGCTGTCCGCATAAAAAGCGCAAACAAGGCTGATGCGTCGGCACCCGCGCGCAGCGCCCCTACCGGTGCGGAAGATAAATCTACGCGGACGCCTTACTCGCGGCTACAGATGCTGCGCGGCGGAGGGTGGGCGCCAGAGGGCAGCAAGGTCGCGAAGGCGACAGCCAAAGAAATGGCTGCGGGCGGGGTTGCGGCCAGCCCCCGTGACTCGCAAGGGAGCATTGTAAATAACCACGCGCTGTATTTCCATTTTGTTACGCTGTCTTTCTCTTTGAAATGGAAAGCTTATGTTTTTGGGATCGAACAATACTGCAAATTAAGTTGGTTGTTTCTTCGTTTTCCCCGTTACGTTTCAAAAGTAATTCCTTACCACACTCGGATCTATCAATTAAATTTTACTTAACTGATTTTTAACTGAGCAGAACACAGACACGTAAAGGGTATTTTTTTAATATGATGTTTTGTAGTTTGAGATATCAGTCTTTCTTGATTGAAAAGTTAGTAATTGTTGATAGTCTACCGGGATGAATTTCATGATCAAATAAACAGTTTGAGGAATGTTTCTAAATGTGAGACAGTGACAGTGCTAAAATACATGCTGTGCGTTAGGAGGAGATTAGGTGGGCGCATATTGTCGAGACAGTGTACCACCATCTCAATGAAACTGGTTATGTCGATTTGTTAATATATTGCTTCAGATGAAACAATTAACTTGCCAAACTTCCCTTTTTGTATACTAATAAAATTTTGTGGATTCAGAAACAAGTTAGCTTGATTTATCTACAATAAAATCTGTCAATATACTGGTATATTTGGAATACTCTCACAGTAACTTTGTGACCGCCCGTTTTCTTAGATTCCGAAAACGTGTCACATACCGCCCTAAGAAAGCGAGGAAAAGAATATTTTGAACGCGCGCCAACGCGGATGGATATTTGGAATGATAATTAGAATTTAAAACAAGAGAGACCGCCACCTTAGACCAAGGGCGAGACCGGAGGTCGGATGAAAGAAAAAGTTCTTTCTGAAGGTAGCAGCTGAACTGGGCGGACGTATGGAAAACGGTACCCAGGAAGTGACATTGCAGCGGATTTCAGATTTGCAACTTTTCTGAGGAAAACTCTTCTAGAAGACCAGAAGAGTAATTATTCTATTATAAATTGATTTAAACATAATCTTAGAAGAAAGATAATAAGAAACGTTATGAATTTATAATGGAAGAATTAGGAGTGTAGTTTTGAATAGATGGCAGTAATTAATAGCTTGCATTCATTTCTCTTTCCAGTTTTTTTTCTCTCTCTCACATGCTTTTCGTATATTTAAATACTCTCTTGAAGTTGGTGCTCATATAAAAAGGGGTGATCTCTGGATTCATTTTCACTCTGAATATCCAGTTGGTCATTAACTGTAATCGAAAATAAAGTAAAATTCATATGAGAGTATTCAAGCATATAAAACTTGAACGAGAAGAAGAAGGCGATTTCTGAGGAGCAACGCGTTCTCAACCCGAGGCCACGACGCTTCAAGGCCGAAGCAGCTCGGTGGAAAGGTGTAGAAGGAAGCAAAGTGGACTGCTCTACGCGGCCGAGAACACAGTAAGGTCGTTCCAAATAAAATGTTTTGTAGGGATAGGAGTGATTCAGTTTAATAAGAAAGCTCATTCTGTATCTATCACGTAGAAAGAAAAAGGAGGGTAACAGATTTACCACGCTTAAAAGATAAGAAAAGTAAAAGTACATTTGTTTCAGCTTCTAATACGTGAGAACAGAATCAATCTTTCTTTCAAAAAGGATTTCAGATCCAAATATTGTAATATAGTGATTAGAGTTTGTGTAAGTATAATTATAATAATAGTAATTCTCTGGATTTAGAGAAAGAGTTTCCTTTGTTGTAAAAGTAATGTTAAGGAAAAGTAATTTTTGATTTTCAATGTGTGTTTCTTTCAAATTTTGTAAAAGTAATATTTTAACGATTCTTTCAGATTTCTGAGAAAGTGTGTTTGTTAAACAATTGGGTTGTAGATGAAAGTAGGAAATTGTGTATTGAGTTATTAGTGTGTGTTTTTTTTTAGTCAAGAGTATTCTGTATTTGATTTTTTCTTATGTGCCATTGTATGTATTTGTCAAAGCAGCAAATATTTTTAGAATATATTCTAGATTTAGTGAAAAGTGATTCTCACCCGAGTTATTTGTAATTTTGCATCCAATCCATAAAGCAGTCTTCGACCCTGCCCCCATTTTTTTATTTATTGTGTCACACTGGGACGTCTATACTGAGCTAGTCGACCATCTGGTGGTGTGTTCGCCACCCCCAAGACGTCTCAGGTCGGGTGCTGGCCTTACGGCTTGTACCACTTGCGACTGGCTCGCAAGTATTTACTACACATTTAAAAACTTTATCCAGTAATCATTATGTGGATTATGTAGTGGTTGCCTTTGCTCGTACTTCAGACTCTAGATGAAAACAAACATGTCTTATGGAAATTCCTATATCGACATCTAACAAAGAGCGATTGCAATTACAGCTTTTGAGTGGTTTAGTTGCTCTTACCCACAGGCCTGCCGTAAAATGCTCTATAGGGCGCCTTTTTCCCTCCTGCTTTGCAATCACAAACGATAAATAATATTAAATTTAAATTACCGTATAATATAAATATTTCATTTTCAAAGCTATAAATGATCAATAATGTTGCTCTGAATTTTATTTAAATAATAATTAGATATTACAAACTAATTAAGAGTATTAATTAATAAGATAACCGTCGTCTATTATTTTTTTATTGGAGGAAACATTTTCACAGTTGTTGATATCAATTTTCAAGGCGAAATGCACATTAGAGAAACAATTTTGTACTATCAACTTTTTCTTTCAAATGTACCATCTCAATACTAATGAACAAATGTAATAGGTTTTTGCAGGAGCAGAAATAAGGTGCCCTAGTTTATCTAGAATTTTGTTTTTCATTTTGTAATAGATCTTAAATGATAATATTACTGTTGAAAATTCGCATCTCATTTATAACGAAAACACTTTTATCTTGCAATAGACCTTGATACTCAATGTTGAGTTACGTTGCCTTCGATTGCCATTCATCACAATGAACTTGAACAAACTTTTCTTACAATTTTTTTGTTGGATTTTCAATCAATGAGTAAAAAAGTTAACATTTGAAATAAAAACAAGCGTTACGTGAACAAAAATCAAAATTTTGTACTCCTTAACGTGTATTCCATCTTTACAACAAAATGTGCTTTATTTACAAGGTATAAATTTATTGTCGTAAAAACGCACATTTTCAATACACTCTATTTTTCTTTTGTTTCACTTTCGTGCTGAAGCGCATTGGCTTCAGTCTTTGACATTAATTTCCCTGGGATATTCCGATCATAAAGTGTTTACGCGGGCTTTATCATATGTGTGCGCGGACAAAGCAACTACCTTTTTCTTAGATTGCGGTGAATTGCCTGATCCGTTACAAGGGTGCTGATCGCATTACAGCACTCACCATTGATCCCCATCTGCCTCTTCGTTAAATTGAGCTCACCGGCAGTCGTTAGTCTGAGGGGTGCTGCATCTCGGCTACACAAGTTGGCAGACCGCCCCGTCCCCTCCCAGCCCTTCCCCTTGGGCTGGCCTGCTCCGCCCCGCTTTCCTCCACTTCACTCGTTTCCCCGCCTGGCTCGTTCCGCCCCGCCTCGCTTCGCTCCGCTTCCCTCGAATCCCGCCTCGCCTCGCTCCGCTCCGTCCCTCACCACCCCTCACATCCACCCCCGCCACTCTCCGCCACTCTCCGCCACTCTCCGCCACTCTCCGCCACTCTCCGCCACTCTCCGCCACTCTCCGCCACTCCCACCACTCCCCGCCACTCCCACCCTCCCCCCGCTCCCTTCCCTCTCCGACCTCCCCGCCCCTCCCCGCCACAGCCCCCTCGCTCCAGCCTCGCCTTGCTCCGCCCCGCCTCTCCCCGTTCTGCATCTCCCCGTCCCGCCTCTCCCCGTCCAGCCTCTCCCCGTCCCGCCTCTCCCCGTCCCGCCTCTCCCCGTCCCGCCTCTCCCCGTCCCGCCTCTCCCCGTCCCGCCTCTCCCCGTCCGCCTCTCCTCGCCCGCCTCTTCCCCCCCCTCTCCCCGCCCCGCCTTGCTCCACCCCCTCTCCCTGAGCCGCCCGGCCTCGCTCCTCCACGTCTCGCTCTTGCCCGCCTTGCTCCGCCCTGCTCCACTCCGCCTCTCCCCGCCCTGCCTCGCTCAGCCTGGCCTCGCTTCGCCCCGATTCACTCTACTCCACTTCGTCTCACTCCGTCCCATCTCGCTCCGCTTGGCTCCTCCCCGCCTCTCTCCGCTTCGCTTCTCCCCGCCTCGCTCCAGTCCGCCTCGCTCCGACCCGCCTCTCCACTCCATTCGACACATCCCCTCCCACCCTTTTCCTCTCTTCTCTACCCCACCTCGTCCGCTTTCCTCTCCTCCACTCGATCCAGCCCCGCTTTGTCCGCCTAATCTTACCATGCTTTGTTCTGACTCTCATAGCCTCGCTCGGCCCCGCACTGCTTGTACCATCCCGCTCGCCCTGTCCCGTCCCCCTGTTCCGTCTAGTACCTCTGCCCCACCACACCCCTCCCCGATCTGCTCTGACCTATCTCGCCTCGCCCAACCCTTCCCCGTTCTGTTCTCATCGCTCTCTTTTTGTGCCCGCTCTGACGTGACGCCAACCCCTCACGCCCAGTCCCGCTCCTCCTCCCCCCGCCTTCCTTTTCCTGCTGCTCTCTCCCCGCCTTCCCTTTCCTGCTGCTCTCTCCCCGCCTTCCTTTCTGTTGCTCTCTCCCACGCCTTCCCTTTCCTGCTGCTCCCCGCCTTCCCTTTCCTGCTGCTCTCTCCCGCCTTCCCTTTCCTGTGTTGCTCTCTCCCGCCTTCCTTTCCTGTTGCTCTCTCCCGCCTTCCCTTTCCTGTTATCTCTCCCCACCTTCACCTGCTGCTCTCTCCCCACCTTCCCTTTCCTGCTGCTCTCCCGCCTTCCCTTTCTGTTGCTCTCTCCCCACCTCCCTTTCTTGTTGCTCTCTCCCCGCCTTCCCTTTCCTGTCTCCCACCTTCCCTTTCTGTTGCTCTCTCCCCGCCTTCCCTTTCCTGTTGCTCTCTCCCCGCCTTCCCTTTCCTGTTGCTCTCTCCCCGCCTTCCCTTTCCTGTTGCTCTCTCCCCGCCTTCCCTTTCCTGTTGCTCTCCCCGCCTTCCCTTTCCTGCTGCTCTCTCCCTGCCTTCCCTTTCCTGCTGCTCTCTCCCCGCCTTCCCTTTCCTGTTGCTCTCTCCTCGCCTTCCCTTTCCTGTTGCTCTCTCCCCGCCTTCCCTTTCCTGCTGCTCTCTCCCCGCCTTCCCTTTCCTGCTGCTCTCTCCCCGCCTTCCCTTTCCTGTTGCTCTCTCCCCGCCTTCCCTTTCCTGTTGCTCTCTCCCCGCCTTCCCTTTCCTGTTGCTCTCTTCCCGCCTCCCCTTTCCTGTTGCTCCCCCCCCTCCCTTTCCTGTTGCCCCCTCTCCCGCCTTCCTTTCCTGTTGCTCTCCCCGCACCTTCCCTTTCCTGTTGCTCTCTCCCCGCCTTCCCTTTCCTGTTGCTCTCTCCCCTGCCCTTTCTGTTGCTCTCTCCCCCGCCTTCCTTTCCTGCTGCTCTCTCCTCGCCTTCCTTTCCTGCTCTCTCCCGCCTTCCCTTTCCTGTTGTTCTCTCCCCGCCTCCCCTTTCCTGTTGCTCTCTCCCCGCCTTCCCTTTCCTGTTGCTCTCTCCCCGCCTTCCCTTTCCTGTTGCTCTCTCCCCGCCTTCCCTTTCCTGTTGCTCTCTCCCCGCCTTCCCTTTCCTGTTGCTCTCTCCCCGCCTTCCCTTTCCTGCTGCTCTCTCCCCGCCTTCCCTTTCCTGTTGTTCTCTCCCCGCCTCCCCTTTCCTGTTGTTCTCTCCATATTCCCTTTCCTGTTGCTCTCTCCCCATATTCCCTTTCCTGTTGCTCTCTCCCCACTTAGCCCTTTCCTGTTGCTCTCTTCCCACCTCCTTTCCTGTTGCTCCTTCCCCGCCTCCTTTCCTGCTGTAACCTCCTCCTCCTTCCCTTTCCTCCATATCTCCTCCTTCCCTTTCCTGTTGCTCTCTCCTCACCTTCCCTTTCCTGTTGCTCTCTCCCCTCCTTTCTTGTGCTCTCTCCCCGCCTTCCCTTTCCTGTTGCTCTCTCCCCGCCTTCCCTTTCCTGCTGCTCTCTCCCCGCCTTCCCTTTCCTGCTGCTCTTCCCCCGCCTTCCCTTTCCTGTTGTTCTCTCCCCGCCTTCCCTTTCCTGTTGCTCTCTCCCTGCCTCATCCCTCGAATCGGCCACCATAAACACTGGGCGGCCCTTGGCGTTGCTACCATAGCCGACGCCTGTAAATTGTTCCTAATCCCCGCGCTGTAACTCTGTCTGGTCCGCTAAGCTTGGAATTCTTCTCCGGTATCCAGTGCTCAGCCGCCTGCCGCCTTTCTGTGCGCCCCGCCCCCCGACGCCGCCCCCGCCCCCGGCGCCACCGCCCTTTTATTGCCCGCCCTTTACGAGCGTATAAACAACAAAGCCTCCGTCGGGTCGTAAATTACCTTCGGAAAACCATTTTTAAAACGTCCTGTGATGCGACGACGGCTGAAACAGCGGAAGAGGACCCGTTCACGCATGAACGAGTCCGCGACTCTTGACGGAGAAACTTGCTCGGTTGACTTCTGCTCGGGGTTCCTAACACTTTTGTTGCCTCCGTCAGGAAGCTATTTATAGAGGTCGGCGCTCGTATCAGCTCGTCGCGAAGTGCTAAACTGCGAACCCCTTTCATGCGATCGCCTTCCGTGAATCGGTATCTGTATGCATTTCGTCGTTGTTCGTAAAGATAACAGGACATTTGTAATGTCCTCTGAGGATATAAAAGCGACTGGAGTTTTATAGCCTCACATCTATGATTTTTCGGAGGTACTTTAGCAACATTGAATGAGGCTGCGTGACGCAAATCCATGTGTCACGCGAATCCATGTGTCATTGTCAGAAATGTGCAGTGAATTGAGTTATTGCTGTAAAAGGCACGTACAGACTTCTTGCAAACATTGTTTTTATGAACCGTGTTCCTGTAAACAATCCATATCGCAAATGATGTAACATTAGTAGGTTAGTATTGAAACGTTCTTGAAACGCTATTAAGTGGGAGATGAATGCTATTAAAAATTAGTGTTTTGCACGATTTAATAGCTAGTAAAACGTCAAAGTCTGATTGAATTTTGTTTATGTTATTGTTGTTCATGTGTAGTTATTCTCACATTATTCTTAAATTATTCTTCTTGTTTAGGCTTGTTAGCAGATGTCCACTTAGAATTTACTCAAAATAATTTTAATACTTAAATTATTATTCCTATAAAAATAATTAAATATCATTCTATAATGCAAGTTTGTATGATCATCAATATGTTGAATACGATCCAGTAATTCCTTTTGCCGAGTAGTGAATTTGAGTACAGTGAATTAATTAATCTCTTTATTGCGGCATGCCCATACACGGTAAGAGAAATCTTCTGATTTTGGCACTCTAAATATATATTCCCATTTCTTAGATTGTAAGATTAGGTAGTTTTTTAAAATAAGTATTCTATTGAAAATTATATAGATAGCACGATGTATCCACATTTGTTGTTAGAAATTATATTTCGATAAATGTTAAATACTGGACAAAGTATTAGAGTCATACCTAATGAAGGTAACATTGCAGATGTATTCAAAGTACTGCGAAATAGTGTTCTTACCAGTTTTATACAGGTTTTATTACACTTTAGAAAGCAAAAATTTATCATTTGATAGAATTTTTCAAAATATTTATACATCAGTATAGACTATTTTGCAAATAATATACCTCTAAACACATTTCAGTTTGATTCTAATGGATCGAATATTTACGTTATAAATTTTTGCTTATTGTGACGTACCGAAATTTATCTTTTAGATATGCCCGATTTGTTTTATGATACATCAGCACAATAAAACAAACCAATTTTCAGAACATGGTCTTTGGAATGTTTCCATACAGAAAATATCGGACGAATTGTGTAAAAATATTTCATATAATTACCTGAAATTACTATATTAAAAATATATTAAACGCTTGTGTTGAACAAAAAAAACATATTATTCCTTTATATACAAAGTAAAATTAACAACAGAACATTGTAATATCTACAACAAAAAGTCCCACCCCATTACAGGCCTTTGATTCTTCTATCACTAAGGATACAGTTTTAGTTTCTTTTAATGATATAAAAGGGTAATTGACTTATCTTTCTTTTTTCTTCTCGGTTGTTTCTATCTCGTGCATCACACAAACTATAACTTCTGCGCTCAATTTATATGGCATTCTTTTTTTTAAACATAGCTAAAAACGACTTTCTCAAAATTTTTATTTTCCATATCACACTTCTTTTTCAAAACCCTTATGTCTCTCTTCATTTTTCTCATCTTTTCGTAACTTAATTTTCTAGGGTACATACATACTTAATATATTAAATTATTTAGACATGGTTTCAGTAAAATGTTTTGAACGACTTTATCTAAATAATATCAGTGACACTTGCGGTCGTTTAATACATTTCTTGCATTCTTACAAATTTACAGTTTGAGAGGCTCACTCTCCGTCTTATCTTTCGTTTCATACCGCTTTGAAACTTGATCTAAATTCCACGTCATGGAAAAAACATACTCTCTAAAATGCATTAAGATGTTTCTTTTAAATGATCGTACATATTTCTAAACTTTAAAAATGAATGGATACGTATAACCTCATTTATTTGCACTAACATACCTGAAAGGAAGGGTATTGTTCCTGGCATACAGTATAAATTCAGTTAAGATCGAGAAGGGCATGTCTGGAAATATTTGGCAGCCTACACGAGGGTTCCTCGCAGCTCGGTGTCATGGGAAGGGCAATAATTCTAACCTGACCACAGATTAATGTTGTTGGAATAACAGTGCCTGCCGTGATTTAGATTAGACGAAAAACAAGCTGTGTGTGAGAGAGCTGGAAACAAGCCAATCGGAAGCAGATGTTGCACGGTGCTTTGGTGATTAATTGTCGGACCCTGGAGACAGTTTCAGAATACAGATTGCGTCATTAGGAGGCTGAACAATAGGAAACTCGAACGTGCTATCCGTATTTTCGTTCGCGTTCATGGGTAGTGTAGAAAAGAGGTCTTTTATATGATGGTAGTCATGTTCCGTTTCATGAAATATGAGAAAACTATGTAACCACCTCGATATCGTGACCAGCTATTTACAATATGTGGCATGGGTCAATGAGAAAATTATTCATATGCTGTAAACAGTACAGTAAGGACCATAATGGTGAGAAGGCTTTTGATAAGCAGCAGTAGTGAAATAACTTTTGTCTATTATGACGTGCAGTGAAGTACACGATAATCTAATTTGTTTTGTAAGAATTACAATTGTTAAAAATTACAGAATTTAAATATTGTTTTCTAATTTACAGTGTGTAATGACTGATGCACTTCTTAAAGAAAATTTTAAATAATTCTATTCCTAAGAATCCTGAAAAATATGTTAATGAAAATTGCGGTTTTGATGTGGATAAATCTGAAAAATCTTTTTAATTTTTTAGAATTTTATTTCTCGAATTTGAGTGTTGTATAGAAAAAGAACACGTAGAAGAGAAGAGAGAAGAAATAAAATTGGCAAATCCACCTAATTACTTTATTAAGTCCTCTGTATTAATGTATTTCCTTAGATGGTACAAATCATTTGCAATATGATTAATTTAATGTGTGCATCTATGTAAGAATCAGGATTGGACTTTAAATTGCCTCTGAACTGGGCGCTATGCAAACACAACTGGTGATTGTGTAATCCCATCATTGCTGTAACTACATTTATATGCTAATGTGCGGGAACCCATCGTTTCAGGGTATTAGTGTTGCAACGACAGCTTATTTTTATTTACCACACACGTTTTGATGAAATGAAATCTTGTAATCCCCTCGTACAAATTCTAATTCAAAATAAATTGAATTGATTTTCTTTTGAGTGTCTGTCTGTTATAATATTGCAGTAGTAGTGTGTGCAATAATAATTCAATGCTAATAATTTTGGATAATTTTGAAACATAATTATTAAATATTTTATAAACCATTACAGTTCCAACTAGTTGAAGTGAATATTTAATACTTATAAGTTAAATTTCAGAAAGTAATAATATTTCGAAAAATTGAAAATTTTTGCTTGTGTTTTTTAGTTCTGTTGTGAAATGTAGGAATAAATAATTTTCTGTTTTCAAAATAATTTTTGAATTGTTTTAAATAATTTTCTTCTGCTTTTTTGTAGGTCATTTGGTACATCATTTTGTTGAAACAATAAAAAGTATTGGGAATGTCATTTTAGTTCCTAAAAATTGCTAATGGTATGACATAGTATATTCGTATATAATTATCGGTATTTGATATTCTGTCTGTTAGCTAATTGACGTGGAGAAGTAATTGAAAAAGATTTCCCTACGATCAATTCTGACCTTGCGGCAATCTATAAATTTAATCACAACAGTGCGTTTTTTTTCAAAAAGATGTTCAGTATTTTAGTAATAGCATTAAACGTTTTCTGTGAAGTTTATCAAAGTTGTGCATTTTGTAAGGTTCTTTTTACTGGGAGTGTCTTGTATTTAATGTTCTGATTAAATAACAGAAAAAGTGTTATACATAAATAGCAATTGCAGAAATCTTTTGATTTAAAAAGCATATATTGTCATTTTACGTATTCTCTGATTTCTACGTTCTACGTCATTTTTTCTTCATATTCGAAAAGAAAGTTCAAGATTACACTTTCGAATGATCGAATAATTTAAGCTTAAAGGAATATAAAAAATCAAGCTCAGATTCTACCTTTATTTTCCCCCCTCCGATGTCATATCTATGGTTTACGTACATCCCCGATCATTTTTTTAGTGTTCAACTGTGCGGTATAGCGGTGCGGTATAACATCTTCCGTATTGTTATGCCTGAACACCCAACCATAAAACTCATCTTTATTGTAACATCATTCATGAACCTGCAGCAGAACCGCGGCAGCTGGTGCGAAGTGGTTCTGACAGGCCGCCTCTCCACTTGTACAGACGCCAGCCGCCGCACCATCTCGGCGGTCATCCGCCCAGGCCTTCGCGCCCATGCTGAAATCACCCGACGCCCAGCGCTGCCTGACCCACGCGACGCCCCCGGGAGCGCCGCGGCACGCCCGCCAGCGGAGAAGGTAACTGCGCATTCACACGCGCGCTCTCCCCGAATCACGCGTTGCTAACCCGATTAACGTTGCCTATATTACGGGTTTCTGCCTCTCTCTTTCTCTTTCTCTCTTTCTCTTTCTCTCTTTCTCTTTCTCTCTTTCTCTTTCTCTCTTTCTCTTTCTCTCTTTCTCTTTCTCTCTTTCTCTTTCTCTTTCTCTTTCTCTTTCTCTTTCTCTCTTTCTCTCTTTCTCTCTTTCTCTCTTTCTCTCTTTCTCTCTTTCTCTCTTTCTCTCTTTCTCTTTTTCTCTTTCTCTTTTCTCTTTTTCTCTTTTTCTCTTTCTCTTTCTCCTTCTCTTTCTCTTTCTCTTTCTCTCTGCCACCCTCCCACTGCTTTCGTCGCGCCGTATCAACACCGTCCTCGCCAGCGCACCGGCCTGCGCTGTTCCGATCTCTTTCGACCTCTTTCGCACTTCTCTCCATCCGTCCCCTGTCTGCCGTCCCCTGTCTGCCGTCCCCTGTCTGTCGTCCCCTGTCTGCCGTCCCCTGTCTGCCGTCCCCTGTCTGCCGTCCCCTGTCTGCCGTCCCCTGTCTGCCGTCCCCTGTCTGCCGTCCCCTGTCTGCCGTCCCCTGCCGTCCTGTCTGCCGTCCTGTCTGCCGTCACCCATCTGCCGTCCTGTCTGCCGTCCCTGTCTGCCGCCCCCTGTCTGCCGTCCCCTGTCTGCCGTCCCCTGTCTGCCGTCCCCTGTCTGCCGTCCCCTGTCTGCCGTCCCCTGTCTGCCGTCCCCTGTCTGCCGTCCCCTGTCTGCCGTCTCCTGTCTGCCGTCTCCTGTCTGCCGTCTCCTGTCTGCCGTCCCCTGTCTGCCGTCCCCTGTCTGCCGTCCCCTGTCTGCCGTCCCCTGTCTGCCGTCCCCTGTCTGCCGTCCCCTGTCTGCCGTCTCCTGTCTGCCGTTTCCTGTCTGCCATCTCCTGTCTGCCGTCTCCTGTCTGCCGTCTCCTGTCTGCCGTCTCCTGTCTGCCGTCTCCTGTCTGCCGTCTCCTGTCGCATACCAATGATATTGAAACTATTTGGAAATACACAAATGTATCAGAAAAAATCACATGTACAGAGGGACGGGTTGTCGTTCAATGAATCCATGGTAGAAAGGGACTGGAAGCGGCGTTTGTTGGCTCAAACGCGCTTCTGGCCACAAAGTAATACTCTCATAGCAGCGCTCGCTGGAATAGTCATACGGGTGACATTCAGGCTGGGAGAGAAAAAGCAGCACTTGTCATCCCATGTCATAAGGTGTGTCACATTTTAGGAGAAGAGCACAAGATGGCGGGAATTAATCATGATTACTAAATTACTTTGAATTCAATCAGATACTATTGCTTGCATTAATCTTGTGAATGATTTGTCCACACGAGATCGCTGATGACTTGATCCCTTTAACTTATCTAGGTTTGTGGTATTTCTCAAAAAAAAAAAAAACTTTTAGGAGCTCTTGCTCATCAAGGATAATCAATTTTGTTGTGTACAAAATGGATTACCATTGGATTTTCGGCACACTACATATCTGTCTGGAGGAAAATTCTAGGGGCCGGCTGCTGTAGTTGTTGTTTTTTTCGTTATTTTGCCGATCAATACCGGTCGAATGCTCGATTAGTACCTTATTAAAACGAACCGCGCGCGTTCTTTCCTTCCACCCTTGACCTGTCACTCACGTATACACTCCACATACATACACGCTCTACATTGCTGTGCATGTCAGGAATCAACCGGGGGCCAGAGCTTGTCGGCACAGGGCTGTCGCGCTGGGAGGATATACCTGCAGGACGAGATCTCTCGTGAGCCGTCGCCTTTCCTTTGCACAAAAAATGGGCGATGTCCTGGGCCGAACTACCAGAGTTTTCCGACCCCTGCCCCGCCCTGCGGGAATCAGGTGACCAATCGCTTTAGCTTCATTTCAGGAGGCAGGACTATTTCATCATGAACATTACAAAATGGCGGTGATGGCGAGTTATATTATCGTAAATATTTGAATATAAATATTAAATCAGCCAACAGTTTTACATAAATTTTGTATATACATTTAATTACACATAAATAAGGCATACGAATTTACCAGTAAACATATTTTAAAACTGTTATAAAACGGTTTTTGCAAATAACACTGGACAACGACTATTAGAAGCTCCATGTCTACATTTCGTCGTTTATTATTGTAATATTTAATATAAAATGCCGATAATTTGCATTGCATGCATTATCTAACCTAGTTATTTTATTAGAAAAATTAACGCAAGAAATACGTTTAGAGTCAGTTTCACAAACACGTCTCCGAGATCATGACTTTCAGTTGTAGAATACTTCATCATCAATTTCTCCAGATGACCCAATTTAAAATACTATATGGTCGCGGACATAATATTGTAATAAAATAGTTTTGATATATAAAATACTAAATAAACAAAGTATTTAAAGTTCATTTAGTCACAATGAAAGTTTCTACCCAGACATTATGATTGTTAAGGTGGCTATGCTAAATGAATGATTATTGATCTTTTGTTTTGGGGCTCACAATTAGTACCTCTTCAATCTAACATTAGGGTGATTGCATTTTACATGGAGTTCTTTACCGCAAATATTAAAAATCATATGTGATACCTAGTCTTTGAGGATTTTTGCGTGAGAATCAAAAACGACATATGACTCTTATATAACTTTTTAATATCTTAATGTTTGCAAAGGTAGAAACACCAGCTTTCGTCTGTGCGTGAACATTGGAGGAACACACTCACACACACACACATACACACATACACACACTCGTCAATATATTACTTACATGTAATTTGTTTATGATTTCAATCAACGCAATGAAATTAATATATTTATATTATTATAGCAAGTATATTTTACATTACGATATTTTTATTTCGAGAGACGAGCAATGCACTGAGTTTTTACGTCATCAGATATTACACCCACTTCTTCTAGATAAGCAGACTTATGCAAACACTGTTTTTGCTAATCCATTAAGAATCACTAGAGATTCTCCTGTCATAAATTATTTCAAAATTGTAATTGTTAATAATGTTTCAAATTTTGTAAACTTCAGAAATCTGTGTCGATAATCGTTAGAAAATGAATAAGATCCTCTTCTGTAAATATTGTTGCAAAATAAATTCTCTCTATTTTCATACATTTTTACATTTCCTTACTAAAATTGCCAATTTATTGGATATGTGTTCACTAACGCATCTTCAGTAATATTGCACTGCATATTCATAATTTTTAATGGTGTTAATAAATATGTAAACAAAATAAGCAATTAATTTTTTTATTTGGAAAAATTTCATTTTAAGTTATCAATATTTATAAAGTAATTTAATTAAGTACTATAATATGAATTAAGGTTGAATTTTAAAACTATAACTACAATATTATTATTGTTGAAACGCATTTGCTACTATATTACAATGTAACGTTTTACAAATGTACTGCCCATTGATTGATAGTTTGTGTTCGTATATAGTATATCTCACGCAGAGACGATTTTACAAAGAAAATCTAAATAATAACGAAATAGCCTCAAATTTATAATTCACTTGGGCATTTGGTCACTTTTACTAAGCGACCACTTTAATGCTGAGTCGGGAAGAAGGAGAAATCTGCGCTGGGTTTAATGACAAATCTTCAGGGTCACCATTGCGTTCCTTTTACTTAAGTCTTAGGATTCGAAAGTGATACTAGATATTTCAACAGTAACTTGACAATACCATGTTGCATACCATGAAGAAATGATGAACAAATGTCTGGAGTTTTAAAAAAATCTGCCTTTCGAATACCATCAAGTCCTACTGGCTATTGTAATTACATTTTCTGTCATTCGTCGATAAACTGCCGAACACTTTCCGGTGAATTATGTTATCGCCGCTAAAGCGAAAGATTTCCAGTTAAAGAGACACATATATTATTGGTGGATCGAAAATAGATTTTAATTATGGAATTGACATTATTCATTGGTGCAACATACAAAGAAATGTGAATTACTATTTGTGCTAGTTTCTCTTTTCATAGTCCGTCAATTTTCGAAAACATAATTCAATCATCTTTTTTTACCTAAATACAATATTTACTTTCCGACCTGTCAATTCGGAAGAATAGTTGTTTCCCATTGAAAAACGATCATGCCGATAAATGGACAAAGTTTAGGAATATCATAAATACCAAATAGGTAATATCGATATTTGTTATCAAAGGACTCCTCTAAGAAAATAATCAAATTTTCTTGTTTTCATTTAATCTTTTAAATAAGAACGTAACTGGTTTTGGTTTGGTATTCCGGCAAGATCTTAACGAATCTTGCCCCGCTTGCATGTGCCAGCACATAATAACAAGGCTTCTTCATCAGTATCTTCCACTTCAGGTTTGAGTAATTATTATTAATTCTTAAGCGAGTATTTTACAGTTCAATGACCGTTTTTCGCAATCTACACGCAATGTTTTTTTATTCCGTCAGGCATCTTCCTCTATTCTTCTGCCTTCATTGTCAAATCGATGACGTACTTACAAGATTTCCTTGGCAGCCTAGTTTTCTTCTTTGAAAGGGATTCACTTAAAGATAATTTTGATATTCTGTCAGCATGCATTCTGCAGCATACCATTGGAGTTGTTTGGATTCTATTTTCGATCACTTGTCTCTCAATCATTATTATCTGTCTAATCTCTTCGTTTAGTATTCTATCGACAACATCGTCTCCAAAAATTCATTTTCACAGCATTTAACCGAGAGTTTATTGCATCATTTTAATTCTGTTCCGATTCATGCGTAACACAGCTCTCCATTGTCTTGTATATATTATCTCTTAGTTTTCTTTCAAAATTTTTGTTTATAAAATATTATGATCTACTAATAATTGCCTTCCCTGGCTTATTTTTAATAAAGTCAATATTATTAGATCCCCTGCTCTAATAATCACTCGATATGTTAAATTCCTTTCCTACTGAAATATACCTATTTCTGTTCTAGATCATATCGAGATTTCCCTACAACCATATGTCTTGACTTTTAGATTATTTATTTTAGTCTCCATTTTATGTTTTTATTAATTTCTGGATTAAATGTTACAGATACAAAAATTTTATTTTCTACCTATTTTTCGTGTTGCTGACTCCAAAAAGCGGGGAAATCGCTTATGTATGAATTAAAGGTAATGCAGCCGTTCTCGAAGTCTTAAACGATATCCACCAGCATTTTTGTAGTTATTTGGATTATGCACTAATCAAACCTTTCAACATTTTGTTTACCAGTCTTATGACTTATTGGGTGTCTCTAAAATAATGTAACAAGTATTTCAACGTCAAGTTAAGGGTAAGGAACTGTTTCTGATGAAATAATATTATGGAAATAAAGATCTTCATCTTCATCTTCATTACTAGTTTTACCACTAGTTCATTATGAGAGAAGGAAATGAATATTTTCTAGGATGAAGAGAGGGCACGTGACGGAGAGGCATGTTTAATAATGGACTTGTTTATTAATCAATATCATTCACAACAATGTAGCCTTTCAGAATGTTAGCAAATGGGCATGATAAACATATTTACTTCAACTAATAATCAGATATTTATTATATAAATACATGGTTTTAAAGTAAGAATTATTTTTCCAACTTTAAACTTATTCCTTAAATTTATCTGCGTGACGCATATTTAACAAACACTATATTACATTCTCGTATACTTACGTATATACAGAGTAATATACGTAGTATAGAAGATGTTATATAATACTGTATAACTGCGAATTTTCTGCGAAAAAATCATTGCCGCGCTCTGGTGACGAAAAACTGAATCAAAAAATTGTAACTAAATTAAGAAAAAGTCACTCTAACACGCGGTGTAGCCATAATTCCAATTCTGGATCAAGTGAAACTAATTGGAAGCAAAATGTCTGTCTGTCCGTCTGATACAACTCTAGCGCCTAAACCATGCCAATTTTTTCCAAATTGAAGAAACCCCTGTCGTTTCCTTCAGACTGAGCTATGCGATTTTGAAAAACATTCATTAATTGGTTCTTTAATTCGATTTTAAATTTTCTAATTCTTCTTGTTTCTTAGAACTCGCATGAGATCACTTAAGGTGATTTCATGCGCAGACTGAATCCCCTGAGCTGTCATCACCTCCCACGTCTACACCCGATTCGTCCAGCATTTTGAATAACTTATGCGATTTCACAGTTTTCTTGAAACGCGCACGATTTTCCACAACACAAGACAAAAATAGTAACACTCACAAACAGAATACAAATCCAACTGATATCATTAACAGTCCACAAATAATTAACCTCATAGCAACGTCCTTCCATCCATTTCTTGCTTAATATTATAAAAATTCAAATTTAATTTGTCGTGCAGCAATACACAGTAATTCAAAGTAACAATATTTATTTTAAGACAAATTAAATTTGAGGGCGTTTTACTGGATTATCAAAGATACTAATTCGAGCCCCACTTGGAAAGACATTTGCGACGCCCCCACCTACCTGTGCTGTAATTGCCGCTAGCTCAGGTGACGGTGAAGCCTGAAATTTAGGTTGTGGACGGACGTGGCTACGTGACAGAGGTCAATTGAAAGAAAGTTTAAAGACAAAAAATGTAAATTTAATGAGAATTAAAATGATAAATTGACATTATTATCTGAGCTCAGTTTTTTTTAACCCTTGTTTTTTTATGAATCTTAAAACTAATCGATCAAATTACTTAAAACAAATAAAGCAAAAAAAGATGCGCTTAACAAATAAAAAGAAAAAGGGGCCAATGCGCGGCCTGCACCTTCTGAATGTTGACAACAGTCAGGTAAGCCTGAAGGGCGTAATGAATGTTTGTTTGTCTGTCGGAGCTCGACAGATTATTAGAATCACCGCTGCGGCAGGAGGACGCCTGGGGTGAACGCCTCCAAACAGGCAACACAGCTGGGCTCCTTTCTTCTGGACGGCACGCCCTTTAGGGTGGAGGGTGGATTCCCTCGCAGCCTGCTCCCATTCAAGAGAGTAGAGTTAACCACGACATCAGCTGGGACGTCGGCGGTAGCGGTGACGACAGATCGGTGACGACAGATCGTAATTTTCGTAATCGCGTAACTTGCGATACACGGCGCGAGGCGTGAACGAGCAGAGAAACAAATAACATTACTAGATAAAGTTCTTTTTTCTCAATCTAATGACACGCGGTGCGATAATACCACAAATCGCACTCTAATCATGCTACTTCGCGCTATCCTGCGCCTACACAACTCGGATGACCTCCGCGTCCACACCCGTACAACATGAGCGTCCCCGCCTCTGTGTCCGCACGACTTGGCGTCCCGCGCCTCTCTGTCAAAGACCTCCCCGCTTCTGTCTGCCCTCAGCGCGTCTCAGCGCCCACGAACCTTTCCCCAATTTCCATGAATGTTCTAGAAGTTTCTACAGAAATTTTGGAAGACGTGTTGTTACTGGCCGAAGTTACTACGCCGAAAATATTGCTCAATCAGATTACGCGTCTTGTCGGTAATTTTGATGGAATTTTCCAGAACGCTCTCTCTGCCACTTCCTGTAAACAAACACGGAGCGGTCGCCGCGCCCGCCCGCGTGGAGCCTGGTCGGTGGTCCCTGAGGGTTTTCGGAGGCGTTATCTAAACACTACACCCCCTTGCTCGGCGACGCTAAGGGCGGCGTAGATGGCCGTGCGAAGTGATTTAGGTCGCACCCGGTTGGGGCACGCACGCTTCTGAACAGTAATAACAAAAATAAATGTATTTATTTTTAATCAATATTCGGTTACGTCACAATATGTAATTTTAATATACATCTATTATTCCGTGATGCCTTTCTCTTTCTTCGTTCCTAAACAAAACACTTCAACGACAGATAAGGATCATGACACGCCGTTGAATTTCAGTTTAAGCACGTTTTCCATTAACTTCTAAATCCTCTGTTCAAAGACCAAAAGGTTTAAAAATGGAAAGCACGATGTAAAATAAGCGGAGTTTGGTATAAGCTGGAGAATATCCAGACATCAAAGGCCACTATGTTGACCTAGTGAAGCTAAAGAGAATTTATTCCTCAGAGTCCATTGCTGCAGGTTTTCAACATCATCCGTGAGATGGATTTTGGACAAGTAACTTGTATTCTCCCTTTCATAGAGCAGTATTAATTTGCAAATTTTACATAGGAAGGAATTTTACTATTTGAAGTATGTATCTAAGTATATGAAAGCGAGATAATTTTTCAATATTATTCCATGGAACATAGTTATTTCCAAAATAACATTTGAGAGAGTTCCCGAAATAGGAGTCCTAAGAATATCACGGACATTCTCGGATATTCTAACCAAACTATTCATTGTGTAAGAGATTAAATAATACGTACATCTCTCTAATAATATTGTAGACAATCCATGCCTAATAGGGATAATTCATTTCTGGATTTCATGATATTTCAGTCCTCATTTTATTTCTATTTTCTTACACGGTTACGAGTTAGCTATCACGATATTACAAATTTTTTTTTCTAGTTTTAAAATCCTACGTCATAATTCAATTTGCGAAATTCTTTGCTGACATCTGAAATCATTTAAATTTACGGTTGCTTCCAATTGGCACAATCTTTCTCCCTATTTCAACTAGAGGCCCTAGTGCTTTCCTTTATATTTAAAATAGAGTTGCAGCAAATGTTCTTCGAGACACCGTCGTTCTGCAGTCATATAACAGTCACTTTTCACCTTCTTACATCCCACCTACGTAAAAACGGGAGACGTTTTATAGGGTTAGTCGTCTCCACTTTCTAACCCCTTTTGTACTCTTACACTCTCGTCGATAGATTTCTATTCGAGCTTCGAAAAGGGAACGATCTGAGGTAAGCGAAATGTTAAAGAATGGATCGAAACTCGAAAAAAGAAACTCTTGTGAAAATGATACATTTTATTCACAACTTAATAATGCCTTTACTTGTATTCCTTAAGGTAATAATAACACAAAGTTAGAATAATGGACCTACAGCCATTATTCGTTTAATGTCATGACAGAGCATAGGAGTACGCGAAAATGTTAATTTCATGCATGTCTCTTATTTTTGTAGCTCAAAAGCCTTGCTGTATCTCAAACACTAGAAAAAGCATTTTTCTAGATCAACTGAAGGATTGGTAATTCGAGATAGGTCAACTTATCACTCGGTCATAAAGGTGGCGACAGGGGACAGGACAGGGATGGAAGGATCATGGGCGGTCGAATTCTAGGCTCGAATTCTAGGGTGTTGTTCCAGCATTCGCCTGGAAGTAAAAAAACACGAAAAACACATATTAGAGCTGTCGGCCTAAATTCGATTCCGGAGGTGCCAAAAACTCATCGATGCTAAACCAACCTGCAAATTTCCTGTTTCTACGACCCGAATCGCCAGTATGCTCAGACCTTGAGGCGTTGCTTTTACTCTCGCCGTCACTGAAGTACTACGGCAGCGCCAACGGTAAATCTGCACTCGGTTAATTCCAAAGTAGTGTGAATAATAGTCAGCTAGGTTCCTTCCAAATGTTCGTCTCCACCCACCCAACACTTCACTCTCACAGCCTCATTCTACAACCGTCTCCAGACGCTGCCTCTGCATTCATCCGGGCGCCATTTCCCTGCTCATCCACACTCGTGGCTCCTCCCCTCACCGCCTCATGGCGCGGCGCGGCGTAAGACGTGGGCGGAGGGTTGCGGCGAATCGTGCCATCCAGGCGTGATAATTAACACAGGTCGGCGCGGAAGACAGGGGGAAACCGGAGGGTTCCCCAGCGCCCTCCGGCGAAACCTTCCATTGCTCCACAGCGGAGGCGGAGCGAGGCTTTCCAGAGAACCCGAAGCATTAACGGATATGAGAGAGTGAGACATTCGAATGAGAAGCTTGTCCGGCATCTCATATAATAGGGTATATTACGGTCATTCATTAAATGAAATTTTTTGACACGAAGGCGTGGGTCCAGGAAACTAATATCGACAAACTGAGGCAATGTGATTCTGGAGGTAGGAAAATTGAATGGGAGTTAGAGATGTCAGACAAAGTAAGAATCAAATAAGAAATTTCAAAAGTAAGTAGAGACCTAGTGCAGCAATAAATATTCCAAAAAAGAGAATGGTGGCTTAGTAATGCATATAATATTAACCTTTAATTGGTATCGTGATCGGATATATCGCGCCGGCAAGTTGTCACGTGTGAAACAATTACTCATTGTTGTGCCTACGCTTCCAGCGACTCAGTACCTTCCTTGTTAGTGTAGATCTGTCTTTCAACAAATCAAGAGCTGCACTAGTAGCTTCCTTTTAGAGTTATGTAATTTTTTTGTGTGGTGAGGTTTGAGATATCAATTGCATAAGAATTTTTTTTCATATAGTGATACCAAAACTAAGAGATAACGCGCAATTATACAAAGAATATTTCTTCCATAACATATTACAGGAGACCAGGAATAACTATATAGGATCTATATAGTTCTACTATCTTCTATATAGGTATATAGAAGACCCGGTCCTTCCTCAATTAGACCTGATGATGAGGGCTTTGAGCAATTCGTGGAAGATGCATTGGAAGACAAAAGAGATGATTCCGAATATTTAGAAGAATCTGGTCATGATTCTGAAACCGAACAGGAGAATGAATATGAATTTGTAAAATATTCAAGTACTACCAACAAGGCAGAGGGCACCAAGAAGGCATTTATTATGAAAAAAAGTAAATGATTCAAGTGTTGTGCTACAAGTGCATTGACTGATTGATTGGCAGAGGGCACCAGGATAAAAGGTTGACATTTTCCCGTAGCTGTAGTGTGTTTTCCGGGCAATGTCTTGATCTTCCTCAGCTGGATGGTGAGATCCGGGGTCGACTCCATACGTCGACCCAGGTTTCCCCAATCACGTATCTCCTGCGAACGGGGTACTGCCTCAGCCGAGATGAGCTCTTAGAGCTCCCGACTGGACTCCCGTCATGTGTCGTATTGTAGTGCATGTAAGTGTACGTATGTGAATATAAGGGTAAGGATCGGACGGGAAAGAGGAAGGAAAGATCGCGTGCGGTTCGTCGTCCACTTTTTAGGGTATTGCACCGGATTGACCTGCTGTTGATCGGGGAAACCATGGATCAGAGCATCCGACCCTAGAATCTCCTCCAGAAAACGGCTGAATTCGACCTAGCTATCTAAGGAGTGTCGAAAATCCTGCCACGGTCTGGACTCGAACCTTAGAACCTCCCGTTCAGAAGCACTGCAGTAATATCAATTGAAGCCCTGAGCCCCCCACCCATCGTCTCTTGAGACTGTCTCATCCAACCCGTAATATTCCACCGTCACTCATTCTCAGCCCACCCACTTACTCAATCGCTTTCGACGAGACTTATCCCAGTTCCTAATAAGTGTGTCGTGCCCCGTTTCGAAAGTCCTGCCATCACCGGCGCTCGAACTTTAAGTTCTACATCATCGTAAACCTTCGTAAAACAATGGTAATTTTTAGACAAGCAGATAAGTTCAATGTTGTCAAATAATACTTTGAATTATAGTATTAAGCGTGATCGGTATACATACCGCCGATGCCTATTGAATTTTTGAAAAGCAATACTAATTAAAATTTAAGCATAGTTTGGTATATATTAGTCTCACTCAAGAAAGGATACAATATCAAATGTTGTTTTCAACTTACAGAGAAATATTTCAATTTATAAACGTATGATTAACATGCGTATTGATTACAGCTGCATTTGATGATTGGACGTGAAAATTTCTGTTTTGAATAACAGTAAGTAAAATAAATTCCTAGAATTAAAGTTTTAAAATATTTTGTATTTGTTAACAATATTAAACATTTTTTTTCTATAGCAGAAGAAGTTTTCCTAAAGAATTAATGCTTACTATTTCTTATATAATTATTTGAGACTATGACAAAATACAGAAGTCATCGTCACATTTTTCATTTATTATAGGCAGAATCACTGAATTATACTGAACTAAGAGAAAGCAGAAAACCTTTCAATGGTTTGCAATCACTTTTTTTTCAATTTACTAAATCGTTCTAAAAATGAAAGAATACATACTACATTTCATTGTCTTGTCGTTTCTTTATAGCGCACTTGTATATACGATCACTCTTTACTATCTTTCCAGCATAATTTCATTACGTCACCCATACATAGTGTGAATCTAAAGAACAAAGCAACGGAAAATAATGTTAATGTTTGGGAGGATACCTCTCATGTGACGTATTTTGCTTTCGTGAGAACAAATCTCTTGGAAGATAATTGAGAACAAACATTTCTTTGATCGTATTTCATTAAGCCCTTCACAAAAGATCTTTAAATCTTTTAGTGTGCGACGAAAAAAAACAAGAGAAAAAGAGCCCAGAGGAGTATTACTTGCTTATAGCTCTATTCACTAGCAGCGGCAGGAGCTCACACTTGCTCGTCTCTTCCAGGAGAAAACACGTGGTCTCTCTTTCTCCTCCCAAAAAAATACACCTGAATTAATCCTCGGCGCTCTTGCAACAAAACTTGAAAGCGTTTCTCGACAGCGCGACCGCAGTGCCCAAGTGCGTGGGTGGAGTCAGTGAAAGAGCGTGAGAGTGGAGACGAGAAGAGAGGAACGGGGAGAGAGCGAGGAGAGCCAAGGAGCGGGAACGGGCAGACAATGAGAAGGGAAGAATAACGGGGAGAAGGTGAAGAGCAGAGGTTCGAGAAACGAGGAGGAACGGGGAACTGGGATCGGAGTAGAACGGAAAAAGGGAAAGGGACGTGGGAAAACATGCGGCGGGGACAAAGCACACAGGGTCACGGAGGAAGTTGGGACATAGAGTACGACATCGAGTGGGGAGGGACATAAAATGGAGATGGATACGGAGTGATGATGAACGAGGAGCAGAGAGTGGCGGAGAGCAGGGAGTGGTGGAGAGCAGAGAGAGGCAGGAGAGAAAGGGAAGGGGAGGGGAGTCGGGAGGGAGGAACCTGGGCGGGGATCTGCGAGGTACGGAGAGCAGGGAGGGGCGGGGAGCATGGCGGTCAAGAAGGGCGGGGATCAGGGATGGGCGGGGAGCAGCGTGGGGTGTGCGCGGAGGCGGGAAGCTGAGAGACATGGGAACAGAGAGGGGCGGAGAGCAGGGCAGCGGGGATCAGGAAGAACGGGGAAGGGACGAGAATCAGGAAGGAACCGGAAGAAGGAAGGGCGTGGAGAGGGACAAAAAAAAAAAAACCCGGCGAAGGGGGGAAGGGGTTGGGGCCCCCCACCATCTCAGCCGCGAGGGCGCTGTTTGCGCGACCTCGACTGTTTGTGCGGTTTTTCTGAGCGCTGAAAGCGGGTCGCATTGGAGAGAGGATAGCCATACTTCAGGTGAAGGAAGGTGGCGCCAGTTTTCTTCGCTTTTCCCCGTGGACCGCCTGCACTGCAGGTGCGGTCACACGCCCTGTGCTCCTTGGGCGCAGAGGCACTTTAACCAAGAAACCTCAAAGGTAAGAGATTTCTGTACTTGTGGATGTGTGATCTACCCCATTCAATAGAATTATACGGAAACTTAAGCTTCTAGTTTAACAGTTCCTAGATATCTTTTAAAAAGAGGAAGAAAGCCGTTATAGTCAGAAAGCCTTTATAGTCGGAAATCTTTTCAGTATCCTCGATTCGCCACTCTCATAAGTGAAATACCTTTCTTCTCAATATTTCTGACATTACTAGCTCTTGATATTGTATACAAATATTTATACTCATCTTATGAAGGGAATTACTTTTTACTGCTAATATTAATATTATTTCTACCGTTGCCGTGCTATGCTCATAAATTCTCTCAATGTTAACACTAATTTATTAATTTTACTCTGAATTTAATAATGGTTTCGACATACAACATTTTACTCCTTACCTGGCGCATGTGGACGTGTAATTCTATACAGAATCACGATACCTGAAGTTCTATTCATTAAAACCAATTATTGAATTTATGAAAACTAGTATATAAATGATCAGCCTTTCTCAACAATAAGAATTGACAATTTTTTCCTACATATTTACAACTTCTTTTGAGCTCATGAATAACCATTTTTCTATTTACAAACATTAAAATACCGTACAGTTTTGATTAGAGTTCCTAAGATTACTACAATGTCCTCAGATGACTTCTCGGTTGAATCAGCAGAATGTGGTTCGTGGAATATCCTTGGTATCCCTATTCTCGCACTTTTGCGTGTCATTAAAATAAATCTAAAATGTTCCAGAATGTTCTGAACGATTTGATATTTAATAGGATTTAATATTTCACATACAATCGTCGGGAATTTCCCTCTCTATGCTTCGTATGAAACACATACACGCAACTATCTATCTTCAGCTACTACTTATTGAAAAATCCTCCCACCTACGGAGCTATCCTAATATACATTCCCTCGAAACACGGAGTCTATTTTAATTCTAAATTTCTATAACATTAATAAAATCCACAATTATAATTCAATACTAATATTTAAATAATACCAAGCCATCAGATTAATCATAAGCTCCCGCCTCATTATCATTTAGGTAATACCCTAGCCTATGCTGAAAATCCGTTCGCACCTCACCAACTGCTTACGTGTGTACGCTACAATATCTTTTAAGAGAGTGATTCTTCACGTCCTCTTACAAGGTCACGGCCTTCAATTCCTGGTTTTTCTAACAACGTATATTCTTTTGACTTTCGAGCTTGCCGATTTTGGCATTCAAATTCAAGCCAGGGTCCTTGGCTGATCATATACGCGTCTAATGGACAATTATTACTCGTAGTAGACTCACGGGCCAGTCTTGAGCTTGTATCTTTCGATGTGATAAATAATTTGATAATTTGGTGAGAGTTGGGGATACATATAAAGAAATTTAAGTTAAATCTTGCTAACAATCCAAAATCTAGGAAGTCCTTATTTGGGTAAATATTTCCCATGCAAATTGTCCTTTTAAATTAAAAAAAATGATCCAATGAGTGATTATAATTTTATTTTAAAGAAGGGTTTACCCTACCCCAAAGGAATGTTAATAAGGAAAAACATCAAGCAAAACAATCAGATTAAGACATGGATAAGACCAAGTTTTCTCCACGTATTCTTCCACGTTTCTCCTCTTCCGCCCTGTCGCCAAGGGGTACTATGCCCACAAGGATGCAGCTCATGAGAGTGCAGACGTTCAAGAACGTGGGAGTTGTAGACTGAAGGTAGATAGAATGAAAAAAATTACAACGTGTATCGATTCGGTTGTTCGTATTTTCGACGATTTATATGCACATTCATAGTCTCAGGACAATGTGTAGAAAATTAGCATTCTAAACGTAATTTTTTACTGTATTTGGTCTATAAATGAATATTGAGAAATAGGAAATTTAGACATTTAAAAGAAAGTTTTACGAGTATAAAATATGTCATGGAAACCACGACGCATTTATGGCAAGGTATAGAATGATCTGTATAACTTATTCAGTATCTTAAAACTTGTCCATCGTGTATTAGAACTACTTTCAAGATTTTGGGAATATGTAACTTGTAGTAAAGAAACTATGAGCCAAATTACCAGATTTTTATTACCTATAAAACAACGATTGCATTAACGCCTTAATATCATCCGATATAAACTGTTTCGAAGACCATTACGAAATTCTAACTGGGCCAAGTACGCTTATCGGGAAATAGCTTGTTTAGGGTCGTTCTTCCTGTAGTCTTATAACTGTTCCAAAGTGCTGAAGGTGGGGGCGGCGGCGGCGCTGGAGGAGGCCAGGGCGCCGTCGGCTTCGGATCGCAACCGGCGCTCAGCGAAGTTCTCAACTTGGCCCATAACCGCCATCTGCTCTGGTATTAACGTATACGGGGTGTCGCCGACGCTCGGTAAATAGCGCGGATGCGTCTGCCGTCGGCAACGGAGGAAGCGGAAGCGGAAGTGGCAGGGGCGGTGCTGATGGAGATAGTGATGGTGTTGGTAGTGACGATGATGATATGATGCGGTGGTGGTGTTGGTGGTGGTAATGATAGTGGAGGTGGTGGTGGAGGAGATGGAGATCATGGTGATGATGTTGGCGATAGCAGAGACAATGGTTGTAATGGTGGTGGTAACGCGCGGAGGTGAATGAGGCTGAGCGCCGGCGAGTCGGAGGGGGCAGTGGAGACGGAGCCGTGGCGGAAGCAGGGGCGCGAGGACGTCGGGGGCGACCGGGAAGGTTGGCATAGGAGCAATGGAAATGGCGACGGCAGAGGGCGGCGAGTGTAATGGACGCGTAAATCTTTTCGCCTGGCGCAGCGCGCGGCAGAGGACGGATCGCGCGCCGTGGCAGGCCGGAAGCTGCTTGAGGATGCGGGGCTGCGAGGTGGGGCAGAATCCTGACAGACTGTCGCGCCGAGCGAGTGACGACGGATGCGCCACCGGAGAGCGCTGCTGAAAGAAAAGAGCAGATTGAGTTAAAGGTTTGAAAAAGGCAAAGGTATAAAAGCTGTATAAAGCGGGTTCAGTTGTAGATTTAGGGAGACTACAATTTTTTCAAATATTAATTCGTAAGCCAGTAATGACATTAATCCAATCAATCCAATTAATCCAATGAAATCAATCCAATTAATCCAATGAAATTAATCCAATTAATCCAATCAATAACATTAAATCCATATGAAGTGTGAAGTATGAAAATATATAGTAAACTCTTAATTATCTTGTTAAAAGTTGTTATAAAGATGTAAAGGTTCAGATTGAAGCGAATTTAATACGTGAAGGTGTCTCTAAAAACGCACTTCTACATGCCACATTTTATCATATAATCCGAAAAAGTAGTGCAATAAAACATCAGTTTCACTCAAACTCTGATAACTACCAGAGACGTCGTTTTGTAATGAAGACCTTTTAAAGAAAAATTATTTAAAAAATAAAGAAAATTCATTTTCTCTTTATATCAGAGAAATGCCACAAAGTGATTAAAGTGAAAAGAAAACAGTTGAATTCATAGCAAAGTTAGAGAAAAATATAGAACGATAACAAACATAAGTACTCAAAATAGAAGCTTGTCAAAAAACGTTATAACAGAAAAGAATATGCTCGGATTTGAGTGAAATGGCTTTAAGCAAACTAAAAGACTTAAGTACCAGCTAAAATTCTGCGATTGGGATCCTCAGCAACACTTATCAAGCTCAAACAGACTGAATCTTAAATTTAACCAATGATGTGGTAGGAAATAAGTGAATTCGGTATCTGAAAAGATCAAGGCACATTCTGAAATAACATGAGTTGCAAATATGACATGTTGCTAACAATGATAACAATAACATAGCTATAACTAATATGACACTTGATATGGTACAAAACGAGTTAAGAAACTATAAAAGAAAGGGAGGCGTTTTCGTTGGATTGATGACAAATTATGCAAGTAAGTGAATTAGAAGCTCCACTCACAACAGTTAAAATTAAGATAAATGATATCTGGCAAAGCATGAAGGGTTAGAAAACGACTGGCAGAGCAACACACATTTATGCTAATGTCATGCAAACATTAGACTCACGCCTTATTTAGGTCAACTCTGACTGGGCATGATCCTTCAAAGCCAAATACACAAATATCACCTCGTGGACTACCACATGTGGTTGCGGAGACGATCAAACCACCATTAATCTGCTCGGTTACTGTCAAGGCGTCCCGGACAGGTCCTCCGGAGGCCTCCACCTTTGAGAGCGTAGGCTTCCGCGGCGGAGGTTGAATGTGCTTGGCTGTTCAGGCCGTAATTCGCATTACTACGCCAGGGTACTGCGCTGGCCAACGATTTCGGCCACGTACACATACAAAAACCACATAGAGTGCAGCGACCCAGGTGCTCAGCTACCGACCAGGCATTGAATGGGAGGTTATCCGAGAGGGAAACTACGATCGGGAGGGACTAGATACCTGCCGCGGCTGTGGTACTTGTACGCTGGCGGGAGGTCGAATAAAGCCTAACCCTTAGGTACCTATCACGGTAGAAATCCCTAATAGAAAAGAAACAGCGTAGTGTGTAGACCACGAGAGGCACGTACTGCTACGCGCACAGAGTTAAACTTCCTACATATCCATAACACAAATTCAGAAAATATAAACACTACATTCTGAAAAAAGGGAAGATCAGGAAGATACATGTAACAGCAACCAACAGAATTACGTCGTACTTGTTGTTTCCCAGCAAACTCAAAAATTTCGGGAAACGACGAGGTCGAGAAAACCCCAAAGGAAGTGAAATGTAAAGGGAATCCGAAGTCTAGTATCGCTAAGAAAGGAGAAAATTAAAGACTGGAGTATTAATAAATGAATTTAGAAAATGAAGAGATTACTTCTCAAACAAAAGGTTACGAAGACGAATGCAGTGACATTCTTATCATAGGTGTTGCGTTGCAGTAGGAATCGTTCTGCGAACTTAATGTCAGGGAAACCACAAAGAAAGGGAGGGTAAGAGGAAACAGAGCGGTGCGGCGGTAGGATTTTGCTTCCCGCGACCACGGCGTCGTGGTACGTCGAGCAGGGCGGGGGCGGGGAGGGTGAGGGCGTCGGCGTTGGCAGGAGTCTGCGTGAGCCAAAAGCGCCGGATGCTGTCCGCATAAAAAGCGCAAACAAGGCTGATGCGTCGGCACCCGCGCGCAGCGCCCCTACCGGTGCGGAAGATAAATCTACGCGGACGCCTTACTCGCGGCTACAGATGCTGCGCGGCGGAGGGTGGGCGCCAGAGGGCAGCAAGGTCGCGAAGGCGACAGCCAAAGAAATGGCTGCGGGCGGGGTTGCGGCCAGCCCCCGTGACTCGCAAAGGGAGCATTGTAAATAACCGCGCGCTGTATTTCCATTTGTTACGCTGTCTTTCTCTTTGAAATGGAAAGCTTATGTTTTTGGGATCGAACAATACTGCAAATTAAGTTGGTTGTTTCTTCGTTTTCCCCGTTACGTTTCAAAAGTAATTCCTTACCACACTCGGATCTATCAATTAAATTTTACTTAACTGATTTTTAACTGAGCAGAACACAGACACGTAAAGGGTATTTTTTTAATATGATGTTTTGTAGTTTGAGATATCAGTCTTTCTTGATTGAAAAGTTAGTAATTGTTGATAGTCTACCGGGATGAATTTCATGATCAAATAAACAGTTTGAGGAATGTTTCTAAATGTGAGACAGTGACAGTGCTAAAATACATGCTGTGCGTTAGAGGAATTAGGTGGGCGCATATTGTCGAGACAGTGTACCACCATCTCAATGAAACTGGTTATGTCGATTTGTTAATATATTGCTTCAGATGAAACAATTAACTTGCCAAACTTCCCTTTTTGTATACTAATAAAATTTTGTGGATTCAGAAACAAGTTAGCTTGATTTATCTACAATAAAATCTGTCAATATACTGGTATATTTGGAATACTCTCACAGTAACTGTGACCGCCGTTTTCTTAGATTCCGAAAACTGTCACATACCGCCCTAAGCGAGGAAAAGAATATTTGAACGCGCCAACGCGAGATGGATATTTGGAATGATAATTAGAATTTAAAACAGAGAGACCGCCACCTTAGACCAAGGGCGAGACCGGAGGTCGGATGAAAGAAAAGTTCTTTCTGAAGGTAGCAGCTGAACTGGGCGGACGTATGGAAAACGGTACCCCAGGAAGTGACATTGCAGCGGATTTCAGATTTTAACTTTTCTGAGGAAACTCTTCTAGAAGACCAGAAGAGGTAATTATTCTATTATAAATTGAGTTTAAACATAATCTTAGAAGAAAGATAATAGAAACGTTATGAATTTATAATGGAAGAATTAGGAGTGTAGTTTGAATAGATGGCAGTAATTAATAGCTTGCATTCATTTCTCTTTCCAGTTTTTTTTTCTCTCACATGCTTTTCGTATATTTAAATACTCTCTGAAGTTGGTGCTCATATAAAAGGGTGATCTCTGGATTCATTTTCCTCTGAATATCCAGTTGGTATTAACTGTAATCGAAAATAAAGTAAAATTCATATGAAGTATTCAAGCATATAAAACTTGAACGAGAAGAAGAAGGCGATTTCTGAGGGAACAACGCGTTCTCAACCCGAGAGCCACGACGCTTCAAGGCCAGAAGCAGCTCGGTGGAAAGGTTGAAGGAAGCAAAGTGGACTGCTCTCCCGACCGGAACACAGTAAGGTCGTTCAAATAAAATGTTTTGTAGGGATAGAGTGATTCAGTTTAATAAAAAGCTCATTCTGTATCTATCACGTAGAAAGAAAAAGGGAGGGTAACAGATTTACCACGCTTAAAAGATAAGAAAAGTAAAAGTACATTTGTTTCCGACTTCTAATACGTGAGAACAGAATCAATCTTTTCTTTCAAAAGGATTTCAAGATCAAATATTGTAATATAGTGATTAAGAGTTTGTGTAAGAGTATAATTATAATAATGTAATTCTCTGGATTTTAGAGAGAAAAAGTTTCCTTTTTGTTGTAAAAGTAATGTTAAGGAAAAGTATTAATTTTGATTTTCAATGTGTGTTTCTTTCACATTTTTGTAAAGTAATATTTTAACGATTCTTTCAATTTCTGAAAGTGTGTTTGTTAAACAATTGGGTTGTAGATGAAAGTAGGAAATTGTGTATTTGTTATTAGTGTGTGTGTTTTTCAGTCAAAGTATTTTGTATTTGATTTTTTTTTATGTGCCATTGTATGTATTTGTCAAAGCAGCCAATATTTTTAGAATATATTCTGAATTTAGTGAAAAGTGATTCTCACCCGAGTTGTTTGTAATTTTGCATCAATCCATAAGCGATCTTCACGACCCTGCCCCCCTATTTTTTTATTTATTGTGTCCACACTGGGACGTCTACACTGAGCTAGTCGACCATCTGGTGGTGTGTTCGCCACCCCCAAGACGTCTCAGGTCAGGTGCTGGCCTTACGGCTTGTTCCGCACACGACTGTGGCTCGCAATTGCGCCAACGTGGGCTCGATTGTGGATGCATTTACGACAAACTCGATTTAGGAATAACTGAGACCAAAATTTGGTGTAACTAAAATTACTAGTACAATTGAATCACAGTTCACTAAACTTTCTGACCAGGTTGCAGAGTACAAGTGTGTTGAGTAAAGGTGTGTTATTTCAGGAGGGTTTTTTTCGAAAAGGATATTTATTATATGAGAGTTTTATCAGTTTCAAATTGTGTCTGGTATTTCTGTGGAAATATTTTGTGAGAGGTGTATGGTGTCTGGGAAAAGAATTGATTGATTCTAGGCAGTTAATAGATTCAAAATGGCAGATAAAGTATAACGTGGCTAGGAATTTACCTACCGTGGAAGGAACTTCTGAGGAATCAGATAGCGATAGGAAACTGGGGACAAGCACAGGTACGATGATCGTGGAGAGCGACAGGGTAGAACTAGGAGCGGCAGGAGAAACTAGTGAGACGTCGCCGACAGAATCACAGCCAACATAACACGAGATCAGGATGAGGAAGACGAAACCTCGAGAGGCTAATTCAATGATGCAACGGTTAATAGGTCAATTTATGCAACAATTAGATGTGAGGTTAGTCATGCAGGATGAAAAACAGAGAAACCATAAAAAATTAGGGTTACTTTGGAAACTAAACTAGAGGAGAACAAGGCTACTTTGGAAACTAAATTAGAGAGAATAACTCGGCAATAAATACTTTGGAAACCAAATTAGAAAATAACTCGGCAATAAATGCATTGGAAACTAAACTAGAGAGAACAAAGTTACTTTGGAAACTAAACTAGAGGAGAACAAGGCTACTTTGGAAACCAAATTGAGGAAAATAACTCGGCAATAAATGCATTGGAAACAAAATTCACGAATTCGACACGAAATTAGAAAATAATAGGAAGTTAGAAGAAAATTTAAAGCACAGTTTACTGAATTAGCTGGAGCAGTGGAAGGTCGAATTTAAGAGCGAGGTTCAACAAATTAGCACAAGAACACGAGAACTTAGAAAAATTCACGGAGCTGGACTTGAATTAGAAGAAAAGGTTGATCAAGTAACGAAAGAATTTGAAACTAGGATCGAAATACAATCGGATCTTATAACCGCCGTATCCGACAGGCAGATTGAGGTAGAACAAGGAGTAGAAAAGTTCCAGAAATTGTTACTGAACAAGTTCAGGTTCAAGCTAATAAATTAGATAGTGGAATAAAGGCTCTTTCTGAACAGGATGGCGTTCTACAACATCAAATTAATGCATATAAGAATGAAGTAGTAGAACTGAAAAATCAATTAGAAAATTTACCATCGGGTGGAGGAAGTGTTCAGCCCACGTATGTTTCATTACCGTGTACTCTAATTTCAGTGCAGCGGGAAGATGAAAATCCATGTGTATTTATGAAAGAAGTAGATAATTTCTTTTCTTTAAATTGTGTTCCGGACAGTAAGAAAACTCGAATCGTTTATCAGATGTTGCAGGGTAATGCACGAATCTGGGCAGATAGTTTAGGAGAGTTTCCCAAAACTATGGCCGAACTCAAAGAAAAATTTTATTCGAGATATTGGAATAACGAAACTCAAATCAATTTTAAAGTTAATGTAATGTATGGTACGTGGAAGAAGGGTACGATGTCCATGCAGGAATATGCAACGGAGAAATTTAAACATTTCAAATTAGTACTCCGACGATACCGGATGAAGAAATTGTCTGTTTATTAATACGTCATTTTCCTTCCTCGACAAAATTTGCTTAAGAATCTCTACCAATGTCCACTGAAAAATTAATAACGCAGCTAGATTGTATGATGCCACTTTCGTGTATAATGAAAGGTTACAGAAAGCAAGGGCAAATCTAATGGTCCGGTAAATGGTCAAGATAGCAGGCAGCAACAACATAATGTAAGCAAACCAGAAACAGGAGAAACTTACAAACGAAACATTACCAAGAAAAACAAACTTATGCTAGACAAGACAGGACCTCGTCTAGGATGAAATAGAAAAAATTCTATTGATAGAGGAGTTTTCCAACCCAGAAATACAGGACCAAGTACATCTCGCGGACATGAGTCGGAAGAATTAGAAAGGTTTGTTTCGACACGCCATCCCGCCAAACCAAATAGAACAATCTAGTGAAGAAGAGATGGCGATATTATCAATCGAATTAATCTCATTTGATGATGAACCGTGGAACGAAGAAGAACAAATGCAGATCGGATCCAGGAGGCAGTGTCCGAGAATTAAAGTTAAATGTGAGGGTGTTGATACTTCGGTATTAGTAGACACAGGTTGTGCAACTTCCGTCATAGCTGAAAGTTTGTTGCATGAATTAAAGAACAAAGGGGTGGAGGTACCTACATTGCCGCTCGTGAAATCTTTTCTGATAGGTGCGAATCGGAAAAAATCAAAACCAATAACAAGACAAGTTTATTTGGAAATAGAGATAGGCAAGAATAAGTATCAAGTTGTGTGTCTTGTAGCGTCAGAACTTTTATATCCACTCATACTGGGAGTCGATTTCATGAAACAACACGGAGTTGTTATCAACTTAAGAACAATACTTTAACTTTGAAACCGAATAATCAGCAGGATCTTGAATTCGATTCATTCACGTGGAATTATTGGAGGCTAATTGTTTGGAGGAAGAAGATGTGAACCTACAAATTCGTTCGAGTGTGCAGAGAAACGATAATCTTAATGCATATCAGAAAAAACAGTTAACTGAAGTATTACTTAGGAATCAAAAGGTGTTTTGCAAAAACAAGAATCAGTAAAAGATTTTCAATTCGAAATAGAATTAACAGATAAAACACCATTCACGGGTTACCAATATGTCATTCCAGAAAAACATAAGGAAGAGGTGGATAAGCTCATTGCTACCATGGTCAAAGATGATATCATCATGAAGTCCAAAACCTCTTATCTAAATCCGATAGTGCTCGTAGAAAAGAGTAATGGGAAGATAAGGTTTGTTTAGATGCAAGGCATTGAATCAAGTTACCTTACCGTACAGAGACAGACCGTTGCGTGTGAGAGGATTTAACTAATCAATTATCCGGCATCAAGTGGTTGAGTTCAACCGACTTCACTGCATCGTATTGGCAAATAGCGATAGCACCTGAATGTAGACAATATACAGGATTTATTCACCGGGAATTTCGTATGTCTTCAAAAGATGCATTTGGACTCAAGAACAGTGCATCTGCTCTTGTACAATGTCTAGACAATATCATTGGCAGAGAGATGTCCAGCGATGTTTTATCTATATTGATGACGTGCTTGTGTATTCTAAGACATTTGAAGAACACATATTAAGCTAGATATTTTGTTGAAACGTCTGATTGAAAATAATTTACAACTGAATTTGGAGAAAAGTAATTTCTGCACTAAACAAGTTAAGTTCTGGGTTATGATGTGACAGTTAACGAGTCAAAATGAATATGGAAAAGATGCGAGAGATAGATAAAATTGCACCGCCAAAAAACACGAAACAACTTAAAGTTTGTTAGGTTGCGTCAATTATTAGCCAGATTTATTCTAATTTCGCCATGCACATTGAAATATTTCTTCCGTTGCTGCGAAAGCACACTAGATGAAGTGGACAGAACAACATGAAATAGCTTTCAACAATTTAAAGCAATGTCCCATGAGTCGTGTATGATAGCTATCCAGATTTCACTAACCATTCATATTGCAGACCGACAGTAGCAATCTTGGAATGGGTGCCATTCTATTTCAAGAAATTGATAACCAGAGAGATTATAGCAATTGTGAGTCGTATTTTGAAAGAACCGAAACTCGTTTCACGGCGACAGAAAAGGCTAATGCTATTGTTTGGTCAATACACCGATTAAGAGAATACCTTGTGGGAAGATCATTCATTATTAGAACAGATCATAAAGCTTTCGTTTTCTAAAAGATGTCACGAATAACGATCGTCTCTAAGGTGGATAATTTGGTTACAATAATTCTCTTTTAAGGTGGAGTACTGCCCAGGCAGATGTAATTTGTTGCCCGATTTACTTAGTAGAAATGTCACTACAAGTACAATCCAATCCCAACATTTTTGTTTCCAGCTTCACCAATTCATTTGAATGTAATGAGTATGCCAGGTCTAACTTGGGAAAACATCGCAAGATTTCAGAATCTGATGCCACGATGGAAAAGTTAAAAGATTTGTTAGAGGAGAACTCGGACCTACTGATCCAGATGTAAGACGGTGGACGGCCGACCCGTTGAAATGAAATTGGTAGATCAGTTTTGCTCCTAAGAGTCAACAACATCCATTACTTTATCGAGTTTGGATACCGCAAGCGTTAACAACCGGCATCATCTGGCTAGTGCATACATCTTTAGCTCATTTGGGAGCAGAAAGTAAACCAAGCAATTAAGGAAGTTTGTCATTGGAAAGGGAGGAAGAAACAGGTTGACGACGAGATTGCCAAATGTGTAGTGTGTCAGAAAACTAAGTACCTAATCGACATTACTCGGCGCCATGTGCAAATAATCCTTCAAAGAAAACAGTTAGTTGACTATAGATTTGTATGGTCCTTTACAGAAGGCCAAATATGGGTATAAACATATTTTGGTATGCATTGATGTGTTTTCCAAGCTAACCAAGTATACCCTGTTAATAAAGCGAATACGAAAAACTGCCTGTATCAACAATAAGTTCTTTCAATTTGCCGGTCCATATGCAAAGGTGCTGACAGATCACGGTGCCCAATTCACGAGTGAACCCTGGTTACAGGCCATGCAACATATGAATGTCAAGCATATATGTTCTAGCATTAGACATCCACAGTCTTATCCTTCAGAGAGTTATGAAAGAATTGTCTAGGCTATTCAGAGTCTACGTGTCGAGGCAACATAACAGTGGTCACTGCTAATTCCACAATTAACAAATGGTTGAATCAAATCTACCATGATTCGATTGGAATGACCCCATTTGAAGCCATTTCAAAACTAAAGCAGAGCATCCATTGCAAACCATTATGAAACCAGAGATAGAACAACAAAATCAAAATAATGAAGAATACTTCGAAAGTTAAGAAAGCGGCAGACCAAAGAAAATTACAAGCTCCAGGAAAACCTTATGAATTCGAAGAAGGGCAGAAAGTATTATTGAGGGTTCCAAAAAGTTCGGATTTGATTCGCAAACAGTATCATAAATTTTTCAGATTGTTTGAGGGACCGTACCTAATTAGTCAATTACAACATCCCAATGTAGCTGTGTTGAAAGATGAAAGTGGAATACAATCGGAAAGTACAATTTTCACAGTTTGCGACCATTTAAAGAATGAAATAAGTGGCAAAATGAAAGAAACAAACAAACAGATAAAGTAACCGACAAGAATCATGTAAAAAGAAAAAAAAACAAGAGGGAGAAAGAAGGAGGAAAAAGAAGAAGGAAGATGAGGAAGAAGAAAAGGGTAGGAGTAAGAGGAAGAGAACAAGATTGCTTGACTTTCTTGAATCATGATATGATAGTATATCATATATTTTATTTAATAGTTTTTACTGCATATTAAATCTAATCCACAAATCTTTTTCGAAAGAAGGGTTATATGACCGCCCGTTTTCTTAGATTCCGAAAACGTGTCACATACCGCCCTAAGAAAGCGAGGAAAGAGAATATTTTGAACGCGCGCCAACGCGGATGGATATTTGGAATGATAATTAGAATTTAAAACAAGAGACCGCCACCTTAGACCAAGGGCGAGACCGGAGGTCGGATGAAAGAAAAGTTCTTTCTGAAGGTAGCAGCTGAACTGGGCGGACGTATGGAAAACAGTACCCCAGGAAGTGACATTACAGGTTCAGATTTGCAACTTTCTGAGAAAACTCTTCTAGAAGACCAGAAGAGGTAATTATTCTATTATAAATTGATTTAAACATAATCTTAGAAGAAATTTAATAAGAAACGTTATGAATTTATAATGGAAGAATTAGGGATTGTATTTTTGAATATATTGCAGTATTTTATATCTTGCTTTCTTTTCTCTTTCTAGTTTTTTTTTTTTTTTTCTCTTTCACATTCTTTTCGTATATTTAAATACTCTCTTGAAGTTGGTGCTCATATAAAAAGGGGTGATCTCTGGATTCATTTTCACTCTGAATATCAGTTGGTCATTAACTGTAATCGAAAATAAAGTAAAATTCATGAGAGTATTCAAGCATATAAAACCTGAACGAAGAAGAAGGCGATTTCTGAGGGCAACGGCGTTCTCAACCCGAGGCCACGACGCTTCAAGCCGAAGCAGCTCGGTGGAAAGGTGTAGAAGGAAGCAAAGTGGACTGCTCTACGCGGCCGAGAACACAGTAGGTCGTTCCAAATAAAATGTTTTGTAGGATAGGAGTGATTCAGTTTAATAGAAAGCTCATTCTGTATCTATCACGTAGAAAGAAAAGGAGGTAACAGATTTACCAGCTTAAAGATAAGAAAAGTAAAAGTACATTTGTTTCCGACTTCTAATACGTGAGAACAGAATCAATCTTTCTTTCAAAGGATTTCAAGATCAAATATTGTAATATAGTGATTAGAGTTTGTGTAAGAGTATAATTATAATATGTAATTCTCTGGATTTTAGAGAGAGAAAAGTTTCCTTTTGTTGTAAAGTAATGTTAAGGAAAGTATTAATTTTGATTTTCAATGTGTGTTTCTTTCACATTTTGTAAAGTAATATTTTAACGATTCTTTCAGATTTCTGAAAGTGTGTTTGTTAAACAATTGGGTTGTAGATGAAAGTAGGAAATTGTGTATTGTGTTATTAGTGTGTGTGTTTTTTTTCAGTCAAGAGTATTTTGTATTTGATTTTTTTCTTATGTGCCATTGTATGTATTTGTCAAAGCAGCCAATATTTTTAGAATATATTCTGAATTTAGTGAAAAGTGATTCTCACCCGAGTTGTTTGTAATTTTGCATCAATCCATAAACGATCTTCACGACCCTGCCCCTATTTTTTTATTTATTGTGTCCACACTGGGACGTCTACACTGAGCTAGTCGACCATCTGGTGGTGTGTTCGCCACCCCCAAGACGTCTCAGGTCGGGTGCTGGCCTTACGGCTTGTTCCGCACACGACTGTGGCTCGCAACTTAAATTCACGTTATGCCGATATTAGACTAAGAAAATCTTGCTTTTCAAACCTTTTAAGACAAGTTTACAGATCGTAAACGCTTGTTAGCGGCATTGTTGATATCTTCAAAGAATTTCATATTATTGTAAATACTGCATTCTATTGCACATCGCGGGTTCGGTGATACCATGACTTCTTTATGGGATGCTGTAGTCGTCTTTGCAGTAGCGTGTTTCATATATGACAACCTTCATATCTCTTTACCAACGTAAAAAATAACGAGATTCACATCGGAGCAGCAGCAATATGAGTCTAGCTTTGTAAAGAGCATGGATAATGAAAACGCTAACGAAAAACAATGCTGTTTAGGAGAAAAAGTACAAAGCAAGCCGTTTTTATGGATGCTGACGTTTCGTTCTTATTGTATTCCGCATACCGCATCAACACTCTGCTCATATATGTCTTTGTATTTCAGTGTGTCAGATATGCACAACCACCGCCTATCTTGAACCTCTTTTATGATTAACAAATAATTTACAATATTATTGATGAGATAATGAATCTACCCACAAGCGGACTTAACAATTTTAAGCACAAAAATGCGTTAAAGAAATATCATACTTTCAATAGTTTTTCTATTATTTTTAAGTTATATCTCGATGAAAAGTTTAACAGAACAGAATATTTTATTTACTATCAAACAAGCACTAATAATGTTTCTTCGCAAATAGTGTTATAAATTTAAAGATATTTAACATACTCATGGTAATATTTGCATTTTGCATTTTGTCACATCATTATTATAATAACTCACTTTTGAATTCGTTTCAAGCATGTAATTATCTACAATTAAGAACATTTACATTTATTCAAATCTCCGTTTTCGGATTTTCAAATCCGCTCCCTCCACGCTTCCCGCCCGCTTCCGCCCGCTTCCGCCCTTCGCCCGCCGCCGCTTCCGCCCGCTTCGCGCCCGCTTCCGCCCCGCTTCCCGCCCGCTTCCGCCCGCTTCCGCCCGCTTCCGCCCGCTTCCCGCCCGCTTCCGCCCGTTTCCCCGCCCGCTTCCCGCCCGCTTCCCGCCCCGCTTCCGCCCTCCGCCTTCCCGCCCCGCTTCCCGCCCGCTTCCCCTCCCGCCCGCTTCCGCCCCGCTTCCCGCCCCGCTTCCCGCCCCGCTTCTCGCCCCCGCGCGAGCCCTCGCCCTCGCCGGCCAGAGTCTCAGCTATTAGCATGACAGGGGCCGAGGGGAGGGAGCCCCACGTCCTATTACATTACGGCCGCCCCGCAGGTCCCGTCAAAGCGTTAGACCGCCATCTCCGACCCGCCGCCATATCGACCCGGCAGCTCGCCAGAGATTAAATGAGGTACGCGCTGACTCGTCCACTGCCCACCCGGCTGCCTGCCTTCCTGCACGCCCCGGACCCTCTGCCATCACTCTCGTCTTTCGTCTTCAGTGTCTTTCTTGCCATTTCAGTTCGTTCCATCCATCTTCCCTCGAACTTTCCCTCTTCACGTTGCTTTGCATCAACTTAATTCTCTTCTCTTTACCCTTGCTCATCTACCGCTTACATAGGCTTGTTTCACTATTTCTAATTCTTTATTTTCTTGTATATGTACTTATATACGGAGAAATACACAAAAAACTGAAAGACTCGAAAACGTGAAAACAAAACTCGAAAGTTTGTTGTGGAAATTAACACAAAATTGGGCATTTTCAGAAAACTCCAACAATTTTTGTAAACAAGGCGCTCCAAATTCTTTCAATGAAAATTTGCTTTCATAACTTGTTATACTCATCTATGATATTCTAAAAGGCATAATTTCTTTCACTTGTTATGGAACCAAAAAATTGTATAAATGTAAAAACAGCACGTGTATTTGATAAAAAACAATTTACTCAATATAAATATTACACGGAAGAAAACAAATCCCTTGTGCTAACTGATAAGAGCTGTAAATATTATGTCCAAATACAGTTTTTTATCTTTATGTTATTTTGTGGAATTTACTAATTACTCAGTGCAATGTTGTTAGATTTTGATGCTGAAAAAATTCTATTTGATTTTCAAAACGAAGCAGTTTTCTTATTACATAACCTAAATATGTTTACACCGGGTGAGTGAGTTCATGAGACAGGAGTTGTGGCTGGTGATCCTCCGCAATGGACCCTAAGGTTCTAGGTTCAACACCCTGGTAGGGTATGAATGATTTAATTTGTGTTTCTGGAGGCAAATTGCGAATCTCTAGCGTATTATACCAATACCTTAATCCTCCCGTAATCTCTTGTCCTGACAGCCAAGAGTGAGTGTAATCTGTAGGGATATTGTGAAACTGGATCCCTTCATCCAGAACTGCGGTACAAGCATCAAGATTGTGACAAGGGATACCTTGGCACAACGGGACCGAAATATGCCTATGTGATGTTCCGGAGCGCAAAGGGACTCTTCACTGGGAATGACTCCAGAGGAGTGATAAGTACTGCGAGAGAACCCGGCAGGTCTTTTAGGCGCCAGTAGGAAGTAGCTGGGAAGAGGGTGGGACAAATCTGAAAATTTAGTCCTGACCCAAAAGAATAGGAATTTAACTATTAGAGTCTGTGCCACATTGTAGCACCACTTCGTTACTTTTCCATGCCATGCCATCTCTTACCATCTTTTCTACTCTTCCTTCCCGTATTTGATCATTGTATTTCAAACAGACTTTCTTTTTCCGCCGAACTTTCCGTTTCCGCCATCCTTCCTCCTTTCATTCATTTTAATCATTCTCGGCCTCTCATTACTTTTATACTTTTCTTTCCTTCCTTTTTCGCCCATCCTTTCTCTCCACTAAGCCTTTCCTCTTCAATCTTTTCATCCCTTTTCTCTCTTTTCATTTTATTCTCATATTTTTGGTCTGATTTTGCATTGACTATGATTTCTCCCCCTTTCTATCTTTCCCTTCGTTCTATGTTCCTACTACCTCCTCTTTTCCATGGGTATTTCCATTCCTACCCATTCTTTTTCGATGGGTGCAGCATCTTTCACTTTCCCCTATTCCCTGTTCCCTGCTTACTCTTCTCAATGGCAACGTCGGAAGTCGTGGTCATAAGAATATACTTCGCCTCCGAGCCAAGAACATGTGAGAATGAAGTGTAATTTACTAGTTCTGGACTTGGGCTCTTAGGTCCAGGAAACATGTAATTTATTGGATTTCATTCAAGGGGCACGCGATATTGTAATTGCACCTATTATATGATACTTGATATTCCGATAAAATTGCTAAATGACTAAATACTTAAGCATATTAGTTACATCAATTTGCATATTATAATACAATACTTGATACATAATGGCTTCTTCTCCCCTGAACCAAAACAAAACGAAAATGAGAAAGAATGGTGAGAATGAGAAAATGTTTGACAACTGATTTTCGTTTATTTACTCATGAATTAGACAAGTATTGACAACTTGATAATCAAAACTTTTCCTGTTTCCTTTTTGCATTATTCAAGTCTGTGTACAAGAAAGTGCGCATTTCACGAACAATTTTTGGGAAGAACTTTGTGAGTGAGTATAACATTTGAAAAATAAAACATTGAAGAATCTGTTGCTCTACATTATGTTCAAAGAACAATACACAAACTAATTTCATTTAAACAAATTCCAACTCTCAGAAGCAAAAGTACAATAGAATAAAATGGGCAGATTACAGTTTTATTATAAAATTATAAATGAAACACTATCGGGAAATATTGGAATGAATGCAATGTAATTCGTGACAAAACTAATACTAACTTAGCTAACCATAAATTCATATTTATATTTCTTTATTTATCAATGTAAATTCGGAAGCGTAAATTATAAATTAGAAATTTTTTTTAAGAAATAGAAATTAACTCCAACAAAACTTCTGTATTGATAAATAGTTCTCTTCAAATATGAACATTTGTATCACGATTTCAGTGTCCTTTTAAATGTCCCGCATGAAGGATTTACTCTTTGAATACATGAATAACAATTTTCAAAACCCCATATTTTCTTTCCGAACTAAGGTATTTAAATATGAAATCCTTTACTTCAACAAAGGCACTGTTCACTAGTAAAACACACAAATTTTCCAAGGTTTCAATAGCTGGAAATTACATGACCCTTGACTTCCTTATTGCCAATTAAGTAAATATAATAATCCGTCACCAAAAGCGAGTAATTAGCTTAAGAGAGTCCTTTATCGATAAAGAGTAGTTAACGACCCGTAGCTGAACCAACGATCAGCCGCCAAGGAGGTGCTGAGAGCGGAAGTGGCGCAAACAGAAGACGACCGCGCCGCGCGCGAGAAAACCTGCCCCGCTAACGAACGATTAAATTAAAGTAAAGCCGAGTCTTGTGCGGGCTATAAATTCAATTTGTCGAATTTGCCGCTTCGCAGCCAAGCGGCGCGCGCGCGATTGGCGTAAAGTCGATCCCCTTATTTCGCGGTTCATTACTTCCGGTTATGGCGGCGATTAGCGATCTCCGCCCGCGCCGTCGTTACCCCCCTGCACTCATCGCGTTCGCCGTCATCTGCCCCTCGATAACCCAGCCGCCCGCGACGTGCGCGCTACGCCTCTGCCTCCGCGTTCCTCGCCTCACCCTCGTTTCAGCATTGTTCGTGTTATTCCCCTATTTACTATCATCTCTTCACTCCGTCATCTTCCATTGTTCGTTCTGAATAACTATAAACAGCGATTATCTGGTGAAGCACGGTTCAAACCAAGGGTTTGCAAGCCGAGTTCATTTGTACGCATGGAAGAAGCCTCGATTACATCAGTAACGTATCTAACAGTTTGAGTTGTTCATCCGAATTGGTTTTGATCACATCATTTACGTCAATATTCTTTTCATTTTGAGCCTTTTTAAAACATTTTAAACATTTTTTATTGATCATTTTTGCGATGTTTTAGGTCATCGAAATCCGCCCCTAGTCATCACCAGTCCCCATCCCAATCCCCTGTCCTTCGCCTGCCGTCGCCGGCGCCCCGGCTGCCGGGCGCAATCAAGGCGAGCCCCGCCCCCGAGCGCCCCTCCCCCCCACCCGGAGCGCCATCAGCAGGTGTCGATCTTACTCGGCGGGCAATTATAAGTGCTCCCTAATGGAGCGGGCCTCGGGGGCGGTGACGGCGCCGCCCCTGCCACGGTGGGCCTCCAGGCTCTTGCGTTGTGCAGACGCGACCCAAACGCGCATGGTTACATTTTAGCTGCAGAAAATACTAATTGTGAGTTAAAACAAGATAAAATTATAAGTGACACATGTGAATTTCAATTACAAGTCATAAATATACGTAATAAGACTTGATGGCCTCAAAGAAAAAAATTAGTAATATTAAAAAGTTGTTACCAGATTTTGTTTATCAATCCAGATGCTTGAAAATTGAAAATTTGGAAATTTTATTAACATTTTAATTAGTACAAAAACTTGAATGCTAGAAAAACTTAATCTCGTAGAATATAGCAAGTATAATATTTCCTTATTCATAATTTTATTTCTGTTACAAGCGATTAATTTAATATATTCTTTTATATATTAATTCTCAGGTTATCAAATATCTTATCCGGAATTCGAATCTTGGCTTAAAACCTCCGGTTGTACTAGTAATTCTTTAGGCACCGTGGCCTGGGAGCGCGATCAAAGAGGCAGACGAGCGAAGGCGTCGGTCGCAGGGCGGTGGGCGCAGGACGAAAGGCTGCCCCAGGAGCAGGGGCATGGGCGGAAGCGGGGGCAACGAGTTCAGTAGCGAATCCAAGTACACAAGCTTGGTTTTTGTGGGGGTGTCTCTTTTTCTTTTGCGTAATTAACCATTTGAATATATACCAACCTATATATATATATATATATATATATATATATATATATATATATATAAACAAAATAATTTTTTCAACGCGTCAAAAACGGAAAAAAAATTGTTTAACCTGGACTTTAGAAAACCTATAAAACCACGAAATCAGTTTTTCCTCATTGTTTCAGAAATCCTTAAGCATGAAGTTGTGAAATTGCGAAGTTTGAATGCACGAAATAAAGTGATAAAAGCATAATCGAACTTCTAAGATGCATCAGATTAAATATCAGTGATGTAAGGTAATCATTCATTTTATATTACCTCCATACTTCTCCATCAATTTTGCTGGAATGGCACCATCTTCATAATGTTTTAATATCAGTTTGAAAAAATACACGTTCCCCTCTCTACTTGAATAATTATTCTATTCGTTTTTCATTCCCATCTTTTCAAGAATTTTTATTCGGCTTTGACGGAATTATTTTTGGTCCAGCTAGAAAAGCGACGAGGCCACAGTGCAACAGCGCGGTCACGGCGCGGGCGGGGGAGGGGGGGGGGGAGAGGCCGGAAACGGACGAGCTGCCCCAGCGCCCCAACGGGCTGTCGCGGAAACCGCGAACGACGGCGGCCGCACGGCGGGGAGTGACGACGGTGGAAATTCAGGGACAGAAGACATGGGGGCAGAACGAAGCAGATGGGAGGGAATGGGTGAGAGGGAGCTAAATATATACGCAATACAGATCGAATAACGAAAAGACATATGGACAAATAAGAGCAAGTCCTGATAAGGAAATGCAACGCTTCGAGGTTAAAAGTCGGGGAATGGGATGAAAGAAGCAGGAACCTCTACGAAACTGTTATTAGTCTCTAGAGACAGGAAAAGTGCGACTTGGAGAAATTAATATTTGACGTAAATTAATAGGTGCATTCATTGTTAGTATCGATTTCAACAAAAGTATTATTTAAGCTATACACTGTTAAACATCCATGAAATGTCAGTCAGCAGATTATCCTGAGATTCGCTGTTATACATTGAGGTATAAAAATAGTTTTATTCAAATCATACAACGATGTACATTTATAAATTACTAATTCCCAATTTGCACAGACTTCCAAAGAGAACCTTCAACCAAGTGACAAGTGTCTATGGTTTTCTTTGAAGAATCCGTGAAAATCCAAACACAATTAAACAGTTTCGATTTTGACGGAAAAAGTGTTTGATTAACTGTTTGATTGTGTTATTCCTGTGGTAAACCGCCACCAGAAGCGGGCTTGGGGTCACGCACCGCCTCACGCTAGTGGAGGGCGCAGCTCCTCCCCTTCCCCTTCATCGGGCGGGGTAAAATCCCGAGTCCAGCTGCGAAGCGCCTGCTATTCGACACGACCTACATAATGCGTGCCACAGTCCGTGGCGAAACCGTCAATCGAGTGGACGAGCGAACGCGGACGGGATTCTGGCCTCCAAGCCCTGGGGGTGGCACCGTAGGCGCCGCAGAGACCTTCCGTGGCCTGTCTCACAGCAAGCCAGTTCGCTGCCGCCGGTGGCCAGGTTGCCTGCCAGTGCCGGCCATCGACCTGCGCGATCGGCGCCCCTACATCACCCAGGGACACCGTACGTCAAGACCGCTGTCCTACATAAATTCTTATTTTGTTAATTTTGTTTTCGTTAAACGTTATTGTATTTTGTTGGTGCAAATTAAAGCGACTGAAAATATATTTCATCTAACCCTGGATCCTGCTACTACAACAATTCCGCTTATTCTTATACTGCGCTTCCCGACTGAATTCTCAGTTCGTTACAGCTTTCGACACAGCTGACGTCACGTGACAAGGTCATACATTCTATATTTGCAAATCACATGTTTCATTATAAAAAATCTACTTTTCAATTATTGGTATGTAAAGAGCTGTTGCGACTGCCTGTAGAATACTATAGCAGTATTAATGAAGACTGCTTTCCTTAAAATACCTTTTTAATTTATTTGAGTGTCATACGAGAGCATTCTATTTGTTGGTCTTGAGTAGTGTGCGTGCTACTACCTTTTGGGAAACCATTTTGGTGGTTTTGTTCAGCAGCATTTTTTCTGCCCAAGCCAGTTTTCATAAATTGCGCAATACAGTAATATTAATAATGGGTCTGGTCTCGGGCAGGGACAGCGTTTAATATTTCGTGCCCACAGGACAGGTAGAGTTGTCGGCGCGGTCGGGGAAAATAAGAGCCGCTCTGCCAGGGCGACAGGGAGCAATGACTAGCGGCGTCTGAGGCTGCGGCCGGGGGGCGGGGGGGGCATGCTCGAGCGGTTGCCGCGGCGGCGGCGGAGGCTGCGGCGAGAGCGAGTCAGGGGCCGCGGGGAGGAGGAAGGCAGCGCCACGGGCCGCCTCGCTTAATACGGTGGTTACCGCGCGCTTCCGCAGAGTTGGCGAACTCGGCGCTGTCGCTCGCCCGGGAGACGCCGCGCCGGGGGAAGGGCGCCAGCGGGGGAACGTTGGTGCTAGTGACGGATGTGGCGGCGGACGAGGCGGAAATGGGACGGGATCGCAAGCGAGAAGCAGGGGGAACGGATCGCGAGCGCAAGCGGACCTTGAGAGCAAGTGGATCGCGAGGACAAATGGATCGCGAGAAGAAGCAGATCGCGAGAAGAAGCAGATCGCGAGAGGAAGCGGATCGTGAGATCCTGTGAATAGCGAGAGGAAGCGGATTATGAGCAAGAACGGAAGGATCGAGGGCAAGCGAGGATCGCAAAAAGTAGCAGAACGCGAGAGGAATCAGAGCACGATGGGGACTGGTAGGTGTGAGGGGACTGGTGTGTGTGAGGCGGGGCCATAAGCGGTGAAGGTAACATAGCATGGGACCTGAACCGAGGGTAAAGGAGATACCAGCAGTTGTAGTGGTGGCATCGACTGAGAGAGATGTAGAAGGTGTGGTAGTGAAGAGTAGTGTTTGGCGGCAGGCGCGTCGGTAAAAGCAGTGGACGTTGTCTCAGTTGTAGCTGTGGTGCTGATGTGGTAATAGTGTGTGTATTGTGAGACTAAGACAGTTTTGGGGACAAAGGTATAGGCGAGTAATGACTGTAGAGATGCTGAAAGCTAGAAATGGGATTGTGATAGCAAGTAACTTAATTAATTTAATCAATGAATACAATGAAAAAAATTATTTCATTGATTTTTACATACGAACAAGTTATTGAATCGATTATCATCATCCAAAAATAACAATTTTCAAATATAAAATGTGTTGCATAATTAATATTCCCTTCTTTCAATTACAACCCAACTCTAAATATTCAAATGACACGAAAACTCTCTAGATGTAATGACTCGACGTTATAAGTAGGAGAAGTAATTGTATCACAAATTATTCATTTTTGTTGTTAAAATAATTAAATAAATAATTAATGACCAGCTCATGTTCGTAAGTATCAAAGGTCATAACAAAAATAATAAATCCCTATTCCGATGATTAAACATTTACGAGCGATACTTTTTCATTTCGAAAGGATTCTATAACATCATTCTTTTAATTTTTTGGAGGGGGAGCATGAGGTTGTGTCAGAGATGGCATGGTGACGGTGTCAGCAGATCGTGACAACGGCACGAGGAGAAAGCGGTGAAGAGCTTGCAACGATCTTTGTTTCATTTTCAAGCACGAGAAGAAGTTAGTCGAAATAATTGTCAGGAAATACACTGCGACTAAGAATGAAACTCTAAACCTTCAAGAAGAGCAAGCCTATTCTGGGAAAATACATTACCTGTTACAATAAGTATCAAGATGTGAAGCGTTTATTGAAGAAGTTTGAATTGCCAAAACAGAGAATATAACAAAGATTGCAATAATGTTAAAAGGGGATATATAAGTGCGTTTTCAAATGGACCCGACCAAAAACAGATTTGAAACAGCCTGATTTCCTATTTTCAATTTAATTTTTTTAAATTCTTTTTCTACACTTCGTATGAGAAATTATTGCCAATACTTTCAATGTCGTTTATATATCAAGTTATATCATATTTTTATTATGATAATTTTGTGATTATTGTAACCAGTAGATACGAAAACTAGAATCATACAAAAATAATCTCTTTGTTTCAAAGTAGCTAATGATTAAGATAGATTTTCACATTATTAGATAGCTTGCTTGCAGAAATTGAACGAAACGCACCCTTCGGTGGTTCGCACAATATTTCACCGTCGGAGGTCAACAACGGAGCGGATCCGTAGCGAGGCGACGGAGGAGGTGAGGAGGATGGTGGCAAATGAGGTGGCGCAGGCATGGGGAGAGGTGACGGGGAACAGAAGAAGAGAGAGCTGCGGGGGCGGAAGATACGACAGAGAGGGCGGCAGGGGCGGCGGCGGGAGGCGGTGGAGGCACATCGACATTCTTGCACCGGGCAGCGCTCCACGGCGCGGCCGCGGCCACCGCAAGGGCGTAAACTCAATTAACGGCGCTACATCAAGCGACTCGCTGTAATTGCCCTGGGCGGCCAGATGCCGGGGTGCGACGGGCGCGACGCGACGCCACGCGACGCCACGCGACGCGGCGCTGGCAGCAGGCGCAGGGGAGGCTGCGGTGGGCGCTGCCATGGGGCAGCGTAAGGCGCGACAAGGAGCACACGGGGCAACCTCAAAACCAACAACAGAGTTTCAATTTTTCGCTTTCTACTTACGTAGTATAAAGGAAATATTTTAATACTGCGACAAAAAATAGTAATTATAAATGATGATGTAATGATGGATATTAATACACGAGTGTGATATTACTATACGAGCGTGGAACGAGAATGTTTCGTAAACTTGCCACGAGTGTATTAACACTCATTACATCGAGTTTCATACGGTACTTTTTCTACGACTGATGGTACTTTTTATAAGATAAACTTTTACACAGAATTGTTTGAGTGCGGCGACAGTCCCCGTATGTCAGCACGAAGTGGAGTCAGCGCATCGCTGGGCGAACGAGCACTCGCCTCCCCGGGCGAAGCGGCCCGCAACGATAAAATATCCACACGGTAAATTAAATGCAATGTTAACGTACAAAATTGAACGAAATATTTACTAGGACGATTCTCAATAATTAATTAAATATCAATATTTGGTTTGTAATAGTTGGTTGTGGTTTCCCTGTGATTCGTCAAGAACCTGTACAATAATGAAATCTGTATCGTAATGAGTATCAGTATGCAACGGGTTGCAGCCATCAAATGACAGAATTATTCAATGTGAGTAGAAAAACGATATTTCCACAACAAAAACTCGAATTGTGGCTCAGTTTTCAAATAAGATGATAAATTTTGTTCCTATGCATAGTAAATTACTTCCTCATACAGTTGTGCAGCCAGATCCATTTTTTATGGGTCTTTGTTTCCGAGAAAATTGTTAATGGCAAAACACCTATTTGTCCGTCAGTCTGCCACTCCGACCGTCTGTGGTCAACGCTAGCCTCTAATCCGTTAAGACGATATTCTGGAAACTGATATTCTCCGATTGATGAAGCCAAATTTAAAATCCTAAGAATTTGGAAATTAAATTTTCATTATTCCAACAGGGTTCTAATGTTTTGATTAAGTTTCTTTCTCGGATGGAGCAAGGACTATTAAAAAATGCCGCAGTTGCCATTTTCTTTTAACACTGGATTTTCTAAGATTGCAAACGTTACATATAAAGTAATTGCGAAAATGTAGGTATTGTTGAAACATCACTAATTTGAAACTAGCTTGGTGAAGAATTCATCCCAGAGTGAATTTTGTTCATACCCTAAATCATGATAAATTTCATATTAAATCACAATTTTGGTGAAGTACTTTTGTATTTTAATAGTATACGCCATTATTTAGAAAATGGGATGAGGGAAGTGGCCAATAATTTATGGCTGTACGTAAATGGTATCTGATCTTATAATAAGTAATCTGATGTATTTTTTTCAATTTCTGAGGAACAATACATTATTGTGAGGTACTATATTTGAAGTTCTACAAAAAATGTTTTGATGATTTCTTCTACAAGCAATTACATTTCAATACGACTGTTGCCAAAATCTATTGCAAAATGCACAAAATTATGAACCATATAGATTAGAATTTCCGTTGATTTATTTTATCCCGTCGTATCATCAGAAATACAGTACAGAACCACCAATGAAATGTGTGTAAAATGAAAAATATATAACTGATGCACACGTAAGTAGCAACAAACATACCATTTACAATCCTATTATCCCATGTTCTATTATGTATGACTAGCTGCTACAGAATGTAATAATCACAGAGACATTTATATTTGTCTGAATCACATTTTTCAAACGCGTGCGAGACCAGTACAGTACCGTAATTTAGAATGTCACTACTGAACACCGACGTGAATAAAGATCTTTGGCCACCAACAAATAGAAATATTGTTAATAATGCTAATTAAAGAGACAAACTCGTTTTGGGAAACCAAATATTAACTACTAATTCTCATTTATTTCGTGGTTAAAACACTTGTGCCACATTTATTTCAAATATTCTAATTTTTACTTGATCACAATTTAACATTATCTCAATATTCGTTTGTATTGTGTATAACCTCTGTAGTTGTATGCCTTCAAGAATATTATTTATACAATTTTTGAATTATCAATTATCTATTCTTCGTGTATAATGTAAAATATTTCGAAATCTATTCCGTCTCATTGCGATGAGTATTCCAGACGATCAACTCCCTACATACATTTTTGCTAGAGTAGGTTAGTTTTTCCTTTATGTTCTAAACATTGTTATCTAAGGTAAATATTATATGTAATGCATATTAGTATGCATATTAATAGTCAGACTCAGGAACTGTTTTCTTTTCCCACGAATCACACAACAAGCCTAATGTCTACATCCATCCTCTTAAACTGACTACAAATTCAACTGAATTCAAAACTCGCAACAGGGCTTGGAATTGGCATTGAGATGGAAATGTTACCACAACGTCAAACAACGGCCTGTTTGCTTTTCAGCTGGCAGCACGCGCAGAGGTCCAGCCAGCATGCGCCCTTCGCCACGCGCCTGTTTTCCGCTCCACCCCCACCCTGGACCCATATGATTTACGCAACGCAGCCCCACCGCCTGCCCTACGACACCTGAATTATGTTCCATTACGTAATGCAGTTGTGCATTATTTACCGAAATATGACCGGAGTGAAACACTTTCTTCTGGACGATCGTAAATTCAAATTCACTTCCGCTGAAATGTTCGTTTTGTCCAGCGTTTGCGCGCTCGCGGGCGGCCGGGCGCGTTCTAAAAGACAATCCCGCGCTTCGGGGTAATTGTTTCATTACCAGACGCGTGATGGACGGCCGGCAGCCGCGCGTTTTTGACCTCCGCCCACCCAGGCGCAGCCCCGCCCCACGCCCCTGCCGCCATTAGTTACGCACTGATGCAGAGGCGCCGGGCGCTGCAGTGACGCTTGTTTTCTAGCCGGGCGCGTTTGACTAGTTGTAACACGCGCGACGCTCAAAGTAGGGTTGCTGCATTTTAGCGTTGCTAGACGTAGATAGGTTTAGTTGATGGTGACACCTTGATTGACTAATTTGCCATGATTTATTTTTATTGGCCTAGTTATTTTAATTAACTTGATTGTTTACACTGCAGTTTAGTTTTCACATTACGATATCACAAGTTGAATACGGTATATAAATTACATCATTTTGCAAAATGGGAATACATTGAATACCTATCTGTATCGAGACTGTTTTAAAAATAAATAAACTCGTTATTAAAATTATTTATTTTTGGAAATTAATAAGTTCTTTGACGGACGCGCTACCAATTAAACTTACGTGATTTACAGGCGTCTGGTATGTAATGTTGCAGATCATTTGGAAACTATTCAATATTATTCTAAATAAATATAATTAGTGGCTTTAAGTGCTAATGAAAGATAGAATATAATTCTATTTAACTGCAGGCATTTCAAAAGATAACCCTCATAAAAATAACTTTTATGAAAAAAAAACTACGAATTTAAGTGCCATCTTAACGTCAACTTACTTTTAGCATTTTGCATACTTTCACATTGATTGAGGCAATGTAATGGTTACACACCGACCCGAGATAAGTCCCAGCATGACAGGGGGTTTTATCCGGTCAAGTCCTAATCAGGTCAATTCTGAAGTCCCCTCGAACATCTTTCCAAATTGGTACCAACTAGCGTTCCCGTGCGAGACCTCTCGCATGTTAAACTCCACCCTCTTTCCTATTTTTCCATTTCCATATTAAGGGTGTAATATATTCTTCTCTTCAAGATCTTTTTATCCTCCGTCACTTGTTCTGTGTCTCCTTGTAATTGATAACAATATAATACATCCTGGTCAATAAAAACTAATCTTCTTTATAGTTATTACCGAGCAGAGAGGTTCACCTGTGTAATTCAATCGCGTAGAATATCAAGTAATTAGTTTAATTTCACATTCAATTGCAGATTCTACATTCTCTGAACAGGTGAGATTGAATTGAGAAGTATTGAACCAGCAAAAATGTAACACAATGTTCAAAAAGATCTTATCCTGTATATTGTGGTGCAAGAAACGTTTCTTTGAGGCCTTTGCCCTCAAAATTTTAGTTTTTAAAACCTAAAAACGCTTCGTTTAGGAATTATCTAATGATATAGATTAAAAATGCGGCCGAGTGTTGCGGGTTGCATTTGGCATTAATATTTAAACGCGTTTTATTTTACAAATACTTCATATTTTTACAGTCAAAGTGCAATTCGTCATGTCTCCGTGAAATTCTCTTCCTTCAGAGACCTCATTTATAAAGATTGGTGGCGAGTAAGAGCCGCAAAAGGTATGTATTGAAATAATACAGGAGACGAAATAACTGAAAAAATATAGGAGACGATATTTACTAGCTTTGTATATTAAGAGTAAGTATAAGGACAAATGTGAGGGTCCATGGCACTTGCCATGCCATCTTTGCCTCACTTCTGAAAATGTCGGTAAGACCTTCTAAGACACAATACTAAAACTAGTACAGATACCCTAGAAGAGGAGGGATAAACGCCGGAAAAGGCTGTGCTGTAGGGATCCTAACCCTCTACGGTCGAAAGTAGGTTGTATTTGCAGTTCTTGGTTGATCCCGGGTTTAGGGTGGCACGGTTCCTTTGGTTCCTTTTATGATTCATTATTTCTCGTAATTCACATGTTTATAATTGTGCGGTTCACTTGAATCACTGGTTGAGAGATAGAAAATAATTTTGCCGGCATTGATTAATTTCTTACGCCAAAGCATAAATATATACAATATGGCTGCGGGTTAAAGCAACACTCCCTGGATATAGATGGATATACCCTGGGGATATAGTCATATTCAGGGGGTGTTGGTCAAAGCCATATAAAGTTCTACATTTTTATTGTTGCAATATTGAATATCGTTAATGGTGAACACGATCTCTCGAATTTTCCTGTGTGTATTACCTATTTTTGTGAACTTTTGGTTCATTTTATAGATTTGTATTGCTTGTATTACTGATGGATATTTTGAATGCTGAATCTATTTATAACTTGAGCCGACAGAGAAATTTGATTGTGATTAAATGGTGTGAGAATGCTGCTCGACGTAGAAGAGTCCACACGCTACTAAAAGTTGAAAGTGATTTTGATAGCTATCTCTCTGAATACATATGTCTTAGAAAATGGATAAAGGATAAGCAAAAATTCATTCATTATCTAGAAATGATTAAAAACATTATAATTTCAAAAAATATGTGAGTTGATGTTTTATTTTTCTATAAAAATACTACTCTTTTTAACATATTAAGTAGTGTTTGTTTAAAAATAGACAGGGAGTTGTTCTTTTTTTTGTATTAAAATGAGGGGTTTGAGGGGTGATAGCTTTCAATAATAAAAGTTTAAGTAGCTTGAGTTTGTAAAAAAAAAAATATTTAAAATTTTAAAAATATTAAAATTTTAGATATATGCATATTTTGTGGTACTTTGATGAATCATTGAATTTTTTTCGGATTATAAGAATGTTCTACGTAAGTAGTGCAGAGAGAGAACTCATTTTATGTATTGCTATAGTAGTGGTAATACTATTAAAATTTTATAATTTCAACAAATATGTGAGTTGATTTTTTTTATGTTTACAATATGTTTTGAGTTGATTTTTTAGTATTGAAATGGGGGGTTTGGGCCCCCCCCTCAATAATAAAAGTGCAAGTAGTATATGCTTGTGGAATATAATTTATTTTAAATATTTATATTTATAGTGTCGACATTGTGAACTTCACTATCTCGACAATTATTTTAGTCTCAATATGAGGGGTTTGGGGGGGGGGGCGATAGCCCCATATAATTCAAGGATTCAATTCATTAAGTCGATTCCTCTCTAATGAACCGAATCAGTAAATCAAAGGAACCGTGCCACTCTAAACCCGAGATTTACCCAGTACTTAATACACCAAAGCTAAAATAAATCAATCTTCATCTTCAGAGAGTGTTTCAGAGTGTTCGCCGTTTCCCGCGCCCAAGTCGCCACTTCCTTCTGTCCGATTTATCCACTTAAAATAAATAGCCCTAAGTAAATATATTTTCATAACACCCCTGAAAGTTTACACGACATATTGCTTTTGGTACCCCTTCTTTCACAATCCGAAGGCGAACTAAAAGAAGATGATTCTGAGAAATAATATTGCCCACGGGGACGTTTAGAATTGAGAAAGCAATATCTTTCATTCCTAAGATGCACATTTCAGTTCCCAATTTCATCAGCTCCGTCGAATTCTGCGTATTACAAGTTTTTGGAGTGGTGAACATATTCCATAAACAATTTTGCTTGGGAGACCGCGAAGCCCCACGAGAAATGTGCACTTGGCGCTCGCAAAGGAATACCTCGGCGCGGACGGGCGCGCCCGCTCGCCTTGCGTTCGCTGCAGAGCAGCTTTGAGAGACGCGGGGCGCTCTTCAATTCGGAGACAAAGCGCGGCGTATTCCGCTTGCCGCCGCCCTCGAAGCCACGCTGCTACCGCCGCCCCCGCCGCCGCCCCCGCCGCCGCCCCCGCCGCCCCGCCGCCCCGCCGCCCCGCCGCCCCGCCGCCCCGCCGCCCCCGCCGCCCCCGCCGCCCCGCCGCCCCGCCGCCCCGCCGCCCCGCCGCCCCGCCGCCCCGCCGCCCCGCGCCCCGCGCCCCGCCGCCCCGCCGCCCCGCCGCCCCGCCGCCCCGCCCCGCCGCCCGCGCCCCGCCGCCCCGCCGCCCCGCCGCCCCGCCGCCCCGCCGCCCCGCCGCCCCGCCGCCCCCGCCGCCCCCGCCGCCCCGCCGCCCCCGCCGCCCCGCCGCCCCGCCGCCCCGCCGCCCCGCCGCCCCCGCCGCCCCGCCGACTCCGCAGCACAGACCGCATCGTACCACCACTGCTGTACCGGCCCCGTCGACTTTCTCGTCGAACAAGCCCTCACCGTTCGCTTGTTGCCCCGGCGCTCCGGCGCTGCCTCCGCCTCCACCTCCATTACCCACCCTCCCGCTCCCACCAGCTTCTCCGCCGCCGCTATCCGTATATTGAGAACTGCGAGTGTACTTGAAGCAGAAATCCGACAGTCCCGGTGGATTCCTTCTTACATTTTCCTGTATTTACCTTCCCTTTTACCCTTTGTAACCCTATTGAAATTTTCTTTCTGAAAGATTCGTGGCGGAAAATGGGATTTCCCGCTCGCTTAAGTCTCCCCTTCTTTGTAACGGATCCCGCCCCTTGCCGCAACGGTCCGTTGGGAGGCTGTAGAATGTTATGTTGGGAGGTTGGAGACAGGTTGGGAGGTGGTACCAATGGGATGGTGTGCTAAGAGGTGGCAATAAGACAGAACAAAGATCATGAGTTCAAGAAACTGACAGTACACATGGTTCCAAGTGAAAGAATAAATGATAGGAACAAAACCTTACAGAATAAAGAAAGCAGAAACAAAATCAGACTTAGAGAAAAAAAGAGAGACTAATAAGAGAAAAACCAAGAAAGAAGTTAAATAAATAGAGAAAGAATGGAAATAATGAATCAAATGTAGATATATTATACAATAAGATCAGATTGCCCGTGAGAGCATTTTAGAGTGAAAACTCTTCTGTTATTTTCGAAAGTAAATAAATAAAACACTTTCGTTTAAAACAAAAAGGAAATCATATAAAGTTTAAGTTAATAAAAGATCGGCAAAACGTTTATAAACATGGAAGGAATGACTAATATGTTCTTCCGAGATCCAATAGAGACTGGATTACAATGGTCACAAAAGAGAAAAAATTAACTAACCTGCGGTTGTGTTAAACGTGACGGTGGTGGAAGTGGCAGTACTTAATGTTGATGAAAGTGAAAGAGAGGTTTCGGGGGCTCTAAATTTTTTGATGCTTTACGCCCGCCCCCATTCAAAATACCATTCGCCCCATTAATGTTAAATAATTATATGAAACAATTTAGTAACAACTCTCATGGCAAAATCTTACCATTATCTTTTTTCTAATAGTTGTTTTAGTACTTATAAAAACAGAACATCTTCAATATAGCGGTAGTACTTCACAGAGATCACATACATTGTTTCATTAAACAAATGAGTATTGCTATGGTCAAATCACGCGAGAAGATGAGAATAACAAATTAACTATGCAAAGACAAATCTTGAATTTGAACCACTCTCTCTGCAATTCCAGGAGAATAACTCATGTTATTTTATTAGTATTATGTTATTTTATTTTATAAATACTGTAAGTCGAGATTTATAGATCGATAATGAATCTTAGTTGACATTTAAAGCACTTATAAACGACGTATGACAAGCATAGTAATTCAACCAAATATTTTTCATTGCTTACTTCAGTAAATATATTTGTAATTAATTCATAACCAAATTGTGTATTAATGTAATTAATTCCACCCACAAACTTTGTGGTTGATATACCTTTTTTCTTATTGATCGTTACAAAATACCACAATATTTCCGCTGCCTTCAAGGAATATATTACAAAATTATCCTCATCAATGGGATCTTGGGACGATTTAGACATTAAAAAAACACAGATAAATATCAGCAACCAAAAGTTTCATACCGATCCCTGATGTTGGCAGCCTACAGCGGTTTCCCCGTTTTCTTTCAGACGCAAACCTTCATTCCGTGAACTTTACCCTTCGCAGCACGTAGCACAGCGTCGGCTGAGCATGGCGACAAACTGGATCTTCAAAATAAGATCCTCCCCGTTCCCAGAAAGTCAATTACATTTCGGTCCCCGTTTAATCAATGCTATGGAGCGGAGGGTGGGGAGGGGAGAGGGGAGACGCATCCGGTCCAGTCGGGGAGATCAGAAGCAGCGCTCCCCGCAGGGGTGGCGGCGGCCGGAGATCAAAGATGCCCCTAGATAAGGAGCACCTGGACACGGGCGAGGAAGGGGTGGTGGACGCGAAGGTTACGTCACAACGCGAGGAGACCGAGATGAAAAGAGGGACGAAGCGTGGAGAGGATGTTAAGATAAGCAGAAGGTAAGGGGAAGGGAAGGGCGCAAACGAAGAAGTAAAATTCCAAAGTAGGACCGAGAAAAATGTAAAAATAAAAGAAACAAGAAAACAGAGAAGAAAAAGAAGAACATCACATAGGAAAGTTACGTTAAATATAAGATTATGTAGTGACAGAAGTGTGTTATTGTTCTAATGATTAAAAGAGCAGGAGGTGGAATGCAGAGAGTAAGAATAGGGTGAATAGTAAGAATGAAGGTGGAATGAGTGAGAGTTAAGACGACAAGAGGCAGAGAATCGTCGTAATGACGCCATCACATGATCACGTAGAAATGTAGATTTACTCCGATTTAAACAGAGGCGCGTTACGGTCAAGATCTAGAGTCACTGTCATCCAATCAAGAAAGTCACTGTCATCCAATCTGGAGTTTCATTACGACTTAAATTATTGAAATTGGAGCTCCAGATTGGATTACAATGTCCCCCTCTCCTTCTGGCTCGTGGCCTTGAAGCGCCGCAATGTTTAAATCGGAGTATAACACGAGACTTTGAAGTCCATATGAGCACACGTGTTTACGAAAAAGCGAGGAGAGGGAGAACAAGGCAATGACATTTTGAGTGGGACCCGGGAAAGCAAGGAACGAGAGCGAAAGTAAGGAATCACTTGGGAGAAGCCAGAGCAGGCGTATCAGCAGTGAGAATTCCCCAAAAGGAACGCGTCGTGTTTCTCACTTTGAGTGGCTTCAGCAGATTGCCATCGCCCAAAGAAACGTATCCACTTGCGGTCGCGCGGTAAATCAGTAATAAGCGCCCCTTCCCTATCGTATCGCCGCTACCAGCGCCGCCGTCATCGCCCCCACCCCCACCCCGCCCCGCCCCGCCCCGCCCTCGCCGCCGCAGCGCCTCCGGGACGCGCCGCAAAGGAAATGAAGGGCACAGATGAAACCGGATACATTGCCCCTAGTAGGGGGCGAAGAGAGTGTCAGAGAACGAGAAGCCAAGGAAAGCACTGTGGGCAAGCAGCGAGGACAACGCAGCGTTATTGCGCTGCGAAAACTAAGAAAGAAGGTTGAAAGAAAGGTGGGCCGATAGACAAAGATAGACTGAGGGAGAATTTGAAATGTCAGTTTCCAGGTGATATGCAGTCTGATAAGACAGCAATCATTTATTGCAAATGATGTCCCTAATGGACTTCAGTGGAACTTCTCTGAACAGAAACCTCTCATGAGTGAACGTCTCTTCTTAGCAGACAATATTTCCCAAGTCGAGGGCAAATATTTTTGGTTTTCGGAAACTCACTATAATGGACACGTTTCATTAACGCATTTCTAAGTCCCCAGCTTATTCATTATAGAGACTTTACACTTTATAAGTGTAAGTGGATTGGTAAAGATTATATGAATGGCTACCAAGGGAAATAGTGAGGCAAATCCTTGAACGTCAGTATCCGATAGAACGACAATAATAATAACGCTTCTGTCAGACCTAATCAACTGACGCATATTCAAGTATTGACCTAACTAATTATGTGTACCCTATTTTTAGACTCTTCAAATTGTCCTTTTTAAGAGTTCTCATTACAAAGTGAAGTTTTATCTGGCAATAAAAAAACGCCTTGCCCTCTATTCAAGCTATGGTGTAACATGACGCACAACTATTTACATTATACTTGTGGTTTGGCAACGCCTCGCTGGTATTCCTTGTCATATTTCAAATAGGCAATAAAACGACAGTAGTTGACGGCTTTCATTCGTAATCAAAAGAAAATGCTATACAATCACATCAACGCTATGTCACATAACCTTAGTATCGAACTTTAAACGAGTTCGTCGTGATTAAACTTAATCAGAAAAATTAAACCCGCGTTGATGAGCTAAAGCACACTTGCACCTTTTAAGCAGGCGGCTGAGGGGCGCGTAAGTGGCACGGGCGAAGAGAACTGTGCGCTGGGTTTCTTGGGGCCGCAGTGGCCCTAGGGCTCGTCAAGCTCCCGGCCTGCGGCTCGAGGGAGGCAGGCGGGGACCCAGAGAGCGAGGCCGGCAGCAGCGACGGTGCCGAGTAGCGTTTAAATGGAGATAGTGAAATGAGATAGCGAGATGAAAGGCCGTCATTCATAAACAGCGACGGGCCGGGCCGGGGCGCGGGCGGGGGAGGCAGGCGGAAATGAAGAACGAGCCAAGATAGAGGGAGGCGCCCCGGCGGCTGTCGTGGCGCGAACGGTGCGCGCTCGATCGAGGCCGCCTCCGCCTCCGCCTCCGCCTCCGCCTCCGCCTCCGCCTCCGCCTCCGCCTCCGCCTCCGCCTCCGCCTCCGCCTCCGCCTCCGCCTCCGCCTCCGCCTCCGCCTCCGCCTCCGCCTCCGCCTCCGCCTCCGCCTCCGCCTCCGCCTCCGCCTCCGCCCCGCCCCGCCTCCGCCTCCGCCTCCGCCTCCGCCCGCGGCGGCCTCGCACCTTCCCACTAGGGGTGCGTCATCGATGCCGATGGTTTCAAAACATCCACATTTCCATAAAAATATCCATGTTTTAAACATCGATGTATTGAACCATATGTTTTTTCAACATTGAGGTTTTGTGTTCGATGATGTTACATTTTCGATGTTTTGTTCGAGGATGAAAAATTCCCAAAATCACATTTTTGTATAATTTAAAAGATGAGATAAGAACTAATGGTCCCCTGTATGTTTGTGTCCGAACCAAACGAACGCTGTTTGTACTGCCTACATCGAGCAGACTAGAGATTGATCCAAGCCCGAGATGATCATCGTGCCCTGGTATTCCCTTCGTCTTTTCTTGTATTTCGCTCATGGAGGGGTGCTTTTAACTTTATTTTCTGTTAAATTTTAATTATAAGTTAATATACAGTATCGGTGTCATCGATATTTAAAACATCGATGAGTTTTAGTCGATGTATTATTAACGTCGATGTTTTAATTTTGAATATCGATGTTTGGCAACATGGATGTTTTGTTGTCGATGTCGCATCACTACTTCCGTCTCCATCACTTCCGCCGCCTCCTCTATCGCCGTATTATGGTGAGGTGCTCCCCACGCAATCCTTTCTTTTCCAAGTGAAGGTGGTCCCGTACGAATATGCTACTTGACCAATCGGTTGAAAAGCTGGCGCGCATGTTTAAAACACAATAAAATCTCGATTGAACTTAAATCACTCAAATTCCTAATGTTTTGATTAGCCCATTTTTCTAGCCTTTGTTTATTCATATTTTTCGGTAACTCCAGTTTCTTTACGACAATGTATTTGGTGTCTTATTACGTATTCCTCGAAAGATTCAAACTGAAATACTATTAGGGTGATATAACCTTGGTTTGGAATTGTGAAATGTTTAAGAGAGTTCTTCGAATGAACGGAAATTTTTGAAATAATAATTTGATACATAGTCCAGGTCGACTCTTTACATTAACTCGACAATATTTTTATGTTAGTTCTGACGGTCTGGAGTACAGATAAATTATACGAAACGATAAGCAGCTTAAGACATCGGGGTTAAATGTTTCTTTCCCACAGTTTCAAGCAAGTTGTGTTCAACCGTTCTAATAAGAATCAGAGTGATGTGTTGAAAACCACAAATGTGTCCACATTACGAACACCAGTAAACATTACAAAATCAAACAATCGCGTGAAAGAATGTGAGAAATACATGAACATCGTACGTAATAGAATACTCATTCAAAAATTAGTTCTGATATCAACAAGGATGCAAACTCAGCCAGTCTTGATGTAACCACTTTGAACTGATTAGGTCTGAATGAAAAGAAGTGCATAAGATACATGGTGTCGAAGAAGGAGTGATAAACAGATAAGCAGAGATGGATTTCATACAATTTATTTGAGTCATTGAATCAGAAGAAAGTGAGATTTTTGAGATGTTCCTTTCTTGTGCCCCTAGGATTAATTTTCGCATCTCGAATATATGTGGGGCACTTTTATTTTAAATAAGATATGTGCGAACACTGAAAATTTAATTATATCTTCGGAGGTCTCTTGGTTTCATAGAAACGTTCTATTGAACGAAGTCGATGAATTGCCGGCTTGGAGAGACGAGGTCGTTAAGCCTGAAGGGCCGTAGCATCCTCGCCTGAAAGGGTGGCGAGTTCGAATCTCGCTTCGGACTTTGATGTTTGTGTGGTTTCTGTTGTCCTTACGTGTTCTCCATACAGCTCCTCCCATAGTTTGAAACTCACAGTGGTTGGTATATGACTAAAAATGTTGAAAAGTGACCTTAAAAAAGTCAATGCATTATTTACAGTAATTTATTTTCACGCAGGGTATTTCTATTTGGAGGTTTTGCTTCTCGAAACGATAAGGTATGTGTGAATTAATGAGTGTTTAGTGGGTGTGCACTTCAAAGGCAGGAAGCAAGAAGCATCACAAATTGTAAGATTATTATTGCAAAAATAATAATGGTTTAACAAATATTATTTATTTAGAATGAAATTCTAACAAATCTAATGTTTCAGTTCTTGCTCGTCGCTAGTTTCACTTAAATACATTATTTATCGTACACACTATTTTATTTTTGCGCTATCTTCCTATTCGGGAGTTTTGCTTGCGTGACTGACAAGGTATGAGTGAATTGACCATTGCTTGGTGCACTTCAAAGTCACCAAAAAAGAGGACATTAGTAACCACAAGTCTGTGACAAATTTAATAATAATAATAATAATAATAATAATAATACCACAAAATTACTTAATTACATTAAACTTCTAACAAAATTAATGTTTCAGTTTTCGTGCGTCACTAGGATCATCTATAATGCTCGTTAAGTGTTTGAAATATCTTCCTTTCTACAGTTCAGTGCAGAATTACTAATATCCCGGCATTCACAAGTTGTGATTAACGTGTCATAAGCCGAAGAGCCTGACAGGTCGGCAAAGAAGAGACCACAGCGGCAGACATTCAACGAACCGTGCGCACATCGAACTGCTCCCGTCGCGCTGGCGCGGGAGGGCCCACGGCCTCGTATCTCGCGCGCGTCCCCCGCACAAAAAGGATTGATGCGGACGCGGGCGAGGCCTTGGAAACAAAGCAGGCGCGTTACTTTACCTTGACAGGGCGACAGGTGTCGCGCCGGGCGCCCCGGGACTGGCGGCAGCGGGACGGGGTGAGCGGCGATGTCGCGAGCCGGGGGTTGGACGAGGTGGGTACGGGGTAGGGCGTGGAGGGAATAGCAGGGGCGGATTCAGGCGAGGAGGGAACGAGAGAGGGTGGGAGACAAGTAGGGGTGGAAAAATATAAGTGATGGGATGGCTGGGGACTGGATAAGGAGGGGTTGAGAGAGGCGGGGGCTAGGATAGACGGGACGGGAATAGGCGGAACGGGGATAGGTGGGACGGTGATGGGGGGATTGTTGGGGGGGGTAGTTGGGTGGGATACATGGAGCGCGATAGGAGGGCGTGGTGAAGCAATTTTTGTGGGCTCAGGAGGGAAGAGACAGAAATGGGCAATGGCATGCAGGGCCGGGAGAGGCGAGGGAGAAGGGAGGGGAAGATAGTGCTGCGGGCGAGGCGGGTAGAGCTGGAGCGGAGCGAGGGGGAACGGGGAGCGGGGTGGTGCGGGGCTGCCGGCAGGGCTGCCGTGGGGCCGCCAGGCATGAATCGCTCACCTGCAAAGATAACGCACATGCGTGAGCCGCGGCCGCTGAGGGTGCGCACCAGCGAGTACGAATCGCTTCTGCCTGTCATTGGATTCTGACTGCGGCTTGTTATCGTTTCCGCTTTCACAAAGAAATTTGTGGAACTTTTTTTGATAATCATATTTCATGTTGGGTTGCGTTTGCTCTTTTCGTGATTGAACGAAGGTATGTATTTGATTATAATTTACATAAAATAAAATGCCAAATGTAATGTTGTTAAATATATTATTAAACTATGTTAAATAGTCTAAATGGAAAAACTAATATATACCGTTGTTTATATTTTCTATATTTTTAATAAAACAGAGGCAGTGTTACATGCAAACGGAAAATGAATAATGAAACGCCAGACCTTCAGTATGAAGTTAATCAATAAAAGACTTGAATCACATTTATACATGTAGCGTTGTTAATAATTAACATTCATCAGCATTTCCAATTTTGCTTTTCTTGAAAAGAATACTAATCGTTCAAAAAAAATTGCGATAAAGGGGTGTGTGTGTATCTACGATGAATAGTGATATTTTGGGGATGCAACGATGACACTTCTCCTGAAAAACACAATTTTGATTGTGTAAGGAAAATCTGAAGAAAAATAGAGAGAATAGAAATTCCAAATTCTTAATAACATTGATGAAGGATCAGTATCGAGTCATAGTGTCCTTTGCTGCGGAAATAAGAGACCGTAAAAGGTAGATATTGTGAGAAAATTACCAGTGGCTTTTGGAACGTGTGCCTGTTATAATCTTGTGTCACGAATTGTCATATACACATACTCATAAGTAACAATGTGGAAAGGTGTCGTTTTGACTACTGTACGTCGATTCAACTTTTATATGGCTCGAATATACACTGGCGCTCAAGTTAGAAAAGATAGTCGTCTCCATTAACACAGAATATCAGTTTTATGACCTATATTTTCTGCATTGTTTTTTAGAACAATATGACCTTTCGTGTTTGAGCATCTGCGAGGGCTCTAACTCCTCTACGCAGCGCTGACATCTGCGACAGCTGCGAATGTGGAACCAAAGCAGGGGCGTTTCCAATCGAGCATTTGAGGGGGCATCATAGATTTTTGTTAAATAATAAACATTTCTTATTATGTTGGGTATTATTTTTGTGATGTTACTTTATCGATTGCTTCTACATATTTTCCTGTGCTTCTTTTTTTTATTTTTCCTGCACTTTTCCCATTTTAAATTTTTTTCTAAGCCTTGGGGGGGAGGGCCCCCACCACCCTACCTGGATCGGTCGCTGAACCGAAGGCTGTGGAAATAGGTCTCCACGATAGTACTGATGATTTCAAATAGTATTATTGGTGTGAAAAGCAAAGGTGAAACACCATCTATGTCGTAATATCACGATTGGATAATATTACAGTATCGTGATTGTGTACATATTGTTATAACATCGTAATTGTACAGGAGAGGGGTCAAGCTCCAATCTCATCGAGCACTAGATTTCTTTTGAGCCATTCGTGGGGCTTCTAGAAGACTACCGTGAGTCATGTCCATACACCCAAGCAGTAACGAGACAGACACAAAACACACAGGACACGCGTTAATATTAGGAAAATTGCACTTTTCTTTACAACTTCAGAAAAAAAAAGTCTACAGTGTTCCTTCTGAAATCTTCTTTAACATAACCAAAAAGATCATAAATCATATTTCGGCAACATTGAAATCACCATTTTTGTTCGATGGTAGCATCAAAATCAATAATCGTACACGTGGCCTCCAATATATGACGAAGAAACAAAAACCATTTCCGCATTGCAAAACGCGCGCTGATACTGCCCCACCGTGGCCCCGATGCATCTGGCCGCGTGACGAATGCCCTGCTTGCGCCGGCATAAGAGCGCATGGGCCTGAGCGGATTTACGAGCGGCGGCGGCGGCGGCGCAGGCGGCGGCGGTCAGACGTCACAGGGGCTGCGTTCGAGGAGGTTGCGGCGCCGGCGCTGGGAGGGCGAAGACGAGGAGGAAGGAGAGGTTGCGGCAGGAGGAAGACGGAGAAGAGCTACAAGGTGAAAAGGAAGTAGAAAGGGAATGAGGAGAAAGGAAATGAGGTAAAGAAGGAGAAGAATCAAAGTTAAAAATGAAGTCCAAGGTGATAGAGCAATAAAAAAAAAAAAAAAAAAGAAGAAAAGGAAAAAAGAAGACAAAAGAGAAAGAAGACAGAGATAAAGAGAAAGAGAGAGAGAGAGAGAGTGATGCAGAAGTAAATGTTAATGAAAGCAGTGGCGATGGCACCTTTATGGAAATGGCAGTGATGGAGTCAGCAGAAGCACCAGAGATGTCGTTATATGAGGATGACAGAGGAGGTGATAGAGGCAGCAACTAACTTGATACAGCAGTAGACAAGCGGCAGGTTGCAAAAAATAAGAACGATACAGCAACTGACGTGTGGTGAGAATTTGCCCTGAAGAACATTTCACAGATAATATAATCCCACTTGGACATTCGCCGGACTCAATTGCACGGAACGAAAAGCACGGGTTCACTGCAAATGTGGCGTTAGACTGTTGGGAATGCAGTCGAAGTTGTGAGATGCAAATAAACGTTTTGCTTTCGTAACTAGGCAGCGCTTTTTGCGATTCTAGAGATATGATGCTGAAGGAAATTCAGAACTTCTTAATGCTTTGATTGTATTGGGCTCTTTTCTTCCCAGTGTTCAAAGTAAAACAGAGTAATTTATTTTCTTTTATTTGATATTGGTTTGTGTTCATGTAAATACAAATGGAATCGAGAATATTTTTTCAGAAAACATCTAAACTAAATGACGAACAACTTTGCTCTCTATTAGAATCGTACCATAAATTTACAAGGATGTTGCGTCTACCAAAAATGTGCAATTGCCAAGACAACGTATTTTGATAACACATTTAAAATCAGAAATGATTTACTTACATTTTTGAAATTCCATGATTTTTCCCAAATTTTAATTTTTTTCCTTCTAACACTCATTATCCCATGTACCATGTAAAGTAATTTGTAGCATGGAAAGTGATACGTAATATCAGTAAAATGCCAAGTACCGAGCTCCTTACATACTGACGTATTTCATCTCAATGTGTAAGAATTTTACAAAGTTTTTTGATATTCAACCTTTTCTTCTGGAATATTCACGGTATGATTTACAATAAATGTTAAATTACAATACAGTCGTATATTATTCACTTTCGTCTGTGGCTTTTCTCACAAACTTTACTGAATAAGCTCCTTTACTTACTAAAGAAATGTACCATATATATGTGATGGGAAACCGCAAAAGTCCACTTGTCACTTTCTGTGAGTCGTTGTTTTATGACATTGAAATGAGACGTGCGAGTCGAGGCGCGAGCGTTCCGGACAGGACATATCGAAGCGGCCCAGCTTCCCACCGCGGACTCCATTTGCAGGCAGAAATCCCTCGCAGTCCACCAGTCGCAACTCAGTCCGGCGGCGCTGGCACCGGTGAGATATTGCGCGTCACTTCAAACGGCGACGCTTCGTTTGATCCACGAATCTCACTTTCGCACGCGCCCGCCACCCGCCGCCCGCCGCCCGCCGCCCGCCGCCCGCCGCCCGCCGCCCGCCGCCCGCCTACACTCAACCCCTAACACCCTCCCTCCTATCCACCGCGTTGTCCTTTGCCTGTAGTCCCGCCTTCCACACACCCTTTCACCACCAGCAGCCATCAACCCTCTCGCCAGTTCGCAAACTTTCCACTCGCTCGCAGGCCATCCCCACCCGCTGATTTTTTCACCTGGCGCCCCATTACTCGCCACACCAACCCTCTTCACCTACCACCAGACCACCTCCACCAGTCTCCTCCTCCCCACCCATTGGCGCCCCGTCACCCAGCACCCGCCTCACTGCGCCCGCAGTCCACCGGCCCCGCCGTCACCCAAAATCCACCACCCGTCTCTCCTCAAGCGAGCGCGCGCGCGCTCACGCGGCCCGGCACGTGCTGTATATTTCATAGAAACCTATATAAATTTATGACCTTGTTCAGTTTTACATCACGGGGGCTGACTTTCACGATAATGCCATCCTCCGCCGCCTATCGGCGCTATGCCGCCGTCCGACCTCGGCCTCCTACTCCCACTCGCTCCACCACGGCCCTCTCCGGATCCATCATCTTGCAACCGCGTTGTAAAAGAGGGCCGTGATTTTATGTACACCCTCCCCGCCGTCGCCTCCCACGGCACGGCCGCCGCGCCGCGCCGCGCCCCCGCCGTTGCCTTCGCGGTGGCGTCAATGGGAATGTTTATGGCTGAAAAGGGAATTTACGAATGCCGAACAATTCCTAATACAACATTTATATATTCTCCTCATCGCTCACGCATTTCGGGAGAAAGGAGAGCGCCGGGCCCGCGCCAGAGGAACCGCCAGGGAATCGACAATGGCGGCCATTGAGATCGCCACCGCCGCGGAGGGACACAATTCCATCGCACCCCCGCTCGCATTCGCGCGTCGTTATTCGCGCCGTGACGTCGTATTTTCAGGAAGATGGCGGCTGTAGATTGACAGCAATATCAAAATCTACTGTGAATGAGCAATTTTTTTCGCTTTGCTCTGCCGTTGGGACGAAACGTACGTTCGGGCGGAGTGATGTATGAAAATGAAAGATAGAAATGTCACCCGACGGATTCGTACAGCCGTCGATTGTTGAGGCGTGGCTCATCTTTTATTCGTGCTCAGGCGCAGAAATTGCGTATAAATATCTGGAATTTATGGCTGCAATTATGTTCATAAATCAATTGTTACATTTTGTACGCGAATTCGAAGTGTATCAACTGTGTTTGTGAAAGACAAATGTTTTTTGTAGATATACGATGCGATTCAAACGCTCAAAACATGGGTTGTGCGTCGGGAGTTAACAGAAATTGTGTGCTTAAAGAACATTTAAAAATTTGAAGAGTAAAATATACTACAAATTATAACTATGAAATGTCCGAAGTTAATTCGGTTGTGAATTAAAACTCGTATATTCAAATTAAGGCCACAAAATATTAGCGTGAAATTCTTTGTGAAGAGTTTTCTACACACTATCAAAAGTAAGAGTGTATACGGATTACAAAGGCAAAGATGTATGGTTTAAATAAAAAGAATCAATGAAAAGAGAATTTTATTATCTGCGTGAAGTGCAGTCACATTTTTTTGAACATTTTCACATACATATTTGATCAGCTGAAATGACTTATGGCAACCACTGTTGGCATTGCAGTGACCCAGGAGTACAAGGGTCTATTCCCGACACTGGCGGGTTTTCGTCATTAGCTAGAAAGCTAGGTCGAATTCACACGCTTCCGGGACGAGAATTCTATCGTCTGGCTCCTCTGATCGATTGCGTTCCTTGGTTTCTTCGATCAAGACCAAGCGATTCCCTGAGCAATACTGTAATAAACAGACCAAGGACTGGGCATGATATTTCCTTCTTTATGCTTGTTCCCTCCTCTGCCTTTACACACGCACACATAAACTACGCCACCACAAATATCTAAAGACCACTCTGAAGGTTCCAGCTTGTCCCGACTGAGGCGGCGTTCCACTTGAGGAGATATCTGGAGGAGGAAAACCCGCCAACCGACGTGTTGGTTGACGCTGGAATCGCGTTGTAGCGGGGAAGGACCACCGTCATGTACCATGAAATAGCTTGCACCACACTTACGTAAGTAATGACCGTAGCCGTTCAAGCACTCGGAAACATAATAATCCTTCAATCAATCAAAACGTGTTCGACGAGAATAATTCTCATCTTTTGAGTGATCACAATAGCGCCTTAAGGAGACCCTCGATGTGCTGCGATGTACTTCTATAGCGAGTAGCGCCGCCCTAGAGATGAGGGGGGCGCGCTTATTGAGGGACGCACAATCAGGAGCGCTAACGTGGCGGGCAGCAGGTGCCAAGTCGTGCTTCCGGTGCGGTTATAAAAAGATCGCCGCGACTTCCAGGCGACCTCGTCATCGTCGCCCTTGCCGGCGGACGTCTGCAACAGGGGTGTTACTCTCATGTTGCACAGGCCACGACCTATTTTTTTACGTATTACACTAGTAATTAAACGTGGAATCTATAACGAAACCAAAGAAAACATCAGGGTTGATAGTCCAAAGTTGTATCTCCCATTTTGAGATAGTTTCAAAGAGAAACACAGTTTCAAAGAGAGAGGTTTTAAGGTTTAAATCAGCCATGAAACTGATTAAAAGTCTAGATATAACTATTAAACGAAACCAAAGAAAACATCAGGGTTGATAGTCCAAAGATGTTACGTGGTGGTTAAATTATTAACATGCCAGATAACTGAACGTCGGTATCCTGAAACGGAAGTAGAAACAGCGAGGAAGAAGATATTTGTGACTTCTAAATGGTGTCAAAACCGAAGACATAGAGAGAGCTTGTCGCGACTGCAGTGGGTCTCTAATGGAAATCCCTGGAAGTCGACGTGCGGGTCGGCACAACTTGTCTATGAACAGTTCACTTTTTGACAGGGCTGAGCTTTTTTCTACTATTTCGTAAGTTTTTGGTATTACTGCAAGAAAAAATGTTAGCGTCACATTGGAATTCCTGACTCAAGGTTTTACGGATTCTTTGAGCAATACCTGATGGCTTACTACCAGTGGTCACATACTATAAATGTCCGTATTTCATAGCCGTTCCTCATTAGCATTGAGCAAATGTTTCTTTTAGTGATTGGAAATGTGCTAAAGTGTCTTTTGAAATGGCGATTTCGTTCTCAGTGGTCATGAAGAATTGTCAATAAACAATTTTCGCCGAAAGAAGGACCAACATAGGTTGTGTGCTTTCGAGATCATTTGTAACTGTTCCAATGCATTTCAATTATTCACATATTTCCTGGGGTAACTTTCCCTAGAACGAAGGATGTATATCATCTAAAACTGAAAACGTTCTGTGAGATAACTCTCATCGTTTTCCATACAATTAATAACAGAAGTGAGCGCCTTGTAAGATCAAACAGTATACTGGTAAGAAGGACGTCGATTGACGAACAACGAAGGGAACGGATGACCACCCGTAATGAAAGAATAATCACTTACTTCATTGAAAGATAAGGATTGTTTGTGCATAAAATTGTGCACTTAAGTAGCAATTATCTACAGTGTCCACTTTGAATTTAGCTTCAAGTATCTCTTTGCAGGTACCAGCGAACACTTCTTTTTCCAGCACCCGCTTCACACGCTTTCAACCAAAAGCTCTCGCTATTCCACCCCTGGCTCTGACACCCGACGCCGACGCCTCCGCACGATGATTGGCCGGGCTCTGGACGCGCCGCCGCCGCCGCGACGCTCCGCCGTTGCCGCCTCCGTCGTCTTCCCATCTCGACCCTGTCCCGTCCCCACCCCAGCCCCACCCCGTCCCTGCCCTGTCCCTGCCCCGTTCCTCCACATCTACTCAGCCCCACACCCCTCATGTAAACTTCTTGCCACCCCCCCCACCCACCCCTGTCCTACACGTCAACAACCCAAACCGTCCCTGTTTCACCAAGCTGTTCCACGTCCCCAACCTTCCCCACCAGCTCATTCCCTACTCCGGCCTTTTCCCAACAGTAGCCCCGCCCTCTTCCCATGCCACCATTCGTGGTCCAGGTCAGCCCGTACCCTGCCCCGCGCTGTCCCTGCTCAGCCTCGTCACCCATTTGGCGGGTGACATACAGCTACAGATACATTCGTATACGCTGCTCCAAGTGACATTCGTAGCCCAATTATCACGGAAAGTTGAAGTTTCATTGCGGGATGTGCTGGCATGAGAAAAAACACAAATGTAGCTGAGGCGAATGAACCACGGATGAGAGGGAATTAAGAAAGTCACACCACTAAATATTGAAATAAACTTTCATACGCTTAAGTTTTTGTTTTTAAAAAAGTTATTCTCCCAAATACGTAATTTGATTCTCTCTTAAAGATAAACAGAACCTGATGAGAAATTGACAGATTCCTTTTTTTGTGGGTAGTGTTATTGCCGAGGATGAAAGGAACATTTATACTGAGAAATAAGCGATGAAGAGAAATTTGAGATAAAGTAAAAATAGACTTTTATTTACAATATTTGTTTATTAAATATCGTTATGTTATAATGATAAATAATGAATATTATAGAATAAGTGTATAACAAGACAGATATTACGAATACATGTGACTCTACGAATTACGTAAAAGATGGAAACGTCACAAGCGCTGTTGCTGCCAATTTTTCTCTGCGCTCTTGAAGCGACAGGTGACGTGCTTCCAAGATGACGCAACTGGACGTCGAAAAGACGTCCAAGGAGATCAGCGTAGGTTAGCAGTCACGCAAGCAGAACAGGAGGCCAACCACAACAAAGGTAATCAGTGTAAAAGTCTTAAAGGAATGAAGACGTCGGCGAGGCTATAAAAAAAGAAACCGAAATCAAATGTGAAAATCTGGGAAGGATAAAACAAAGAAATAGAATGTGAAACGGTTTTAATGAAAAAAGTAAAGCTGAACTGAAAAAAAAGGAAACGGAATCAGTCAATTTCTCTTCAGGCTCTGTTTATTTTTAAGAGAGAATCAAATTACGTATTTGGAAGAATAACTTTTTTAAAGACAAAATCTGAAGCGTATTAAAGTTTATTTCAATAATTCGTGGTATGATTTTGTTAATTCCCTCTCGTCCGCGGTTCATTCGCCTCATTTACATCGCTTTCTTTTCAAGTAAACAAATCATTAACAAGATGTAGGATGTTCTTGTCTAACGAAATAACGAGAATATCGTGGTTCAACTTCCTTTGCAACGGAACATATTTCATATTATTATAATCATGAGCGCATAATGAAAGTTGATTTTGTGCTAATAATTAGATCTAAAACTGCTCGGTAGGATCACATTTATAACAATACTTACGATGTTTCACATTGTGGCCGCTGGAGCGCTGGTCGCCGATCATTTGCGAGAATTCCGGGCCGCTTTAATACATGCCCGCATTTTGGGCAATGTTGGTCACTTACAGTGATATGAGGCATTGCAAACTCATGTTGACGGTAATACTAAACAATACTAAAATTATAACTATAATGCACATAATGTCTTTAAACTTTTTAAAGACAATGGATGCAAACAAAGAAATGACAAAGAATTATTTTATCGGTTTTTATACCATCTAGTTTTATATTTTCAAACTGCATTGATTCCTTAATATATATTACAGTCTAAGAAGAAAAGAAACTTAAATCAGGAGAAGTGTTTGTTGTTGAAGAAAAATCGCTAAATAACTGGAAGAATCAAGTTCTAAATCGGACGTCGGACGCTGATATAAATAAATACTGACCCTGCTGTATATAACATCCGGGAAAGTACACTTATCAAAAAGAACTCCAAATCACTACTGCCCTGGCAAAAACGTTCTCACCTAGAGATACAATCAGAAAGTTTCTTAAACTAGCGAAATTCATATTGGCGCTCTCATGGACGTACAAGAAAAAACTATTAGAGATTTTCAACTTTCAAACTAGTAGTGATTCTCAATGAGGGGCCGTCCATAAATTGCGTAACGCAAATTATTTTGAATACCCCCATTGCTCCCTGTAGCTACCTGCAACGCGCTCTCGATCCCCCCTCTAATAATTACGTAATACTTTCGAAAATACCCCCTCCCACAATTACAAAAATCAATTATAAAACAGAAACAATGAGTTGTATTAATTGTATTATTGTTATATTTTAAATAAAAAGAAACCTGAACCTATAGAAATTTGAATTCTAGAAGACGTGCACAGAAAATGAAGTTACATTTATGTCCAGAAGCAAAACAAGGGGCCATCTCAGCATTTTCTCAATGGATCAGGGAAACTGGACGAAAAACCTGATCGAGATGGGGTCATTGACCCGGAAGCTGTAGTACAATAGTTGTTACAGGTTGTTTATACTCATTTATACAGTCCAAATGGTAAATAATGCATTATGTATCATTGTTAAAATTAATGTTACTTTCCTTGTGATGCTCAGTCTAGTCTCTAATTGTATAGAAACAGTTATGCAGCAGAAACGATTTCACTTGGGATTTAAACTTTTCTATTGAAGTTAATCGTTTAATGTCATCTGGCAAAGTGTTGTAAAATAATGTACATGTATTGTATGTGAATTTTTTGTAATAAGCTGTTGATACTGTCACCTGGTGAATATGATTTCTACGTCGAGTGTTATAGTAATAGACTTCGGCATTTTCTGAAAATATATTCCCGCCCTTGAGCAAGTCATTTTTTACAAAAACCACTGATTCGTAAATAAAAGACACGGTAATGGTAGAATTCCTAGATTAATGAAGAGAGGCTTACATGAATCACGTGGGTGGGATTTGGTTATTATTCGTACAATTCGTTTTTGTAATCTAAAAGTCTGGGAGCTATAAGATGTATTTCCCACAATATGATGCCATATCTCAGGCGGGAATGAACATTCGCGAAGTATACACAACGAGTAATATGAAGGCTAACTGAATTTGCAAGAATTCTGAACGCGTAGCATAATGAACTTAATTTTGTGTTCAATTCATTTAAATGGACGTTCCATTTAAGGTTTGACTGAATTGAGATACCTAAAAATTTTGTTGCCTTAACATCAGTCAATGGTACACCGTTCATTTTCAATGGAGCACAGAATTGTTTATTTGAAATGGAAAACTGCATTAAAACCATTTTCTTTTCGTTTACTATTAATTTGTTATTTCGGAACCAATTTGAAACATCTGATATTGCACTATTTACTGTTTCTTTATTGCAAAGGATGTTCGTATCATCCGCAAAGAGAACCGTTTTTTCCGTTTCGAATCGTCGAGGGCATATCGTTTACGTAAAGTAGGAACAGAATAGGGTCTAAAATCGATCCTTGAGGAACTCCACATGCAACGGGCAAGGAGTCGGAAAGGTGCGTACGTAATGTTCCATCATTCCAGTAAGGTATTTCAACTATCTGAGATCGTTGTTTAAGGTACGAACATAACCAATCTAGAGCAATACCACGAATTCCATATGAAGGTAATTTGGAAAGTAAAATGTCATGATCAATGACGTCAAAAGCTTTGGAACGACATAAAAATAATCCAATAGGTGTATCGTTCTGATCCATTGATGAGGCGACACCTTTAAGAAAAGAAAATATGGCTGTTTCCGTTATTTTGATTTTCAAATCCATGTTGGAACTGAAAAGCTTTTGAGAGATATAAAATACATCCAATAGGTGCCTCTTTTTGTTCCATTCGTACGTAAAAAGTCTCTCTAATATTTTGAAAAACTGATAGAAGAGAAATGGGTCGATAATTTTGAATTCCATTTTTGTTGCCTTTTTGAAAAGCGGCTTAATTTTAGCTGGTTTGAAAATATCTGAAACGTTCCAGTGCATAAAGATGCATTAAATATGTGAGTTAACGGGTGTATAATGGCATACGCACAAGAATCCGGGAATTCATCTAAACCAGACGAATATTTATTTTTTAGTTTACCGATTATTTTGAGAATTTCATAGGAAGAAGTTTCGGAAACGAACATTGTGTCTAAAATTTTGGGTGAACTGTCTGTTTTTGAATTTTGTGCCTGAAGACCCTTAGTGAGATCGGCAGCAATTCTCGAAAAGTATTGGTTAAAGAGATTAGCCACTGTTGCCGGATCGTTCACATTTATATCGTTATATTTTAAAACAACATTCTCTACGGGTTTTCTAGTTGATTTGGTAGTATGTTTTATTATATTCCACATTGCTTTTGTTTTATTATTTGAGTTCAAAATATCCTGATCGTTTTTCATGATTTTGGCCTGTCTTATGACTTTTCGTAACAATGTTTTGTATTTTTTAAAGTAGATAAGGAATCTTGAGATACGTCATGACGTTTAGAAATGAAAGAAAGAATTCGCTTGTTTTTACAAGATGTCCTAATCCTTGTGTTATCCAAGAATTGCTTTTCCGTGAAATATTTAATTTTCGTTTTTGAAGAGGAAAGCAAGTGTTAAAATGAAATGAAAGGGTTGAAAAAAAAGAATTATATTTGTCGTTTGTATCAGCAGTATTATAAACCGTTTCCCATGACTCCTGCATCAAGTAATCAATGAATAATTTAATTTTACTTTTAGTAAACAATCTAGTCATACGTGTATTATTTATTGTGTCAGTGATCGCATTTCTTATAATGGTAAGAATTTGTGCATCGTGGTCACTGTATCCTAAATCTTTTGTTTCAACTTCACGAATGTTGTGTGATCCGTGTAGGTACTTTAATTGAATGTCTAAATTAAAGGAATTAATTAAATTGAGAAACTTTTCTTTCTCGCAAGATTCGACCAGAAAATCAATGTTAAAATCTCCGCATACAACAATGGATTCAAAAGAGTGATTTCTGACTTTGTTAAGTGTTATCTCCAGGTTTTCTAAGAACAAAATATAATCTGCAGTTCTCTTTGTTGGAGGTTTGTAAATGCAAAGTATTATCACTTTTAGTGAAAGAATCAATATTATTTCTAACGTAAATACAGGAACCCCCATACGTAGGACCTTTATGGGATTCTCTCTCTCTCTGCAATAAAAGCCTGCGATTTTAATCCTTAATATTGACATAGCATGTATTTCTGAAACTCATCTAACTCCTAAAGAAAAGATGTATTTAAAAGGTTATAAAATTTATAGAAATGATAGAATTCCTGATCATGCTTCTGGGGAGTGGGAACATTTTTTCCTATACTGCATTTTAAAATATAGCTTTAGAAATTAAAATAAATAATACCATTTACTCTTTATATTCTATTTATAAACCATCAAACAAATCCTTTTCTACTCAAGTTTACAACCTCATTTCACAATCTTCTAATCCAATTATTCTCATGGGAGACTTCAACAGCAAAAACACTTCTTGGGGTTGCAACACATCAAATCCACAGGGTATTCGTTTACAACAATATAAATTCAAAATAATTTAGACATTTATCACAACAATATAATACCAGATATTTTAGAAATAATAATTACAAAAAAATGTCAACTTACAATTCGTTTAATCTCCGCCTCCTGAATAAGATTCCTACCATGATTACGTAGGCTTCCGCGGCCGGAGTATGTCTCTTGGCTGTCCGGGACAAGCCGCGTCGATTTGCTTGTAGCTGACGTTTCAGCCAACATATTGTGGCCTTCCTCAGAGCGTACTGCTGTCAAATGTTTTTTTTTCAATTTTTCCCCTAGCCAATATCCTTGGCGAGGCGGGAATTCAATTATGTGGAATACATGGGCTCCAGCAGTTAAGCTTATGGAGCGAAGATGAGGGCTTTTAACTTAAACTAATCTAATCTAACTTAAAAGTAAGACATGGCCACTTTGGGCAGTGAGTTTTAAAAATATAGTTATTAAATATATTTTTTCCAATTGAAGTTCATAGTATTGTTCGTGTACCTTCTTGTTTTTGCATTTACAGGCTGTCAAATGGCTCGCGTAACCGCTTTATAAGGAATACAAAGGGGGTGACCAGAATTGGACAAGGTATCGGCCAATAGGAAGCCGGCAGATGGTATGGGATTGGCGGAGGAAGAACCGAGCTGTAGCGAGAAAGGGGGGCAGGTGGGTGTGTGGGGATGGTGGCAACAGAATGAGGGAGGCATTTTTGAAGGGATTAATATAAAAAGAGCCGAAAATTGGTTATGTAGAGCCGTCTGAGAGGCAAAGGACAAAACAGCCAATCGGCGACCGTCATTGGTCGACCGTGGGGGTGTGTCCCCTTGGAGAGGTACCTGGTTGGCGGGTGGTGAAATCCCGTTTCCAGGTGGAGCTGAGGCGCAAACCATCGTCCCGATTTAGGGTAATGGGCCTCCTTGATATTTCTAGGGCCTCTTTAATGACTCGGGGCCACCAACGGTCCTCGCAGCTAATTGTCCGGGTCTTGTTGAACTCAATGAGGTGACCGGTTTCGGCGGCGTGTAGGGCTAAGGCCGACTTTTGGGTGTTCTTTAGTCTGTCATTGCGCATGTGTTCGCGCATGCGTTCATCTACCGATCGATCCGTTTGTCAAAGCGTCTTTTACCCTGGTCAAGGCGGTCTTTTACCTTGACCAGGCTCCTCCCGATCTTGTTCTGAGCGTAGAACACCGGGCGGATGTCGGCTCTACGAAGCAGCCTGCCGATTCTGTCCGTGACACCTTGAATGTACGGGAGTTGAGCTGTCCTTCGAGGTTGGCTGGATGTCTCGTTGGTGGCGCTAGGTGCTGCATCGTCTTCTCGTGCGTCGAGTTTCCTCAAAGTGCGTTGTACAGCGTTTCTGCTGTAGCCATTGGCCAGGAATGTCTTCCTCAGTACCTCTTTTTCCTCTTTTAGGCTGTTGCTGTCGCTGATGAAGGCGGCCCGGTGAGTCGGGGTCGTGAGGACTCCTTGTTTTGTAGCAGGGTGATAGTGTGAATCCGCGTGTAAATAGCGGTTCGTGTGAGTAGACTTTCAGTACACGGAGTGACCGAGTGTACCATCCGGACGTCTAGAAACTAAGACGTCGAGGAAAGGCAGCTGACCGTGAAGTTCTGTTTCCATAGTGAAATGGATGCGAGGATGAATACTGTTGAGGTGCGCAAGGAAATTAGGTAGTGACTCGGAGCCGTGGGGCCAGATGACAAAGGTGTCATCGACATAGCGGAGCCAGAGCGTCGATTTTAAAGGCGCGTTATCCAGGGCCTGTTCTTCAAAGGCTCCCATGAAGAGATTCGCCACCACAGGCGAGAGCGGAGGCAATGCCTTCCGTCTGTGCATAAAATTCTTGTTGGAACTGGAAAAAAGTTGTAGAGAGGCATACATCCGCCAGTTTCGCCCACTCCATCGGCAGCTCCAAAAGAGTGCCATGTGCCCAGTATCCTGTGATGTAACGCCACTCCGCAGCCTATTGTACAATGCTTACTATAAATCTCGCGCCAATTTCTCTCGTAGCCTGCGAATTCTAGTAAGTTACAGTACCAGCAACGTATAAGCAACTCTGATGGATCGATGCGTTGCTGTCACAGATTACTGCGCACGTGACACCATACATGACAGATGTACGTACATGGCAGATAATGGAACCTCAAAACATTAACCCTTACCGACAGGCAATCACACGTCTTGATATCATGTTCATAACCTTCGCCATAGCCCAACTTTAAACCCTGTGTATGAGAAAGTAAACAAATCCTCGCAACCTTATTGCCTCAGAGCAGGTCACATGACGTACCACAGCGCGTGGCGAGAGGACAGTCAGAGTCGCTTATACGCTGCCGGTCTGTGGTTTCCTTGACACGCTAGGTAAAGACGTTTTGAGTCTGACAAATCCTACCGCTCGAGCGTCGACGAACTCGCGGCTTGGGGCTTGCGTACGGCGGCTTCTGCGGCGTCAGAGGTGAGCGCCTCCTTGAGACCTCCCCTCATCCTCCCCCGCCCCGCTGCGCCCCACGGGGGCGTGGCTGCGGCAGCCGAGATTAATGAAGCGCGCCAAGTTGTGTGTTGTCCTGTTGGTTTTCGCCCGAGTTCGGCGCCACTCCTCGACCGCGACAGCAGCAGCCGCCGCCGGCATCACTCTCGCGCTCCGAACCGCCGCCGCCCCCCCCGCCGGCCCCGCCGCCTCCAGAACTTCGCAGCCATCGATCGCGCTGAACAAGGCGCGACGTCGCGAGACGCCCCCTGACCTCACTTCCTGTTTTATTCTGGGTCAAAGCGGAAGTCGAATGTCGCAATTGTTGATGTTCCCGAGTTTAAGGTAAAGATAGCAAATGTAACTCTATGTTAATAAACTACATGTTCTGCCAGCACTCCTATTTTTTGTAGTTTCAATGCTTTAATAATACTGATGATGGCATTCCCAATATTAGTCGTGGAATGACACTTGTTTCCTGCCCTCAAATCTTGTAGATCGAAAGGACGTACAGTCCAGTAGATTTTCGACACAGCTAAATTCATCAAATTCTACCTCTTGTAGATAAAACCTCAAGCAATAGGCATTTGAGGCAGTTGAAAATTCTAGCTAGTAGAACTTTTTAGCATGTCTCGTAGTGGGATGACCGGAAGCAAGGAAGAAATTTAACATTTAATGTCTTCGAGCACTGTGTCCAATCACTACCGCACTAATCACTAACTCACAGCGTGAATACACTGGCAAGTAGATCAAATTTACTAGAACCTACCTCACTTCACTCTAGAAACTTAAAACTGCAAATAATAGTTTGCTGCAATAGCTGCAATAATAGCAAACTACTGCCGATAAAGTTTTAACATAACATCTCAATTCATCAGAGGAAAATAGAGAACCATTACGAAAAGTTGTTTTCTTTTACAACTATTTTAAGATCATTGATTTAAAAAATGCAATTAAATGCAAGAACTACTCGTAATTGTATTCATCAATAGTTTTAAATTATCATTCATTCCCCCATTTCGTAACTGTTCTTTTTTGACATGACGAGTTTTACCCGAATGAAATATGAAAAATAGTTTGGATGTGCGGACTTATATATTTCCATTCGTGTTTCACGGAACAAAATATTGGCAGTGTACCAATGTAGAATAATGTATAAAGGCTTAAAATATAATGTGCATCAAGAAATGTACATTCGATTCGTTGTTGAGCTCTCCAGCGATTCACATCGAGCAGCGCACTCTAACAAGCGAACCATTACTGCGAGTTCAGTTGCATTCGCGGTCAGTGAAGGAAAGGTTGCGTCAATGTTAAAGAGTAGCTGCCACGACACGGGGCAGCTAATTGTTAGTTCTATAAAACTACTTAACTCTCCAACCAGTGAGTCTGGTGAAACGTTATTACGTAAGCAGTTTTCAAGTGGCAGTTTAATGCAAAACAGTGCTCAGGGGTTTCAACATCATTTTGTGCAAAATTCAAATCTTGTATTACTCCCGGAACTCGTGTGGACACCAGATGGTCAATTTCCAGCAGCGATTCTATATGCAGCATGTCAACAACCAGTTCAAGAAAAATCGAGCACCCAACAGCTAAAAAGGTATATGAAGGCGAGGATAAAATAGGTTCCTCGGAAAGCAAATACGGATTCACCGGAACCGAACATGTACAAGCGCGCTCGGCAAGCGGACGAGAACTGCGTAAAGTCAAAAAATCAGTGAAAGATGACTTCAACACCCTTTTAGAAAATAATGAATGAAAATAAATCTAATGGATATTGACGATTACCGTAACTCCAAAAAATGTATAGAAATTAAAAAAGATACCATTTAATTCCTTCAGGGACCCTCTTACAAAAACATTTTCAGTATTAATGAAAGATATTCCCTATTTATATTCGACGGAAGAAATTTTTAATGGTCTAACTGAACTAAAATATGTTGTAAAAGTGGCTGTAAAAGTTGTAAAAGGTTATATAATAAAGCTAAAATGCCTATTAGAATGTGTGCAATAGAACTAAAGCACGAAACAAATTCTAGAAACATTTTATATCTCAAACGCTTTGATCATTGTATTGTAAGATTCCGGGCTCAAGTAAATAACAAAGCTATTCAATGTAAAAAATGCCAAAGATAGGGCATACACAGTCTAATTGTTATTTAGAACCTATATGACCCGTTAGACGCCCGGGTAAGCACCATTATTCATAGTGCAAAATCAGCAAACGTTCACCCTCCGTTTATTACGTTACCGTATAACTGCCAAGGCCCGCACACTGCCAAATACCGGACTATCGGACATTCGAGGAAGCAGCTGAACGCGGTATTTATCATTCTCATTCACTGAGGGTCAAACCAATACCAAACCCACGGGCTTTCATCATTTAATGCTAGAAAAGATAAACGAGACGCAGCAAGACTACTAAACAGGACAGAATTCCCTCGCCTACGACAGAGATCACGCATTCCAAATTTCTCGGAGACTGGTTCTCCAAATGCAATCATAACTAAAACCAAATTACAGATATAGTAACACAAGTAATCACGGCAACTATACTTCACATAGAAAATATATGCAAACAAATATACCAAGACTTGTATTATGCCAGAAATGAAAATAAATAAGATCAAAATCTTAAACTGGAATGCAAACGGGCTGAAAAGGCAAAAATATGAGTTCGTGCTTTTCCTTTCAAACTGGGAAATATATATTGCATGCATCACCCAAATCCCTCTCCATAGTAATCTAAAATTTAACATTCCAGGGTATGAAACCTACGGGAAGGATAGAGCAGCAGAAAAAAACATCTGGGGAAATTGCATATTATAAAAAAGCATATTTAAGCAATATTATAAAAACGTTGCATGTTATAAAAAGGATCCAACATCTTGAACTAATTATACCATTCTCCGTTAACTTAGAAACGGTCGGTATATGCATCGCAGTTCATGGAGACATGATAATAATATCGGTCTGTAAACAAACCAAAAAAAAACATTCCCAAAAAAGACACCAAAAAACATTCTAAACAGTAATACACCAACGATAATTGCGGGAGATCTAAACTGTAAAAATATTTTATGGGCTGTAATTCAAACTATATCCATTCATTAGTAGACACTCTAGACTAATCATTGAATGTGGTACAAGTGTATTCAAATCAATTGTTCGACCATCTCTTACATATGTTTGTCCTGTTTAGGGTGGAGCCGCAAGAAGTAACTGAGAGAATATCCAAGTAGTTCAAAATAAATTTTTAAGACGCATAATTAAACCACCATTGTATGTGTCAAAAAGACAAATTAGAAACGATTTAAAACTAGAAAACGTGAATAATTACATTAGTAGACTGGGAGTACATTTTTTGAGAACTACCAAAAGCCGAATGTGTTAAAAACTTTAATCTAGGACGCTCAGTAGAAGACATTAAAATTATTTCAAGATTCCTCAAAGATAAATTACTCCCACCATAAACGCATCAATAGAAAGCAAATTGAATATAAAAAATGATTAAACATACAAACATAAAATTAAACAATAGAATGTCACAATTCATATATATATATATATATATATATATATATACCAGAGGGCGCTCGCTAGCCACGAGAAACGGTTACGGGCGGCGAAGTGTTGTCGGTTGGCCGACCGTGGGAAACGACGCCGCGAGGAGTCAGTGTTCGGCCGGTCACCGGTAAGGAAGGACGTACCTGGGGCTGTTCCGCGTTCGATCAAAGTAAAATAATGTCGCGAACGAACAAGCGCTGAAAAAGTGATTGACGGACAATTTGTGCTAGATAACCATCATTAGTATCTCGGACGTAGTGCCAGAGTGATAGCTATTATCTGGAGTAGTACAGATCGAGAGAACTTGTGTGCAGAGGAGTACACCACGAGTCTAGTAGCCTGGTTAAATGGTGAGACACGTATTAGCAACTGTACTTTGAATTATTAGTGGCGTTTATCAACTCGCGGAAGGTGACATCGAGTGGATCTGGGAACTGGAAAGGAGCTCAGCGAGGAGGCGCAGTGACACCGTGGGAAGATTACGCTGGAGAAGTACTTCGGCAACGCGACGCATCGCACCGGCTGGCCCCAGTGGAACGGGCACAGGCAGACAGCGAAGGAGTACGAGGCAACCCGAGAGTCCCCGAAGCCGCCGACGCTCGAAGGGGGATTATTAAACGGTAAATATTTCCTCGATCGATGTAAGATCGAAAGAACTAACAGTGATTCTGGGTGAGGTAAAGAAAAGGATAAAGGCCACCACAGATAGTTGTAATCAATAGTGATTTGTGTAAAATAATAAATAGTTCATGTTTATTTTGTTCACGAAACAGTGGTGTTTGGTTAATAACCCGGAGTCCATTCACGAAAAAGAACACCTGTCCCTTACAAATAAATTTACTGCGAACAAGCCGGGCTACCCGGTACGTCACAATATAAATCCTATAAGAAACCAGTAACAAAGTAAGAGGGAACTTCAACTAAGTGAACTCCCCGCCTGCCTGTGCCCTATAACCCAGTTATAGTAATAAGTCATGAAAATCTCTTTAAAATCAGTGGATTGAACAGATAGAAAATAAAGGTGTTAAAAAAGTGTACATTCAACTTTCATTTTCGTGCAATTTTCATTTTTTTTCTTTAACAACACTAAATTAATAAAATTTCTTCCGTCTATTACAAATGATAACAGTGAATAAAGGGTTTTCAGAATGAAAATAGTGTATTCTGTCACAAATGCACATACTATTGTATTTGTCTTCCGGAATTCTGGAAAATTTTGCATACAAAAAAATTACTATCTACATATTCATATCCATACACTCTGTTCTCTCCCGCCCCAGAAGCAACATTTCATAATGCACCCCCGGAGTATCTCTCAAAAATTTTCAATTTGTCTCTCTGCCGTATCTCTTACAAACATTAAATCTTACGGCCTCGACTCCCTTCGTCCGAGAGTCACGTGCCCTCATTTGGCTTCTCCCCTCCTGCATGACGCACGCGAATATCCTCAGTTTCATCTTGCAGCAGCCAGCTCCCAAGGATCCCCTACCGAGTATCCCCCTAGACATACGCTAGCTATCAGGCACCCGTGAGCACGTAGCCTCGCGAGGAGGACCATTTGTACATATTTGCACGCGCACGATGCATATTGTCGCGCTTCCCTTCCCTTTGAGGGGATGCACAGTGGAGGCAAATACATCGTAATGCAGGCAAAATCGTCCAGTCATCAGTGTTGCAAGGTTTGTCGTTACCAAAATCACTAAACCATTATCAGATTTTCCAGGGAAATGATTCGTTACTCCTGCGTATTCAACTATATTTCATTCAGTCGCCACATGTTAGATGTGAAAAAATATATAACAGGGGCTTACAAAATGTATCAATAATGGATTTTTTAGCCCATGAATAATGTTAATGATAATAATCAAATGCCTTGTTACATTTTGCATTATTTGCACCTGTCTACTATTACAACGGTCACGCGCTACCTTGAAATTTCCAATTTAACTATATTAGATTATAATATGGGTGGAATACAAATTGACACATTTTATTACTTTTATATTCCATTCATTTAGTATAAATTGGCAGTTTGGCAAACTCGAGTAACACACTCCTAAATCAGAAAAATATTGTGGCGATGCGAATTTAGTTTCCAAACGCTGACAAGATGGTGACAACAATCGTTCCTTCCTAAATTGCCCCGTTGAGTTGGGACGGTCATTTCCCTGCGACAGTCCTATTCAGAGCCACTGCCTGAGCAGCGGTTCCCGCGTAGTTGAAGCATCCTCCCCCTAGAAGCGCGCCCGCCGCAGTCCTTATAAACTGCGACGCGGAGCGAGGCTGTCATTTCCAGTCAGATCAACAAATTGCGAATAACAGGGCCTGTGAAGAGAGGTTTAGCGCTCGCGGCGCCTCTCGGAGGGGAAGAGGGCGCGACGACACCCTCGTCGCCGCCCTCGCAGCCCCCGCCCCCGCCCCCGCCCCCGCCCCCACCGCCGCCGCTCACGTTGTGGCGCTAGTAGATAGGACCCTTTCTCCTTCCGACTGCCATCCCCGGCTCCACGGGGGCTGGCGCGTAAGGTTCATTCCTAGCTAGGACAAAATTTTTCCAAGGGCGACAAATTTTTAATCTGCCGTGTCACGCATGGGACATAGAAAAAACAAATTCCTGCGGTAAATTCCGCGATCTCATGTTCTGACGACTAAGGCAGTTAGGAAATGATACCCTAAAATCAATTTCTTTCAAAGTGAGTCATATCCAGGTGGATACAAGGGATACCCGTGAGCTGCGCTTGCTCGAAAAAATCTCTTTACCCATGAAATGTATAGGCTTCAAAGAATGGCAAGGCTGAGAGTTGGGTACGGAATGGTGAAATGTCCAAATGTCAAAATGTCCCTACAAAAATCACGAAGGATATTTTTATTCTTCCCATTTCATCGCTGGATCGTTGCTTCCGAGCGACTTAGCAGACAGACCGCTGGCTTCCCCTCTTGATACTGAGAATACAAATCTCGATCAAACTTATGTAGAATTTTTTGTGTATATCGCATCTACTATTTGTATGGTATTATTTACCTACGATGGATAATAAACTCAATTCAGTTGTTCGTGCCATTCCTTACATCTCCGCGCCGTAATGTACAAGGCTTCCTTTTACGGCCTGCAACATGCTCATAAGATCGAGTATGTTCCTATTGCCATGAGAAATAACGCAGTGTGTGTACTGTAAGTTAAGTGAGGGGAAACAAGGGCATCTGAGTACTCATACATACAAATATACGTTAATATCCAAATGCCTTTGTTCCTCAGCTTTTAACTTACAGTAAATTTCCCCAAATCTCATTATCTTCATATCGAACAGTTGTGTTCTACTCGTATTTATATTTAATATTTATCAACTTTTTCGAGTGTGATACTGTGCGAATTAACATTTCTTTCTCTTTGAACGATATTATAATGCTAAGTGTGCAACGCAGTACAGATATTAATAATTTCGAAACCATTATTATTTTCATGTAATTAAAGTAATTATTGGAATAGTAATGAACTTTTAAGCAGTATTAATTAAACGTACGCTATTTGCATGCAAGCACTCAACCAATATTGAATATTCAATGAAAGTGTTGGATAATCATGATGCTTTGTACGTATAAAGAGATAATGATAAATATTTAAGCAAGTTGTAAAAGTAAATAATTAAACTCATTGAATTAAAATTAACTTCACTTAATTAAGAAGTTAAGTGTAAAATATTAATTATTATCATTTATATATTACAGTATTATTGAGAACATTTGGTCAAGTGGAAAATATGCAGGAACTATGAGGCTTTCGCGAAGTCGTTTAGACACGCAAAATAGAAATTGCGTAGGGGCAATTTTGAAACTGTGTGGAAGTGTGCCTGAATTATAGATCTAAACATCATTTTCACTTGCCGTTCTAATTGTTCCTCATTCACTCTCTTTCTATTTCTCTCTCTCTCTCTTTCTATTTCTCTCTTTCTATTTCCTTCTTTCTCTCTCTTTCTATTTATTTATTTCTCTCTCTCTTTCTATTTCTCTCTCTCTCTCTATTTTCTCTCTTTCTATTTTCTTTCTCTCTCTCTTTCTATTTCTTTCTTTCTCTCTCTTTTTCTTTCTCTTTCTTTCTCTCTCGTTTTCTCTCTCTTTCTTTCTTTCTCTCTCTTACCTCAATTAATACTTCGCAACATCCTCTAGTTTCTTTTTAATTGAAGTTTCATCGAACTCTCGAAGATAATATACACTGTCAGAAAATTCTGCTTTACTTTGAATGTAAAAGTACATGAATGTAATTATTATGAACCCACAATAAATTTAATGTACACGTACAGTTCTGTGAAAGTTGTTATCCGCCAACTGCTCTAGGAAACTGCTGTGATGAGGAAATTAGGAATAATATTCATAAGTTTCACACGCATCTATCAGAAAGTTATGATGTTTTTTTTTTATTTTTTCACACGCACAGAAAAGCCTACTATTACTCTACCACGTGAGAACACGACTACAAGTGCTTCAGAATACGAATGAATGCGAAACACTTTGAGTACATGAAATAGGAAGGCTGGAAAATCCGTCACCCTTTGTCTTGCGTGTAAGAGATCGAAAGGGTTCGGAATTTCGTAAGCCGCTCCCAAAATAAAGCCAGACGAGACCCCATATCAGGCAAACGTTGCAGAAACGCGGCGCAATGGTGAATGTTGAATGTTCAAATACAATAGTAAAGTAAAAATGGTTTTGTGAAAAAAAAGATAAATTATTGTACAGAATAAATATAAAGTTCAAACAGGAATTATATTTAACAAAAAGTTATTATACGTTAGTTCAAATAATAGAAGAAAATATTTCTAAGTTTATAAACGTATCCATGTTCCATGTGTTCCGTTATTATGAATCAAATTTGCTTGAATGTTAATGTAAACTTTAAATTTAATGTCTAGTTATATTAATCCCTCTTTAATGTAAAATTGTTTCATGTACTGGTGTACATGAAATCTACATTGATTTTGATTTACGCATTAAATTTAATGTTCAAGTATCAAATTTAAAGTATAAGTACGTACATGGATCTCCCTTTAACGTACAATGGACATTAAGTTTCATGTACTTCTGTGTACTGCTTAAGATTACTTAGATCATTAAAAATCTTACCATCTTCTCATCATGAAACTCATCACATGACTTCCTCATAGTCCTCATTTCCATACATTTCGTAACCGCCGGCAGTATCAGCGTCCACCAAAACTCCGTCGCCTTACTCAAGCGTATCTGGTTCAGTCACGCATCGCTTGTTTTCTCCGTAGTCATGAACTCTGTTGACTGAGAGTTTCAAACGTTCGAGTATCGATGGTGGTGGATTTTCGTCACTAGCTAAGTAGCCAGGTCGTATTCTGTCACTGTCTAGAATATAGCAGCTGATTGCTTATATCTGATCAGTTATTATCCATTGTCTCTCCGTTCTGGGCGAAGGCCGGAGCATCCCCAACAAACGGAACACGGAGCGCGAATTTTCCTCTCATCTTTGCCTCCTTCTCTTCCATTATACACACAGGCAATCCCGTACCTAACATGTAGGGAGACCAGTTCGGAGAATACAGCTTGTCTCTGCTAGGATGACGCTTCGGTAGGGGAGATGCCAGTTTGGGGAAACCCTTGCATGGCGGCGTGTAGGTCGTCGCCGGATTTTACGTCCCTGCGGAAGAGGTTCATCGCTACCTCCAGGGATAGAGCATGTACTACACCTAAGGAACTATTAGCCTCAGACATTAACGCCCCCAAAAACAATAATAAAACTCTCTCACCAACTTCTCATACTCGTGATTTGCCTGTGGCCCCGTCGCCATCTCGTCCCCCTTTGCGCCGCTTTTCCGGCCCCAGTGACAAAGAAGGGGAGCCACGCGCTGCCCGCCCCGAGTAACGACAAAGTTCGCCACTGCCTCTGGCGGGGAGGGGAAGGCGATTATGGCGTGAAAATACGAGATGGCGATAGGAGGCAAAGAGGGGTCGGTGGCTGGGCGTGACTGAGAACGCGGGGGCCGACGGCAATGGGCCGGAAGGCGGGCAAACAAAAGACGAAATAAAAAAATCGTTTAATAATATATGTTGTCCTAAAGTGAGTACTGTTAAGATCATAATAAAAGCTCAGTGATGTTAAAAGTGAAATATCACTCAAGTTTCCTCTAGTGAAATTTAAAACCGACGGATTTGAGTTGTGTCTTGCATCAACCAATGAAAAATGAGATTATAGATGTTTAACACCTAGTTTTTAACAATTTTGCTTTTCGCTTAGATGTGCAGCATTCTTTCAACATTAATCTTGTGTAATATTGATATCAACTTAAATGTAAATATTATTGTTTTAAAATAATAGTAATTCCTCCAAGAACTACAGTAAATAAATTAGTACCATTCGCGCTTTCGAAGTTCTCGGAAAATCCACTCGCTGCTTTGCGGTTCGTAAATTTCTCAGTAGTTTTTTAAATACTAGTAGAGTATTTTATGAATTAGTGCACTGTTCAATCAGTAATGTTTGAAGTATGTAGAGAATCAAGGTTATAACTAGGAGGCAAATTTTAATGAAATGTTATTTTTTTCTTTTTACTTTATAATAATGTGGTGGTATAAATGTTAACTTTATTTTATGTCAAAAGTAAATGACCTATTTGTATACGACATTTTTTGCATTTATTGTCGATTTCGACTAATAAGTCATTTTTTTACATTTTTCTGTCATTTTTAAAACATTTTTTTGCTGATTTCATGGATTTTAATATAATTTTAATTATACTTGCTACAGATAATATATACGAAATGCAACAAATGTTCTCCACAGAATTCCTGAGTAGCCTATTGGATTTCTTCGCTAATAAATTGTAATGTCAGATGTTGTGAGTATGTAACCTAAGGTTCCTATGACCCGCTATTGCCAGATTGACTGATTTCAGGATAACTAAAGACAGAGATTTTCTGGTAAAGAGCAGTCCAAACCAAAAGTTTGCATGCTGAGTTCACTTGAAAGAAAGGAAGTAGCGTCGATGACATCAAGAACATATCCAACAGCTTGAGTTGTTCATCTGAACTGGTTTTCATCAATTTTTTACGTCAATTTCTTTGCTTTTAGGACATTTTCAAATCATTTTAAGAGCAGTTTTGATTATTTTTGGCGATGGTTTAGTTCATCAGAATCCTTTCCCTCGTTATAACTAAAAAACACATTACGAACAAAGACACGTATTTTATTTTTGGTTTTCAAATTTTATGTACATTTACATAGAAATATTGAAAGTAAGAGGTGAAAAACGTAGAGTTTTCGTATCTATGTGCCTCGTGAAAACTGAAACAAAATATTTAAAAATGATTGTTTATTTGGTGTACTTGAAAATTACACAAAATTTTCTGCGCGTGCTTTTCGGCCCTTTACACTTCACGGCCACTGTGCAATGCTGTGTTGCATGAAGGGCGTGGAGGGGGCGAGGCAGAGGCGAGGGTGCCCTGGCGCGGCATCGAGCTCACAAACGAGATCAAATGACTCAAAAGAAGCGGCGAGGGCTGCGGATTAATCGATCTGAGGGTTGCTCCGGACGGCGCGAGGGAGGGCGGGTGGACGGGGAAAAGCTCTGGAAAAATGGAAGAGGAATTGAGGGAGCGCTCACACGTGAAAAATGTTGCGGAGATGGCAGCTGAATGAGACCTCGACTGCCGGTGGTGGAGGGGGACACACGCCGGAGTATGGGTAGATTCGGATACCAATTCCATGGGGGATTCGAGATGGACTGGAAAGATGTTTCGAAAACGTTGGTGGGGTTTGGGGGAGAAATTGCTGACTTGAGTACCAGGGATAACGTTGAGGAATACAAATTACAATGTGGAACTTAGTATTCATAACGGAACTAAAGAAATAAGGTGAAATTGTATAACATTGGGTATATAATAAATTATTTTATTTTATAAGAAAGATTAACGGAAGTTTAACTGGAAGAAGTGCAACTCGATTTCATTCTTAACTTTCAGTTTTTAACTTATTAACAGTTGATAGGATATTTATATCGCACTCTGACATATTTCAATGAAGTGTATAACACAATATCCTTAATATTAATATGTTTCTGATATTAATAGTCAGTATGGAATGCATTTTAAATAAAATTACTTTTTAATAATCATGTAATGAAAACTAATATCATTTTCACAGAACTTACATTTTGTCAAATTATTCCACTGAAGAAACAAGTTAATTTGTTTTTCTATGATGAACACGACGTTTACTGGAAACGTTTGTTCAAGGTTCGACGACAGTCAAGTCAGAGCACGACGACGTCAGTTTCTACAAAGCCAAAAATGTGCGGGAGTAGTTCCTACAGGTCAGAACCTTTCCAATCGCTTGCCAATAAACAACGCAAACTGTATTCACGTGGTGGTTGTACAATACACATGTACATTTTTTAAAGGTGCGCCGGATGCACGCTAAGCATGTTAGGCGGAATTTCAGCTGTTCTGTCGGAACGACGTACTACATGGCGTGGTCGGTGATGGGATTGCGAAGCGAATGTTGCAGCGGAAAGAAGCGAAAAACCTCCACAGCGGCGACGGCTCCCGCGAGCACGAGGAGCGGGGGGGGGGGGAGAGGTACAGAAAAGCGCGTTAGCGAATAACAGCGAAGCGAAAGCTTCCAAGGGGAACTTCGCGGTGCGAGGATCATTACTCATGTTTCGACAGCATTCAGCCATCAGCGCCGAAAAATGAAATCGCGAGATTGCGCGCAGCCCTCTTTCTGGAACTCGTCCCCCATCCCCCTCCCCTCCTTCTTCTCCCCACACCTCCCTCCTCCTCCCACTCGTTCCTCCTCCCCACCCACCCATTCCTCCTCCCTTCTCTTTCCCTTTTCATTCCCTCCCCGTCTCTTTCTCATTATTGTCTACCTCATCCCCTCTCCTTTCCTCATCTCTCACTTTATTCCATTGTCTTCCATTGCTTCGCAATAAACTTCCTCGCCTCGCCTTGTCTTTCAGCTTTTCTTCTCCGACCCCTTTTTACATTTACCTCCTCTTCTCCACACGTTCCTCCTCACCATTTACGGTCATATTCTTCTTCTTCACCCCTCTCAATCCGTCCCGACCACCTGGTCCACCCAGCCGGCTCTCGCCTCCACGGCAACTAAATCCGCCCCTGCCTGACCCAGTACTTGTCTAGCCCTCCATAGTCCGAGCTCCATTCTTCCTATTCTCCAAATCCTTCTGCCATCATTCCGCATCTCATCATCTATTCTATTCGACTTCCTACGAGTGATCTCTCCTGCCATTCCTTCCTTCCTACCATGCGTTCATCCCCTCTTCCCCATGGCATTCTCCATCATTTATGGCCACATTAACCCGCTTCTCACCGTCCGTTCCGCTCTTGTCCCGCCAGTCGCTCTTTCCTCGGCGCAATCCTTACCCGCCGCCCCCGGGGGCCACCCCCCATCCGCCGGCGCGGGGCGCAGCTGCCACGGCGCGGAGAATGATGAGGCGGCCCACGCTGTGTGCGCGCAAGCCGCCGCCGCGAATAAAGTGCCTCTCCAGAGGTATCATTAGCGATGATCGCCTTTATCACGCTATACATCTTTCATGCACTGGCAGGAGGACTCCTCGCGCTTCTTTGCTTTCTCGCATGTGCTCCGTACAATTATCAATGCCTCGGCAACAAACAACTTCATACAGAACTGGACATACAACCAATTACAAATTCTATTTCTTCACTCTCGTCCAAATTATTGTCTAACCTCCACACTGCCCCTTACATCAGCCACTTTTAACTCGGCAAAACCAGCGTTGCTCTTACAAGAATTAAATCTTGTCCCCCCAAAATATCTATTCTATAACCCCCATAACCTAGACAAGTAACTATCTCACCTCTCACTCTATATCGTGATCTCCTCTTACCTTCTTATTACATTTCATTAAATTAGCAACAATTGCCGTAGAGGTACCCAGTGGGAATGTCCTCAATTCGAAATAGGGATACCCCGTAGTATAGAAATCCCTCAATAGAAATAGGGATGGTGCGATAATTTGCAGTTACTCCTACCTTCGGGTCCCTGTAGTGCAGCCATCTATTATGTAACAGATATAAAAGCTAACACACACCTGTAAAGTGGTAATTTTACTGATCTGATTAAATAAAATTACAAACAATGTGTGACGAGATTAAACAGTAGGAGTTACATCAAAATTATCTTCTAATTTGTTTCTCATTATTCAGTTAGGTGATTTGAAATGAAAGAGAAGTTGGAGTCAAAATTCTCGAATTAACGAACGAGTGAGGTTACTTTTGAAGATAGAGTTAACAAGAAACTCTTCATATCCGCTTTATTAGCAATAAAATTGACATTGAATTCACGTTATGTCTTGTGGGAATACGACAAATAAGATAATTTTCCCATTCCTTTTAGCTCCCCTACACATGTGAGTACGATTAAATCTTCGTCAAAATATAATACTTACATTTTCTGCAAGATCGTGATACAAAAATATATTTTTGTTGGTCTTTTCAGTTATTTTAATATGCAATGACAATTTAAAAATTCTCTGTTTGTCAGAGAGCGAATTCTCTAGAGGCATTGTCGACCGCAGACAACTGGCTGGATAAGAAAAGAAACATTGGAATCTCCTACATAAAGAACACTACTCTGCCTAAGAAACCGATATCTCTCTGAAGAGATGAAACCAGTAGATGAACTTCATTTCCGTATGTATCGTATTGCTCGACACAAAAACACAATCTCGCAACTTTGCATATTGCGTTCTTCAACCATATCTAGTTTATTTTTCTAATATTTCAGCGGTTGAAAACCAATCGGGCAACGTGTGAAGTTTTCCTCAATTGAGGTATTTCGAGGATGCAATTCAATGTATAACTTTAAATTATAATTTTCAAAGACTTCACCTTTCTGCAAGGTTGTGATGAAACGGAGGTCTTTTCAAAGCCTTCACAGGGTGATAAGAAATTTTTGTGTAAAAGTTTGAAAGGGATGATATTGCGTTCGAAAGAACTGAGAAACGAACAATCCTTTTATAAAAATACCCTGAATTATTTCCAAACTACTTAATTCCTTCAGATCAAATATGTGCATATTGGAGTCCATTTGCCTTGCAATGTTTGGTACTTCATACACCAAATGATGTATATTTCTGTCAATTTGCAAACAAATAGTCTCAAAATCACCAATCTGTCGCCATAAACCATCCAAAAATTAATTTTATTTTCTTCCAATATTACGGATTGATTAATTGTTAGTGATTCCGGGCACGTCAACTAACGAGTTCATTAGTCCCGTAAGTGCAGTGCATGTTTTTCATCGGGAGGTGGCAGTGATCTTCCCCCACTGGATGGCGAGATCTGGCACCAACCTACCGTCGACTAAGGGGGTTTTCCTCAACCAGGTACCTCCCACCAGCGGGACAAGTTCTAAGTCGCCGACCGGTCTTCCGGCAAGTGTGGTAGTGTAGTGCATGTTAGTGTGTGTGGGTAGGGGATGAGAATAGGACAACGAAGAGAAAGGAAAGGTCGCGCGCAGCCCGTTTGTTAGGGTACTGCTTCAGGATTCGTCTGGATTCGTGTAACCACATCATGATCAGGTATCATTTTAAAACCGCTGTCAAGTTGAGCTCCGCCTTTTCGAATCATCCTGTATACACAAAACTGGCAGAAATCCGGCTGAGTTTCTTCTGAGGAATCTCATAGCGAGGGACTAAATTGGACGAGGACGAATCAAGAGGAAGATATCGGAGATGAAACGCGCTTAGACCGGTGGCTTCTCTGAGAATGAGAAGGAGGCTCTAGAGAGGGGAGTGAAGTCGAGGGTCGTACGGCACAGCAAGTGGTGTCACAGAGGCACTGATGACAAACGATGGCTGGCGTCGAGTTGTGACGCAAATGCGGGAAGATGGTTCGGAAGATCTCGTACAGTGACGCTCGTACGAGTGACGCTCGTACAGTGACGCTCGTACAGTGACGCTCGTACAGTGACGCTCGTACAGTGACGCTCGTATAGTGACGCTCGTACAGTGACGCTCGTACAGTGACGCTCGTATAGTGACGCTCGTATAGTGACGCTCGTACAGTGGGCGCAGACGGGGCGGCGGAGACGGCGAGGGAGTGGGGTGACTCGGAAGTCGAGGGGCGACAGTGGAGGAGTGAGGCGAGCGCGGGAGCTGCGAAGACGCACACGACACAAGAAACGGAGACATCAAATAACAAGGAGGAGATCCGCGAGCGCAGATGGCTCTCGGCCGCCCTCGTCCCGCGCCGCCGCTGACTGCACATGTCCCCCGGCGCGCTCGCCGGCGGGCAGTGGGCGGATGCGCGCTTCTTCCCTGCTCACAGCTCCTCAAATTCCACCTAAAAACATTTTATGTTTGATCTAATTTACAGATATTCAAAGAAGGATACTTTTCATCTCCTGAATGGTAAGAACTCTAGTAACATTGAAAAAACTATGCCCAGTCATTGACTATTTTGCAGGTAATATGTTCGAAAACAACAGTTTCACTGAAGGTAATTCGTTTTTTCAAACTCTATTAAGTAACATTTATGAACTCTCATTTTTTAAGAAGTCAATTGCAAATCCTAGCATTTTTCATTCTTAAACAATTAGGAGAAGGAAAATGTTACGTATGTAGAAGTATGTCGACCACTTGTCGAATGTCACATGTCACTTATTTGAAATTGTCGTTTTATGCGAAAGTCAACCGGTCATAAAAATCACTTTAGCAGGTATGTCGTGTAGCTGTCTTTTTTGAACACCAAAGGAGAAGGGATGAACTGTGAATGTGCCACATTTTAAAAGTTTATTTTCAATATAACGGTTATTTAAACAGCTAAAATATTTTGAAGGTTTTGAAAATACAACCAAAAATTTTTTTAATTTTTAAATTATGGTGATATTTTCGTATTTTTAGGTCACAAACGCTTGCATATTACTACTATTTTTAGGTCACAAGCATCCGGGCCCTACTAATTGATACTAAGAATCACCTAGCATAGTGTTACGTTCCTTTTGGAATGGATTGAACAAGACGTCTTAAAGAAAGAGTCTATGACGGGGGAAGTTTTCTTAGCACAGATGAAGTTAAAGACCGTCTTGTACGGGTTGACAATCGTCTGTACTCAATTGATTGATTGGAGATCGGAGAAACCGAATCAGAGTCTCACAAACTAATCTGACCAGCTGCGTTATCTCAGCGACAACATCTTAGCATCTACAGTTTGGTTCATCGGAAGATAGTAGTGTTTGAACACCGACGGTGACCAGTTCTCGACAGTAGCTTCGAGAATTCGACGAAAATGGAGGAGAAATCTTCACGTCAAACAGCTCTGTTCAGTTGTTTTTCGTAGTTTCTGTAATCAGTACCAGACGAATGTCAGCACAGAACCCTAACGAATGGGCCACGGATTGTGCAGGATATTTTCTTCCTCATCCTAATTGCCTTCTCTCTCATTTCACAAACTCGACGTACAGATAGTGCCATATCTCGGGCCGCCATCGCTTGGGATATCAAATGCACTACACTTAATATTTTGGTACTCGCTTTGGAATACTAAATGCAGTAATGACCTAAGTACTTGACGTCTGTTATCAATAAATACCGGGTAAAGTGACGCAGGGCATAGCGCGCTGTCTTCGCGTTCGGGAGGCCCGGATTCAATCTCTGTGTTGGCCATACTGACCGAGGTTTCCGTGGTTTTCCTCGGTCATCCAGGCAAATGCTGGGACGGTTTACTGAAAGGACGACCGCAAAACCGACGTCGCTAGCCGAATTCTTTCACAATACGTGAAGTCACGAAGGTTAAGCTAATTTGAGACATTGCGGGTTCCCGTATGTGTGACCGCCTAGGAAACCCAGACTGGATCGGCGCCGAGGCCAATTGCCCTTTACCGGCCATAATGGCTAAATACAAATATCAATAAATACTTACACGAATATTCTTTACAACCTAGTGTTACGTATGGGAACTGCAGCTAGAACTGCGAGCGTGCCTACCGCCTTCTTCCTAGCCGCCGCCGCCGCCGCCGCCGACGCAGTCCTTGGGCGCCGGGGAGGCGTCTCTGCGTGTCAAACGGCCGTGAGGGGCGAGGGGCCACGCAAGGGGGTAGACGGTGACGTCACGCCCGCGAGAGACACAAAAGCGCCCGGGCAAGATTGTCTAAAGAGGCAGATATATTTTTCACTGAAGGCGAGTTTCAGGAAAAGCCTAGGCGTATTTGCTTCAATGGTGGTGAAACATTCGTTCTCTAAAGAAGAGCTTGGCAAATAAAGTGAGCTGTTGAATGTCTTTTACAATAACCGTGAGTGAACCGTAAGTTACCGCCCATACTAAATCAACTTACACAAAATTTAAACCATAACGTATTGATAATAATATATACAATATAAAACGTAGTCCAGTGTAGGAAAATCGAAAGAAAATCAGCTTATGAGTATCTTTATTATTTTCTGAACCATCAGAAGCATCATCCACTAAGCAAGTGTTAATGAAAGTACGCAATTATCATCCAAATAATAAAATAACACACGACAGCTCTGTAATGATTTCTAGACATGATTTCCAACTACATTCAGAAAATATCGAATGAAAAACTATTCATTTAGAGAACCAACAATTAGACTAAATATTATTCCTATTTTAGATGTGATACTGAAACGGGTTAGTATATAAAATCTAGTTCTCTCCTATATATTCTTTTTACTTTTCTTAGTAGTTACGGATTTGAAAGGGCTTTCAAAAATAAATGAACATTGCTAATAACTAAAATTGATAAGATTGGTATTCATAATCATTTTCCCATCTATTTTATCTTTTAGATTAATTGATTTCTTTAACAAAATTCCCTTTCTTTTTTTTCTAAAGCAAATGTATAAGTTTTCCAAAGCAAATGTACTGACAATGGAACGTTCTCATTTTAAGCCAAACGTTAATCACAAACATACACCTTTGCAGGTAATATAAATCACAAACATACGGTTTGAGACTTAAATCTTAATATTCATTTGCGGAAGAATAGATGCATTTCATAGAGAGATATAAACTCTGCAGTCTCAAAATAAAATTTCCTTATTATTCCGTGAATTTAACGAATATAAATTTGTAAAATAACACTCACGTAAAAGTACGTACGTACTTGTCGTACGTTCTTTAGTAGTTTACATTAAGAAGCTATAGCATAGAGGCGAAGTAAATTGCCATAAACACCAGCTTTCTCAACTTTAGGGTACACTAGCGAGACATTTCAGCAACACCCGCGCATTACGTTTATGGCGCGTTAATTTGCGTAATATTGCATCATTTATACGAGATGTATAACGTTTCCAATAAACGCGAATGGAATCCTCTCTCCTCGTTTTCTCCTCTACGGTACGGTTCAACACAAATAACGTGAGTACAACCGAAAGGTTTTTATATTTTAGTGTCGAGATTAGTGTTAATACCAAGGAAAGAGTACGTTACGAAAATATCAGAATAATTACTACAAAGGAAGAGGTTCAGATACAAAAACATTTCGGTTAGACAATCCTAACATAATGAGGGCAGGTATTAGAACCCCAGAGAAACATCAAGATATCGGTAAGAGAGTTTCTGATGGCGACAACGGTTGTTTATTTGTGAAACAATAAATAAATTTTATTGTCAGAGATAATGTTTGCTAAACACTTGGCATCTAAAACTATTTTCCAAATATATCCTCAATTAGAGAAGAAGATCAATGGTCAGTGAGAGAATAATTTTAAATTAAAGAGTATAATACAATGTACAGTCACTTCGTAATTTATTATACGTAAAGTTATTTTAGATAATTTATTATGCGTAATATTAAACGTATGCAGTTGTACAATTTTATTTCAAGAATAATAATATCAATACAAATGATAATACAATAATGTGTACTTTAGGAAGCCATTTGCAATGTAGAGCACATTTTCTAATTGATTGACGAACAGATCTTACGTCATAAATAAAATAATTAATTATAATAAATATACTAGTAAATACACCTAACATTTGGAAACATATCTGACTGAAACGTACGAACATACAATACATACAAAATAATATTTAGTTCGTAAAAAAATTCGGCTTTTAATCATTGACAACAGAATTTCAGCACCTCTAACGAACACACGGGCAGGTGAGGCATTACTAAAGAGGAAGGGTAAAGATGGCGTCTTGTATAGTGTAGGGTTTCAAGACGGTGATAGTGGAACGAACAGCCACGACAGCGAGCATTTAGGGAAAGGCAAGAGGACTTGCTACACTGCAGCAGCGACTATATTACAGGAGGAGGCAAGGGCCTTTCACCACCCTTATAAACTGGTAGCGATGCCTACTGTGTCGAGCTCTATACTTGCACCTTCTATCAGAACTAAAATACAGAGTGCTGGGAACGTCATTGAGAGGCAGGTGTGGAGGTGCGGAGGAGGGAGGGAAACACAAGGGAGGGAGGGCAGGTGCGGAGGTGCAGGTGCGGAGGCAGGGGAAACACAAGTCGCGGCGCGACGGAGTGGCAAAGTCCGCGAAAATTTCGACAGCCACGGTTGTTTCACGTTCGTATTATCTGTGTACTTGATTCCCACGAATTTAGTAATTCTCACAAATACTACAATTTTTTATTGTGCAAAGTTGGCAAACTTTACACAAAACTACACTGGACAATACCAATGCCCACATCGTGTAGTTTTGTTGGAATTGGGGAGAGGTACTTAGCAGAACCTGTAAAAGTGTATACTTGTATTTGTACAATATACTTCTAGCTACGATGTCTCTTGACCTTCTCAGCCTCCGTCATTGAACTCACTTCCCCATTTTTTCTTCGGTGGTCTTTATTCAAATACTTCGTGGCCTTTAAAACTTTTTTCATTCTGGAGGTGTCCACACCTAAACCTTTTTGACTTTTTATCATTGCCCATGCGTTGGAGATATCCAGACCAATTTTACAGACTGGTTTGAATTGTACCGAAAATTCTGCCATCTACATTCATCATTTCTTTCGTGGTGAACATAGAGGGCAGGGTTTTGGAACACGACTGATGCTAACATTTCCAGGGCGGTGGCGTGGGCGGCAAGTGTGAGCGCAGCGCCAGGGAGGGCTGCGAGTCCTGAGGGACGGCGGCGTGCAACCCGCCGCCCAGAGCGCCCCCACTGCAAAAACCTAAGCTGCTTAGCAGAGGCGCGCGCACTAATGAGCGGTGGCGGCCCAGCACCACTGTGACGCTCGGCGCTCGGCACGCGTCTCGCCACGCCCCTTTCGACTCGTCTCTCGGCGTTTCACCTCCAGCTCGCTTCTTCCATTACGCACCGCATTTTTGTAGATTCACGTTAATATTTTTATTTGTGTGCACTTTAGACATCCTTATTGCATTATGGCTTCCAAACAATTCCGCAATGTTATCTTTCAGTAATTTCTTGATACAATTGCTTCCCAATTGGAGATTTTTCCTTGTTTTATTTTTGTTTTCGGCATGAGTCTTCTCCATAATCTTCCTCTGCTAACTTTTCCCTCGCGTCGGCGATTTTCTAAACATCTCAGGCATATAGCGTCCGTAGCGTCAAGGTTAAGGTTGTAAAATTTATCATCTAATCATGTTAATTACATTTAGGAGTATGATTGATTGATTTTTTTCGTGTTTCCGGGCGCGTCAACAGCTTTGGTCATTATTACCGAAAGTGTAGTACATGTTTTTTTTCTCTAGATACAAGAAATTAGCCTAAACTACAATAAGCGCCTGGAAACCCATCCAAACCATCTATCCCTAAACCTTTTAGACAATAGCCAAGAAATATCTCGCCTCAATAGAACGTTCCCTTTGCACCTTCCTTGCCGCTTTAGTATTTGACATACACAACACAAAAATAATTCTCCGTTTTGTGTTATTATTACTTTAATACTTGTTTCCCTTTTCTGTTATAGTCCTTGTGTATTGATCCTGGAAAGTACCAATGGGGGACTTTTCTGCAAGTTATTGTTTCTTTAATCATTGTATTTTATTTTGATGTTGTATAAGCAATTAATTATCATATTTACTTATTATTTCGGAATGAAATAGATCGTAAATTTTCATTGTGTAAATAAAAAAAAATTTTCTCTGGTGCCGGTGATCTTCCTCTCTGGATGGCGAGATCCCGCGCCGACCTACTGTCGCGTCGGCTAGTGCGGTTTTCCCCTAACCAGGATTCTCACACCTGCGGGGCACTGCCCCAGCCGGGACAAGCTCTAAGCACCCGACTGGTCTCCCAGAATATGTGGTAGTGTAGTGCATGTTAATGTAAGTGGAGAGTAAGTGTGTGTTAGTAAGGTAGAGTAAGTGTGTGTAAGGGGAGAGGATAGGATAAAAAGGGGAAGGAAAGATCGCGCACGGTCCGTGGCCCGTTTGTTAGGGACCTGCCCCGACATTCGCCTGGTGTTGATCGGAGAAACCGCGGAAAATTACCGATCAAAGCAGCCGGCCTCTAGAATTTTCCAACGACGATTGAATTCGACCTAGCTGAAAAGCTAGTGTCGAAAATCCTGCCACCGTCAGGTAGTAGTCTGAAAAAGGGGAATTTTGTCGTATTTTAGTCTTACAAATTCTTAACCTAGAACAATTTACTCCTTCACTTTTAAATTACCTTTAATTTAATATCTACATTCAATATTTTAAATTCGGATAGTCTAATTCTAAAAAAACTGTTACCATCATGTTAGAAAATATTTTAAGATAATTCAAACTAATTTATTAGATTAATACAAAAACCGAATAAATAAATTGATTCTTTACGATGTTCATTAGGCCGAGTGTATCAAATGAAATAGACGTTGCTTAAACACAGAGATTTGATGATTTATTGCCGGTCTGTTAATAGAAGAGGTCCCCCTTGTTTTTAATTTATGGTCCGATCTACATTGCCCGGTCTCTTGCACAGCAGCCAACTAGCAGTTCATTAAAACATTCAGGCAAACACAACGACCACGCAACTCTGACGAACAAAGACCATCCCAGGGTGCCCCATTTCTTCCAAGGCATCACATACGAGGTACTCATGAGAACCATTATTTCTAGAATAGTGCAATGTGTCCGACGCAACCCGTAGCCTCGCTCTGTGCTCCTTCTTTAAAATAATTCAGACATGTTTGGGAATAGAGCCTTTGCTGTGAACCGTAGACAACACAGGAAAGCAATACCTGGTAATGCCAAAGGAAGGTAAGATAAAGGTGTAAAGGTGATCCTTTGAAAATCATGTATTTCCCTCATGCCATAATCACAACTGTAAACATGCATGCCTTGCGCAATATTCGACTGCACAGCCTCAGTGCGCACAGATTGCTTCATCGATCCTTGTCCAAGCTTCTGCAGTACCACCAGTTCTAGAAGCCTTTCAAGTAACTCCCACATCATTTCAAAAACTGAGATCAAACGCTGAATTCTTCAGAGAAACGTACTGTATAATCACTATCCAAAAGGAATTGACCAACTTGTTTCGATGATTGATAGATAATCCAATTGCGTCAACAGATAAGCACATTCATCCCGTAAGTGTAGAGCATGTTTTGGCTCGGAATATGGTGGTGATCTTCCCCCTTGCATATTCATCGGATAGCGGTTTTTTTTTCGAACCCAGATACCTCCCACCACGGGGCATTGCACTAAGCTCAAAGCTGCAGCTGCGTCAAGCACTAAGCTCCCGACCAGTCTCCCAGCATGTGTTGTGGTGTAGTGCATGTAAGTGTGAGTGTGTGTAAGTAATGGGCAGGAATAGACAAGGAATGGGAAGGAAATATTGCGCGCGGTCCGTGGCCTGTTTGGTAAGATACAGCTCCCGCATTCGCTTAGTATTGATCGGAGACACCACAGAAAAGTACCGATCAGAGCTGTCGGCTGCTATAATTCTCCTCCAGACGACGGGTGAACTCGACCAAGCTACTATATCTGGCTAGTGTCGAAACTAATGCCATCATCGGAGCTCGAACCTGGAGCCTCCCGATCAGAAGCACTGCAGTGATATCAGTTGATGTCCAGAGCCACCTCTACCGGTCTGTTTCGATGGTGATCTTCTGAAAGAAGCTAGGTCATCACCGTGAGCGACATTGCCACGGGGCGAAGGGGGAGGGGCACTTGGCGCTCAGGAAATCGATCGCCCTTATTCGTCGTCCCCTGGAAGCGCCCGCGCCGCGCGCTCTCACCGCGCTTCCGGCCCGCACCGGAAGTGCAAGCGTGCGGGTGTTTGGGGCGGAGCGAATTCGAACGCGCGGAGGGCTGGAAAGAAAACAAGCGAAGGCGCCCTCTCCGTCCTGGCGCGCGACAGGCGGGGGCCGCGCCCAATGCCAATTTGTCGCCCGGCGCCAGCTGCCCCGCGCTCGCGCCCGCGGCCGCGCGTTGGCCGCCCTTCGTGCAGGGGTGGAACTCGCCTTGCGTTGTCGCAGGCCGGCATTGCTGCAGGTCGGTGCTGCTTGCTTGTTTCCGGTTCATTAATCCACTTAACTGAAATGCTTCCCCATTAGTTTCCTGGTGCTTTCGTCCGCTTACCGTGTAGCCGAGTGCGTCTACTTCTGTGGTCTTTTTCTTTTCTTTGATAACCCATTAGATCCCAACTTAATATCGTGCGCATTGTGCTTTCCTATTGCCATCGCGTCCGCGCGCGCAGTGATTGTTAGAACATTTTTTAGTAAAAAGTAGTAAAACCGTTAGAACTTAGCTGCATATGCTCCATCAGCTTCGGTGCGGACCAACCACCGTTTCTTTTTCCGGCTTCTCCATCCGACTTAACCACAGACTTATAGAAGCTAAACTCGGTTTTAGATGTAAATTCGAACACATGCCAAGAGTGTACCAGGCTTTTGCGATCCCGGATAAATCCACATATGACAATCAGGAACGAAATAAAACTTGCTTTTATGCTTCATTTAGGTGTCTCCGTCTATTAACTCTTCTTCCTTTTTAAAACCTTTTATAAAACCCTTGAATTTGACCAGTTTTGGATCAGAGGGATCAAATGGTTACCTCCTAAGCGGAGTGCTTGTTATAACCGGAATATGGCGATGCTTCTCCCTGCTGCGTTCCGGCGCCGGACTAATCGATACTTTGCGGATTTTCTCCTCCGGTTACCTCCTACAGTAAGGCACCACGACAGATCAATTTTGCAGCTTGCCGCAGCATTCTTGTTTGTTAACTTGCTTAATTGACTTAATAATGTAGTGTTTCCGTGTCTACTACTGTGGTCATTTGCCCGTAAATGTAGTTTTTGATTGATTGATTGATTTGATGGATTAGTGATTCCGGATGCGTCAACTGCTAAGGTCATTATTCCCATAAGTGTAGTGTATATTCTTTCCTCGTGAGGTGATGGTGATCTTCCCCCACTGGTTGGCGAGATCCAGTGCCGACCCACCGTCGGCTAGCTGGGTTTTGCCCAATCACGTATCTCCCATTAGCGGAGTACCGCACCAGCTGGGACAAGCTCTACGCTCCAGTCTGATCTCTAGGGATGTGTGGTAATGTAGTGCATGTGTGTGTGTGTGTAAGTAGGATAAGGCAAAAATTGGAAGGAAAGATCGCCCGCGGTCTGTGGCCCGTTTGTTAGGGCACTGATTCGGCATTCGCCTGGTATTATTCGGAGAAACCACGGAAAACTACTGATCAGAGCAGCCGGCTGCTAGAATTCCCCACCAGACAGCGATTGAAGTCGACCTAGCTACGAGTATTTAGCTAGCGTCGAAAATCCTGCCACTGCCGGGACTCGAACCCTAGAATCTCTCCGGTGGAGGCTCTGCAATGACATCAATTGATGTCCTGAGCCACCTCTCCTGACCGTAAATGTAGTACATTTTAAAGCCGGAAGGTGACTGATCTTTCCATGCTGGCACTTGGGATCCGAATCCGACCTTCAAGAAGGCAGGGGCATCTACCTCTCCTTCCATCATCGGTGACCAATTTTGCATTTGTAGCTGGACAAAACTGATTTCTGAACTTCGATAGACGAATGAAATATAAATCGACGTTCTCCCGGATGTCTAAAGTATCGGATATTTATATTTTTACAAGTGATAAAAAGGAGGGTTTCATTTTAGCAACTTTGGGCTCCTTCATGTCAGTTCTGCTAGTAGTCCCGTGAATTGCGGTCATTGTAGATGTGCATAGACCTGTGACCAATTCTATTGCGATTGGCGCCAAAACTCGCCATTCCATACACTGCGAACTCATGAAGCCAAGTTCGATCCAGCACCTCTGAAGCACCGGTGTGCTCGGCTGCAACGTGCTCCCTTCGCTTCGCCGATATCCGTGTTGGTACTGAACGCACTCGCACACAAAGAAAATTCTAAATCTGACGTATATCATCACCTAGCAATGCAAAATATTGATCAGTGTGGCCACAGCCGAAGCAACCTCTAAGCTACTTGCTGGTCTCCACATACACGGTAATGTAGTGCACGCCAGCGCATCTGTAACGGAAGGGATAAGGATAATGAAAGGAAGATCGTGCGCGGGCCGTAGGTCGTTTGTTAAGGTATTCGGTATTCGCCTGCCATTGACCGGAGAAACCACGGAAAACAACCGATCATCGCAGTAAGTCGCTAAAATGTTTCTTCAGACTGTGCTTCAGATGGTTCTTCAGATCGTTGCCGTATATTCCGAAAGTAAAAGCAATCTTATTTGCCTTATACGTAGTTATTCACAACATTTTGATTATTCCGTTTGAAATACGATTTTTAGACGTTATAAAGTTTTATGTAACATTACTGAAATATGAAATATATTGTCTGCTTTATGTTTTGATGTTTTCCTTATTAATTTTTTTTTTGCTGAAATTCTGTTCTGCCCAGGCGCTCTCATAGTAACCCATATGCTAAAGAGATCAACTAATGTTTGTTGAACGTAATAAGTTGTTATAAAACTCCAAGAGATAAATAATATCAAGGGTTCAATTAGTTAATTATTTTGTAAACTTGATAATTTTGCCTTGATAATTTTCACTGCTGGGTTTCGAGTGTAGGGATATTTCTACTCCACGAACATCAGACTTTGTAGTTCAGCAGTTTGTACACAATACACTCTTAATTAAGTAAAGACATTACTATTTACGTTAATATACAAGTTTTTAAACTTATTCTTCACACATACACTCTTAATTAAGTAAAACCATTACTATTTACGTTAATATACAAGTTTTTAAACTTATTCTTCACACATGGAAGTATGCTTTGCTTTTGTTGGCTGCTGCAAGAAAATGGACTGGTTTTGAAGAATCATCAGACATCTATGGCTGTTCTTATGAAGTTCTATTATGAAAAAACACTCCTATGTAAAAATAACCCTCAGAAATGTAGTAACTAATACTTATTTATAATACGTATTTACAAGTCGCAAGCACAGTCAATTCCTTGCGTAACCGTTGAACTTTCCCGATGGCGCAGCTTCTGTTCCTTCGATATTCCCCATCACCGCGATCTGCCTGGGAGCGCTCACGTTCCAGGAATGCACATTCAGTCGCAAACAAATCACGTAATCGATTATATTTGCTATAAGGCGAAAAGCAACAACGGAGCAAAGTGGCTCAGAGCGTGGCGCCCTGGCTTTGCATTCGGAGGCCCGGTTCAATTCCGTGCGGGTCATCCTGACCGGGGATTTCGTGGCTTCCTCGGTCATCCAGGCGAATGCTGGGATGGTCCTACTGAACGGCCACGACCGCAAAACCGACATCGCTATCCGAATTCTTTAACGATGTGAAGTCATAAGGGTTAAGCGAATTCGAGACTCGCGGGTTCCTGTTTGGGTGACCGACTAGAAACCGTAGGATCTAACGGCGCCGAGGCCAGTTACCCTTTAAGGAACATGCAATGGCTAAATAAAAATAAAAATAGCAACAAAACAAACGTTGAGTCATCGAAAGAGACATTGATTGATTGTTGTTTTCGGGCACGTCAAGTGTTTCATTATTCCCGTTAGTGCAGTTAATGTTTTATTCTGGGGGATGGTGGTGTTCCTTCCCCATTGAATGGTGAGATCCGGCGTCGATCTACACGTCGGTTTGCGCGTGTTTTCCCATCTAGGTATCTCCCCAGCGGGATACCGCCTCAGCTGGGATAAGCTCTAAGCAAACTACTGGTCCCCCAAAATGTGTGGTAGTATAATGCATTAACTATGTTTATGTTAGGGGAGAGATTAGGACTCGGAAGAGGATCACGGAGGAACGTCGGAGGTACGTCGCCCGTTTGTTAGGGCACCGTTGTCATATTCGCCTGGCGTTGATCGGAGAAAACACGAAAAACTACCGATCAGAACCGCCAGTCGCTAGAATTCTCTGACAGTGGCTAAATTCGATCTAGCTATGTAGCTAGTATCGAAAATTTGCCACCGTTTGGACCCAAATCATCAGACCTCCCAGTCTGTTAAATTTGGGAAATTTAAGTAACCACAAATGTTGAATATTGGTGTTGAAACAGCTAATAGAAGCCAACGATCATCTGAGAAGACCTACCGAGAAGATTTTATATCCATAGCTTGTTCCATATCTTGCTCTGTAATTAGATTAAGTATGCTAGTATATGGGTAATGTTTCATCTTTAATTTTCTCTAAAATGGTAACTTGCAAAAATCAAACTGTGATCTCATGGCCATGAGAAGGTTCCAAAAACCTAAGAAATTGTTAATAAGATCTTATTTTTTGGTTTATTGAGTGCTGAGAAAAAATTGGCATTTTGTGTAAGACTTTTCACTAGTTTCAAAACAGGTTTTCAATTATTGTAAGAAAACCACTTATTGTAGCGGGTTTTAACAACAAAATCCGCAATTTACAGTACATTTAGGGTTGTATGGACACTTCGTTTGCCTTTGTAGCCTTAAAATTAAGATTTTTATGGCAAAACAAAATATCATTTCTATCTATTAGTATGCTTCTCTGTTTTGCTACTAGAAGCCGCCACTACTACAGGCACGCTTCGCGTGGTGCCTATTCTTCCAGGCGAAAAATGTATATGCTCTTAGGCAGGGAGGTCCGTACTACTCTGTGGCCGTATCGATATTTCCCCGCTACTCCCCTCCACTGCCACACTGTCACCCCTTCTGGGTTTGGTATAAAAGATGTGCGCTTCTCGCGCACAGAGCCTTTCGCCACCTTTTACTATGTAACCTTTCGACCTTTTACTATGTAACCTTTCGCCATTTTAGCATTACGTCTTTTAATTTTGCTACTTGTCTCACGAAAGCTTGTCTATAGTTTTCGCATATTCTCTCTTACCAGCATGAAGGGTGCATGCTGTTTTCTAATTTTATGAGCCATTTATGCTATTTTTATGAAAGGCCCGGTTCCTTCCGAACCGTGTTGTATTATTGTAAATATGAGTATGAGTGCATAATAATCTAGACTTTTAGGAATGAGTGCTTTTATGACATGGAATTGTATCTTGTATTTGAAATATTTGTTGATTCATATGGTTGCGTAAATTTGCTAATGGTTTGAAGCAGGTTTACTCTGTATTTTGTTCTTGATTTGTATTTGCAGTTGTTTAAAGAGACTTGTTTGTGTGCTGGCCTCCGATTGTGTTGTGGAGAGCTAGTCTTTAATACTGTGCATTACTTATGTGATTGTTAATGTTGCAGTTTTTGTTCCTGCCGTGAGTAAGACGGCATTTGGCCGCATTGGCAGTTTTGGTTTTTCCCCCAGCGCACGCATCCGGTCCCGTAGCCGGCAAGAAGTCGGCTGGGCGACAGCGCGTCATCGGCACGAATTGGTGCGGTCACATGCGGGCATTGTTCGGCCGTGTGGCGATCGGCATTCGTGTGCGGTCACGGCTCTGTTGAATGAGATACGAGCGGGCATGAGGACCGTTCCTCCTCATTCCGGAGTAATCCTGTTTCATTGTTAAATTTGTTAGAAGGTTGTTAGTTATGGTAAGAGATCCATTACCATGTAATTTGGTAACTATGCACTCATACAAAACTTGGTTCTTGTAGGTAATGGCTCATACTTAGTAGTTCAGTTTTTCACTCCTTTTCGTATTGAAAGAAGACCGAGGTCGGCTTCTTTGTCAATTTTGCATATGTGTGTATTCAACTTCCTCACCCTAAAGTGGGCATTGTCGAGGCTGTTTGTAATACCGTAATTCTGTTTAAGTATAGGCGCATTGTTGGAAGCGCCGCTTAATAGTGTTCCTGTTTATAACAGTGTTTTGTATAGAGACGGCACCGCCGTCTGTCATTCTTGTATTTCTATCTGTAGTTCTGTATTGTTTTTCTTGCAGCAATTTTTGTATCTGCGCAGCAGGAAAAATCGATTTTGTATTCATTCATGGTCTTGTAATCAATGTAATGTTTGAGTTATTTGGATTGTTATATCTCCAAGTACTGAGATCCTTTAAAATTTATGATCCTGTTTTATTTAGAACCTGGTGCGTCCTTTCGAAAGGTTTCGAATGTGACGACAGTCTTTGCGAATCTGATTGCTTAGGGGTTCTCTGTGTTAGCGCCGCATAAGAATTGATTAGGTAAAGCATGGTCACCTCACTTTTGCTTTGTAGCGAGGCTTTGTTTAAAATTTGTGCTGTCTTAAACAGCTGGCGACCGTACCTTGTTATTTGTTATCGTTACATTTCCCAAGTCACGAGGTTAGCCAAGTTTGAAATATAACACAGTCAAAGTCGCTACTGATTGAGTTGGATTTCTGGCTTTGAGCCGGGTAAGTCACAGTTGGCAATGCTAGATTTTATCATAACGCATTTTGATAAAATATGTTATCATATTGACGAACAAGTACTCTTCCAGTTTTTTTTCCTTTTAGCACTAATCAAATATTACTACTGTTAATGGTAGCGCTTCGAGATGTTAGCTTACGCTGAGCCGTGGGCTTCCGGGTGCGCTCCCTGGCTGATCGACCGCGCGTCCGCCGCCGCGTGCCCGTGCGCTGCGGTCCAAAGCCCCCCAGCCCGCGCCCCCGGCGCGCCCGGGCGCCCCGCGGCGGCGCGCGGAATCCCCCTGGAGCTGGCTGCGGTGGGAGTGGTGGCGCGTGCGGCAGCTGTGGGGCATTGAATGTACAGGTGTCCGAGGGGGAAACAACGAAGTTTTGAAAATGAGCTCTCAAGTCAATTTGAAGCGTATTTTGTCTAATAAACACGCTCGGGGGGGCTCGGTCATCGGCCATCAAGGATCGCGGGTTCGAATCCCGCCTGGGGAATGGATATTTTTGTGTGATAGTGTAGTCCTTACATGTTCTACCTGTAGTTCCCTCTACAGTTGAAAAATCACGCTAAATGACCAAGAGTTTGAAAAGCGACTTAAAAAAATAAAAAACCCATCCCTAATTGGAATGGTTGACCCTCAATAAGCACTCAAAAGCACGTTTGAAACTATACTTTCTATGACAAATGTACATTTCAGAAATATATAAACACTCCAGAAACTTGTAAATTGTTTATTACTTACAAAAGAGGTGAATGTATTTGTTTAAAAAGAATAATTAACAAAGAAATATCAAGAGCAAATTAATTATGTAATTTGGGTGCTACTATGACCACTATGACTACTAGAGTGGTAGGCTTCCGATTAAATACACAAAATAATATTGTATTGCTGTCCGGCTAGCTGTCCGGGCTACAATAACTACTATAACTACTATTACTACTACTACTACTACCAAAAAACAATAATAATAATAATAATAATAATAATAATATAATAATAATAATAATAATAATAATAATAATAATAGTCTATAAATTAATCAAAGTACACATTCTCACATATGATGATTTAATTTTATTACTGTACGGACGAGAGTGAAATGTTAATTTAGACTGGATCTGTAATTAAGTTTAACAAACGCAGTCGCTAATTGATGTAATGTTGAGAAAGCCAGTTGCGTAGTGGACGTCTCCGAGTGAGCGTTGGCGGTCAAACGATGATGGACTGTTGTTGAGTAGATTATCGCTCATCTGCTAATGAAAGTGATCTACTAATCGTTGCGTGGCGGTGCGTCACTGTCAGAAATTTCTGCCCTACTGTTAATATAAATGAGAGTAATTTTCATGTTCGTAAATTAAATTTAATGTACACTTACAATAACTTTAAGGGAATTAATGTACACAAGTAAATTAAGTTAAGAATCGTATATTGAATCTACATTGATTTTAATTTAAGCATTACATTTAATGTACAATGTACACATGAATCTCCTTTTAATATACAAAGCGTTAAAATTCCTGTGCACTCGTACATTAATTCTACATTAAATTAATTTAATTTCTGACAGTGTAGTGGTGGAATTGGAAGCGGTGATGGTGGTCACGGTAGAGTGAAGGGCAGAGGTGGGGCGGGGAGTCGACGGCCAAATAGACGGAGTAGGCAAGAGAGTAAGTGACGGAGACAGTGCAGTAGGAGGGGGTGTGGCAGCGCGGCGGTGGCGAGGGGATGACAAAAGCGGGGCAGAAGCGACGTGCCCGATGGGAGCCTGTATCAGTGGCGGAGGTGTGGCGCGCGGGTGGCTCGCACCGCCGAGTGCCCATTAGACTTGCACATGAGCCGCCCCCCGGGCCCGCCAGGGGTGGGAGCGCGCACACGCCGCACCCGAGCCCCAGCGCCAGCCCCAACCCGCGTCTCGACTCTTGAAGCAGACGTTCAGCGCCGGTTCAGGGCGCACGTAATAGTTTGTGTTAAAGTTAACGGCTTTATAGTGGATAGAAAAGGCTTTGCATCGTATTTTAACTAGAATATCCTAAATGTTCACACATGTTCCAACATAATAATAAACGTTTTCTAACATAATAACGGATAATGGAACTCGCCCAGATTGTTACTGGTCTCCCATCAACATAAGTTATGTTTCTGTTGTCGTGATATCTCTGCGACGATTGCTAGCACGATAAAAGAGTGACCTCACAACAGGAGATCTCTTAGTTTCGGCAAGAACATGCTAGAATAAACTATTATTTCTGTATATTATGGTGGAACGAGTCAACTTCAGAAATTACTAAAGCTGTTAGAGTATGATAGGTATTATATTAATGTTAGTCCGTTATTCTTATGTCAAATTAATATTTAATTAATATGCATTTATTTGGGTTGGTGCTCTATTAGGAACAAACTGTTTTCGCTGCGCTACTGGTTGTTCCGACTCAGCTACGTAGCTATATACAGTGAAAAATACGCTACCGTCAGAACGCAACTTCTATGACCTTCTGGTCAACATTGCTGCAAAGAATACCGTATTGCCACTTATCTATTGCAACCAGTGGCGGACGTTAAATGTGTGCGAAATCACCGAAACGGATAACGCATGAAAAAGTGAAATGTCATAACGCGAAACGGGAAAGTACGTTTTCGGAAACTGCTAAGTAAGACGGGATGACAATGATAATCAATTGATTCGCTGCGAAGAGATCCAATATAGTGCATAGCACTGTCTGCAACGTTTGCATCCCGCGTTCAACTTTTTCCAAGACGTTTCCCTACTTGTGCAAAATGGCAGAGCTCAATTGCATCGAGCTGGCAACTTTTCCGAAGCCTTTTAGGTAGCATCCCAAGACAGCGTAGCCCGATTGCATCCCTTTCAATTTTCCTCGCGAGGACAAGGAAGAGCTCTCTCGGGAATCAGTGCTTCCAGTGTGGTCTTCGTACTACTCTTTCTTGTATTGTAGTGGTCAGATAGAGTAAAGAAAGCATGTTATTTAGTAATTCAATTTTATTGAATGTTCTTAATTCATTGACACTGATTTCCACATATTCCGTGGGCTGCTCTAAAGAGGAGGTAAAAGAGGGTTTCTTTCAGGTCTTCCCGAAAAAAAAATAGGCCCTTCCCTTAAAATATGCAGAATGAATGTAATATAATTACATTTTAATTAGACAACACACTTCCGAAGATCCTGCGTCGTTCACCTGTGTTCCAGGTTTTCTTTCAACAGTTGCGAAGACATCTATTTGCGCTAGTCATGAATGGGCGCAAATTAACTAAATTCTTTCCTCTTCCGCCGTCCAGGCCGATATGGCATCGAGCTATGCCGTCTCAGGTAGCCAACAGTGAAAGGAGAGGAAAGAAGAGAAGCAGGAGTGAGGGAAATCGCATGCGCCATGCAATCAGGCGACTCCCGCAGTGGGCACCCTCATTGAAGCCGTGACGTCTCCGCGGAGCGGGTGATGGGAGCGGCGCGGCGCGGCAAATCCCTCAGATCCTCTTTCGACGGACGGCTCAGGCCCATTAACAAATTGTGTTGCAGCTCAGCGCACGGCGCGCCTTCCTTCCATGCAGCGCCACTCAATTAGCGAATTCTGATCCGTGCGACTGAGAAACAGGCATGGCGCGAGGGGACAAACGGCACGACGTGTAGTTTCATTCACTTCTGTGCCGTTTCAGGTCAGGGCAAATTGATAATATTTAATTACTTTTTCGCTCACATTACATAAAATGAGGAGTAAATTGTCATTTCCATAAAAATGTATTAGTATAGGTTTTTCAGGCAACTCGAGAAAAAAGGTACAAGCGAAGCTAGCCAGATATCAAAAACCATGCCGTACTCCAGTAATGTCTCGTTAATGTAGCCGTTGCCATACCACAACAGATAAATAACATTGCTTTGTTATATTACTTTCTCTAAAGTCATTCTTGTCACAATATTTTCACTCTTAATCGCCGTAATACACAAGAACCGATATTTAGTCGATAGTCCGCAAAACAGCCAGTGTTCTTTCACCGTCTTCAAATGCATGTTCTCAAGGAAATGTGAAAAGGCAGGCAGGCTGCCCTCGGCGACAGTCTACTGTTCTGGAAAGAAAATGGCACCGCGCGATGACGAGACAAGCTGTTACACTCTCAGCACAAAGGATCGCGAAAGGTCGTGATATTACGAAGCTACATTAAATAACAGTATGCATTAAATGGTATTTTGAGCGAAAATAATTATTGATTGATTGATTTTTTCGTGTTTCCGGGCGCGTCAACTGCTTTGGTCATTAGTCCCGTTTGTGTAGTGCATTTTTTTCGCGGGAGATGGCGGTGATCTTCCCCCGCTGGATGGCGAGATCCGTCGCCGACCTACCGTCGGCTAGTGGGGCTTCCCCCTAACCAGGACTATCCCACCAGCGGGGCACTGCCCCAGTCGGGACAAGCTCTAAGCGCCCGACCGGTCTCCCGGAATATGTGGTAGTGTAGTGCATGTTAGTGTAAGTGTGTGTAACGGGAGAGGATAGAGCAAGGAGGAGGGAGGACAGATCGCGCGCGGTCCGTGGCCCGTTTGGTAGGGTACTGCTCCGGCATTCGCCTGGTGTTGATCGGAGAAACCACGGAAAACTACCGATCAGAGCAGCCGGCCGCTAGAATTCTCCTCCACACAGCGACTGAATTCGACCTAGCTGAAAGCTAGTGTCGAAAATCCTGCCGCTGTCAGGACTCGAACCTAGGACCTCCCGGTCAGAGGCGCTGCAGAAAAAATAATTATTCATTATACATATTTACATATTAGAATTTAGAAATTAGAATATTAGAAATAGATTAGAAATATCAGATTCAGAAATTTGTCGAAACGACTATAAAATATTTCGGCGGGACAGGGAAACTAGAGGCGGGGGGTCTTTAGTTTTAGTTAAATCATTTATAAACGCGAACTTTAAATGAAAAAGAATTTTGCATGAAATGATAGGAGTAGATATAAGCATAGACAACTTACAGACAATAGGTCTTATTGCATCTTATAGGCCACGAAATGGTAATTATTCAATTCTTGAAGATATTGTCGAACTGGCGGAAAAGTTGAATAGAACCAATCCAATTATTGTTGGCGGGGACTTAAATCTAAGTGATATTAATTGGCAGGGTGATGTATGCGATAGAAAAATAGGGTTAATAATAAATAAACTATTTTGCGATGCAGGACTGACGCAAGTTAGAGTCATGTAGATGATCTTGGCTGTCCAGGTGACGCCGCGTCGAAGGCTGTGTTGCCGACGTTTCGACCATCTTATCGTGGTCTTCCTCAGGGCTGTTGTGCAACGCTTGTTGACGCAAGTTGTTGACAAACCAACACGACCAAATTCTTAGATATTTTTCTTATTAGACCGATGGACATACGGGAATCAGCGAACACAATGCCGTAATTCTTGAAATAAAGCTCCTATTTGCAGGGAAAATTATAAAATCGGTAATAAAATATGGAAATATCGTAAAGATGACATAAATGGACAACAGCATTTCCTAAAACTGAAATATGTGGATTTCGAAAAGTTAGGAGGGGGATTGGAAAACAGAAGATATTCAAAGAAATCAGTGAGGAAGCTCGAGAATGTTTTGGTCCTTTCAAGTACATAAAAAATAATTCAGATCCCGAGTGTGATAACGTGGAAATTCGCAAATTGAAAAGAAAAATGAGAAAAGCGTATAATATTAGGCATCGCAGCGAGGCACATTTGCAGGAATTCCGAAAATTATGAAAAAAGTAGAAAATAAGAAATCTGCGCAAGAATCGTATCTTAAGTTAATTTTAGATGATAACGGAAATGCTTGGGCAAAGTTTTTAAACTATGCACGCCACCGTCGAGGTAAACTGGAAGACACACCTCCTATAAGATGGGAAAATGTAGATATCGTAAACGATGAAGAGAAAGCCAATGTATTCAATAATTATTTTTGTTCCTTTTACAAACAAAAGCTAACCAAATTATCATCACAAATCAACAACGAAAGTGTACTGGATGATTGGAAGTCTGCCTTAAAAGTGTCAATTTTCAAAAATGGACCCAAATGTGAAGTGCAAAATTATAGATCAGTTAGTCTTACGTCAGTAGTCTGTAAATTGTTTGAAAAATTATTATCTTATTCAATTAGAAATCATTTGGATCAAACAGAATGGTTATTTCATGAACAGTATGGTTTCAGAAATGGCTTTTCTTGTGAAACTCAGATTATTTCCCTTGCTCAATACTTGTCTGAAGTAATTGATGTAGAGGGAAGAGTGGATCCAATAGTTAATGATTTTGCTAGAGCATTTGATGCCATGGAATATGCCGCATGACATATTCCTACTGCAACTTATTGATGCTAAAATTGGCAGGCGGGTAAGTGCCGGATAAGTGGATTTCTTCGCGATAAAAATCAAAAAGGTTCGAATTGGACAGCATTTATCGGAAAAGGGTAACATTACTTCCGGGGTCCTTCAGGGCAGTGTCATAGGGCCACTGAGTTTTTTTATCTTTGTAAATGATTTATCGCGAAATATAACGCCAAAATTGCGACTATTCGCCAACGACTGTATATTGTATAGGAAAATTGCAGAACAGCACGATATAATTCAACTACAGGACGATTTAAATAAAATTTATGATTAGGCAATAGTTAATAAAATGTCTATAAATGGAAACAAAAGTAAAGCAATCACATTTTGTAGGGCCAGAGCTTTTTATTCAATACCTTATCAGCTAGATAATACCGTAGTTCCGCGAGTCTCGAACTGTAAATACCTTCGCAACCTCCTTGATAGTAAATTGAGATGGGAGAAACAAACGAACTACGTAGTGGGCAAAGCTTGGAAGTCTTTGCATTTCGTCATGAGAAATCTTAAAAAATGTAATACGGAAGCAAAGGAAATCGCGGAAAACCTCGCTTGTTAGGCTGGTAATGGAATACAGAGCTAGTTGTTGGGATCCGTACAGAATAGGACTTCAAAAGAGCTTAGCGAGAATACAAAACAGAGCGGCAAAATACACATTTTGGAGGAACAAACCTGCGCATTGCGAATCATTACAACGCCAGAGGAAACGAGCACGAATTTGCGCGCTGTATAAATCTTACGTTGGTTGCTCCGCATGGCAGGAAAATCGAGGAAGGCTAGATAAACCAGATTATTTAAATAGATTTGATCACAAATATAAAATTATAACAAGAATACAAAGAGCGGACTTAGGAACGGACTAGAAGTGAAGTGAAGCGATGTGAAGTGAAAGGTATGATTATGTAATGATATAAGTGAAGGGAAGGGAAATGATTTAATTTGTTTCTGTTTGTTTCGCTAGTCGAAAACGTCTTTTTACAGGCTATTCTGACAAGCTGTATTTATTTATTTGTTAATAGTAATGAGTGTTTTACGTATTAGAAAGGTAATAATTATTATATGTATTATATATTATTACACTGTGGTGTTAGATAAAAATGTTTATCTATGTTTGTCTGCATGTGAATGAATAGGTGTAGGTTGGTGTGTATGTCAGGGTTTCTTGGTCAATGTGACGCGTGTATGTTTGTATGTATGATATTTGTGTATATGTAAGTTTATTTTTTTTTTTTTTTTTTTTTTTAATTTGTATTTCTGCATTCTGTCACCGAGCATCACCTTCCCAATTGTATAATAAATTTCTATCTATATTTACCACTGAGAGCATGGTAATGTAGTAATACTGACATAGCCTCACCTTATTGACTTTATTTCCTTTTTTAATTAATCACGATACACATTACGTATATTTAAAATTATTCATAGTAATCATTATTACACTTTCCCTCAGAGCAGAATTTTTCTAGCAGGGAAGAGCAACATTCTCAAAAACATTTATTTTCTTTATATCAGTCCATAAGACGAAAAAAAATCTTCCACTACTTTGTGATGTGCTACAAAATATTCTGATAACAATTAGAGAAGTATTACAAGTATTTCTATTTTCGTTAATATAAAGAGCATCAACTTTCTTAACACCATACCCAGACCGGAGTCATTCACGAACACTCACTACTTTCTTTTCGAACGCATCGAATTATAACACAAAATCCCATTTCCACAAGTATTCTTATCGCGTCTCATGCCCGAACATCGAAATCCGACTTCATCTGGAAGAGGTCCAACCGCGACGAGGCCTCGCAGTCGAGAGAGAACCGCCGGCATCGGGCGAAACTGCCAGCGAGCTCAATACTTCCAAATTGTTTCCTGCACATTATTATCAATTTATTCCGCCGGTTTTCGTCGGAACCCCTCCGCCCGCTCCGCGCTCTGGGAAGCGGCCGAGCAGCAATACGCAGCGCGAGGCGGGGTGGCCGCGAGTGGTCGGAAGGGGAGCGGGGCGGAAGCGGTGCGAAGCCACAAATTGCGCCGGCTGCAAGGCGCCAATGGCCGAGCGCGCGGCGCGGCGGTGGGTGATTGGTGGGAATTCAGAATCTAATGAAATCGAACTTCATAACGAGGCGGATGCCCCGATCGCCCGTCGCGCGCAAATTGGCTGCCGACGGAAGCGCGGGCGACAGCAGCGCGAGGGCGAGTCGAGGAGGGGTAGAAGCAGCAGTGGGGAAGAGATTGAACCGAATGGGGACAAAGAAACTTGGGGATTGTACGTTGTGTGATGGCAATACAAGGTGAGCGTGGGGGCGAAATTACTGCCCAAGGGGGATAATTGAGGGCGTAGGCGAGGGCGGGAGAAGTCACGGAAGAGACTACCGCTTCTGGAAGGTAAGAGTTGCAAGAAAATATGAGAAAGCGGAAAAAATTGACGTTATTGTTATCTTGAAAGACGGAACAAGTTCCACAAGTTTTTTGTGCTAAAATGATGCTTCAAAAAAAATATCTGTACTTCTAATTCAATACACATGATCAGTTCTATCAGTCACTACAACAAACGTCCCATTTCCGTCTATGCTAATTATAGAGTTCTGGATGTAAACTGAACAATTTTATGTGTTGGTGAACTGGCTTTCGTGAATATTCCCCACCTTAAACATCTGAGAAGTTTTTGGGAGCTTGATTATGCGCCATTGATTAGAAAAATCTCCTGTTGAAATCAGTGTCGTAATGAAAGCTAAATCGGCAAATAAGACTAGGCAGTTTATCATAAACGTGGTTCAAGAGTGTATCCTCTGTCGGCGTGAAAACGGAATTTTCTTTTCAATCGACTTAGCGCAAACAATCATGATAAAACATGATCCCTCTTCCTCCAGACACGAGATTTCCGAAACATCCTGTACGTGGTAGAAATGTTTGGAATAAAGCGAGCGATCGGCGAGGCCGCGGGGGCTGATGGGCGGCAAGCGATTTCTCGCCCTCGCTGTTCTCCTCCCCGCGCGTATTTATCGCATGTTTTATTGACGGCGTCGCGCGGCCGGCGGCGGCGGGTCAGGCCGGGCTCCATTACCCTTAATGGAGGGCGAATTAAGCCGCGTTTATTGGAGTGGCCTCCCGCCCCCACGTCTCGTGTCCGCGCGCTGCTCAGTCGCCACCGGTTGCTGGGCACGACGCGACGGCGGAAAGTGCAACGGCTACATTATCAAAATCGCTCTTTTAAAATATTATTAGCTGTATCATAGTTTTTTATTATTAATCATTTTCGTCGTTATCATTTAAAATTTTCTCGATTACACGAAAAAACATTTGTGTTAGCTCAAATCTAACTTATAAATTACAATTTAATTGAGTATAATTGTAGCAATGTTTTATACATAATTTGTAGCATAATGAAACTGCAGATTTGTTTTAGATTATAGATCAAAATGGATTTCTGTGACATTCTAGTTCTATTTTCAATCAGTTTTTTTATTAATATTTATAATAGTGAGTGATGCAGAAAATGTACACCAGCACAGTAGATAGGTAGCACGGGTCAAGGAAACAAGGTTTCATCCATAAACCCTGGATCTAAGTGGCAGAGGATCTCGCACCATCTCACACGTGAGTCGCACAGGTGGACACTGTTGCAGGCTGAGAGAGGTAGGGCAGAAATAGAAAAAGATGGTAGAAGTAGCTAAAAGGCAACAGATTTTGGGAGGAAAAAAGAGATCTATAAGGTTCATCACGATTTCAGGACTATACTTTATCTTTCACGTCAAATCTGTCCTCAATTATTTTAATTAAGGGTAAGTGACGGTCATGAAGAAATCATTACTTTCTTCGAAACCCCGTAACCCACCTGTTTCTGCGTTTTGGCACTTTTTTTATAATACGCCGTTGAGTTACATTTACTTTGGCGAACAATTGTATCTGCTTCATTTGTATCATTCTCTTAAAATATGATTATTTTAAATTTATGGACGTTCATTTGTATTGTTTCGAATGAAATAATGAATAACGGTGATGACTTTCTGGTGATAGTCTCTTTACCACTCTTTACCACATTTACGTAACGTACGAAGTAATACACATTTACGAAGCTTACAATTTAAATTCTCATTTTCAGTCAACAGATGCATTTAGTTCTTATCAGTACTGATCAATTAAGGATCCCTCATTTCTTATTGCCGCTAATATCTTTTTATCCTTTTATTAGCACATTGGTCTCGTGTTCAACCACAAGCGATACGCTCTGTGAAACTCGCTACCAATTTATTTTTTGATTGATTAATTAGTGATCCTGGGCGCGCCAACTGATAAGGTTATTAGTTCCGTTAATGTAGTGTATGTTTTTTCGCAGGAGATGGCGATGATCGATCCTAGCTGGATGGTGAGACTCGGCGCCGACCTACGTCGGTTTGCGGGGATTTTCCTAAGATAGGCATCTCCTACCAATGGCGAACCGCCCCAGCCGCAACACATTCTAAGCTCCCGACATGTGTGGCAGCGTAGAGCATTTAACGAAGGCATATAAGAAAGGGAAAGGATAAAGGACGAGGAAAAGATAAGCAATATAAGGGGGAGATTGCACGTGCTCCATAACCCTTCGGTTACAGTACTGCTCCGTAATTCGTCCGGTGCTGATGGGAGAAATCAGGAAAAACTACCATTCAGAGAAACCGGCTGCTAGAATTCTTCTTCAGATAGCCATTGAATTCGATGAAGTAGCTAGTGTGGAAAATCTTGTCACCGTCGGGATTCGAACTCTCGGACATCCCTCTCCTGCAGTGACATCTGACCCTGAGCCACCAAAGCCAATCGCTACTAATCGCGTGGACTGCGTTACGTATGCAGACAATTGAGATAAAAGAAGTACTAGCTATACAGTTCTGTCAAAAAAAGTTTGGAACAATGTTCGGAATCGAGAATAATGTATTTCAAAAATCTAGTAATATCGCGATTTGTTTGACGTGGCGCTGTCGCTTCGCATGATGACAACATGGCGCTTGTATACTCGTATGTTTCTCACTGTCGTCGATCGTGATTATCATATGATACAAACAAAAATCAAACGAAAGGAAATAGATTGAAGAAGGTAATATATTTAACGCAGCAAGTACATTTTTTAATTTGAGAAGTTTTGAACACTGATTATAATATTTATAAATTGTTAGCTAACTTTGATGGAATCAAAGCAAGCTTGTGTGAAATATTATTCTTTCTTTTTTGAATAATGTGCTTCAAATAATGTAACAGTTACATTTATTCAAGTTTGTAACAGTTAGAAATTACTTCTTTTTCTGGTTACCGAAATAAATGCAGATATGAACCACAGGCCTTCATTTAAGTAACTGTTAAAAAGTTATAGCTGAGGTTTTAGGCAAAAATTATTATTTCTGCCATTCAAAAACAATTTTATATTTCAGTGTTACGTAACTATATCTAATAATGCGAGAAAGTATGTGCGGATGTAGCACTTCTATTTTTTAACTGTAACCTAACAAATCTTACGCGCAAATTTAGTCCTATAAAACTATACTATGTTTAAATATATTTACGATATGCGATATTCAATTTTAACTTGGAATTAGATGAATAGTTTCAAGACAGTCACGCACACATGTTCGCGTGTACGCACGTACGCATAACATATACATACACATTGGCACCCTGGAATCTTACAAAAGAGTACTTGTGAAATAGATTTGTAATATAACTGTATTAAAATATTTTAATTTAATACAAAAGCAATTCGAAAAACGCGCTTTCTTGAAACTGCTACAAAATGAAAGCCAGTCAATTCAGCCGTGATTGTATGAGAGGTAAAATAGGCTATAACGCTTACATGATATATCCATCTCCATCAAGAGACCTTAACTGTGCTGTTGGAGAGCACAGTGCTGAGCACAAGCGCTCGCTGTGGGGAATGCCCCGCGCCGGGAGGGCGAAGCCTTGTTCGAGATGATATCCTCCGGATGACGCAATGAAACCGAGTGCCAACAGACCACTCACGGTAATAGCTGCACCCGAGGGCGTAAACCCAGACGCCACTGCGAGGAGTTGGGTTAAGCTGAGCTTGAGTCACCCGTTTTACGAGTAAACCAAGGGCTCCCTCTCTAGATTTCAAGATTCCAAATGAATGGAAAGCATTGGCAGAGCCCATGGAAAACGTGATAGGAATAATTTCAATGATTTTGCATAGTTGCAATAACACATTTCAGACGTGAAAAGTACGATATATAAATATATTTCAGAAGATACACAATCTCTCTAAAATGTCAAGTTTTCCCAAGGCTTCTGCATTGAAAAAGTGTATCAATTATTTCACGATATATAATTGAGAGTAAAGATCGAATACAGAGATAGACCTATTCGTACATACAGAGGCGAAACGGAATGAAAGGGATTCATAGTATAAGATCTATCCCACATTTATTCCCAGACATACACACACGAACTAATTTTATTAAAAACTGTACAGTACGAGGAAATACGCACGAGGAAACTAGTACAAATATGACAAACAAAATCTTATTAGATTCGAGTTATTTCTAATGGTAAGATGTATTTTAATTTTTTCAACATTATATCTGAAATCACATTTCCAACTTCAATAAGGCTGGATGAAATCAATTCAGCATTATTACGTAAAAACTACAAAATTAAAGTAAGCTTTATCGTAGTAATCCTTACCATGATACATAGGAATATCAGCAAATGCCAAAATTCTCATAGCATTACCTTAATAAAGTCATCTAAATTAGTAATAACTCAACTTTTGAAATGTGTTTTAACACAATGTGACGCCAAAATGTCACGAAGGGAAGTTGGTAATCGAAAGCAAAAGCCATGAGAATTTTCACTATCACAGCACTACGTGAACTGTTCAATATGTTACCTTGTAAAATAAAAAATAGAATCGTTCGCTTAAAAAATGTAAAACAAAAAACTGATAATCAGAAAACGTTCAATCTAAAAATCATCAATCCTTATCAAATGTAAGATGCAAACAAATGTAGTATTTACGTAATGAGTAAGACTGTGTAAATATGAATAATCACTTTAAAACTGATCAGCAAAGAGGAAGAAAGTCGAAAATAATGAGGATGGGGCCCTTTTATGTTATAGGTTATTAGTAGGGAAAGGATATTGAGATGAAAATTATAGTCGAAAAAGAGGGGAAAATGTTCTGAAAATACATGCCAAAAGATGGAAAAAGGTGCTGCTGAAACAACTGTATTAAGGTCACATGAAATCAAATTCTAAAATGTACATATTATAAGAAAAAACGATGATTCCAGTCAATAAAGTATATTTAAAGCAGACGTTTCGGCCTAAATTGTAAGGCCTCTTCAGTGTAAGGTCAACACACCAATCAGTACAATCTTACATAATATAAAAAAAAAAAAATATAAAACCAATGGTGGTCTAAAGGACCATATTAAAGAGCATAGAGAAATGCAATTTTTTATCTTGGAAGATCTTCTTCCAATTGAAAATTAATACTTTAAGGTATCGGAGCATGTTCGATACACAACGGTTCAAGGTACTGTATGTGTAGGTGGTGCCAACTTCGGTACAGTAAAACAGCGCAAGTCTTAATGAATAAGAAGATAAAGTGGAGGGGGAAGGGAGCCCTGGGTTACTCTATGTGTAAACATAATATCAAAGAGGGGAGAATTTGTGCTAAACAAAGAAAAACCGAAGCCAATGTGTTGAAACATAACTCACAAAAGGCTCCAAATGAACAGGGAATAGAGGGGGGGGAGAATCACCTATAATGAGTTAATTAATTTATCATAAATATTGTTAAGGTTGGAGGAATCTTTTTGTCATTGAGGATGGAATTTTGTTTTTTTAATGAAAAGCATTTCTGAAATTAGCATTTTATGCCAATTGGTTTCTTGGTCAAGTATGGTGTGATTTTCCCAGTCCATAGTATGTCCAGAAATTTGGATGAGCTTTGTGATGACATTGTATCCTCTTTGTTAACAGATTCCTTTTCTTTTCTTCTAGATAATTCTTTCACGATGTCCTTGTCATCGATTGTCACGAGAGAGACACGGGAGAAATGGAGAGAGAGAGAGAGAGAGAGAGAGAGAGAGAAAGCAAAAGAGGGAAAGGGAGAGAGGGGTATGAGAGAAATATAAGGAGAAAGAGAGGGAAAGAGGGAAAGGGAGAGAGAGAGTATGGAAGGCGCCACATGCACGTGGGCAGCGAGGCAGCGAGGCGCCAGCGAGTGTCTGAGGGCAGGTGACGCGGGGGGGGGGGATGCGTCGCGGCGATGGAGAGGGGAGGGGGGGGACGAGCCGAGGCGGCCGCTGCGTTGCGGCGGGCGAACAAGGGGCGCGGTAAGCCTGCATGACTTACACGCGCGCCGGGGGCGGGGCGGGGCGGAGGCCGGGTCGTAACGCAGGTTATAGCCGCCGCTCCCGCCTTCGCACTGCCGGCACCTGGCTCTCTGCGCTCCGCTTCGCCACTATGGGCCGCAACAACACCCAAAGACTCAAAAGCGGAGCGTGCGGGAAGCGTGCGGGAGCGTACGGGAGCGTGCGGGGAGCGTGGGCGTGGAGCGGGGCGTGGAGCGTGGGTTTGGAGCGTGGGCGTGGAGCGGGCGTGGAGCGGGCGGGGAGCGCTTCTGGCCGGGCGGAGGCCGGTGTACGAGCGGGTGCGGGGGAGGGCGCAGAGCTCCGAATGCGCACGTGCGTGTGGAATACGAACGCGCCACAATAATGCCACGTCGGTTCTGAGGTGGATGGAGAACTGATAGGAAATTTATGAGAGGGAAGAACCGCGCGGGAGCGAGCAGAATACTGCGCGGTGAAGCGCATTAAGCTCGTGCCCGTTCCTCTCTCTACGATGGGGGAATATTTTAAGGGAAATTTTCTCAGCTTCACTCATAAGTTAAGGAAAATAGTTGTGACAAGTATGGAAAGGAAATGCGGTAAGTTGTCATATATTATGTAATTATTTATATTTTGTAAGAGATTCATTTGAAGGTCCATTTAAGTACACGAATTCAAAAAGTAGCCTATTTCACAGTCTTACAGAAGAACACACTTACACAGAATTCCAAAAAAAGTTGTGCGTAGTTTAATGATGAGAAAAATCGTGAGTGGCACGTAAGTTTTCCGTAATGAACTGATAAAAGATTTTTTAAGTCTTGGGAAAAAGTCATGTATACCAAAATGTAATCAATGGTTTCTTATTTGACGGTTTACGGGTTTTGTTTGCCGTAACTGTTTTGTATTATTTGCCTTTGTGTAGTTCTTATTAAAGAAATTAAGAAATGGATCCGTATTCTTAATGTTGCTAGTATTACTATGCAATTGTGGTACATTGTCTCTCCTGATTTACTGGTAGATCTCTGCTATGTATCCTGGATCCGACCTCTGGCCTCCGTGTATCCGACATCCAAAATAAGAGTACAGTCAATGGGATCTGCGCTGTCCAGGGAATGGGATCTTAAATCCTACACCCTTCCGTTATGTCTTGATCTCCCGTTTCTGATTTCCTCATTTTACTAAAAGCTGTGCGCGCGTAAATGTCACTGTGCGAACCTAAAGATGGAAGGCAGGGAGGTGAGAATACAGGATTGCACGTTATCCGTATCTGCAGTACCTGCAGGTATATAATGTAGGCTGCTTCAGAATAAAATGTTACAAATTGTTAGGACATGTAGGGATGTTGAAATCAATCGCTTATGTTCAATGAACATGTGGTGCGTTACACAAGTTCTGTTCTTGCCAGAGCGCCTCTGGTTTGACAGGCACACGAACTCTCAGGGAATGACATGCTCACTACATATCAGATTTTTCACCACGTGTTCATTGACAAGAAGTGATCATCTTTGTCCTATAATCTATAAATTTACTCTCAATCTATAACATTCACTTTAAACCAGGCCTGCTCAAATGCCAAAAATATCGGATGGCATTATCCATGATGACCCGCTGCCATCACCTACGGGTCACTCGCATTTCACTAGACTAGAGCCATCGCGCTCGAGTGCCCCCTCCCCGTTGGGCTGATCCAACAAACTGTCCAACATCGGTGGCCTGCCGATAAGAGTTGGGCCAGGAAACGCCAACAGCGTTGGGCACTAGAGCTGCTCTGTTCTAAACTATCGGGTAGAGTCCTTGGACCAGCTCTGCCAGATGCTAACCACCAGAGGACCCGGCGCCGCCGCCCGCCCCTGCATCGAGGGGCTACACATCGAAGGCGGCGGCGGTGGCGGCTCCGAGGGGTGGTTTCCCTCGGGGCGCAGAGGGCGCGGCGGCCTCCCCCCCCCGCCGGCCCCCCCCCCCCACCGCAGCGATGTCACGTCACGCCGCGGCTCGGCCCCGAGTTCCTCCCCTGCGCCTGCCCTCGCGCGTCCTGCTGCGAGTACACAAGCGATCGCAACCACTACGTTTCGATAACAGAAACGCTCTTTTGAGTAAAGACCTATTGGCTTGTAGATACTTTTCCAGGTGTGTGATAAATGAACCGACCTATTTGCTTATGTAACTTCTCAAAACTACGTTTTCGAAGGGTCAACCTGCCCGAAGCACTATCCACACGTTTTGGTAGGGGCTCTGGTGTTGTCTAGTTGTAGGAGTAGGACGAAAGGGTTTTTTTTTTAAATCAGCAATGCTATAAATTTATTTCTGAATTTCAGTTTTCGATCCTATCAGATTTTTATGGCACGAGAGCAAAAATTTCTAGATTTTAAATGTTCATACGACGTTCGTTTTATTCATAATCCAAGTAGGTACAGTAAAAGAGAAAGGTAGAAATCCTGGAGCTCGTGAAAACCTGTACAAATTATTTTTATTATATTATTATTATTGTTTCCATTTTTCTCTGTATCTACACTGGTGCCGGACAAAATTGCTCAAGGGAAGAATGGTTTGCATAGAAAGAAGAGCAGGAACACGAAAAAATGTCTTTTCCTTTTCGTCAATTCAGGCTTAAAAATGTAAGGACTTCCTGTCCGCAAGAATGCAGCTTTCTGAATGATCCCCACATATTTCTCATTAATGTTTAATTTCTTTACAGTTTCTTATATTCGTTGGTGACCATTCCACTTACATTACCACCGGAAGCACTTCCACTGCCCGAAATCCAAACACGTCAACAAATTCAACATCCAGTGGTTGGTATTTCCTCTTCTAATTTTTAACCAGGAATCACAGCAACAATGAAGAATTTTTTTTATATTTTATGAATCAGAACAATATCTTATGTATTTGCTTACACTATCGCGTTAAATTCGAACTCGACCATTGCTGATTACTTGATCTGCTTTTCATTTGTAGAAAGGTTGCTCACTCTCAACGAGATTGTATCTCTTGGCACTGGCTTGGAGAATTTTTTTCGCGACACGGTTGTTTGTAGGATTTTTTAAACATTTGTATTATTTGATTGTTTTTGTACAAAAATTAGTTCTATAGAACTATACATACGTAGTGATGGCTTAATTCATAAAACTTAACCTAACATAACTCTAATGCAGTGGTTGAGGAAACCATGATGACACCACGTAGATTTTATTCTAAGTCTACAAATAATTTACAAAATGTGTAGAATCGATATTTATTTTTGATGCGTGTAGGATGAGTGAGGTTTTTACGAAGGTTGAACGATGATAAGGGGGAATATTAGAGAAGTTATGGGATACGTAAGTAATGTGGTGAGTGATGGGATCGAAGTTGAATTCATTATGTAATTGGTGATTTGATATGAACCAGGATGCGTTAGTGATGGTGCGAAGGAATGGTTATGTACTATTTGAACTTTGTTGATGTTTGTTTTTGCAGCATTAATCCATACTGGACAGCCATAGAGAAGAGTAGGGCTGATTGTTTTGTATATTATCATTGCTGTTTTGTTTGGAATTATTTCTATTAATTAGTGGTTTTAGTTCATGAGGTTTGTTTTTTGTTTGTATTATTTTAGTGTCTATGCGTAGTTTCCAATTCATTTTGGTGTCCATGTACAGTCCAAAATATTTCATGGGACTTTAATACTTATAAAAATATTTAATATTATTATTTGGTGGGGGGACTATGGGATGGGCTCGTTATTTCACGTTAATGTGGTTGGTAGAGTGTATGGCCTTAAAGAAAAAAATTGCTGCAGTTTTGAGTTTAATTTTATTTTTAATAAGGATGACCAACTGTCTATTTGGCTTAGATAAAATTGTATGTTGTTTTTAAAGTTGATTAGAAAGTGATTGCAAGCGAAAATAAGTGTATCGTCTGCAAACAGTGCAGTTTTTACTGTTCGTTGTTTGGGGATGTCTGCTGCATATAGATTGAACAGTGTGGGTGAAAGGGGGGGATCCTTGTGGTAATCCTGCTTTCATTAACCTGGGTTTGAATGATGGCTGTCGATTGTTACTGCAAAGGTTCTGTTAGACAGAGTTTTCGATTATTGAGGTAATGTACTGTGGAGTGCCCATTTTCTTTAATTTGTAAATTAGTGCCTGGTGCCATAGTCTATCGAATGCCTGTGGTATGTGAAGTGATACGAGTATTGAATGAGGTTTTTTTCTGAAATGGTGTGTTGAGATGTTCTGTAATTCTGAGGAGTTGGTGTTGTATGGACATGTGTTCAGTAAATCCAAGCTGCTCTCTTGGGATTTCTTTTTTAATTGCAGGTGGTTTTTGAGACGTTGAAGTATTGTTTTTTCGAAGATTTTAGACAGATATGGTGGAAGGCCTATTGAGCGATAATTGTCGGTGTTTGCTGCATTTTTATTTGGTTTCGAAACGGAATGAATGATGGCATGCCTCCAAGTGGATGGAAAATGATTTGTTCTGAAACATGAATTGTACATGTTTGTTTCATGCATTTGCTGGGGCAAGTAAGTGTTTTAGACGAGTTATTAATATTATCGGTGACCTGGCGTTTTTTATCGGGAGAGAGTTAATGATTTGTTTTATTTCTTTAGGGTTTGTAAAATGAATTTTCAAGTGAGGGCCATAGTTTGGGCGGTTCATTGATGGAATTATTGCGCTGTGATCCGGGTGCGGTTTTGTTTGGTTGACGGTGAAAGTCGAATCAAAGTGATTGGCTATTTCCTCAGCCTTGTCGGTTGGAATGAATAACTTAACTTTTGGTGAGTTGATAGGTGGAATAATTGACTTTTAGTATTTGTTTTATGAAGTTCCTTGTAGAATTGTTTTGTGGCGTTAATCTTTTTAATTTTGTTTGATATTTTATAGATTTTTGAACTATAATTAATTTTTTTTTTTTGGGTTTTGAGTTCCATAGTCTTCTGGTCTGTTTTTTTATATTTATTAATTAATTCCTTTTTTTTGTCATTGTTGTGTGTATTATGGTGTTTAGTAATGTTACGGCGTTTTCAATTTCTATAGAATTATCTAGGATTTTTATTTTAGGAATTGCTTATTATGTTTTGGACTTTAATCCAATTTAAGTGTGTTTATTTTGGGGAATGAGGACTGCGGGGGTGGGATCTGTTGTGTATTTTTACCGGAATGTTGTGTGAGTCGAGCTCATAATATAGGTTTGAATAAAAATTGATATTTCCGTCTGTCAGTCCGATGTCTAGGATGTCTGGTTTTTTAGTTACGCCTCTTGGTTACGTATGTTGGTTACATATGTTGGTTCCAGAGGGGATAATATATTGATAATGGTATTGGTTAATATTTGTGTTGGTGTTTTTCCTGCTTGATTGCTAGTACGACGTCGCCAGTTAGTGTGTTTGGCGTTTAGAAGGAGGCTTTGACTCAAAAGTATCAATTGTAATAGCCTCTTACAAATTTTGTTAAATAGTTAATATTAGACTCGAGCTTAACCGTCGACCTGTGCACACTCTCTCTCTCTCGCTAATTATCGCGGCAACCAGAGATAAGCCCGTGCCGGGAGGCCGAAGCGCTACGACTCAGTGTCAAGTGCCTTTCATAGGGACTTTCATAGTGCGAACAGTGCTTACTAAGTTGTTTTTGTTTTCTTTCTTAAATCTGTGAACGTATTGTTTGTGTTTCTTCAAGTCTGCTTTGTGAGGAAAACCGACGCCTTTTCGTCGACGACTTTTCTGCGACGCTTTTCATCACCGGCCATGGAAGATTCAAGAGTCCCGTTCCCGCCACTCCCCGACGCTGTATCCTCAGCACTACATACTCTGAATAATTTCTATCCAAATCCACCTCAACTTTTCCACTACCACACCTCATGCGGCCGTTAGCAGCAGACAACCTGCGTATTCAGCCGATGCAATGCAACAATCATCCTTCGAGAGGGAGCCTCCAGCCCATCAGATAAGTACAACAGAATCGCCTTCAGTTAAGCGCCAGCGACTGCAGTATCCCAAAAACCAGTAAACAGTGCCCGAGCAGCGTGCCTACTCCTGGAACTATCCGTTTTATAATATTATCACCAGCAACAGATTCACTCCACTTGATCAGGCAAATAATATTCCTCAAGATCCTTCTCCTCAAGATGCATATATTAATACTTCTCCTCCACATATCGAAAAATACCCCTATTTTCATTCACAACCCTCCTGCTCACGCAGGAACTCCTAAAAATAATTAAAGATCTACTAAAACATGCTAATTTTACCACTAGAGTTAAAGGATCCTACACGAGTTGTTGTAAACTCGTTGATGATTTCACTCTGCTCCGAAAAATCTATCAACTAAAGGCCTATCCTACCATACCTACCGAGACCAACCAAAGCTACCATCTCAGTAGTACTCAGAAACGTACCAACTTCGTATTCAGAAGAAGAAATACTTCAGGAATTAGTAGAAAAAAACTTACCTGTAATAACAGTTATAAGATTAACAAACCGAGAACGCAAACCATGGCCATTATGTGCAGTAACTCTCGCTAAAACAAACGAAGGAAATGCAATCTACAATTTAAAGGAACTTTTTAATGCTGTCATCACAATAGAAGAGCGTCGACATAGACCTGGTCCAGTTCAGTGTCGGCAATGTCAAAACTACGGACATTCTAAGAAAAACTGTGGCTTTCTACCGCGCTGTGGAAAATGTGCGGGTCAACACGCTACTATCGAGTGCGCTAATGAAGAAACAAAATGTGTAAACTGTGATAAGCCACATCGGGCCTCCAGCCGTGAATGTCAGGTTTACCAAAATATTCTATCCAGAAAAGTTCTTCCCTCCCAGTCGCGCAACCAACCTCCAAACATGCCTTCAACAGTTCTGCCCACACAATCATTCACTCCACCAAACCCTTTCACCGCCCCTTTTCCTCCTCACCACCTCAACACCACAGAGAAAGACCCCGGAACATTTCTCCTTTCGACGCACTATACCCAGACCGACCGAACGAGACCACCGTCCTCGTATCAATCGCCCTTGTACTCAGATTTCCTCAAACCTTCAACATTCCCAACTCACTCTCACTCTCAAATAATTTCACAAATTGTTTCCCAACAAGTTGAAATATTCCTTTCGAAAATGTTAAATCAAATAATCCCCGTTCTTACCAATTCAATTCTCCAATCTCTGAAATTTTATTATCCTCAGATTTATGTCTAAAAATAACCCCGTCATCCAATCCGCCTAATATCGTGGAATGCAAATGGTCTACGAACCAATATTCATATACTCGCACATTTTCTCCATAGCAATAATATCGATATAGCTTGCATCCAAGAAACCCACCTGAAGCCCTCTATCAAAATTTTCATTCCTGGATATACGATGTATCGATATGATCGTCCACGAAATCATAGCAGTGGTGGTGTAGCCATTTTTGCGAAAAATAATATCTCCCATCATCATCTCCCTGAATATGCAAACCCTACGTTTGAAAATATAAGCGTTGCAATACAGCAAACCGGGCAATCCCACCTTATTGTGACCTCAGTGTATAAGCCTCCCAATATTCCTTATAAAACAGGCGACATCGATTCACTATTTTTATCAAATCAACCAACAATTGTTGTTGGAGACTGGAACGCCAAGAATACAGTATGGGGTAGCAGACTCAATTCTCCTGCCGGCATCCTTCTTCTTGCAGATATTGAAAGATTAAATCTAACAGTACATGCTCCTGATTCTCCCAGCTATTATCCCTACCAATCTTCAATACCAGCAGACATCCTCGACTTCGGTATCTCAAACAACATTAGCTACAATATTATTGTGGAGCCACACATCGCTCTCCCTTCAGACCATCGACCTCTTCTTTTCTCCTTAAATACTTCATTAAAAGAAAATCGCCCAGATCAGCCCTACTGCCTACAAAAAGTCAACTGGCCTCACTTTCAGATCCTGATTTCTCGCATTCTGCCACCACTTCCGTCACTGAAAAGCTCTCAAGAAATTGATAGAGCCATTGACTCGCTCACCCACACCATCCTCGATAGTTTAGATCTAACAGCTCCCCCAATACGTCAACGCAACCCACTACCTCCTATTTCACCCATCTTACAGAGACTATTATATCACAAAGATACATACGTAATCACTGGCAAAACATCGTTCCCTTTCTTAAAATCGTACCTAAACCTACTCACTAAAATAGTAAGACATCTTTGGCAATATCTAACGCCCAATATCTACACTTCCAAACTCAAACCGCCAACCCAACCGATCATACACTGTGGAATATCACTCGCCGCCTCTTGCGCAAGCCAACTAATATACCCTCCCTAACAACCGCGGCATCCGTAGCAACTACTCCAGCAGATAAAAGCAAAGTACTAGGTGAATACTTTGCCACAACCTTTACACCTCATCCTACAGAAAATCCCCTTCATGATCAGTTACTCCTCGAAGAAATCCGACGAACTAGAACAACAGTCCCAAGATGTCCAAAATTCATATCTCCCACCGAAATTGTGAACATTTTATCTGTCGCTACTCCAAAAGTTTCCAGTGGTCACGACTTAATTCCAACGTACGTACTTAAACGCCTTCCATTCACAGCCATTTACATATAACAGCAATATTTAATGCTTCTCTTCGTCTGTCATACTTCCCTGCAAATGGAAACACGCCCACATCATTCCCATTCTGAAACCAGACAAACCAAAAACGACCCGTCAAGCTATCGCCCAATTAGTCTTCTGCCCTCCTTAGGAAAACTGTTTGAAAATGTATCCTCGCCAGATTAATCTCCCATCTCAGTTCAGTACAAGCCATACCTCGCACCAATTCGGTTTCAACCACTACTTCCACAAATCACCAAATACTAAGACTAACGAGGATATAATCGAAGGCTTCCATGAAAAGAAACACACAGTCGCAATCTTCCTCGACATAGCTAAAGCTTTTGACACCATCTGGGACCCAGGACTGTTATATAAACTTATTCACATCGGAACCCCGACTATCTTATTCCATCATCAATAGCTTCCTTGCCGATCACTTTTTCTGTCCGCCTTCCGGAGCCCTTTCACTATCTTTTCCATAAAAGCAGGAGTACCCAAGGATCTGTTCTCTCTCCCACACTATTTAATCTTTATACAGCTGATATACCATCCACCCCTCATACCTCCATTGCTCTGTTTGCTGATGACACCGCAATATATTCCTCAAACCGTGATATTGATACCGCACAAGAAGACCTGCAACACCACCTCTTTAAGCTCTCCGACTGGGCCAAGAAATGGCATATCCGGATAAACCCTGCGAAAAGCCAAGCAAAAATCTTCACGCTCCGTAGACCAAATAATCCTCCCCCTCTCAACTATCAAGGAGAAAATATAACTTGGCTCCCAAACAACAAGCCAGTTAAATATCTGATATCCGGATAAACCCTGCGAAAAGCCAAGCAAAAACCTCTCGCACTATCTGGAGTACTTTTGATAGGCGCTCACATGGAAATCAAATATTCTCCACAGAATAACCCTGGCAACCGTAGAACCCACCAATTATATCCCATTCTCAAAAGTCATCACCCTTGCAACTCCATGTCGCTACTCACCTATACCAGTCAATGATCCGCCCAATTTTATCCTACGCTTCTCCTATCTGGGCCTCAGCCAGCAAATCGAACATCCAAAAAATGCAGATTTTCCAAAATAAATTCCTCCGATCCATCACTAAAGCTCCATGGTTTGTACCTAACTCCCAGCTACATAACGAACTCGGCATTACTCCTATCTCCGTCCATTTCTCTCTCCTATCCTCTCGCTTCTATCCTAAAATTCCCCAGATTCCCTCAGCCGTACATTTCAAAATCGGAAACAAAATCCTCACCACAATAGACTAAAACGAAAACTACCGCGACAGTTCTTCGACCTCCTTGATTATCATGCACCCGATGTGGCTTCTCACATTTAATTCACATGTACTCAATGTATTCAAGTCTAAGTTTTCAATCAATGTTAATTTAATTCATGTAACATCACTATATCGTACGCGGATGCTGAGGGCCTTCGGGCCAAGCAGAAATAAATGAAAAAAAATATTATATTCCATGGTTGATTGTTCATTGTTAGGCTTACTTCAACTGTTTCAATTTCTGTGGTGTTTGGTGTTTAGTATATTAATTTCGTGGTGGTTGTTATTTTTCTGGTCTGCTATTAGTACCCCGCCTCCTTTATTTTCAATTCTGACATTTCTGTAAATTTTGTATTCTGGTATGTGAAATTTGTTTGTATTGTTTAGGTGTGTCTCTGGTAAGCATGCAATATCTATGTTGTATGTGTGTAGTATTGTGTCAGTTCTACTTTTCATTTCTCGTTGCAAAGAAAGTAGTTAAGAGGAAAAAATCCTCTAACACGTGGTGTAGCCAGAATCCCTGTTTTGTAGATCCTTGATGCCGAAAAACCGATTGGAAGCAAAAGTCCGTCTCTCTGTCCGTCCGTCCCTCTGTCCTCCGTCCCTCTGTCGTCGTCTGTCCGTCCGTCTGTCCGTCCGTCTGTCCGCCCGTCTGTCCGCCCGTCTGTCCGCCCGTCCGTCTGTATTATTTTATTATATTGCCTGCATGTACGTTGGGCACCAATTTTCCAGTCTTTCTCCCTTACCTTTTCCTCAGTCTCTATCAGCTACTTGCGATCGAAACTACATTACAAGTAACTTTTCCCCAGCTTTATCCCCCATTCACGCACTCATTCCAAGCTTGAGCCCTTCATTCGCCATCGGTTCATTCGGCCTTTTTTCACACTTTTATCCCTTCTCTACCGAGCGGGTTTCCACAATCCCTTCACCTACCCTCGCTCTCTGCCAAACTTTGCTGCTTGCCGGCGTATTTCATGGTGGACCGGCGGCGCAGCTGAAGGCGGGGGCAGCACCGCCGAGGAGCAAATAAACACACCATTCAAATCACCGCACCGTAACGAAAGATATGGCCTTCCTCCCCTTCACCCGCGTTCACTCCGCTCTGCTGCTCCCCGCCCCGCCTGTCCTCCCCTTTCCGCCGTCCCCTCCTCTACGACATCCAGGTCGTACACGCTCGTCTCCTTTCCCTCGCCCCTTGCTGTGACGCCATGAACAGCCCTGCGGCTACCCGTTTCGACCCGCAATACGCACCATTGCCTCTAACTCTGAAGCGGCTCTGATCAGGAGGTCCTAGATGGGCCTGATTTTTGACACTAGCTAGATAGCTAGGTTAAATTCATCAACTGGCTTCAAATAATTTTAGCGCCCGTCTGCTCTGATCGGTAGATTTTGTTGGTTTCTCTGATCAATACCAGGCGAATAACCCGAACAAGCTCCTAACAAGCGGGCCACGGAACTCGCGTGATCGCTTCTTCTTTTTAGTCATTTCCTTCGGGAGGCAGAAGCCTAGAACGTGTCCCGGCAGGAGAGCTGCCCCATTGGAGAAGACACCTGGAGATGGAAATCCCCCGCAAGCCGAAGTGTAGGTCGGCGCCGCGTCTCACCACCATGTGTATGAGGTACATCTCCATCTCCCGGAATAAAACACTCACTACAATAACAGGACTAACGACCATAGCTGTTGACGTGTCCGGAATAATAATAAATCGAATTCGACCTGCCACTCCGTTTCTTCCCTCTCTCCGCTCCTCCCCATGATCCTCCTCTTCGCTTTGCCATTGTTTTGCCCCACTATTCCCGCTCTTCCTCACCAATCTTGGCCCTCCCCGCCATTTCCACCCATCCCCGCCATTCCCCTCCTCCCTGCCAAGCCCGTTACAACCCTCCCGCTGCTCCGCTCCCGTGCCTTCCCTTCCCTTGCCGAGACGGACCTCTCCCGGCCTTTCCTCGCTCCGCCTACGCGTCTGCCGGCGACGCCGCCGCGTCCGTGCTACATAAATCGGGCCGCCGGAATGCGGTGTAGATTTTGTTTCTGTGATGGGCGCCCGCAGCCTTTCCGCGCGCGGTTCGCCTGCTCAGTGGCGCGGGGGCCTTCCTGAGGCGGTGCGGCGTGCGGGCCGATGCTGGAGCGAAACGTTATTTATTGGCGTGAGGGCCTTTGCGGCTGGTTGGGATTTCTTTCGGAGTATGTGCCCTTCAATGGCTCACTTTGTGTTAATTCTTCATTATACAACGTCGGGACGCTTTATCATGCCGACGGTGATTGCTTTCGAATGGAGTACAAACGACAAAAAGGTAGCGTTTCGTCTGACGTATCCATGTGGAAATTTAATGGATCTGTAGTTTGACTTGTATGGATTTTGTGATAGAATATTTGTTAAGAAGTGATGATAGATGATGCTAAATACAACTGCTTTCGTATCACGGGCAGAACATCCATGGCTCGCAAGCATCACTTGGTATCATGCGCTACACCGAAGCCTTCCACCTGAGGTGGGTGAAGTAAAATCACACAATATGACCATAGCTTCTAATATTATTAAAATTATTAACACATTTTTCTTAACCTCTAACGACGATCTCGTCATTTGCAAATTAATTTATGGAATATGTGTAAGGAATACAAAATATATTACGTATTTAAATTTATGTTGACATCAATATTCCCTTTCATTCTACTCATATGTATAGTTTTTGTTTTCAACTTACGTGCTTCTATTTGAAATAAAAATCTTTTCTCATGTCTCGAGAAGTGAATTACCATAAGTTGAAACTTCAACAATTGAAGTTCCTCGTCAAATTAGTAAAACATTGCAATGTGTTTTGACACTTTGTGAGTAATGGTCTATATTAAATATTAGCGATCAAAATCTAAAGTAGAATGAAATGATATTCATATCGATTTTCGAGAGGGCTCCAATTATTATCACTCATTAACATGTTACTAGCACCACTTGCACGAAATTTTATATTTGAGGAATATTGAAGATCAAAGTTCTTCCAAGTATATTTCGCTGCGAGTATTCATCATCAGAACTCCATCCAATCAATTGTGGAATGAATTTCCCATTGAGAAGCGATAGCTGCTGGAGATCTCTTGTTACTTTTGGGACCGCTCGAGACCACTTGGTCCAGAGCAGCGCTTTTAGAGCTGAAATGCCCTCCACTTAATGTTCCGTGAGTGCGCCATTAAGATAATCTCAAGGGGACACTCCAACTCGGGCCAGGAGTTCGTAGGGGCGGCGGCCGTTGAAGCCCCGATACGTAATGGTGTCTGCACTTTTCTAGTAAGGTGATGAAGAAAGCGTGCATTGTTCTCAAGTGTACTGTTAAACGTGTTCCTCAATTAAAATAAACATCATCGATGTTTTATAGCTTCCATTACATCAATTCTTGCGTCAATTCCTGACAAAAAATAAAAGCAAATAAAAATATAAGGCGTCGGTGAATTACGTAGAGATTTGCACAATTGAAACGTGTAAATAAAATAGGTAAACTAGCAACAGAGTCAAATGCCAGAAAAAATATATCGGTTTCGTTAAAAAATTGATGAGTATTGTTTTTACAAACAAAACACCAATTTTTAATCACACGCCATAAACTGTAGGCAAGTTTTTTACCTTCAAATTAACTCCTGTTAGCTCAGGCTTTGAGATATATTTGGTACATTATGTCCTTAGTCGTACATGGCAAACAATATTGAGGAAATATATTTTGATGAAAACGATTCGGTACAAAAACATCAAGAAAGGGCAATTGAGAGCATGTTTTAATACGTAAAATTTGAATCTATGATGAATATGAGTTTGTCGAAAAAATATGAAGTGGGCTCAAGGAAAAGCCACACAAGTCCGTCTTTTTAAACATTTAAAATTCTCGTGGAGAGGCAAAAAACTCCGCAAAGAAAATGAGGGTGGCTCCGGAGGAGTGAGTAAATCGTCAAGTCCTTTCGATCGCGTTCTGCGAACGCTCCGTCACGAACAGCTTACTCTCGTCCTGCGTTCTTTCTTTTTCTCGCTTTTCTTCCTTTTCCTCTCTTTCGACGCTCAGTTCTTCTCGTACAGGTCTCCTTCCGCGCCCTTCTTTGGACGAATTAGGGCAAGCGCCGCAAGCGACCATCAACCTGTTTGGCCGTTTGAGGCCCCTCCGGGAAGTGTTTAGTGTGAGGGGAGGCCACGAGGTGGACTTACCCGATGCACTCTCGCTCGATCGGAGAGCAGCGTAGAAAAACTCGACAGAAAGCATTCAGCAGTCATTCAGGCAGCAGCAAGAGCAGACATTCAGTTGGCCTAGGATCATGTAGAAGAGGAGTGTGACTTCCTTAAAATTTAGAAATCTGGCCAAACACTCATTATACTGTGTGTAAAGCAGAATAACAAAATTTATTTTTTAAATATTTTTTTTCGATAAATATGGATGTTTTCTATCATAGTTTCTTATTGGAACATTCCTTTGGTACACTGTCAGTTTACTTCAAGAGTAAACCGTTTGTACGTGCTACAAAACGTGGCAAAACAATATGATGCGCTCTCGAGAAATTCATAACGAGAGTAACTGAGAGGATAAAATATTGCTCTCATCGGAGGTAAAAGTTGCTCTTCTTAGGCATCAGCGGTTTTGTATTGAATAGTTGTCATGACAAATTCAATATGAAACGAAATACATTCGATAATAAAAAGACGTTACGAAAAGAGAGACGGAGGAATTTAGAGCAGTACTGAGTTCACTTTTGTGTCCACCGAAATTTACTATTCAAAGCACAATCAGATTTGCAGATATTTTGCTCACTTATGTTTTATGTTTCTCTTGTTGACGCACCCCTGCTATCGAATGATTTTCTCTTGTTGACTGACAGATGCCTAGTTATCAAATAATACAATGATCCGCACAATTGAATACGTTTGGTACTTACAAAGGTAGTGGATTCCCTTCACCTTTGCTATAGTCGAAATGGCAACTACCATGCCTAATAGAGGATTCAAATGAACAACTTAATTTTACACATTTGAATTTGTCGAAGTATTGGTACGAGTCTATTTTTTTTTAATTTTAATCCATTAGTCAATATTCATCTTTAAACCATCATTGAGAGATAGTGACAAGAAAACGAACAACTGTCGAAGTATTATACGACCTTTTTTGTTTATTTCATGTGGTATGTTTTTAAGCGTCATGCGACAGCAAGACTTCAAAGAAGAGACCGCCCGCCTTTAAATATTTGCTATTCACGTGATGCCTTAAGAAAAACCAATTTTTTATGATCTTGATGTACAAAGAACTGTTGTACTGTTTCCGTACACATTATACTGTTATTTCATTATTCGCGGTGTTTGATGAAACATTAAATGTTTTAACAGAGTATTTTTTGTTGTTTTTGAACACTGTGCGCAGTTTTTGTAAATCATTTTTCTGAGGTTTTCTCCAGCAGCATTATTGCTTCTGCAAGCCACTAGTTTTATTTCATTTTCGTGTTTGTAGTACCACGCTCCTTTTTTGTTAGGTGCTTTTTCGAGAATTATTTTCCTTGACAATATGAGAAAAAGTAGATAAAAATATCCTAAGGTAATTATCTGGCAAATATACATGCTGAGTGTTTTAAAAAATTGCAATAAATGCTCTAAATACGTTCAATGTTGCATTCACGTCGTTTGTCTTGCAGCACACAAAATTTGTATGCTGGAAGACGATCAGTTCCACATATCACTTCCGTTACCTATAAAGAAAGCCACTTCAAGAATTTGCTGATTTCGCACGACGCAGATCATACAATATATCGTGGATTTTTAATGGAATTAACGAGCTTCTCAAATTTCGATAGTCGGAGGTTCTCATTATTGCGTTGTATTATTTTTTGAATGATCATTCTGAATCTATTATAATTTCGCCTTTTTGAATTTTTCTGAGAACTGATAAACCATTTCAAAACTCGAACTAAAATATCAACTTTTACAGGTTAGATTTTTTCGAATATCTCTGAAGGAGTGATAAGCAAAGTGAGGTTTATTTAATATATTGTATGAATATCGGCTTTGAAATAGTTTTTTTACAAAATAAAGTAAAGAAGTAGCGAATATACGAGTGGGTAGGAATATTCACTAAAATCGAAGGAGCAATTTTGTATTTTCATTTACAAAAGTAAATGAATTAAGAAAAGAAATTTCTTCTGACTTGTAAGAAAAATATTAAAAATGTGAAATTGGTCAAACATTGGGGTAAGGAAAACTATTTCGGGTAAAATCAATTAGATTACGCCTGTTGTATAGCATAAAATAAAATCAAGGGAGGTAGAAAAAGTTTTTTTAAAGTAGTCCGAATCAAATGTAGTCCAGAAAAATGAGCAAACACGTACTATAATCCCTCTACTTAAATTCAGAACATCAAAAACCAGAAAAATTAAATGGAAAAGATCACACCACAAACAAAGGTTGAGAACAAAGATGAAATATGAGTGAAAATGTAAGAAAGTGATGTGGCAAGCATCGCCGATATATTTTCTCGGTTCCTGGCTTCTCCCATTGTCTCTGGAAGCCGCACCTTCTCTTTCACGCTCACGCTGTCGCCAGTCGCCAGTGAGCCACCGTCCCGGACACTTCGCCCGAGACCTCGCCACTGAAGATGCCCACCGCAGTCGTGGGCGAAACGTTTGGCAGTTCAAAGCCAATTGGACCACGGTCCATCAGCCCGGAAGAAAACATGAATATGAACATTGGTAAGTTCCGCTAAATAACGTTAAAGGCTTGACACTTGCCTATTTAACCGTGTTAGATTTTTTGATTATCTGATTAATTACAATAATTTTCCTGGAATAAAAATCAATATAGTTTTTAACACACACACACACATATACCTAGTAAGTCTAGTTACACTGGAGTTGTGTTCTTGAAGATCTTCAACTGTCTCGTGTTATCATAAACTTCAGTTTGTTCTTTGTGAGTAACCACTGAAAAGCAATGCAATTCAATTCAGTTCAATTTGGTCGTTTCCCCTTTGAATTCATCAACTTCTCTTCTTTTCAATAAGTTCGGAAATGTGAATTTCCTTTTGGTTGGTTTCATCGTACGAGGCGAGCGATTACCCTGCGTGAGGCTTCTCCCCGACCTCCTCCACTCGCAGCGACTGCCTGCGTCCCGCGCCGCCCCCCGAGGGCTGCAGGGCGGGCGGGCCGGCGCGAGGGGGCGGCGAGCCAGCGCGGCGAGCGCCGCGGGCGGTGTGGGCGAAGGGTGGAGGAGGGGCGAACGGCGCCCGCGGGCGAGCCCCGGGCGAGCGGGATGGCTTCTGGGCAACGCCTCAGTAGGTATGGGAGCTGTTGGGGCGTGAGCGAGAGGAAATGGACGTTTATAGGCAGGCAGTTTTCGCAGCCTGTATTTACTCAGCTTCTCCCTCTCCGATGCGGAACCGATCAAAAGCACATCCTGAATATCCGTTTTCCTCGACGAGCTTCAGCTACTCCTGCGACTTTGAAAGACCGGCAGGAAAATGCCCATTCGTTTACGTGGAACTTTGTTAATAAATTAAAAACAAAACTACTGGATATTTTCGATTCCTAAAACGATTCCGAAAATGATCCGATATTCCGAAAACGATATTCCAAAACATCCGAAAACGATTCAATATTGTCAGTTTTCCCTGTTGACATTTCACTTTCAATGGGAATTCGAGCATACTGTGACAACGTGGGAACACAATAGCAATCACAGACACGAGCTTCAGATACTTATATACTTATAAGTATTTACAAATAAATAGTTTCATCCGTTATGTACAGCTCTAACAGACCCTATACCCCGATCGCAGGAGCGATCCTTAAAAGATGCAAGTCTGCCTAACTCGTGGCCCTCGCCACTCCTCGCGCACAGCGTAGAGCCCCGGCGACCGCAGTCACTTGTGGAAAAAATGTTCCTCAGCGGCGTCCCAACACATGGGTTGCCCTACGAGCATAGCTCGTCCCGCACCGCCCTGGGCGCAAGTTTTGTGCGTTCGCACGAGGTTTTCACTCAGCTCAAAACCCAGCCCCGAGAGCTAACTTGTGCAGTTTTGTGAACGCACGAAGTGCAATCCTACCCTTACGGGCATCTATGGCCAATCCTGCAACATGAAAAAGAAAAGACAGATCAAAAAGATATTTGCCAACTGGCTCGCGCATTGCGTGTGCAGTGATTCAAAGCTTATGTTTCAAGTGTCATTTCGCTGTTTCAGATTTCTCTTCCTCCACGAACTGCTTAGATCTTAATCGGGTGATCAGTATAAAACGCAACCCCAAAGCAGGCAGGCGAAATGCACAGGCAACCATGTTGAGCGGGTCGGATAGCGGCTGGTGGTTTCAAGCAAGTAAACTGAGGGAAGTATGCGTAATCCCTCTCCCACTAACGCCACCCTGAGGAGAGCAGGTGACCGCCGTGTCCACAAATTCAAAGAGACGGGCACGCGCCTACTTGGTGTCGAAAGAAAATTGAATTGCCAAGAACGACGATCCCTTCGTATATTGTTTAAAAATGAAATGAACTTGTCATGTAAAATATATATTGAGGTAAAATTCAATAGTAAATTTTGCTTGTTTTAGTTTCATAACAAGATACATACCATCCAGAGCATAAATTTTTTCCAGTTTAAAATAAATACTAATAAATTATAAATTCGGATTCGCAGAACAAATGTTTGATTTTATTATCATTATTGAATAAGGTTACTTTAAAAATAATTAACTTATTCAAATATAATACAAATTAATTTCTCAACTTATTCTGAAACGTATCCGCCATTTCTGTTTCTTTGAAAAACAACGGCCCAACTAATCTGCGTCACAAATGGCACATCATACTCCAATCTTTTTTTAATGCAATGGATCAAACACACCCCCTGTCTCATGATAGCACTTCACTAACCGAAATGTGATACTCTTGTTCGGAATAGACTCAGATGAAAATTTTTCTCTGAAAGCTGCCCAGCACTCTTTGAAAGATTGAGTTCGAAAATATACCTCCACCATAAAACTGCGTTGCTCTACGCTTAGGCGCATCGAAAGTTAACTGTGAAAGAAGGAAACTATGAATGAAGTCGCGGCCTGTTTTGTCTTGAGCCGGTATGACCCACACCACAGGAAAGGGGTGAGTGAAACGAAGGGGGAGGGGTCGAATGGAGTGTCACTGAAATGCAATCGAAGGAGTTGTCTCAGAAGCAGTGTTGCAAAACTTTCACTTTTCTCTCAGTGCCTTGAACAGCAGAGTTGCGTTTTATACTGATCACCCGGTACTTCGTCCGTTTATCGGGTTCCTATGAAGCGACCTCAGAAATGAGAGTATTCGAAGCGACCTCAGAAATAAGAGTATCAACCCACCCGCGCGATTTGCGCTCTTGCTTATATACCTCCCAGACCACGTGACACGCAACGTCATCGCGCTTTCGCGGGGCACTTCGTGCCACGTGACTGTCGCGTCGCCACGCATTTTGGGCATCCATTCCCATTGATTCCTGGAAGTTCTTAAAATACCTCGGGATGCCTCCGCCCCCCACTACAGTCTATTCATTGTACTTCCTTTCTCTTCCCAATATTCTCTGGCGCCCTAATCCTGAGACGCGGTGCCCGCAAGGCGCCGTTTTCCTGCTTGCTAATAAAATACGTTACATTACGATGCTATATTTGGTTGGGAAGTTATTGAAAGTTCCTCGCCGAAATTGGTTAAAAAATGGTCAATTTTCATAAAAAACTATAAAACCAGTGTTCAAATATTATTACATCAGCTACTTTCATTTTTATCAGGCAATAGAATACCATTACTGTTATTTGGGATGGACTGAATGTTACAAATTATGAAAGTAAGGCTTTATCTTACCACGCATAATCTTCCATAATGTTCGTGAAAAGAAACTCTTATAACTAACCAAATATAATACTCGTATTATGGGTATTAAGAATTATCGCCGTGATCCCTTATTGATGCAAATGATAGACCACAAATAATTTCGACAATAAAAAGTTATTGAATAATGCATTCAATTATAAACATATATAGGAAACATCTCTCTCAGTATTTGATTTTCTACGACGGAGAACTCCCTGAAGTGACATCCCTCCCTCAATTTACTGTAGCGTCGCGTGGTTCGGCGCCGCGGCGTCGGCCGCGCCGGGCCGCGCGGGACGCGCCGGGACGCTTCGGGAAACCCGCTCTAAGCCGGATGCTAGTGGGGTGTGAAAAGGGGACGGCGCCTCGCCGCGCCGGCTGGAAAACCCGTAGGAATCCAGGCTGGAAATTCCCTGAAAGGGACGCGCGCGGATGCGAGGCTAAGAGATGTCGGTTGCAGCCCTGGAAGGGCTGGCCAGCGAGCCGTATGACGCCCGCTGCTTGTTAAGGCCGCACCGACAGGCGCCTCGTGGGATACGCTGGGTGTCGAAAGACGAGAGGTATCTCCAGTGCTATCATTGCACGTGATCTTCGGGTCGAAGATCGGTTTGGCGACAGGCCATGTAACTGGTATAGTTACGGGACTCTATGTCCGACAGCTTCGCACCTCGCGTTCCTCTCTGCCTATACTGTAAATATATTGTAAATATCAATCAGAACAGTCGTCTGTGTTTTTTCATCCTAGTACGTCACAGACTCGAACCTTTCTTTTCTAAAACTGGTGGCAGCGGTTATCGAAAACTCACGTCGGGGCGCCGCATCATTCCTGCCATTTTTTTTTCTAAAACTGGTGGCAGCGGTTACTGTAAACTCACGTCAGGGTGCCCGCACCAATTCCTGCCTTTTTCTTTCTAAAACTGGTGGCAGCGGTTATTGTAAACTCACGTCGGGGTGCCCGCACCAATTCCTGCCATTTTCTTTTCTAAAACTGGTGGCAGCGGTTATCGAAAACTCACGTCGGGGCGCCGCATCATTCCTGCCATTTTTGTTTTCTAAAACTGGTGGCAGCGGTTATCGTAAATTCACGCCGGAGTGCCTGCGCCAATTGTTGCAATTGTAGTTCAAAATTGGTTGCAGTGGTGTTTAGAACTCACACCGGGTGGTTGTGCCAATTGCAGTTAATAATTGGTTACAACAGATCAAAGACTCACGTCTATCAATCAGCTTAGTGGAAGCAGTTACTACGTTCGCAACGAACGGGGAACGCGGAAGTCTGCAACAGTCCGCGGGGACATCAGTGCGGCATCAGAGTCATCGGTGCGCGCTGATTAATCAGAACAGCACGCGTAAGGACAGTGTACGCAGTTAAACGTGCACACGCGTCGTAAATACGTGGCGCCGGCAGCGTCGCGCACGCCACGAGAAACCGAAAGTGCGGTGTTTCGGTACGGTAGTTTCGGGGCGGTACAATCCGACTCGGAACCTTTCTTTTCTAAAACTTGGAACTGGTACTGGAACGAGCTGATATTGGTACTGGAACTGGAGCAGCCGATATTGGTACTGGAACGAGCTGACATTGGTACCACTGGAAGGAGACATCCCGGACGAGAAGGAAGGGAGGCCAGAAAACCGGATCAGAGCGCTCACGCGACACCGAGGTCAACTGAACGTAAGTGTGTTTTTTGTTCTGGCCGGGGATCAATTCAGGCAAAATGGCTTTCTTAGCGGGTTATAGGAAAGAGGTGCTTGTTAGGGTCGCGATGGAGATGGGGGAAACATTAGAAGGAACGAGACCGTGGTTAAACTTAAATCGATCATTACGGAAAGCGAGCAGTACGAGGAATCATTCGTGAAACAACTCGCTGACCAAGAAAAAGAAGAGAGTCGCAGGAAAGAATACGCGAAGAGAGAGAGAGCAGGAAAGAATACGCGAAGAGAGAGAGCAGGAAAGAATACGCGAAGAACGGCAATTTGAACTTGAAAAGCTTAAACTAACGAATCAGGCTCCCACGCGTGTATCCATAGGTAGTAGCGACACGGGAAATCGAACTAATATTCGTATCAGCCAAGTCATGGACAAATTTAAAGGCGAAGGCGACGATATTACGTTGTTTTTAAGTGTTTTCGAGGCGCATGCTCGCCAGCTTGGCATTGCGCCGGTCGAATGGGTAAGCCATTTAATGGGTTTACTTCCTAATGAGGTGAACAACTGGCTCGTAGTAGGATCCGATACACCGGATCAAGATTATGACCTAATTAAAGAACAACTATTAGATATGTTCAAGTTTACGGCGGAAAAGTGCCGTCAGATGTTTTGTAGTCACGTAAAAGGTGCAAAGACCACTTGGAACGTCTATGCACGTGAATTAGCTAGTTATTGTAAAAAATGGATCTCAGGTTTAAAGGTAGAAACATTTGAGCAATTGCTAGATCTCATTGTAACAGACCAGATGAAGCGGAAGGTGCCGGCGGTTATGCGTGACCATTTCATTGATGTGTGGGGTGAGGTTTCTGCGTCCCAAGATTTGGCACGAAGGCTGGACACCTACGAAAACAACCGGGCTAGCGGATATAAGAAGGAATTCTCGCGGTTCAGCAATAAAGAGCAGGCAGGCGAACGGAAATGGCCGAAGGTGACGGAAAGCGCACCGTCCACTTCCAAAACGGCAGTGCCGAAGGTAGCTAGTAACGCGGAGTTCGAAAGCCGCAAGAACGGACGTGTTACTATGTAAAAACCAGGTCACATAAAAAATATTGTCCTCAATATAACAATAAACCTAGCGAGAAGATGTGTCACGTGGCCGACGCTAGTGCGCCAGAGTTATTGTCTCCACACACATTTCTTGCCAAAATTTGCGGCGAAACAGTCACCTGTCTCCGTGATACGGGTGCGACGATTGACGTCATCAATGCAAAGCACGTCACGCCGACACAATACACCGGCGAGTCCGTATGGGTTCAGCAGCCCTGGACGAAGCGCCGAAAAATCTACCGTAGCCAAGGTAGAGATAGTAGGGCCATTCGGTACTCTTGTTACAGAAGCCGCAGTCGCCAAGAACTGCGACTTGCCTTATTACATTTTAGTAATCGTTCTGCTACGATTTTGAAGGAGATAAAGCAGGTTTCTTAGAACCACAGCCTATCTGCGCTGTACGGACTAGGGCGCAAGCAGTTGCTGAGCGCGAAAGGGCGGAGGGGCCCCGGGGTGCGAACAATGCGGCAGACGAAGCGCCTCAGACAATAGACGAGAGTAAGGGAACCGACCGTGGGCCGGACGCGTTCCAGGTAAGCGTTTCGGAGGAAACCGAGGATGAAAATAGAGTTGGTCAGGGCGAGGTCGACGCCCCGGGCAACTCGGAATCAGACGATCAGGAATCTGAATTAGATTTCGGTAGCATTGCTTGGCTCGTTTGGACCCCACCGAATTTGAAACGGCTCAGAGACAAGACAAGGAGCTCGCGCCGTTGATTGAGCGTGCGGAAGGACCCGAGACGGATCGGCACGATTATGTTATGAAAAACGGCCTATTGTTTCGTGTCCGGCATAGTAAGCGCGGAGAGCAGTTCTCTATGTTAGTAATACCGCGGGTGTATCGTGGCACGATCTTAAAACTTTGTCATGAAGTTGCTCACGGCCATTTGGGGGTCACAAAAAGCAAAGATGCCATGGCCAAATATTTCTTCTGGCCGAATTGTTATAAGGATATTGAAAACTATGTGCGTAGTTGCGACAGTTGCCAGCGAGTAGGAAACGGCGGCGAAAAACTTCGCGCGCTTTAAAAATTGTTCCTATAACGGGCGAGGCATTCGAGAAAGTGAATGTCGACGCGTGTGGCCCATTTCAGAATCGGTCACCGAAACAAGTTTATTTTAACGGCGATGTGTTTAGCCACGAAGTATCCTGAGGCTATTCCGATACGGGACCTAACTTCGGTCACTGTAATTGAAGCATTATTAGAATTATTCAGTAGAATAGGATTTCCACGCGAATTGCAACCGACCAGGGCACCTGCTTCACAAGTGCTTTGACAGCGGAATTCGCCGAGCGGTTTGGCATTAAACTGGTGAGAAGTTCGCCGTATCACCTCAATCAAACGCAGTCGAAAGAATGCATCGAACTATGAACCGGCTTATGAAGGTTCTGTGTTTGGAGGCAGGGACGGATTGGGACTGCCAACTTCCCGCTATTATGTTCGCGTTGCGCACGAGTGTGCACGAATCATTAGGTTTTCTCCTGCCGAATTGGTGTACGGGAAGAATCTCCGTACCCCATGACACTTCTTTATGAAGGCTTGGGGAACTGCGGAAGGTGAAGAAAGTTCTGTAGTTGAGCATGTATTCAAATTAATCAATCGTTTGAAACGCTCCCGCGACCTAGCTCACAATAGAATGGCTGAAGAACAACAGAAACGTAAAGTGTGGTATGACCGGAAGGCGGTCTCACGTACTTTCGAGATAGGCGCTAGGTGTTGGTTCTCGCACCTAACAGGACGCGGAAGCTCGCGGTTCAGTGGATAGGGCCGGGCGAGATTCGCGAGAAAATTTCGGAGCATAACTATGTGGTCCAGATGCCGGGGCGGAAGGAACCCCGCGTCTATCACATTAATATGCTTAAAAGATACCACCAGCGGACAGAGTACTTGAATGTGTTAGTTCTACGTCTGTGACAGACGCAGGTGACGAAGACGCGCTAGATCGCTATGCGCTTAAATTGGATTGTTGCGACTTTGACGCGGAAGAAATGCTGAGCGGGACTGAGGTCGAACCTGAGTTTCGCAACGCTCTGAAAACGGTCATTTGTAAGTACAGTTCTATATTTAGTGAGAAGCCGGATTGACAGATATCACTACCATGGATATCGAGTTAACTGATACCAGCAAAGTGGTTCGAAGCGTACCCTACCGTACATCGCCGAGGCAGGCTAAAATATTACGGGAAGAAATCGATAGAATGCTTCGCGACAACATCATTGTGGAGGCGGAGAGTGATTATACGTCTCCCATGATATTGGTTGAAGCACCGGGCAAGAAACCACGGCCCTGTATCGATTATAGGCGCCTCAACGAAATTATTAAGACCGAATACTTTCCGTTACCCAATCTCGAAGAACGGATAGAACAGGTAGCTGCAGCAAAAATTATAAGTGTACTGGACCTTTGCAAATGTTTTTGGCAGATCGGTCTTACGGAAAGGGCGCAAAGGTATTCGGCGTTCGTGACCAGTTTCGGCACGTACCGGCGCTTAGATTACCTTTCGGAATAAAGAACGGTCCCTATCAATGTTGTCGTATTATGGCACCTTATTGAATAAATGCCAAGAATTCGCGGTACCGTACCTTGATGACATCGCGGTTTTCAGTAACACTTGGCAAGAACACATTCGACACCTCGATACGGTCTTTCGCATATTAAAATCCGCCAAATTGACAGTGCAGCCGCGCAAGTGTTTGTTTGCGCGGGCTAACGTAAAATATCTTGGGTACGTAGTCGGTAACGGGAAATTGCGGCCGGCCGAAGCCAAGATACAAGCAATCAGAACTTTCCCAGACCAGAGTCAAAGAAACAAGTGCGTTCTTTGCTCGGTCTGGTAGATACTATCGACGTTTGATACCAGGGTTTGCGGAGAAAGCGGCAGCGCTTACTGATGCGCTGCGAGGACGCGAGCGCCAAGGTAAAATCGTCTGGACAGAGGCATGTGAAACATCTTACAATGAGCTGCGACAAGCTCTCAGTGAGAAAACAGCGGTATATGCACCTGATTATACCAAGGAATTTCGAGTTCAGGCAGATGCTTCTCGGAGAGGCTTAGGCGTGGTTCTCTACCAAGTAAATGACGAGGGAGTAGAACAACCAGTCGTTTTCTTAGCCGTAAATTAAATGATGCCGAAATTAATTATGGCACCACAGAACTAGAGTGTTTAGCGCTGATTTGGGGGTTGGATAAACTTAAGATTTATCTCGACGGGCAGGCCACAATTCAGGTCGAAACCGACCACAATCCGTTGGTCTGGTTGCGTAATACGGCCGGCAAAACCCCAGATTATTACGCTGGTCTCTTTAATCCAGCACCTCGATTTACGCATCAGGCACAAAAGGGCTCAGAAAATGTTAATGCAGATGCGCTTAGTCGCATGTTTGATGATGTGAATTGATCCACCGGCGAGAATAGGAACACGCACGTTCATGACATGTATAAATGTCGGTGAAATTCTATGTAAATAATTTTGTAAACTCAAGGGTAAAATTGTTGTGTTTTTTTTATATTTTTATATGTAAATACATACATGTGTCAATAAACTCAGTTAAGAACGGCACATGATGTATGTAACGAATTCCACAATTATGTAATACTTCAATGCAAGTAAATGTTTTGTATGTATATAGGTAAGGTTTAAATGTAATGGCAACATAGCTTAGGTGAAAGGGAGGGGACAGCCAGAATTTATTACTTCGATTAAATAGGGTTTAATATTCTGGTATAATTATACATGTATCATGAAAATTTGGATGTAGACGTGAGACCTCTACATCCAAATTTTTCATGAACATGAACATAATTATACCAGAATATTAAACCCTATTTAATCGAAATGTGAAATAAATCTCTGGGCTGTCCTCCCTTTCACCTAAGCTATGTTGCCATTTACATTTAAACCTTACTCCTATATACATACATAAGTATTCTTGACGCATCTTGAATTACATATGATCCTGAAATACAAACATTTACTTTTACATTGAATATTACATAATAATTCTTGACGCATCTTGCATTACATGAAATCCTGAAATATAAATGTAGCGTCGCGTGGTTCGGCGCCGCGGCGTCGGGCCGCGCCGGGCCGCGCCGGGACGCGCCGGACGCTTCGGGGAAACCGCTCTGCCGGATGCTAAGTGGGGGTGTGAAGGCGACGGCGCCTCGCCGCGCCGGCTGGAAAACCCGTAGGAATCCAGGCTGGAAATTCCTGAAAGGGACGCGCGGATGCGAGGCTAAGAGATGTTGGTTGCAGCCCTGGAAGGGCTGGCCAGCGAGCCGTATGACGCCCGCTGCTTGTAGGGTGGGGCGAGCCCAACGGATATATAAGGCCGCACCGACAGGCGCCTCGTGGGATACGCTGGTGTCGAAAGACGAGAGGTATCTCCAGTGCTATATTGCACGTGATCTTCGGGTCGAAGATCGGTTTGGCGACAGGCCATGTAACTGGTATAGTTACGGGACTCTATGTCCGACAGCTTCGCACCTCGCGTTGCTTTTTGCTGCTTTCGAAGCAGTGGTACTGGGCGAGGCCTAGGGACGGTCGCGGGGTTTCGCGGCTAAGAGAATTGAAAGGTTGCCAAGGGGTTAGATTTTTGTATTGTAATCACTGTACATTAATTGTAAATATACTGTAAATATATTGTAAATATCAATCAGAACAGTCGTCTGTGTTTTTTCATCCTAGTACGTCACATTACCAAAGAAATCCCATTCCATTATTCCGATTTCGAGAAAAAATACTTCACATTTTTATTTCCCACTCTACATACTACGAAACCTCATTCGTTCCCCTCCCTCTCTTGTTGTTTTTCTCGAACATGGAATTTTCGATTACATAAAATCCCACAAGAGCAGAAAAAATCTCGGACACGTCCAGTCCTCGATCGCAGTGAGAGGTGTAGAGCGGCCATCGTTGTTTTCATTCGGCCATACCTCGCGGCGGCGGCGGCAGCTGAGGCAGCGAGGAAGTTGGGGGAGCGAAAAGAGTTGCCACAGTCCATTCTCGCCTCCATCTGGCCGTGCCTACGCCTCGCCTTCGCCCCTTCCGCCCTGCCAGCGTCCTCCTTTCTACGCCTCCTTCCAAAAATTTGCACTCACACCCAAAATACCCCCACCCCAAAATCCCCTAACCAAAATATGCCCCCGTCCAAAATACGCCCCTCGCCAAAATACGCCCCCGTCCAAAATACGCCCCGAATCAAAAGACGCCCCGAATCAAAATACGATCCCATCCAAAATTTGCCTCTGATGGTGCAAATGGTCTGCCCCGTCTTATGTTGCTCATGTCCCACCGTCCTCTGCCATTGACCCTACCCTTTTTCCTGCTTCTTAAAAGCACCCCTTCCTCGCCCGTTGTTTCGACCCGAAAGCGCTCTCGCCCATGCCCCACTCTCTCCCACGCCTCTCACTCCATTCTGCTGTTGCGCCTTAATTACTTATACCCCCTCCCACAGGATTTGCTACTACAAACTACACTCGACCATCTAGGTCGAGTTCTGTCGCTTTCGGGAGGAGAATGGTTGCAGGGTGCTCTGATCGCTTTTTTCCGTCGTTTCTCTGTGCAACACCAGGCGAATGCCGGAGCAGTACCTTTGTAAACGGTCCACGGACCGCGAGCAATCTTTCCTTCCTCTTCCTTCTCCTATCCTCTCTCCGAACTAACATACACGTTCACTTACATGCTCTAGACTACCACATGCCAGGATACCGGTCGGTTCACAATTAATTACACGAAAGTTTGAAGAGCAATTAATTTAATTTTTGCGTAATTAATTAGCAATTAAACGCTCTATAAGATGGCATATTTGGTTTTGTGGTAACTAATTGTGGTAGATCCAGCGTAATCTTCCGCTAGCTCACCATTTATTACGCAAAAAATTGAAGAGCAAAAAAATTATTTTTTTCGTAATTAATTAGCAATTAAATCGCTCTACAAGATGGCGCATGTGGTTTTGTAGTAACCGTTTTTTGGTAGTGCCAGCGGAAATCGGAAGTGCTAGTTTTTAATTAATTACTCGTCAATTTGAAGAGCAATTAAGTTTATATTTGCGTAATTAATTAGCAATTAAATAGTTCTAAATGGTGGCGTATGTGGTTTTGTTTGGTTTGTTTTTTTCGTGTTTCCGGGCGCCTCAACTGCTTTGATCATTAGTCCCGTTAGTGTAGTGCATGTTTTTGATTCTTTGGAGATGGCGGTGGTCTTCCCCAGCTGGATAGCGAGATCCGGCACCGACCTACTGTTGGCTAGTGGGGTTTCCCCCTAACCAGAACTCTCTCACCAGCGGCGCATCGCCACAGCCGGGACAAGCTCTAAGCTCCCGACCGGTCTTCCGGAATATGTGATAGTGTGGTGCATGTAAGTGTAAGTGTGTGTGTAAGGGTGAGGATATGACAGGGAAGAGGGACAGCGCGCGGTCCGTGGCCCGTTTGGTAGGGCACTGCTCCGGCATTCGCCTGGTGTTGATCGCAGAAACCACGGAAAACTACCGATCAGAGCAGCCGGCCGCTAGAATTCTCTTCCAGACAGCGACTGAATTCGACCTAGCTGAAAAGCTAGTGTCGAAAATCCTGCCGCCGTCAGGACTCGAACCTAGGACCTCCAGGTCAGAGGCGCTGCAGTGACATCAGTTGATGCACTGAGCTACCGCTCCCGGTGTGGTTTTGTGGTAACCGATTTTGGTAGTGGTAGCGTAAGAGAGGTGAGGGACTCAGCCCCGCCGGGGACACTCATCCCCACTGAACCGCAATTGTACACTTCATAAGCCGCCTCGTCACCGTCCCTCGCCGATTCGGTTGGATAATAATGGCGTGGTAATTTATAAATTGCCATAGATACTTCAGAACATTCCTAATAATAATTTTAAATGGTAACGTTCAAAAATATGTTAAAAACTGAAATTTTATAGTGATCGGAAATTGATGAACGCTTGAGTTTCTTTCGTTTTTTATAGGAATATTCAGTGCTGCAACCAGGAGTTTCCTATGGCAGTTGGGGCTCTAGTAGGTGTAGTATCCAGCCGATTTAATGTTTTTCCATTCCATTCCATTCATTCACAATGTATGTCCATCTTTCAATACTTCCCCACATTTAACTAACATTGTTTCCATTGACATGGTTTTGTACAAAATGGCAACTGACACGTACCAAAGTCACAATTAAAGGAAGAAATCGTGCTACATTTTCTCTGCTTGAGTAATTTGCAGAGTCGTTGTCGAATGATAATCCCAAAAAATATTGATACTACAGCAGGCACAGTGTGCTGTAACGTTATTCTATGGAGCGGAAGGAAATACTATGATGCTCTTGAACTGGTGTTGGAGTCGTTCTACGAGAGTAGTTACAAAGAAGGAAAGAATGAGATCACACAAATTGCGAACAACGAAAAGATGGTCTGTACGTATACGGTAGACAGTAAGGCTGAAACGAATATACTAAATTAGACGAGAGCTGCATAAATATTACTGTCATACTAATGATATCTATTGAAAAACAAAGTTAAAATTGCTTTGAGAATGTTTAATTTGAACATATGATTTTTTCATGTTACAAATAATAATGAGAATAGAATGTTAACACTTCTAGATACATTTTTCGACATGGACATGGGAAGTCTGAAGGAGATAATGCAAACATTCGGGCAAAAGAACAACTGAAAAGAGGAAAAGCAAAAGGATAACGCGAATGGTGAGATACTGGGATTCGTTGCAAAAAAAAGCTAAAAAACGTGAGAATAAACGCACAGCGTTGGCGTTTCACCCTGTTGGCTTTTCCGCTCTTTTGTTCTCACCCTCTCCCCGTTGACAAACCAGCCTAGCGAGAAACACATGTTATTCTCACAACGTTTTTCATTCTTGATTTACATTTTACACCAGAAATCACTCTATACCATAAGGAATATTAAAATGCCAGTTTACCAGATAACTCGAAAACTACTCCAGAATTTTATGAATAAAGCAATGAACTAATCAACATTTTTACCAAAGCTATTTGAAAACCTTATTAAAAATGTAAATAATGGGTAAGAAGCATACGGACCCGATTGATTGAAATTGTTTAGAAGTCTCAATTGATTGAGAATATTTTTCTGATATATCTCTTGTGTCTCATTGACCATTACTATTTATCTGAGTTATGGGGCTAATAATGACCGTAGTGGCCGTAGTAGGGAAACAAATGAACGACATGCAGGACGATGACGTAGCTTGAGATAGCGGTGAAGCCATTTACAAATGAGCTAACTGTAAATGAACGCACTGTCAAAATGAGTGCATGGTAGTAACTTGCAGTTATATTGCCAGCAATGGTCAAACAGTCGCTGTCAGAGCGGTCTCTTCTTATGGTTATCTCTCTACAGCCGTGGGGCGACTGTGAGAACACCGCTCGCAACACGGGCGCTGCTGGTGGCTTTGCGAACCGCAGCCGACGTCGCCACGGCCCCTCGCACAGAGCGCATTTCTGGGGTCTGAAAGGAAAGATTGCGACTGCTGCTGCGGCCACCCTTAGTTGCTCACCACACGTACGACTCCCCTCCCCCCTCCCCGTGAAGAGCGTTGTCACCCCTCTTTCTCCCCCGTTTCCCTCTTTACAGCTTTTGCCTCCCCCACTCTTTTTTCTGTTGCCTTTCAGCGCCTGCCTCGCTCTATAGACTTCCTTCCTTTGAAGAGTATGATTGTATTATTTACCCCATCTCTTTGTTCTAATCGCCTTTTTGTCAAACTTCTAAAAGCAAATTTCCCTTCTATTCTTTTATTTCGCCTCTAATTCTTGTTTGAAATAAGCTCACTTTCCCTATTTATCGACAATCTCACTTTGCTCATCATTCTCACATACTGGCATTGACAATAATACTCGACATGTTTTATTGAATCCATGCTCTCATAACATACTTGCTATTCATCCTAATCTGCCAATTTTCATTCCCCATTTTCTTCCCAGTGGCACACATTTGCAAGCGTTTTCTAGGTTCACCGTGTTCTTTCTTCTCTTCTTCTCAATACTACTCTGACACGTTATTTTTTTATCTCCCGTTCGTTTCGTAACATTCGCTTCGCTGCTCTTTTTCCTCTCGTGTTCTTTTCGCCTGCTCCCTCCGGCGCCCGCCGCGCTGCCGTGGTGCCGCTCGGCTACAACGTGATTTATCCATTGCCGCCAACTTCCGCCCCAAGATTTACTGCCCCTACTTGCAGCTGCATTCAAACTTTTTCCATAAAATGTACGGATTATGGATTATTAAGTTGAAACAACTTCTGCTCGGGCGAAAGATAAAAAAAGCACAGTAAACATTTGCATGTTCAAGTGTAACAGAGGATGCTTTAAACATGAAGTGTTATCGGATTTTTTCCCGTTTTTGTGAGACGAAGTGGGGCGCAAGGAAGCAGTACATGTTCACCGTTTCTATGAATGTCCTCACATAAATCCGTCCCCGACTTTTATGTTGAAACATTACTACAGAATATCTAAATATACGCATCTGCTCAAAGCAAATTTTGTTTGTTTTCAATTTTTGATATATTTTGTAATCAAAGTACTTCTTTTAGGCAAATTATTCAGAATCGAAGTTTTCAATAGCGCTTATGATTTAAATTATCTTCAGATATAAAAAACTTAATAGTGTTATAATAACGGGGTAATGTTTTAATAATGGGGTAGGGTCCTAATAATGGGGTAAGTGTTCTTATAATAGGGTTCTAATAAGGTAGCAAAATAATACAAGATTCGATATACGATCTACAAATCACGAAAGAGGAAACAAACGGCCACCTCGATGAAGCGGTATTTTTACCAGACATTTTTTCTTTGAAGCGACTGATTTTCTCTTAACACTCACGTAAATATTTCATTTTTCACATTTCGTAGATTGACTTAATTAAGCGATCACTCTAGTGATGCTTATTCTTTTTTATCTTATTTCTGCCTCTTCGACATAATTGTTTATAGAGGTTTCTAATTAGTCAGGTCAGATTATTAAAATCGGCAAAATCTATTATCGCCTATTTCACTGGAAAATTAATTTCTTTACCAGATAAAAGATTTTAACAAAATGTCTCTACGACATAATAAGTTCACTTCGTCGATTCCACAGGTTTCTCGTAAAAATTGCTAATCCCTGCTTTCCGTGTGTGGGAACATATCAACGACTCGCTGAGCCCGTCACGCACGCGCATTTACTGAAGAACAATCACGACCCCTTCGTCTGCCGATCCTACTCGAAAGAATTTACAATCATATTTTTTTTAATTTTGGGGGTGAATACTGCCTAAGAACATCCGGATCCAACCTTTCTCCCTTCACTTCCCGACTGTCGCCCATCTATCCTTCACCCGCACCCGAACTGTCCCTCATCATTTCCCAATTTGTCATGTATTCGTCCTCTAAAACACACGGCTTCAGAATTTACTTAGCCTCCAAAAAGGTCGTGTCCCCGTGAGACACGCAAACCTGGCTTCAACGGCCTATGGAGCCTAGGAGTTAATTACGATTAGAATGTGTTTTTTTTTGCAATCTTATTTTTTGAATGTCGTAATCTGAAAACTTTTACTTTTTACTGTCTGTATGCGTAGTATAGAGAAAGTTATGTAATGTCGCGGAAAATCGATTTCGAGACTGCAACAGAAATACACTTTTTGGCATCCCCTGATGCCCAAAAAGTTTTTTTTTTTAACGTCCGTCCGTCGGTCCGCCTACACTACAAGCACCTAAACCATGCGTACAATCTTTTCCAAATAGAAGAAACCCCTTTCCATCTGACTCTAGTTGAAGCTTTGAAATTTTGAACGACATTCTTTAAAATTTGAGGATACTTTATGCTGTGTACCACAGCAAGTGTGCCCCGAGGATCGGTATGGTGGGCACACTGTACTAGGCAGTGTAGTTGCGGACCACTGTGGCCGCTGCAGGGTTGCGCCGCGGGGCGCGACCAGGGTAGGAATGAGTAGTTCCGAATGACACCACCAGGAGCAGGGCGAGCGACGGCGCTTTCCCGTGGGCATCTTAAAAAGATTACACCAATGTGTGTTTTAAGAGGAATCTTTGAAATTTTTAGATCTTGTTCGATGGTTCCAAGACACAATAAAAAATATTTTTTGGTATTTTTTCAAACATATTAGTTTGTGTTTGAATATGGGTCTGAGAAAATATCAAAAAATATTTTAATAGTATAAATTGTTTTCTTATTTATCTCTTTTCAGCCAGATAAAACGGTGTTAAGTTGTTGAAAAAAATAAAATTAAAACCTCTTTTTTTGCTTTCTAGGGGTATGGGTGGTAAGACGGGGGCTAAGAAACTTTCAAAAATATTATTTTTTAGTTAGTATTATAATGTAACCGCTTATACGTCATTTGGTTGAGAGGAACTTTTTCCCATCCGGGGTACCCTTTAAGAAAAATAAAGTAAATGTCAAAAACATAAATGTAAGGCGCGTTTTTTAACGTTTTTATTTTGTACCAGAACACACATCATGATAAACACCGTTCAGCAAGAAACTACTGGACTGCGCTCAATCGCAGGGATTCATCAATAAACAGCGTCGTGGGGGCTAGGCGCTCCGCGTCGGTGTCAGCGCAGCAGCAACGTCGCGGCCTGCGTAGCTTATGCTAAGTTCCCAATTTCCCGCTCCGGCGCCGTGCTGAAGGCGGGCGATGCGAGATGGCTGGGGAACTCCGTGAAGCGAGCAGCGAAGAGAGAGGACGGTGGGAGAGGACGGACCAAAGCACGGGTGAAGAAAATGTAGGGGGTGTGAAAACGTAAGATAAAGGATGAAAGCGGACAGGATAATGGGAAAGCGGGCAGGATAGAAGGCGGACGTCGAAAGAACAGAAAGAGGCTGGGTGAGGTTGTGAGATTGTGTGTACGGACGACTGAGCGAGGATGTGGCCAAGAGGGCAGAGAGTGGGCGAGAGAGTGGGCGAGAGAGTGGGCGAGAGAGAGAGAGAGAGAGAGAGAGAAGCAGTTGGTTGGGTTGGTGGACTGTTTGGCTGGAGAGCGAGGGCGAGAGGGCGGGCAGGCGCTGGGCAGGCGCTGGACCGACGCGCACGACGTGGCGTGTATTCCCAGTGCGAGCGTAGATAAGCGTTTCCGACGCCGGCGACGGTGCTGGCGTGGCGTCCGGCTGCTAATCGAGATTCATGGGCGCAATAATTCGGAGGCGGAAGTTAACGCGGCCGTGGCTCAGGCGCGCGCCCGCCCGCAGCGCCACCGCCCTCCGCCCACGGCGGCCCTGGCCGCGGAGGAAAGTGATTCTTTCACCACAAAATTTGGTTATAAGAGTGAACGTCAGTTTAAAATTATAATTTTTAAAGGAAATTAGATTAAAACAATGCCACTAAAAACATGCAAAATCATGCATATGATGAAGTTTAGTGATTAAATACATTATCTTTAAAATACTATTATCACTGCCGCGTGTATTATATATGCAACAACATAATTTGATGACCTATATTTGTATTAATATTCTTAAATATACATGCATAATTTGTTGAACGGGCGTCAATGGGCCTTCCTTATACGAAATACCGTGTATCTGCCCTTGCCTGGCACTTTGTTCTTCTCCGTTGCGGTCGATAGCTTGATGTCCAAGATTCTTTTGAGCATTCAAAGTTGCTACGGAGGAATAAGTTATCCTCTTCTATATAATTTCAATAGTATAGATGAGTTTTCCGAATTTCTCGTGCAACCAATCTTTATAATTACGTATATAAAGAAAGAGAATTTCACAAAGACGTGACGAATTGACCTTTAACTTTAAAAAGTTTTAAGGTTTTGTTAAGAATTTAATCCAAATATTCACGTAAAATGCAACTTGCAACACTATGGCAAGATTGTTGAAATCTATATATTTATGTAACTCCAAAACGAAGCGTTTTAGTCTTAAATGTGGAAGTTTGAAGCAGAAGACCTCAAAGAAACGTTCCTCACACCCTAATCTACAGGATGAGATCTTTAACATGCTATTAAATTTTTGCTGATTCGGTGCTTCTCGATTCTACCCGACCTGTTCAGAGAATCTGCAACTGTACGGGAAATTAAACTAATTACTGATATTCTATGCGATTAAATTGCACAGAATGTGCCTCTCTGTTTTGTAATGAAGTTAAATAGGAATAGTTGAGAAAGACACTACGTACATGTACTGACAAAGATGTATTGTTATGGTAAAATATGTTCAGTTTTTGCTGATACCAGGAGACGTATAGAATAAGTGATGGAGGACAGGAGGGTGTTTAAGAAAAATATAAATTATGAGCTTAATATGTGAATGAAAGAATAGGAAAGAGAGTGGGATTTAATATGACGGAGTACTCGCAGGGGTACGCTTGTTAAGAAATATCAGAGATCTCCTCAAAAATACTGGACTCTTTTAATTTAAGCCTGATATATTACTAAAATACGTAAGATGCAAATACTTTTTTTTTATAATTATAGAAGTAAAGATAGGAATGCTTTACTAGAATACATATTTTAATATAAATACTTACTGTACAATCACAATATATTTTCAACGTAAATATTTTATAAATAGGTTTCTCGCACACGAAAATATTCGGGTGTTTCATTATGTTTATTCTCACCGCCGATGTGATGTTGGCTGGCTCTCAGGTGCCACAAGTCCAATATTCAAATGTAAGTAAGATGATTAACTGCAACTCACCTGCAACAGCAAAATGGTGCATGTAGAAAAAAGTGCATAAATGTTTTGCTATGCATTTGTTGATTGTGAAATTACGTAAGTAGAATAAAAATCATGAGTTACATAATAAAGGTATTCCTTGATCGTTGCTAATTTTTTACATTATATGTAAGATTTGTGCATTAAATTAAATTAACTCTTATGTAAGCAACATTTTACTTGATATTAATTTAAGGTAATTTAATTACTAGATTCTAATCTAAACATATCTTTGATGGTAGTAGATTGTAACTAGTTCACCTCTTCATCAACATGCAAATAAGATACTGAGTCAACTGGAACACGTCTCGCGAAAAACGATTAAATTTTGTGGTGGGGATTCCTCTTATTCCTGGCAAGTCACGCGAGTTGTGCAGCTCGCTCTTCACTAAAATTCCTCTTCATTTGCAAGACGCCCCAAGGACTCAGTAGAGTTCACCACCTGTTGTAGAACAAGTGCCTGTAAGACTGAGCAGAAGCGCACGACTTCCGAACTTTTAATATTTATGGCCCGACGCAAATTATACTGCTCCTGCTCGCTGTACCGGCCATGGAAGCAGAGATCGAGACTAATGAACTTAAAACTGAAAAGTTTGCAATAAAATTAGGACTAGATGAATAAGCAGAATTCCCATCTTTTCGTGTTCAACTATGCTGTCATGTCTGTATTATCAATATATTGTTAAATCAATTGTTTCTCCCATAGTAATTTCCCCGTTTTAACATGAACCCTTTTTTGGTCAGAGAACTGATTGAATGGTACCCATAGTTTTGTATTAGGAATAAAATTCTCTTTCGGTTGTCGGTACAGGTTTGAGATTGGGAATGCCATGGACATGTGAGTGTACGTCGGTTGAGTGACGACATTCCAAATTTCACATTTACAAGTTTATGGAAAAGAAAATCTGAGACTTGTGAGGAGAAGGTTCCAAGATATTAGTTCACAAGACAGCCGGTTCATAGAGTAAAAAAATTGTCTTTGGCTACGAAATAAAACGACTTCACGCAAGTCGAAACCGTTCTCCTGCAATGTGACAATTTTTTTTATGTGACCGTTTTTCTGTGCACCGACAGTAGAGGAATTAGCCCATCTCCCTGTCCTAAGAATGGGAGCGAGAATACGAAGGAAGGATCGCATGCAGAATGTGGTCCATTCTTTAAGGCACTACTCCGGCATTTGACAAAATACCAGCATTAGTTTCTTGCCCATATGTTTGACTAACGACGAAAGTTCTTCAGGAGGCTTCATTTAATTTTATTGGGGTTTACGGGTCCTTCAAATACTCAAGTCTTTGAAGCCCATGAGTGATGATCTAATGAACAGATAATAGCAGATGGAAAAATGTCGTACGGGAGGCATGGGCAATGAGAGAATCCCGAGGAAACCTGTCGAGACCTCGCTTCATACACCATCTGTTCCACATGGATTGGCAGGGCATCAAACCCGTGCTTGAGCTGCAGAAACCCTATCACAGAGTGACGACAGCAATCAGAGGAAACGACCCGTCTAAATAAAATATTTCCTCCACTGTAGTAAACCCTCGTTAGCACGAGCACGCTTAATACGTATTTCGCTGTAACACGAACAAACCGTCGGTCCCTGCAAGGGAGTACATAGTACGGTCATTTATAATAATCGGATAACACGAATTTTTATAACACGAACTCCGATTGTTTCGATCCCTTGGAATTAGAGTTTACTGTATATTTAGTTTTCCTATCGCACCCAGTTCAATTATCATGTGCACTTCGGATCTAGGAACCTAGAAGACTGTCACGAAGTTCGCCGTCTGTTGCGAAGACATGTTGCCGGAGTGTGAGGGCGCTTGCGAGTTTCCAAGTTTTAATACTTATGGCACAAAGCGAATGGCGACGGCACACCAAGCACATGACGACGCAGTGGGGCGGAGACGTATCGTTTTGATTCATCCTTTGTGTGTGTGTGTGTGTGTGTGTGTGTGTGTGTGTGTGTACGATTTGCAAGCTCTACAAATAGTGTGTTTTAAATGTAAGTTTATGACATGTACATTAGATGACGTAAAAATAAAAATAAAATCGCTATTCAACACATAAGTTCAGCATTTTGTGATATTAATTTTGTCTCCTTAATTAGTACGTGATGATGATGATGATGATGATGTCGTTTTGAAGTTACAAGAAACTACTTCATGCTGTAACTAGCTTCACAGAAAACAGACATTGTGATCTTTTTTCAAATTTTGTTTTTGTTTTGTGTTATCTTGAATAATGCATTCCTTAAAGTTCTATAAATAACGGACAAGATATGATTACGAGAAACTTAAGTTTTTGTTTCAATCAAACATAATTTGATTTAGAATCGAAAATCATTCACTGGGCGCAAAAACGTTATCTTTTTATATCCGCCCTAGTCAGTAACATCGTCTTGTCTCTTTCTTTAAATAGCAAAGTGTAGAGTGCTGGTCAATCATTATAATTGTTGGCATACCAATACTTAAATTCGTAATACGGATTATTTCAACATGCATCAAACTGCTGTGCATTCTCTGTTCGGTTTCTTTAAGAAGGCGCAAGAGGCTTCGCTTCACGTTCGCTTTCTGGCAGAACGGCCGGAATCTTTTGAGCCCATGAGGGATAGAACATGCACAGTTTGAAGGTACTTAGGATAAGAGTGGAGTCAGGATGCGGAAAAAAAGACTGCTTGCGATCCGTGAGTAGATTTTATTCTTTTGTTGCTGTTTGTTTGTTTTTGTTTTGTTTTGCCTAGGAAGCCACAGAAGGCGTTCAAGTATTCGTCACGGAAACGACCTATCAGGTTGTCAAATTTAAATTTTCATTCAGCCAGTAGTCGGGGCCACTGAAACATATCATGGCGTAACAACTATAAATAGATACGATTTTTTTCTCCAATTTGAAATTAATGTTATTTTTATTAAGCTGCATATGCATGTATATACATATGTAAAAGTTTACATTCAGAATATTCTTTCTGTTTGTGTTATGAGCTTATATTCTATATTCCGTAAAAAATTAATAAAAAGTAGTTTTTAATATTATGCTGTGAACTATTGCATTTGTTTTTTTTAAAAAATTTTATGATTATTGATGTTATTCCAATGTAATCCGTTCCGAATTTGTATAGATGAGCGCCAGGAAGAGATTACGCTAATACTATCATACAGGTCAACCTTCAACTCTGATTATAAATAAATTAGTGTCCGGCTACCTGGGTCGATGGGTTTCATAGAAATAATCACTATTGTCTGCTAATAGATGATTATCCGATCTGCCATCTATACAGAGTGGTTGAGGAATCTGAAAAGCAAATATATTTCTATCTTCTTACGTCGTTATTAGAATTGGCTCAATGAGAATCATGTATTCATTTCACAAAACATGGAAATTTATTAAACGATTTTGGTACTTATTAATTCTATTCAATATAAAAAAACTTTGGACATGACCTGTTCCAACCTTATAATGTAATATTCGTCTTCGCGCGCTCTTGGACGACAGTGCCTCGTTGTACCGTCTTCATTCTTCTCCGACGTCGCTGTCCTCAGGTCCAGAAACCATCTTCTCTCTTCTTTTCTTGCAGAAGCGCAGTTCAATCACCGTTCATCACTGCTACCGAAGTAAATAAAGCCTAATTCGTTCGCCAATTTACGAATTCCAAGTTCATCCCACGCGTATGCTGAATACTCAACGATCAACAAACTATCTGCTGTTAGCATTCCAGTCCAGTTACTAATAAATTCGCCTAAGCCCTCAATGTCCTTCAACTCGTTCACTTGAAATATTTTAAGTCTTACCGTCCACACATAGCATTCAAATTCACGTTCTACCAATATCTACTTCCCAGTAAATGCTTACAAGTCCCCCCAAAAACTAACATTATTTGTTGACGATCCGTTCAACACCACGGCATCAGTGAGAATGAATGCCTATCATATTCTTTCAACCCTTCAAAACTCGCTTCAACTTTTCGATAGTATGTTTATAGACAAGCTCGATGTACTTCCGTGCCTAGCCAATCCCTAAATTTCTTATAAAATGAACTAGCCGTCTCCGCGATTGTCACTGCATGAAGGTTGTTGATCTTGACGACGGCTCGCTTACCGTTGCTATGCTAACATATTCACCTATATTTATCCCTATAATTTATGTTGTTTATAATAAATATTGTACTATATTATGTCTCACATATTGGTACGTCACTGTTTATATATATATATATATATATATATATATATATATATATATATATATATATATATATAATATACTTTTGAAAGTATTAATTATTTTCTATATGTGATAACGTATTTATAGAAATAAGAATGAGGCATTGTTTTTTCTTAAGTGTTTATTGTTGCAGCAATAGAGACTTATGCAAAATATGCCACAATCAACCCGACAAAACAGCACCTTCTATTTATTTCTATAATGAGGCCAATGTAAACAGCACTCTATTTCCTACCGTAATATCTTGTTGGCAAGTATACGTCATTCAGAGCATAAAAAAATGTAGAAACGTCTTATGCAAAATACTATAATTACTATAAAATACTATCATTGTTATTATTGTTATTATTAGTATGATTGTTGTATTATTATTATCGGCCATTACTATACATTTCAGAATTTTGAAGAGTTGACTAGCTTAGAAGCTCAAGTGGCATACCGGGAGACCCAGAACGATGTTCGGCTCGTGTAGTCAATTGTTTGAACAGGTAAGCATCATTTGTATTTTTTTCTCGAATCGGCCATCATTGGACCACGCGATACGTGCAACCCACCGGGCTCAGACTTAAACATAAGGGTAGGCGTACTTATTTGCTCCCCAAGGTTGTTAGCCCTGGGGGATGGGGTGAAGTTATGATGATGATGATGATGATGATGGATGATGAAATAGACACACACAAACGTACAGAGACAACCACAACACAATCATGCCCGAGACAGGACTCGAAAGCGCGATCCTCTGAACCGAGATCGCCACTGCAGTACTCCTTAGCGATCTCGGCCATCGGATCGGCTGTATTAGTTTTATTGTTACGGAGAAACGTGGCCGGGACCACCGTGCTGTGCGGCGCGGAAGCGAAGGTCGAGGCCGGCGGCGGAGGCCCCTGGCGCGCGCGCCAAGTCGGCGTCGCCGCGGCTCTTGGCACGCGCCCGCCCCCGCCGTCCAAACGGCTATTTTCACTTGCTGCAGCACTCGGAAGGCCCCAGGCCGCGGCCCAAGCGGCGCCCGCGAGAACTGCATCTGAGGACCTCCCCACGGCGGAGAGGTGTCTCGGCCAAACATGTGGGAGCTTTGCGGAAAGCGGGCAACGATGCTGGTGGCACTTTTCGTGAAACTGCAATGGTCATGAAGTGCAAAGTTGGAGTACAGCTCTCGTTCTGAATACAATGAACGAAGCGAGGATATGTACTTACAATGTTCAGGGCATTTTTTTATAATGAGCGTGTTAAGAAAGGAACATTGAAGCAGACGTTTTCAAACAAAATAGTTGGTCAAGCCTAATTTTCAGGAAATAAGATATATCCTGTGAATAATCTTATTCATAACTTGCAATTATTAATGCAACGTTGCTTGTATTAAATGCCCGCAAAGTTGACGAAACGTGAAAAAAATTTCCCAGTATGGAAATATGATTAAGTTTCTAGTTGGTGCAAAAATGGCTTGAAAAACTAGTCAATCGGTAAAACCATTATTTCATCTCGTTCTCACAGTTGTGATATTTATCATGCTGTTACTACTGTTGATGCTACTTTTGCTTCAACAAGGTGTATTATTTTTCTTGTAGAGATATATCCTCTAGAGATATTTTGGTGATTTCCGTGAAAGACCATATTACACTTACAGACCAAATAGGATGCATCCCGAAAACGTTCATTTGAAACTTTAATATAATACAAGAATGTTGCAAGCTTCGAGTTGTGTAAGAAGAAATAATTATTTCCCCAGCTAGACCACTCATTCATTAATCTACTCGGCTTTATCTGCTCGCAACTACTGTGTACGTTCGTATTCATAATATTAATGTCAAGCTAAACACCACCTTGGTATTAGGGCCTCAATCAAATTGTCTCCTCACTTATATTTCGCCATTGCTTCATTTGTCTTCATCCTGTCTTCCAACGCTTTTCCCGACGACGTCGCCAACTATCCCGATACGCTTGTCCGACGCCACGTCTCTTTCGTAACAAACATCCTGCCCTTGGCAACGAGGCAGTCGTTATGGAACAGTCCGCATCTACTGCTTTATACCGGCATGAAAGTAGGGCAATTTGGAAAATAATATCCTAAATACTAATAAAAACAATCGTAATTTATATTCGTAAAAATATAGTATAGTGCATAGTTTTATAACTTTTTTTTTAATTGACTTATGTAAATCCCTATGAATTGGCACAAAGGCATTTAAACAAAAATCATTTTGTGCAGAACACGACTGTACTTTATCACCTTAACTGCGCAATATAGTGACAACAGTAAAAAAAGCAATTTCTTAAATGTTATGTTCTATTCGTCTATCAGCAGCTGTGTTCATATATAGTCTACAAATGTGTGCATTATCCCCGATTTCATAGACCTGTTTATGAATAATAGTTTCTTGTAGATAAAATAGTTTTGTTATTCTTATTCTAGCACGTAATTGTTATGTTAAAAGTAGGCACTTTTGAGTGACAGGTGTCCATTGGATATATGCTCTATTATATGAAAATATCTTTGGGATATTTTGCTAATTCAATTTTGAAGAACAAATAACACATTTCAGCACACTTTACCCTATCTACTCAAGCACTTACCTCTGTGCATCGTGGAACTCGTCAATACCTGCACGCGCATCAATTGGATGTCCGTGTATTTCCGCACGCGCGCATGTTCTCCCATACGCTCTTTCGCGTACTTACACGCGTGTACGTGCTCGCCCACTTGCTCACTATTCAGCGCCTTCCTACCCACCTACCCACGCATTGCAACGTCACAATCGTCTGCCCATTATCTTTCTCGAAACTACCTTGTAACAAACGTTTGTCATAATGAAAGAAAGAAAGACTTTTTCTTTGTAAATAAAATATTTATTATACCTATTCTTAGTCATATAATCTCACGACTATCTTCTTACAAATGTACTTCCTTCAGGAATTACTCCTTATGGAACGTAATATAGCAGTCAACTTCGTCTGAATTTTAGAACTATCTATCCCATTCGTATCAGTGTTTCAAGAGTTCTAGTCGATATATTTTTTCGTTTTCTGCCTAATTCGCCCCATTGCTAACAAAATTCAGAAATAAATAAATGAACAGATGATGTTAACTATCCATCCGCCAACACACTAATTCGCACGCTCGCCATACCTATGTATCCTCTGGCGTTCACCAGGACACCCATCCGCCCCATGATGTGCTCGACCCATACGTCTCCTCCAACCGGTACAGAGCCAGCATTGCTGATGACTTCGCTGCAACTCTGACCTGGCTGTTCTAGGGTTCGAGTCCCAACAGTGACGGATTTTTTGACACTAGCGCTATACCTAGGTCGAATTCATCAGTTGTCTGGAGGAAAATTTGAGCAACCGGCTGCTACAATGGGCAGTTCTTTATTGTTTCTCTGACCACTGTCAGACCAATACCGGAGAAGTATCCTAAGAAACTAGCCAAAGACCGCGCGCGAACTTTTCTGCCCCATCTGTGTCCTAAACTCTCCCCTAACACAAACATTCACACTCACATGCCCTACACTACCACACACGTCGGGGGAGTTTTGAGCTTGTCCCAGCCGAGGCGGAGCGCGGCTGGTGGGAGATACCTGGATTGGAAACAAATCGCAAAACGCCGCGTCGGTCGGCACCGGATCTCACGGGCAGGCATCACCGTCACCTCTCAGCGTTACACTCATTAGTGTTGAATGTAGTAATGAATTAATTACTATAGCAGTTTACGTGCCTGCAATTAATACACCAATCCGTCCTATTCCAAATATTCGAAGCCCCTCCCACCATCTCACCCAGCACCAATAATTCGTCCTTCACGAAACGATTTCGCTCTTCACGAAACGCGGCAAGTTGGCGCGGAGATTCTTTCGAGAAAACGCTCTTCCTTCAGAACAAGTTTACTAAGCGGATATACACGTTTTCTGATTCGAAAGATTTGAAATGCAAATACGGTTTTATTTAACACTCATACTCGCCCTGTGCAAACGACGGGTGAAACGCGAGTCGACTCGCGAAGGGAAGCGAGAGGAGCGAGGTGTCCCGTAGAGATAATCAGAGGGAGCTAGGGAATAGTGTGGCGCGAGCGAAGATCTGTGGAAGGGGCTCGAGACATGGAAATAGCAGATGAAAAAAGAAAACTGGGTTGATGGAGATGCATTTAAAGGAAAAACATGATACATGAATACAAGACGCGGAAGGGACTGTGATGTAACGCGTTGTATGCGAGAATATAGAAAGTGACAGACGAAATGGAAAATATGGGCTTTTCTCAAATATCATACGTCATACGGTACTTCAGTCTCTTCCCTTCCTTTCTCAACCTTACCTGATATGAATGGTAAGGGTTGTTCATCTGACGGCCCACGTTGCCTTTTATTGTGGCCAGCGAAGGGTTATTAGTCAAAAGCAGAAATCCCTTGCAACCATGTTGGGCGAGAACAGTATGCGCCTAGCGCAGGCGTCGTCGAGGTTAATGTAAAAATACGTTAAGTTCAGATTTAAGGATGTTTTTCAGTAAAATCAGAAATCCAAAATTATCTGCGTTATGCATGGTATGGCCAGATATCATTCCTGGTTGCATCCCCCTCCCCCGATTCACAGCAGCAGCGCAAACTGCCGAGATGAACAAACGGGGAGGTCAAATGTGAATCGCGCGAGAAATGTAAATATGTAACCATATTAAAGGTTTTACTTGCGGCCCTTGAGAACTTGCAAGTTGGAAATCCCTGGTTTAGGTGGATGGGCGTTGGTGATACTTGAATGGCCATAGAACAATGAGAAGCAGAAAACACTGGAGAACTCCGAGAAAATATGCAGGCATTGCGCTTTATCCACCTCAAATACCAGTTGGGTCGACAGGTATAGGAACGCCGGCAAACAGAGATTTGCCCTTGGTGAGCAGCCTGATCACTACACTACCCACGGGTTCCTCCTTATAAATAGTACCGGGGGATTAATTCTGTATGAAAATGCGTTTCTAGTAAACTTCTAACTTATTGCTAGTGTCAGTGTTGCTCTGGTCTAAGAGGAGGGGTAATATCAAGGCCTTCCCTCCAACTTCCTTCTCATCTTACAAAACTAAAGAAAACTCTTATATTTCACTTTATCGTTACGTACGTATATACAGAGTATTATAGTAGTATTATACGTACATAAAAAATACACGATATACAGAGTATTATACGTAGTATAGAGAAAGTTATGTAATGCTGCGGAAAATCGATTTTGACATTTCAACGGAAATACATGTTTTGGTGATACCTAAAAAGTGGTGTATTTTTTTTTTCCAAAAACGTCCGTCTGGTGTATGCGTACAACACAAACGCCTAAACCATGCGTAGGATTTTTTCCATATTGAAGAAACTCCTGACGTTTTTGCTCGAGTCAAAGCTCTGCGGTTTTGAAAAAAAAAATATATGAAAACCCTTTGGACACTTTTAAAATTTTTCCCAACAATGGCTCTAATTTTGTCTATAAATTTCATGTAAGAATAAAGCAAATTACACTTATAATGATGGCGTTGGTTTGATTTTCACGATGAACTCTGAATTTTTGAAAATTTTGGAAGTTTGAATTTTTTCGGCGTCTTCCTACGACTACAAAATTGAAGATAGAGATCTTTCCTTCAAAAAAAAGTGTCGTCCATAATTAGTTGTTTCATTAGGGTCATGCACATATTTTCAAATCGTTAGTAGTTTCTGCTAAATATTGCCTGAAATATCTGCAATTTTAAAAAATAACAAAATCAAGATTTTCTCAAAAATCGCTCCATTTTTTTAACTTATGGTAGGGATAGTGCTAACTGCACTCTATAAGATGACATAATCGCCATTATGCTCTATTCTTTTGTTTTTCCAAAAATTACAAAAATATAATTTTTTCACTAGCTTCTCACGTCACAATATTTCCATTAGTGGCAATTTGTTTAAATTATTGTATTAATGAGTACATGTGCTTTAAATAATATTGTATAAAGTTTCTCGAAAATTTAACATTTTTCAGTGAAAATGAGCTCAAAATTTTGCATTTTCAGAAACGCTCAAACGCCATTTTCTCAAAAATGGCTCCAATGTTTTTCGTCAATTTTTCGAATGGATAGTGCATTGTTTAATATGACGTAAATTTATTTTGTTTTTCAATAAAAAAAAAATGGGATTTTGCTTTTTAAAACGACTTTAAATGTTTCAATGAATTTTTTTAGGGCGAATTTTTACTATTTGTTAATATTTTTGCAGTAATATTTCGGTTGAACTATTAGGAAAGGAAAAAGTTAAGAAAATGTAAAAAAAAAAAGAATTTTGGGCAGCGATAGATAGCTGACAAGAGAATGGAGCAATGCCGTAAAACGCAGGAAAGGAAATTGTAAAACTTTACCACTAGAAAGTCTGTGCCATTCTGTAGCACCACTAGTTAAAATTGAAATTCCACAATGTAAATTTTTGCATACAATCGAAGTAGTCTATATTTACCGCACATTTATTACATTAAATGAGCAGCTACGTATCAGCAGCTTTGAAAATACAACATATTTTTTTATTAATAACCAATGTGGGAAGAGAACAAGCAATTTTAAATAGCTCCCTACAAATTTCCTTCTTGTGAAACGATTATTGAAATGATTTTACATTTTACAACATATGAATTTTTTTAGTTTCAGCATAGTACGTTAATATTACTTTTACCTAAAATGTCTACATTAAATTATACCTAAATTGGAGTTTAATATTATGTTAATCGAGAAGATGTGTTAAAAATTAAGTGTCCGCAGAACTGATACATTCAGCGAATATTTCATGGACGACGAGCATTTTTATTACGGAATATGGATGATTCCCGATAAAGAATTAATATCAGGTATATAAAATGACAGCGAATGACAGCGTCTCATATCGGTAAAATAAAATAATAAACATTAGTATCAAATATGGGAAAACACTAAAATCTGGGTACATACAAATAGTTCAAGAATGTTTATAAAGACGACTTCGCAAGACTTCCTGCGAATATAAGAACATTCAACAAAACTGGACAATCCTCTTACTTAGAAGGTTTCTCGTGATTTCGTCGTTCAGTGGAAAGATTCCGAACTACCTACGTTATCGCCACTGCCCTAAACTTTTGGCAAGTGTAAGACCATCAGTTTCCTGTGCATGTGTATCATATTTATTTCCACGGGTTTTCTCGCAACTGAACGTAAATTCTTCTACTTTTACGCAACCCAGTTCATGATATACAGGGTGAGTCACGTAACTTTAGCACCTCCTATAACTTTTGAACGGTTGAAGATATTGAAATGCAGTTTTCAGGGAAGTGCATGAGAAAATATGGCTAACTGATAAGTGTATTTATTTATATTTTATCACTTGTATTTTACGAGATATTTGAGGTAACTTTGTTTTTTCAAATGGAACTATACATATTTTTCAGTCTATCATAAAGAGCGTAAAAGACGAATCCAATGATATACATAATGTCATATGTTAAATGAGGATTTTTTTGAGAAATTTTTATTCTTTTGCGACCAGTTCTTAACGGATATTTTGAATGTAACCGACGCCACAGAAGGTCACGCAGCGCTCCACCAGCAAGCGCGCTCTCAAGGAAGGGAAGGGATCTTACTATATCAAGATACAAAACATATTCCAAATATTCACAAAACTGTTGTAGTTTTTTCCCTGAACTCTGCGTTCCATCCTTCCCCATTTTCAGATTATTTTTAAGAAATGGAAGGGTTAAAAATAAGGGTTTATTGTAAGTATGTATTGTAATAAAATTGTTTATTACTTCTACTCCAGTTAATGGGGTTTTATATTACAGGATATTAATGGGTGGTACTGTGTGTTGGCCCGCGCGTTCCCCAGACTTGACGCTATAAGATTTTTTTCTTTGGGGTTTTCTTAAAAACCACGTCTACCAAGAGGCTCCATCTACATCACAAGATATGCGTAGACGCATTGTAGCTGCATGTTCTGAAGTTAAAAAAGAAACATTGGTCGCAGTTAAGAAATCTTTTCAAAAGCGCCTGCAGATGTGTTTGTGAATGGTAGTCATATTGAACACATTCTAAAGTAATTTGAATAGTAATCTATTTTTATTTAGTATTTTTGAATTCTATTTTTATTTTGTCATTATCATTATCTTTCTGTAGTTGTTTGTTTTCACAAGGAATTGTTATATTATCATTAACAATAAAACTATTTGCTGAAAATATGCAATATTCTTTGTAAAGTCTTAATAATTTATTCTTACTGTGTTTAGTTTCCAAGATCCACAAGGAATTGTTATATTATCATTAACAATAAAACTATTTGCTGAAAATATTCTATTTTTTATTTGGTACGATATCCCTTTAAATTAAATTTAAATAACAATCTTATTTCAATACATACTACATATGACAAATCCGTATTTTCAATCCTTAAGTAATAAAATATTTGAAAATGGGGGAAAGGGTGAAAGCAGAGTTCAGGAAAAAATGGCAAGTTTAGTGAATATTTGGAATATGTTTTGTGTCTTGAAATACTAAGATCCCTTTCCTTCCCCGAGCGCGCGCTGGCTGGTGGAGCGCTGCGTGACCTTCTGTGGCGTCGGTTACATTCAAAATATCCGTTAAGAACTGATCGCAAAAGAATAAAAATTTCTCAAAAAAATCCTTATTTAACATATGACATTATGTATATCATTGGATTCGTCTTTTACGCTCTTTATGATAGACTGAAAAAATATGTATAGTTCCATTTGAAAAATCAAAGTTACCTCACATATCTCGTAAAATACAAGTGATAAAATGGAAATAAATACACGTATCAGTTAGCCCTATTTTCTCATGCACTTCCGTGAAAACTACATTTCAATATCTTCAACCGTTCAAAAGTTATAGGAGGTGCTAAAGTTACGTGACTCACCCTGTATATACGACGTTCCAGAAGAGAGAAAAGTAATGTGAGAAATGTCCCATGTCTGGCCAGTTATCCGAATGCGAACATCGTAACTTTGCGACGACGCGGCTAACACGTATGAAACTTTGTGGAAAATTGAAAGCAGTAAATTACTGTTCAACTCGAGGAAAAGACGGAAGAGGAAAATATACGACGCTCCAGTAATTGCTGACATTCGATAACTTGGTAAGTGTTCTTGGTCATGAGTCTTCGGCTATAGTGTTTCACGGAAGTAATTTCGGAACGTAGTTAAATTGTAACGTATATCAAGAGTTTGTTTTGTTTACAAGCTGCCGTGCAGTAGTCCCTTACTGATATTGTTATATTTAAAAGTATGATATTACGAGTTGAAAATAGATTAAAATCGCAATTTTTTATGGTATCGTGGGTATAAATTTATTCGAGATATGATCAATAGCATATCCGGTGGGAAACCATAATTTTCCAGCATTGATCAAAATACAACATGAACGTAAACCTATTGATAGTCCTTTAATTTTCAATTCTGAAAAGATTATTTTTACAGGCCATCAATTGTTCGACTGACAAAACGTCAGTTACGAAGGATTATATTCAGTTTTACAGATGACACTTCTCGAATAACGATGCTGAACGAATAAATTGTGCCACTGGTGTAGATTTAATTAAACTGATCCCAAGAATGATGTGAAAAAACATTTCGTTTTTCACTGTGAGAGTATTCTGATGATTTTACTAACAGTAAAATAGGACAAAAGACTTACTTAATTGAAAATACAGAGTGCATACCATCACTGTGTCTACTTCTCTGAGCTTTAAATCACGAAATAATATTTTACGTGAACAAATGAGAAATTGAATGGAGGTTTTGTTCGCTTTGCGTCGTTCTGTAAACCTATACGAAGAGCTCAATGTGACCTGGCAATGAAATACGCCGTGCAATGATATAAATGCCACGACCTTTTCTCTGAGGATATGCAATTTATGCTTGCCACAACATTCTGCTATGTAGCGCGATTAGCGATTATGTGTACACCACAGTCAGTCTTCTTTTATGAATATAATTGCGTACAATCTAGAATGTGTGTCTTTTCTGTTATTATTTAAGAATATAAGCAGCATTGTGACGATTGTATTAAATCTGTTCGACTGAAGGTCAAAATTTTGCGAGAGGTGCTTGGTCGTAGACTGTTTAGGGGATATTTTTATCTTAATATTGAAACTAAAATGTTTAGATCTTACGGAATTAAATAAGGCTTATTTTCAAGTGCAGAGTATCGGCAAATGACATGCGAAAAATCAAAGAAAATAGAAATAGCGGAATCCCATATTTATTTTTTATTGTGACTCGATTTGATTATTTGTTTTGTTTTGACTTATGTATTCTTTATTGTGTGAACCGGTACTACCAAGAGTTGGGAAGAGACCTCATGGGATGTACTTGACTGAAAATAAAACAAAAAATAAATAAATATAAAAACATGCTATTAGACGATGGGAGTAGAACAATTTTAGGAATCAATCCTTTCTGTGCGTATGATGGGAGTTCCAAAGGAGTAGGCCGACAAGTTTACATTTTCAATTGCATATTCGCGTATTGCTCCATATCAAGCGGCATTTCCCCATACAAACGCTCCCACTAGTGTACGCTTATCTCAACTTCTGTGGATTCAGTAGTCCCGTTAGTATAGTTAATGATTCATCGCGGGAGGTGGCGGTCTTCCTCCCCACTGGATGGTGAGACACGGCGCCGGCCTACACGTCGGCTTGCGGAGGACTTCCTCTCTAGTTATTTCGCCCAGCAGGGACCGGACCTATCGGACCGCCCTATTCTGGATAGGTTCAAAGCTCCCGACAGATCTCTCGACTTGTGCGGTAGTGTAAAATGTACGTCTAAGGGGATAAGGAAGAGGATAGGATAAGGGGCTTGCGGAGGACTTCCTTTCCAGGTTTTTCGCCCAGCGGGGTACCGCCCCATTCTGGATAGGTTCAAAGCTCCCGACAGATCTCTCGACAGGTGCGGTAGTGTAAAATGTACGTCTAAGGGGATAAGGAAGAGAAGGGAAACATGTCGCTCGGTCCGTAGCCCATTTATTAAGGTACTAATCCGGAATTCGCCTAGTATTGATTTGAGAAACCACGAAAAAATGCTGATCAGAGCAGGCGGCCTCTATACTTCTCTTGCAGACAGCGCGCCGCAGCGGCAGAATTCGACCTTGCTGTGAAGCCAACGTCGGGACTCTAACTCCGGTTAGATCTACTGCAGAAAGTGGCAACGCTGGCTCTGCACTAAACCCAACCGCTGGCCGCCACGAAGTGGATAGGATTGATTGATTGTTAGTGATTACGGTGCGTCAACTGCTGGAGTAATTATAACCGTAAGTGTAGTGCATTTCTTTTCCTCGGGGACCGGGAGCAGTAGCTCAGTGCGTCAACTGATGTCGCTGCAGTGCCTCTGACTGGGAGGTCCTAGGTTCGAGTCCTGACGGCGGCAGAATTTTCGACACTAGCTTTCAGCTAGGTCGAATTCAGTCGCTTTCTGGTGGAGAATTCTAGCGGCCGACTGCTCTGATTGGTAGTTTTCCATGGTTTCTCCGATCAACACCAAACGAATGCCGGAGCAGTACCACGGACCGCGCGCTATTTTTTCTTCCTCTTCCTTGTCCTATCCTCTCCCCTTATACTCACATATATACACTAACATGCACTACACTACCACATATTCCGGGAGATCGGTCAGGAGCATAGAGCTTGTCCCGGCTGGGGTGGTGCCCTGCTGGTGCGAGAGTCTTGGTGAGGGGGAACCTCTGCTAGTCAGCGGTAGGTCGGCGCCGGATCTCACCATCCAGCGTGAGGAAGATCACTGCCATCTCCCGATGAAAAAACATGCACCACACTTACGGCACCAAAGAACTAAGCTGTTGACGCCCGCGGAGTCACTAATCAACCAACCAACCAATTTTCCTCGGGAGGTTGCGGTGATCATCTAACGCTTGATGGCGATATCCGGCGCCGACCTACCACTGGGTGACAAGATTCGGAGACTAGCGGGGTATCTCCCATCATCAGAGCACCGCCCCAACCGTGACAAGCTCTACGTTCCTGACTGATCTCCCCGCATGTGTGGTAGTGTAGTCCATGTTAGTGTGAGTGAGTGTAAGGAAGGTGTGAAAATACGACAAGGAAGGAAAAGGAAAGGTCGTGCGCGGTCTGTGGCTTGTTTGTTAGGGTACTGCTCCTGCATTCGCCTGGTTTTGATCGGAGAAACCACGGAAAACTACCCATCAGAGCTCCCGGCTGCTAGAATTCTCCTCCAGACAGCGACTGAATTCCACCTTGCTGACAACTTAGTGTCGAAAACCCTCCTAACTTAGGAAGTGGAACCCTAGAGCCTCTCGATCAGAGGCACTGCAGTGACATTAGTTGGTGCCCTGAGCCACCTCTTCCGGTAAGTGAATAGGAAGAAACAACGACCCCTCCATGTCGCCCTTGTCGACCGCATCCAAAAAGGTTCCGCGAGAGCGACACGGAGCGCACGGCGTGAAGCCCACTGGCGTCGCCCATTACGTTCGTTTTATGCGCTCAAATCTGCTCTCGTGCCCTCCCCTTCCCTCCTCCTCCCTTCTTTCATTCCCCCCTCGCTCCCTTTCCCCTTGCCGCGCGCCACGCGTCCCCGCGCGCGGGAAACAAAAGCGACAAATTACGAAGAATAAATAACGGCAGCCGGTTTTGCGGTAACGAAGGCGCCAGGGGGATGTCGGCGGGAGGGGGGCAGGCGGGCGGCAGCTGGCGCAGGGGGCGGAAGCGGCGTGACGGAGAAGTGTCAGAAGTAGAGGGTGAGGGGAGGGAGGGAGGGAAGGAGTAAGGTGGTGAAGTGAGTGCAAATGAAGTGATAGCAAAATAAAAAGAGAAAAGAAACGCGTTAACAAACTATGGATTGAAAGATTGAGATGTATTTAAATGGACAAGGACACTGTGCATTATACCCTATACTGGAATATGTGAATAATTGTTTGATTGATTCGTGTTTCCTGGCGCGTCAACAGCTTTGGTCATTAGTCCCGTTAGTGTAGTGCATGCTTCTTCTCGGAAATGGCGGTGATCTTCCCCGCTGAATGGCGAGATCCGCCGGAACAAGCTCTAAACTCCCGACCGGTCTCCCGGAATATGTGGTAGTGTAGTGCATGTTAATGTGTGTGTGAGTAAGGAGAGAGAGGACAAGGAGAGGAAGGACAGATCACGCGCGGTCCGTGGCTTATTTGGTAGGGTACTGCTCCGGCATTCGCTTGGTGTTGATCCACGGAAAACTGCCGATCAGAGCAGCCGGCCGCTAGAATTCTCCTCCAGGCAGGGACTGAATTCGACCTAGCTGAAAAGCTAGTGTCGAAAATCCCACCGCCGTCAGGACTCGAACCTAGGACCTCCCGGTCAGAGGCGCTACAGTGACACAGCTGATGCACTGAGCATCCCTCCGTTGTGTCATCTCTCCTCTACTGGTATTCATATATCATCTCTCTTCTCTTGGTCCTCTCTATCCTTCTGGTCTTCTCTCTTCTTGGTCCTCTCTTGGTCCTCTCTTGGTCCTCTTCTTGGTCCTCTCTCTTGGTCCTCTTTTGCCCTCTGGTCCTCTTCTTGGTCCTCTTTGGTCCTCTCTTCTGGTCCTCTTTTGGTCCTCTTTTTGGTCCTCTTTTGGTCCTCTTTTGGTCCTCTTCTCTTGGTCCTCTTCTTGGTCCTCCTTCTTGGTCCTCTTCTTGGTCCTCTTCTTGGTCCTCTTTCTTTTGGTCCTCTTTGGTCTCTTTTGGTCCTCTTCTTGGTCCTCTCTGGTCCTCTTCTTGGTCCTCTTTTGGTCCTCTTGGTCCTCTTTGGTCCTCTTCTTGTCTCTTCTGTGGTCCTCTTTTGGTCCTCTTTGGTCCTCTTTTGGTCCTCTTTGGTCTCTTTGGTCCTCTTCTTGGTCCTCTTCTGGTCCTCTTCTTGGTCCTCTTTGGTCCTCTTCTCCTCTTCTTGGTCCCTCTTCTTGGTCCTCTTCTTGGTCCTCTTCTTGGTCCTCTTTTGGTCCTCTTCTTGGTCCTCTCTTGGTCCTCTTGGTCCTCTTTTGGTCCTCTTCTTGGTCCTCTTCTTGGTCCTCTTCTTGGTCCTCTCTTCTTGGTCCTCTTTTGGTCCTCTTCTTTGGTCCTCTTCTTGGTCCTCTTCTTGGTCCTCTTCTTGGTCCTCTCTTCTCTTGGTCCTCTTTTGGTCCTCTTCTTGGTCCTCTTCTTGGTCCTCTTCTTGGTCCTCTTTTGGTCCTCTTTTTGGTCCTCTTCTTGGTCCTCTTCTTGGTCCTCTTTGGTCCTCTTTTGGTCCTCTTCTTGGTCCTCTTCCTGGTCCTCTTCTTGGTCCTCTTCTTGGTCCTCTTCCTGGTCCTCTTCTTGGTCCTCTTCTTGGTCCTGTTCCTCTTTTGGTCCTCTTTTGGTCCTCTTTTGGTCCTCTTCTTGGTCCTCTTCTTGGTCCTCTTCTTGGTCCTCTTCTTGGTCCTCTCTTCTCTTTGGTCCTCTTTTGGTCCTCTTTTGGTCCTCTTCTTGGTCCTCTTCTTGGTCCTCTTCTTGGTCCTCTTCTTGGTCCTCTTCTTGGTCCTCTTCTTGGTCCTCTTCTTGGTCCTCTTCCTGGTCCTCTTCTTGGTCCTCTTCTTGGTCCTGTTCCTGGTCCTCTTCCTGGTCCTCTTCTTGGTCCTCTTCTTGGTCCTCTACTTGGTCCTCTTCTTGGTCCTCTTCTTAGTTCTATTGGCAGTTCCGGCCTTATTGGTAGTTCTATTGATAGTTCCATTGGTAGTTCCATTGGTAGTTCATTGTAGTTCCATTGTAGTTCCATTGGTAGTTCCAATGGTAGTTCCATCGGTAGTACATTTGGTAGTACTTTTGGTAGTTCTAATTGTAGTACTAATAGAATTAGTCGTCGCAGTAGCAGTAGAAGCAGAAGTAGTAACAGCAAATAAGAAGTTAATGTAGTAGTGAGTAGTAGTAGTAGTGTAGTAGTAGTAGTAGTATAGTATAGTATAGTAGTAGTAATAGTAGTAAAATTTAAAAAGGCAGAAATACATAATAATGAATTTCTTTTTGTAAAAAAGTATTTGGAAAGTGAGCTTCAATCGGACGTGGAGCAAAAGTAGATAATAGAGGTAAATAATAAACGTGCAGAAAGGTCAGTATGATTGAAGATTGGATGCCAAAAAAAGAAAACAAAACAAGTATTAACCAAAAAATACAAGATAAACTATTGAGAATAAGTAGTATTTAAATTATCTTTTCCACCCTCTAAAAACAATTAAACGTGGACATTATCACCGCGAGATATATTCCAAACAGGAAACAAAAGATGGAATGAAAGTACAGAACAGTGAAATTTCTGTCTACATTGGTGAATTTTACTTGGAAAGTAAGCTAGAAGCAAATTGCGAGAGCGACAATATTGTCCAACAATGTGAGCCCATAATCGTAGAGCAATGTAGCGCGCGCAAAAAAAAAAAGAATAATGCGAAGTCGCAGTGGTTTATGAGGCAGTGGCTGCGGTAGAATGAAGCGGAAAGCCATGTGTGATGGACCGACGGGGGGAGGGACGAGAAACGCAGGAGGGAGCAGACGAGGGCCGCGCGGCAGCGTTGACAGGCGTAGTGGAACTGGGGGGGGGAAGGGGAGGGGGCGATGAATGGGAGGCGCGCGAGCCAACAGCAGAGAATGTGATGCTACCCCCTTCGCCACCGCTCCACCCTCGCCCGGCTCCACCCTCGGCGGTACCGCCAGCACTGCCGCCGCCGCTGCCTCCCCGAATCCTCCACCGCTACTGTCGTTCCCGGACACGCTGTGCTTCCTCGCGTCTGCCGATCCAGACGGTGCAGTACCCAACACATCACATGGCGCCTCCACTGTTGGCATAGACTAAGGAGACAGCTCACTGCGGGCCACGAGATGTGGAGAGTGAACAGCGCTAGCGGCTAAACCTTCCTCAAAAACTAATATTCCTCATTCGATCTGGCCGATGTCGCGGCCTCTTGAATTTGAAATCGATATTTCAATTTTGGTGGGTACTTTACCTGAAGCCCCTGGGATATTTTCGAATTAAAAAAAATAGCTCCATCGTTTTTATTGTCTCGTATACATACGTATATACGGGAGTAATATACGAAGTATAGAGAAACTTATGTAATGCTGCGGAAAATCATTTTCGTGATTTCGACGGAAATACACGTTTTGGGGTCGCCTGATACCGAAAAAGTGTTTTTATCAAAACGTCTGTTCCTCCGTCCGTCCGTCTGCCTGCCTATCGTGTGAATAAATCTAGCGCCTAAACCATGCGTACGATCTTTTCCAAATTGAAGAAATTCCTATCCATCTAGCTCTAGTTGAAGCTTTGAAATTTTGAAAAACATTCTTTAAAATTTGAGGGTACTTTACATGAAGTCCCCCCCTCCCGGACATTTTCCAAATTTTCTCAAAAACGGCTCCAAATATTTTCTTTAAATTTCTTGTACTACGAGTAAAATACACTTATAAAGGTGGCATAGGTCCCATTGTCATGATTAAGTCTGAATATTCGAAAATTGCAAAAGTTTGAACAACAACTTACAACTTAAAAATTGAAGACACAGATTTTTCCTTAAAGTGATATTTGTTACCCATAAAGAGTTCTTTCATTAAGACCAGGTAGACTATTTTGAACATTTTAGTAGCTTTTTGCAATAGCCATATCTGCAATTTAAAAAAATTACAAAAACATGATTTTCTCACAAACGAATCCAATTTTTTCTTTAAATTTTTGGTACTGCTAGTGCTAAATGTTCCGTATACGATGACATAAACGCCATGTTACTGTATTCATTTGTGTTTTTTAATAACAAAAATGTATTTTTTCACTTGTCTCTCACGTCGGTAATATTTACCTCAGAGACAATTTCTTCACACTATTAGATTTATGAGTATATGTACTTTAAATAACGTCAAATAAAGTGTCTCGAAAACTCAACAGTTTTCTACAGTTATTTGAAATATGTAAACGCATATTAATGAAAAATGTTAGGAACATTTCAAAATAATTACATTATTCGAATAATAATTATAAACAAGAGGAAATAAACACAAATATAATCATTATACATTAAAGAACAATACCAATGGGGTTTAATTCTAAGACTTTTTTTTTCTCGGAAGCGTGACATAACCTACACCACCGAAGTAAGGAGAGAAACGCCACTTGCAACTAGGGATGTGCCCTTAACAGCTAAACTGTTATTTCTTAACTGTTAACGTTTTTGGCTTTACGCGAAATAACAGTTATTTCGTTTATCTTGTTATCGGTTGAGATGCTTCGAACTGCAACCTACTGGGCCTAATCCGAACTACTACAAGCTTTTGTGGCTACCATTTCGTACGATAACAGTTTCACTGCAGTTAATCAATCATGATTTGCCAGTGTTCAAATTATAGATTCATTAATATATAATTCGTCATTATTACACACCATGTGCCACAATATTTTTATATTTTATTGTATACACTACAACAAGATGTTTGTCCTTTAAATTAAGTCCGTCCAATATCTTAACTTATTTCTGTTCCACTGCTGCTTATGTGAGATCAACTAATATTCCCAAGGTCCAATAAAATAAAATGAGTTACGGTCAAATAACTCACGTTATAATACTTGATATTCGATAGCCATTAACACTTTAGCTATACGTAAGCAAAAACACTGTTACTTCTCATTATTTTTGGCACTCGTCACTTCACTGTGCACAAGTTGCATATTTGAAAGAATATTTGAAGTCTTAACCCGAATCACTTTCATTTTAGTAATATTCTATAGTCTATACACATTCGCTACACATAAGAATTAGTATTCATCCTTGGCAGTTCATCCAGTCTCATTCATATCAGCTGCTTCTCTGTCCAAACATGTTAGGGAAAGTAGTACAAGGAAGCGCCGTAAGGTAGCTGCACATGCTTTACAGTGCTACCAACGTTATTCCTTTTGCGTGGTTTAACTATTAGAAGTCGCTACAACTGTTTTAACTCTAACAGTCGGCCATGTTAGGTTTTTGGTCACGGACCTTTTATTTTTCAACTGTTATTAATAACAGCTATTATGAGTCAGCTCTTTTTGTGATAACAGCTATTGAAGAAAAGCTGTTAAGCCCATCTACTTGCAACTTACCTTCCTTGGGACAGGACGCTCTGGCTGGCTCAAATGATAAATTTCGGCGCGATCCTCACGCCTCACACCGGTTCATTTTATTTATTTATTCACAGGTTCTTATTTTAAAAAACACATTTTTTGTACACCAACATTATAAACTGTTACAAGAAATCGTTCAAAATCAGACATTTTTGGGGGGGAAAATGATGGCAAATTAGATTTTATGGCGCAAATGATTGCGTCGTCACACATTCAGCCAACCGCAGCGAGAGAATAGGAAGGAAGGTAGAGGTAATAGGAACAGATGACCACCGTTTTCTCCCACAGATGTGTCAAATACCCGAACACAAGAAAGACGTTTGTACGCCTTCCTTCGGAGAAGTAAAGCCGGCATGCAGTAGATTTACTGCATGTAAAAGATCCTCAAGCCGAAATGAAGCCTCTGAGCTAAATTCAAATTGACTGTTTCCTCGCCCAAGTAATACCTTCTTTCATCCCTAGTAGGTGAAAGAAGCGTAACGAAATTTGCGTGGTCAGACGGAAGAGATGGCCTCTTGACTTGAGTCTCGCCACGTAAAATAAGGCATCAATTCAATTCAAGGTGTAGTGACCGGCCTGGGCAGGAGAGGGAAGTCCTGCGAGAAGAGGCGAATCGTCGAGGTAAGGTGACTGGGCATCGGAAGAATTCTCCAGTGACTGATGACCGTCCGGGGCAGATGCGAGCAGTCATCGTCAGGATGAGGCGAACTGTCGAGGCCAAGCGGTGCAGCATATTAGGGTTCCTCCGGGGTGCAGTGACCGACCGCGTTACGCAAGAAGTCATCGTCAGGATGAGGCAAACTGTCGAGGCGAATCCGTGCAGCATCGAAGGGATCCTCCGGGGTGCAGTGACCGGCCGGGGCAGGCTCGCCGGCGGCGGCGTTAACGGTCTCGGTGGTGGCGTCGGCGCCGGCGCGGCTCGGCATGCCTGGAGAGGATGAGGCGCGCCACGTGGACTTCTGCTCCTTCATTAGCCAGCCCGTCCCCGCCCACGCCCACTGCCGCCAGCGCCCTTCCGCCTCCGCCGCCGCTCCGCCCGCTCAACCCGCTAACTGCGCCGAACCTGCCACCACCCTTTCACCTGCCTCCCCGCTCTCGCTTGACACTCTGCCTTCCCCCCGTCAGTTGCCCTTGTCTGTCCCAACTGCCCCGCTGCTCGTCCATCGTTGTTTGCCCCTCCGCCTAATTCGTCTGCGCTCGCCCGTCCCTCCCCCCCGTAATTCCTCCTCGTGTCGGTGGGAGTTCCTCTTCCCCCGGCACTTCCAACGCCGTCTGTCGTTTCGTTCCACCCTAGCTCACCCCAGCGGCGCTTCATGCTTTTCTCCGTCGCGCTCTATTCCTGTCTCGCAACACCAGACACGTGGCTCTCACCATTCCTGCTCAGCTGCCACTTCTTGGGCGCGTTGGACTTCCCATCAGTGTTCTTGCTTTAATCTGTGTGTGTGTGTGTTTTCTCTCGTTATCACATCATCTCCTACTTTTTCGCCTTTTAGTAAGTCTTAACTATCGCGAGACAATATTCATTCTCAAGTACTTAATTAGTATTAACTAATTATGTCCAGTAGTTTCTTGTTTTTCCTACCAGATTAATCCGTGCATCTCATTCTCCCAATGCATTGCTCACAGCAGCACCAATTTCATCTACCATATTGTCCTGTTTTACTTAACTCTTGTTATTTCCTCAACTCATCCAAGAAGAACTCGCGTCCAAATGCACATGTGGACGCTTCCGTTCACCCTTTCACCCATTCCCTCCTGTTATTTATTTACCACCAGAAGGTTCTTTTATAAATTTGCCTTCACCTCCACCACTTGCACAGCGGCATTTCCCTCTTCTCACAGCAACTCCTCATCGTGTCTCCCCGCCCCCCCCCCACAACCACTGCGGTGGCGGCCATCAACGCCGCCCGCGCCTGCTGTTATTTATTTACCACCCGCAGGTTCTTCCTGTCCCGCGGCGCGGCCCCGCGGGCGGCGAGTGGTGGGCGAAGCGGGGCGGAGGCGGGGCGGGGGCGGGGCGGGGAGGGAAGGGAGGAGCGGGGCAGGGCGGCGCAGCGTCTGGCCGGGTCAGACCACCAGGGGAAAACCCCGCCACGTGCGCGGGCACCGAGCGAGATAATTCACAGGTTCAGTGAATCAATATTAATTCCGTGCGCCGCCGCCGCCGCCGCCGGCCCCTGCTGCGCCGCGGCCGCAGCACTGTGGGCCGCGTCAATCAAGAGCCAAGCGGAATTCCAAGCGCTCGGCCTTAGGCTTTTTCAATCCATGGTTGATCATAATGTAAATAATGGTCGGGATGTTTGACAAACTGGATTTTGCCCTGGATTGTCGAGTCGTGGACTCTGTTATGTCATGGACTCTGTTACTCTCGTGTCGTGGACACGAAACCTAGCCATTGCTTCACCCACGCAAACATTCAACCGTTGGAGTTATGGAATCTATGTAGAACGCTTCTAACTTCTCAAGTACGTGATTTTATTTCTACGGCCAGCATTAGGTTTTCCTGATAGGTGAGGCAACAAACAATCGAGATTGTGCAAGAAACAATAATTTTGCGCACGAAAGATTAACACGCTTGTACGATCGTATAAAAATGTCATTTGTTTCACTTGAACAGTCATTTGTTTCATTTCTATTCTGTGTTTTTCCAAACAAAGAGCCGTCCTCCTTTTTTTCGTATTGTGACGTCACATTTTTCAGATTCCTTAAGAAAATACTAATTTTACTCACGCTTAATTCCTCATTTTAATTCGATCTTAGAAAAATATTTTTCATGAATTTCTAATAAATGGTGGAATATTTTGTACTGCAAGTAGACCCGGATATGATAGTCTTCCCGCCGATCACCGTTGGGTAAGTTCCCGTCTCCGAAGAGGATGCGTCGACAAGGGTCAGGACGATGCAGATTCAGGGCTTCCGATCTTCGGACCTCAATTCACTGAAGTTAAAACTTGGCTGGTTAAAATAATCAATAATCAAAAATAATCTACAACTCTACAATCCTAGATAAGTTTATTGGGCAAGTCTAAATTACTTCGCGAGTCCGATCCGTTCCGAGAACCACAGGGTGGAGTGCCCGGTCCTAAGATATGACGTATAGACAAGCTACCCTCAGTTAATAAATAAGTCGAAGAATCCGCTGCTCATTACTGGAGTATTAGTCAGAAAAACAAGATTTTTTTAGCAATTCAGTATTCACAAGATGATGGTAAAAGGTTTATTGGGGTGAAGCTAACCACTTTGTATGAGAGAACTTAACAGAAACAAAAATGATATTAAAATATTATGAAATATTGATTCATGAAGTAAATAATTTTATATTATTAGTATATTTAATTGGTTCAAAAAATGGTATGTTTAATTAATACCAATCAGCGTTCTCCATTTCCTATACTATTAAAATTGTTCAAACCTTCTTATTGTAATAGTATAAACACTATTCTTTTCGACCATACATGCAGAAAGGAGATTGGCGCAATTTTCTAAGAACATCGGAATCTTATTTCTTATTTTACTTAGACTAAGGAGATAAAGACAAGGATAATTTTTATTCTATCTTTTAAGTATATTTTCACTCTCATTGAATATTTCATTCATCTTAATTTCAGTAAATATTATTTAACTCTTAGATCATCCCAGCACTCCTATTACAGTTAACATTATATTATATCATGAAAGAATTTCAATAATGAAATGAAATCACAAGGTTAAAACTTGAGCCAGTAAGCATTTTAAAGGATTTTGCACAACAAATGTGTATTTTTCCCAGCCATGCCAATGCAGTTAATTTGCCTCCAGTTCATTTCGACATCCTTCAACAGCGAGAAGTCGAAAGAATACACAGTCATCTGCAGATAGCCGAGCGGTGTGGATTGCCAGGCACTGTTCTGCGCTGTAACCAGCGCCCGTCCAACGCACGTGCGTGCCCGTGCGGCGCAGCGCGGGGGGCGGTGACGCGTGCGCGGGTGGCGCGGGTGGTGTCGTGAGGGGCCGCGGACCGAGAAGGGGGACAGGGGACGAGCGGACGCCCGAGAAGAGGCGTAAATATTTTTTTCTCTCGCGCCGGCAGCGGAGGCGGCGGCGCTCGGTCACCGTCGCACGAGCTGCAGCAGAGACCGCTGGGGTTGAGGATCCGCCTCACCTCGTAAATGCTCCAAGCGTGTGAGAGTGTGTCTCACTCTCGCTCGCTCACTCCTCTCGCTCGCTCGCTCCCCCGCTCGCTCTCGCTCTCTCTCTCACATTCTCTCCCTCTCATTCTCTCACACTCTCTCACTGCCTCTCCCTCTCTCTCACTGCCTCTCCCTCTCTCTCCTCTCCCTCTCTCTCACTGCCTCTCCCTCTCTCTCACTCCCTCTCCCTCCCCCTCTCTCACACTCTCTCCCTCTCTCTCACACTCTCGCTCCCCCTCTCTCACACACTCTCGAGTTAAATAGAGCGTGTTATAGTCATGACGTCCTTATTGCTACCCGTGAATCACAAAGGATTGCTCTCCACTGAATTATCACTTTGACTGGTCACTTGATATTCATTTGATGGCTGCTTTCTCGATTATGGAAAGAAGAAAAAAGTGTTATAATTAATATATTTTCGACAACAGGCTCTCGCGCCGTAGAATATAAACAATTTGGTTTGCTCGTCGAGTTGCTTAATTTGGCACATCGGTATTATCACTGTTTCCTCGCTGATAAATAGAAAAGACATTTTATCACTACACAAAATTTACTTTCAAAATAATTTATATTCCAAAATATGTATCTTACTTTTTAATTTCAATTTGGTTTTAAAATTCTTACAGTTATTAGAATAAAACATGACTATAGATGTACTGCGCAGTAAACTATTCTGAGTGCGTTGCATACCTCTGGAGATAATTGAGAAGATTTCTTGTTTCCGTGTTCTCTGCTCTCTGTGCGAGATACTTATTGAGTGTTTTATTTCTTTGAAAATCTCCGCGAGACAACATTCAATTCACAATTGCAAAGTAAATTAATGTACAAAATAGATTTTATAATTTTATTTAAAATTATGACAACTTTGCTTTTAAAAATTTTCAACATCAAAAATTTTCCACAATTTGTTAGTCTAGGTTTACTAAGTATTCAGTAAAATGAATGAGTACTGAGTGTGCAGCAAAATTGGAACAGGACTAGATCTAGGAGGACTAGCTAGGAGTACAAAATGTACTAATGAAATCAATTCGACATCACAAAGTGAAATAACGTCAGATTATTTACACATATATTAAAGCAATTATTGTTCCCTCAAGAACGCTTTCTAAAAATCCATTAACGATTTTAACTACCCAATAGGTCAGAAAATACTCGAAAACACAAGTTTCTGAGATCGTACATACAGAAAAAATACTTAACGTGCTTCCTCAAGGATTAAAAACAAACGTCCACTTGGAGGTGCTGGTAGTAAACTCCCAGGAGCGCTTTTGTTACGTCACAAAGAGCTGCCGCAACTTGCTTCTCCCGCCGCGACGCTGATCCGAGAAATTACTCGGAACAAACGCAGAAGCAGATTTCCTCCGGGATCTTTTAAGCGGCCTCCGCAGCGCAGAGAGGGTTGTCGCGAGCGCAATCGGAATATACGCGTTCAATTACTCGTGTTTACTCAGGATTACACAGCCACCGCTGTCTTTCCTTCGCAAGGGGGTCGGCGGCAGCGACGGGGGGAGGGAAGGGTATGACATCACACGCGGAATGTTAGCGTTTGAAAAGGGAATGGAACAAGGGAGTAAAGCACGAAGAGGAATCAGAGAAGTCATTGAAGGAGGTGTTGGGGAATGAGTCGACAGTACCACTGGTTGGAGAGAAGCAGAAGGCGACCCGATGAAATGAAAGTTACAGTTGTCTTAACATCAGATTGAGATGCTTTACAAGTCTTGTTGCAAGAAGAAGGATGAAAAGAAAATTATATCACACATTTTAATCTGTTTTTTACAGTATTTTCTTTTTCACACATATTCTAAACAATTTCAATATGCGTAGTAACACAAAAATCCATTTACATACATATCGTATTGTTTCAAATCCAAAAGAATATTTGTAATTTTCTGGATTAAATGTGACTTCTCAGTTAACGCATTAACCCTATTTTCTATCGAATATTTTAAAAGAAACTGTCGAGATATCTATCCAGACAAATTGGTCATTTAAATTTGGGAGAATTCCACAGTAGTCATGTAATTAGAAAAAATTAACAAAATGCAACATGTATCGTGGGAAGACATTGTATTCCAATGGCTTTCCTTCCAATTCCTTGGCTTGCTTCCACCATAACTGTTGCATTATGTTAAAGTTTCGCAAACAAGTATTTACACATTCAAATGTTACAATTTACTTGATGGATTTGACAAGCTGACAAAATATAGGATCATAATTTCATAAATACCGAGATCAAAAAAGTTTCTGATGTAGAAAAAACATTTGAACTTTCAGCGCAATCGTGAATACGGTCCATAAGCATTGTAATGTGCTTTTCATTCAAATTTCCTAACCACCTCATTTCTCCAAAGAAGTAACTAGCTTCACCTGAGAAAATGTGCATTTAAGTGTGTATACACGCGATTGTACCTCCATACAAATACCCGTATACACGCGATTGTAAATCCATACCATACAAATACATTACGTAAATCTTATAAAACTGAAGGTAATTTGACAAACTACGACATACCCACAATACATACCATATATGGAAAGTAATTTTTTTTATCCGGACTTCTATTATTTTTTTCAAAGGTATGATTTGTAACACGGTAACAAGCAAAGAAACCCTTTCTGTGACATTGTGTCTTAACTGTACAACTGCGGAAACATGATAGCAATGAACTACAATGTAATGTTATTTCTTGAGCTAACTTTACATTTTCGTGATTCGTTTCAAATTTACAGATGTACACAAAATTAAATATTCTTCATCATTCCATTTATTACCAAGCTCTCCAAAAACTTCTATCCAGGAATCAACCAAATCGAACACTCAAACTGAATTCTTCTTCCTCAAATCACAAATTGCCTGACAAGAAATGAAAACAGGTTCCCGATTGAAGCATTTTTTAACATTCAGTTCGAGTTGGAGAATAAGTAAGGAGCTTTTTGAGCGTTCTTATCCTTGAGTGGTTAGATTTAGAATAGTTAGTTTTGTAAGGATAATTTAAGTCACCAAAAATGACATATATAAAAGTACTGTAGTACTGATCTATGTATCTTGTTATTTCAATAAATGAAAAATAAAAATACAAATGTAAAATGTAATTTCACATTCTGGTTCAGTTTTTGAGGGCAATGGGAACACGAGGTCTGGGTTAGCGAATTCTAGAAATTGTGCAAAGGGAACGGTATGCGAAATAACGAATTGAATGAATTAATGAACAGATGTTGTCGAGGCATCTTTGATTTTATTAGCTAAAGAAATTTCCATTTACATAGCGGTAACCGGTAGAGATTGCCGTGAGTCAATGGAAAACAAGATTCATTTTAGTCTAGAACTCGCAAACTCTGACAATCGCTTCGCAATTGAACATTTTTTAAGCTTAAATTTTGTTTTTTAATTAGGAATGTGTGAAACGATAACACCTTAATAATTACAAAAACACTTATGAAAATTCTTCTGTATTTTATCGCAATATTTCAAGTTGGTATTGTATGTGACGTTGAGTGCTTTGTATAACTCAATGAACAAGAGTTGTAGTAAGACTTTTAGTGGCTTAAGAACATTGTAATCGCGAACCAACCATTACCACCAGAACTTGCAGCGTCTGGATGGAAAACAATTTTTGCCACGTATAAGATGTTAGCTTTTCACACATGTCCAATTAATTACTTAAAAAGAACTGCTCTAAGGTGTGGTGTCGAGAAATCGGATATAACTTAATCGGGATAAGACTAACAGGTAGGATTTTAACATGCATTATTCTCTATAACTCTGTTAATACTGATATTAAATTAGGTAGTACGTTGAATTGTGAATTAAATTTTGATGGACAGCCTGATAGTAGAATATTGAAACATTCGAGTAAAAATATGTGACGGATATTGTGTAAATGTCATCATTTTGGGGTTGTGAAAGCTTAATACAAAATATAAAATTACATTTGGATTTACACCCACAATTCTAGTTGTTGAAATGTATCGTGCGTTATTTGAAACTGTCAGCAAATGGCATGCATCTTATATTCTTCAAAAAATACCTCATCGTCGTCTATCAAAACTGTCAAATTTGTTTTGTGAAAAAATGTCAGCATTGCGGCGACACAAATGTATCCGAAACCTAATTCGAAATAAAACGAAGGGTCTAAAAGCTTAGTGTATCTTTTACTGCTGGATCTGCTCGTAGTTGCGACATAAACTGTTTTCAAAGTTACTAATTACGCTCACAGTACAATAGAAACATTTTATTGTACATCAGTTTGGTACCAAAAAACGCAAAATAAAATTATCATAGAAAAATACTCACTTCAGAATAGTTTCCCATCAAACGTTTTTTGTTTTGTTTTTTTCAATAAAACTCACAGTTCAGGGGGACATCAAACCCTTAAAATATTCCAACTTAATTCCGACAAAACAATCTCTAGTTCTCATTTATTTGTATGTAGTAAGTGGTCTCAAGTTTCACGTGTTCCAAAAGATAATAGAATTATTTGAATGTCATTCGTTCATGTTTAATATGTATAATTAGATGAATCGCTGGGTCCTTTATTTCCATTCTGAATTTCAAGCAGAAATTGACAGATTGCAAGAAGTTTTGTAAATAGAGGCTAACATTTACAAACTGTTTCCGCTTGTGCAATGGCACATAGAACATGTGGTCTGTAATAGTGTGCGTAACGAATCACAGTTCCTTCTGAACAAAACGAGAGTATTACAGAATGTTATTGTATTTACTATGTGACTATTAAGTATTGCAAATTAGGCATTGAGTAAAATTCAGAGTATTATGGAATGAGACATTCATATTTATGCTTCATCTTTGCCTGTATAATTCTCTTAAAGAGTGCAAGACTAGATAATTTATCCTATTATACTGATTATGTAAAAGCTTAATATGACAGAAGATTCATAATGGGTTACATTTCTATATGTATTTCAGCCTAACATTTAAACCCTTGTAAATTTTCAAGAATGTGTTCATGTTGATCTCAGAGGGGATTACATGTGTTTGTCATGTGGAGTTTCTTTTCTGATTTAAAAGTCGTTGTGGTGTTAACATTGAAACAACAGTATTCTGAAGAGGCATTCACTTGTTCATTTAGGTCTTCAAGGTGGAATGTATTTTAAGAGTCATTTAAGAAAAATAACCTGCAATCAATTTTGCACAGAAAATAATATTTCCGTTAGTGTTTTATACTTATACACCAGTTTGATAAAGCAATTAGGAATGTGATAATATTGAGTGAATATTACTTTACTATCATATCATTCTTTATTTTCTTTTGAAATATGATTAGTGCTAGTGTTCAATTCTTGCTTTAGTCATAAAGAAACTAGCAAATGGGCAAATGATTGTCTCCATAAGCAAACAAAGCTTTGTTTAAATTTGAGTGAAACTTGTGCTGTTCGGGGGATATGTGTTTTTTTTATTGTGTAATGTTTGTGTTTTTTTATCATTGTTTGTGGATTGACATTACATTTACCAAAATACAGAAAAGAAAACGTCCAATTATAAATGTTCTGTGACTATGACTTTGTGTTGTTCTTTTTCAAAATCTTCATTGAAAAAAGCCCCGAATCCATGAATATTTAATAGACAACCTGAGGAGCAGTTACAACCCCTCTGACACGGACATGCTCTTGATACTGTTCAACTGCGAATGGAGACTATCACACATAATACCTAAGAACCGGTATTTTCGGGGGGGGGGAATATTTACAAGACCAGAACATAGAAATGAACAACGAAAAATTCTTAAAATTGAAGATACTGTAGATTCATCATAGGAGTTATTAAGACAATATAATCTTAATACGCAGGGGTGGCTCGTGCTTTTTTTCCCTGTTGGCGCCAGGTGCAAAATCTCAAATATCATCTCAGAATCAATAACTTATTTAATTAAAGCATTGTCACTTAATCAATTATTTAATTAATATTAATTAATTAAACAATTTAATCCATAAGTTTTCAATAAAAAAAGATTAAGGATGTTTATTAAAACATTTAATCAAACATTGTTATGTCAACAGAAACAAATATTTTGTAAAAGTTAAGCAAATATCATCGTACAAATTTCTGAATGCTGAGATTTCGAAAGGGAAAGCCGACTTTAGAAGATCCAAGTGCTCACCATGTAACTGCATTACTTGTACAAAAGTGGTGCACGCCTGATCTTTTATCTTGCAAACATTCCGATAAGCAATGAGTTGCATGTTAAAATTTTCCAGTTTTGTTGTCAGGATCTCGCTGCGCCCAATTGCTGTACGATTAAGCACATGTACAAAAGAAATAAATCTTTCGACAGGCTTGCATTCGTCAACATATCGTAAAATTAAGACAAGTTGACTTCGACTTGTTATGTCAATTCGGCCTCCAGAGAAACAAAATCAGCCACATCTGTTTTTCTTCACTTCCTCCAAATACACTTCGTACATACAATCTAACAGCTCGTTCTGGGTCAGGTGTGAGTTATATTTATAAACAGAGGAATCGTTTAAATGATCATCTAACACATAACTACATTGCACAGAAACAATAATAAATCTAAAAAATTGCCACCTCGTTTTTCGAATCTTCAGATTCATTATGTTCCCTCAATGCTAAATCATGAGTAACACAGAATTTTAAACACTCAATCTTTCTAGCTAAAATATTTCTATATTTTGCGACGTCTGGATTGAAATTTTGACTGCCGAATCAAACTGTGCAGCAATGTTCACAGTTTCAAACGTTTTATATTTGCAAACATTATTTACATGCAGTGTACTTTCTGCGTGTTTCTTTATCCTTTCGCTCAAATGTTTCAGATCCTTACAGCCTACTGTCGTGCACAATCCCTTACCACCGAACAATAAACATTAAAAGGAAAATAAGATTTGTTTTTCTTCACCCACAGTCAACAATTATTTTTTCTGAAACCACGAATTACAGAATATTCATTTCTTCTTTCCATCAACTTATGTAAATGAAAAGTCACTCGGTTGATATGCCATATGATATATAGAACTTTCACGTGCTCTTTGGAGACGGCGCTTTCAGACTTCCGTTTCTCTGAGAAGGGCCCGCTGGTGCAGGCCCCTAGGTCAGCTACAATGAGCAAGCAGTGGTCGCGCCCAGTACGAAAGGGCGCTGACCGGAGATCGGTTACCGCTGTGGGGCCGACGCAGGCCGCGCCCTTGAGGATTTGGAATGAGTTCTGAGGACGAATTGTCGACCATCACGAATCAAATATTCCAATAAAGTACGACAATTATCACAAGTACTGTAAAGATAAATAATATATTTGTGCACTTAATAAATAATGGTGGGGCCCGGCCCCTGTCGCCTTTAGGACCAGCCCCTGGTAAAACACATATGTTGCTGAGGGAAGTTGAGTAACTAGCAGAGAAACGAAAAGAACACTCATTAAAACTTTTGAAGTACTAAAGAGATATCAGATACGTCCCCAGAAGTTTTCCTTGGCTCCATCTGCTTCCTTCAACTGTTAGCATAAGGTTTAGAACACTCGTACTATATTTTGAGAACCTACAATTTCATTTGAAGAGTACCGAGAAATTAAGTTATCACTCATACAAACAGTTTGAATATTTTGAAGTGCATCTTGGGCTCAAAGATCTTCAATCAATAGAGTTCGTATTATAGTTTTTGAACAACCATCAGCTAATACAAGATGGAAAAGCTTGTTCAAAACAAATATATAAAAATTACCTCATATAAACACACTGAAAATTAATGAGGGAACAACGAAAACAAGCTTCACATGCCTACCTCATTATCCCCAGAAGTGTAAACAATATTTGTGAGCACTCTGAAGAGTTGGAGAGCAGCCCACTTCCCGAAAGCGCTTCCGAGGCAGGCGGCACTCGTGGCGAGAGCCAGACGCACGCAGCCGCCCGCCGCCACCCTCAAGGCGTCCCCGCCCTCACGGCATCCGCCCCTCGCCGCTGCCATTCCTCTACGCTCCTTTTCTCGTCCGCCCCGCCCCACCCATCCCCGCCCCGCCCCACCCAACCCCGCCCCGCCCATGCCACCCACCCGTGCCGCCCGCGGTGCTTCCGGTGCCACGCCCACCATCTTCTCTCCCGTATCACAGCCTCCGCTGCCGCTATCACTTCCTCCGACACCTCCTCCAACCTCACTGCCTGTTGACGCCGGTGCCGGCGTCTATTGTTACACGGCGTGTGGCGCGGGGGGGAGAGGGGACTAGGGCGTGGATCTCGACGCCAGCTGCAGCCACTTGGCTGCGAGGGCGAAGGAAGGCAAGCACTGAGTGGCACGGGCGGCGGTGTAGACGCTCACTTCGACGCGCGCCCTCTTGCGAAGCCATGCAGCTGCCTCATCCTCCACTCCATCATCCCCTCCCCCATCTTCCCACACCCCTCGCCCCTCTCATCACTCTCTCTGCCCCCCACTTGACCCTTTATCTCCCTCTTCTTACTCCCTACGCCTCACTCAACTGCCTCTTCCTGCGGCTCACTGTCTTCTCCCGTGCGCCTAGTTCCTCTTTTATCTCTCTCCATGCGCCTTGGCCTTCTCTCTTCCTATGCTCTTCGTCTTTCTCGCTCTCCCCAGCGCCTCATCCCTTTCTCACTCCATCACTCCCTACCTCTACACCGCTGCCTTTACTGTTAATCTATACCATTGGGTCTCTACCCACTGCTCCCAGCTCTTCCCGTTTACGAGTCCTTCCCAAGTTACATTTTTTTCAGTTTGTTTTCGGCCGTTAGCCCTTCCACATTTTTAGCTGTCACTCCATGCACTTTCCATATACTCGTCGTAGCACAAAATAGTATAACAAAGTTTTTCTCCTTCCATGTACTGTTTTTCTGCTGTTTGACTCACGTAGTCTTTCCTTGTGTACAATCTTTCATAGTTTCCTGAATAAGTTCTCTCTACTCAGGCAAGTTCCCTTTTTCTTGAAAATTTTCCATAACTTGTCTGAAAATGTTTGATTTGTTGTATGTTATTTTTTATAAGTTTTTTTTATACTCTCGAGATTCCCTCCGCATAATCGTTCATATCTCTATTGACGTGACTGTAATACTTTCTAATCGCACTTTTTTACATTTCACTTCATGTTTGTGCTCTGTCGATAATAAAACTCCCATAAAATATTTATTCTTTTATTTGCCCTATTCTCCATTACATTTCAAAATATTGCAATTTTCTAACCACATAGGAAAATGATAATTGCATCATAAATAGGGATTGCAGATGAACTACTTAAAACATTATAGCACTGTAATACAATGAAAAAGAGCCAATTTACAGATTCAAAGCATGAGCAAAAAGGTTAACAACAATGTAGTTGGTGAATCATCAATTGAATGAGCTGTAGCATTTTTCGAAATAATATTCTTTTTTTCCCATTTCCTTCGAAATCGTAGTTTTGTAAAAACATGACCTACTGAAAGTTTAGAATATATCTTAGGTTTGCTTAGTTTTTGGTTATTATACTTCTGAGATACAGTGATTAATTCACCTTTCTTTTAGTAGCTCTCCTCTTCCAAGGATTGTCTTCAAAGAGATAATTGAAGGTTGAGAAATTAGGTAGTGGATCTGCCAATTGCTTAAGGGCCTATTATAGTACATTGAACTTCACAATTTCGAACTATTATTCTAATAAATTTTTTTCATATTCAAGAATTGCGGAGTTAATTTACATTGTTAGTGGATTATGCTTTTAAAATTATGTTTAATAAACAGTGAAATCTGCTAAAAACCTGTATTAAATTCCTAAAAATCCGAAGATCAACAATATTTCTTTATTGAAAACAAGGACCTTTGAAACTAGTCAGTTACAGACTAAAAGAGATGTCAGTAACACATGCTACTCGAAAGTGCGAAAACTGTCCACGGCAATGACAGGCAACATTACGGCATGCTCAGGGAAAGCAAACATTTATAATATTTATTAATACACCAAGAAAGTCAAGATTAACCGTCGTCCACGGCACTCAAGCCTTTGACCGAGACTTTCTCTTTGTCCTCAATTATCGGAAATTATTTGTTACTGTGTTCCTAATGCCCACCTTACATAAAGTGTTTTAAGTTCATATGGTTGGCAATGGTGTCGGTTACTTCATTCATTAATTATACATCAATGAAGAATCTAGGATTATAGTATACGTAAAGAATCTAGTACGTATAGATTTCTTTTTGATAATATTTTCAATTCAAAATAGTACATCCATTTCGATGAAAATTCAGAACACTTGCTGTTAACTTTCTCCACCTTTTAATCGCCGATATCCGCTATAACCGGCAGCGCGAGTTTGAGACAATAAGAACTCGGGCACCTATCGTGATAAAACATTAGCTCCAAACAAAAGAAACTCCACGATTACTTTTAGAGCTTTCTTTATAGTTGTATGTAGAGTACAGTACTGTGCTGAAAGGGATATTTAAAGACCGGTTTAGTAAGGCCTAATACATATTACATGAACTGCAATCAAGTACTGAAAACCCAGTAACATGTGTTAACTATCTTCTCTAAGTAACTAAGGAACTAAGTAACCAAAGAATTCACTAAGATTAGTTTTCTTACTTACACGCATCACATTAACATAAATTATGCTACTTACCTACTTGATACTGATAAAAATATTATCAACAGTATATTTTAATGTTATTAAAGGAACTTCGGTTCAACTGGCCATATCAATATCTGGTTTAGGTATTGACCCAGTCACGGCTGGTTAAAGAGTATAATATAACCTCTTTATACAGGAGAAAACATTTTTTTGCTATAGTGTGGTTAACAATGCTCGTCACTGTATTTATTGATCATTCAACCAGGTGTAGTTAAAGTAGGGAAGGACTCGCGGTGCTCAAAAAACCTTGCGACGACGTTCCTCACCCGTACGTCATATTCAGAGTTTACTGTTCCTTTGGACGTAAATTAATTACATATTACTTCATTTGAGGATCCTTGGGTGGCTCATAGACAGCGTGCTAGCTCCCTATGAGGTGAGGTCAGGTTCGATTTCCGGCCGGGACAAAAGTGAAGACGTAGCTTTCTAATACAAATCGCTTCAGGGTCTATAGATGTGTGGCTAAAGAAAAAACTCGAGTAAGTTTGGTACTGCGATGGTCGTGCGTTATGCTCATGCTCGCTATCCTCAGGCGTGGGTAATGAAATAAAAGAGGGCCCAGACCTGGGAACACAGCCAGCAAAAGTCGAGTTGATCCGACCCTAAAATGTCAAATACATACATACATTCATACAAATTTCCCTAAGATAATATTAATAGCGCAGAAACCCATGCATGTTTAAACATTAAATGACGTTTCATTACAAACTAACCTTGCTCCTGCCACACTAAAATGTTCTCGTTTATCCAAAGGAACTGTTTATAAACTGCAATTCACCTGAAAAGAACAATATTTATTAGATTTACAAGAATTTTTAGGATACTTTAAATAGCAATACTTACTTGAATCCTTTAATTCAATAAAAATATTTCTAAATAAATTTTACCCCTCTTTGTGTCTAACACATACGAGTTCCACAGTATTCCCCAAAATTGATGTACCTTAAGAGAAACTATCTCTTTGGCATTAAAAAGACTTCAAAATTACTATGATAGTGAATACTTCTTATGAACATTAGAAAAAGTAATGTGTAAAATAGAAAAATAATTCGGTAATTAACTAGGAATTGCAAAAATTGTCCCACTATACATTTGAACATAATTCGAAATAAACCCCAAAAAAAAATTTAATTAATTATTTAAAAGATCTTTTGCTCAAAAACAAGTTTAAGAAAATTGTTTGCTTGCCAATCAACATTTTTAGAACAACCCTCTTCATTATGTTGCTCGATTCAAGATATCCGCTTGCCTCTTCGTCTTTAATTTATCAATTAACTAAGTTCCTTATTATAGGAAACAAAGTTTGAAAATTAATCAACTTCCAAGAAAAATCCTTCTCGTTTGGTATAAGTTTTAACGATCCGATGATCAGAGAAAAGATGGTCGTTTCTTTTATGCTTTCATTTAATAAATTTTAAAAAAGTAGTATTTAAAATAGTTCATATCGTTCAAAAATTAGAATCAAAATTATGGTTTCAATATTTTCTTGAAATGTAAGTAATAAGAGTGTCACGGACTTTACTTTCGAATACTAAAAAAAATAGCAGAGGCAGATATTTCTGTCATTAAATTTAAAAAATCAGCTCCAAAACGAGATCGAGAGACAAATTATCTAATTTTGCAATAGTATTTTGTACTAATTCGTCCCGTGAGAAAATTCCATGCAGTTGAAATAATTGTCTATAAGCAAAAGTGTTAAGCGATATGCGTGAAAAAATCTCATGTCCGTATTCTCTTTTTTATTATTTTGAAACGTCTGTAAAGCGATGAAAAAATGTAATGCTGTAAAATCTTTAGAATTTTACGTAGTAAATATGCGAGAAAGCAAAAAGAACGTACAAAAACGTCGCATTTTGTAGATTATGGCATAAGAATCATACCCCGGGAACCTTCAAGACCACGAAAATCAGCTTCAAGAACCTAAGTAGCAATGTTTCAGAATAACACAAGCCAACAATCAAAAATTGTTTTGGGTATATTCACCTATTTCTTATCGTTTAAAGTGTGCTGAATCCAAAAAGAACATTAAAAATCTAGTATCACCCGCCATTTGTTCACATTTTAACATTTTCTCTGTATAGCTAGGCAAACGCAGCTCTGAGTTTCTAGAAACGTACGAGATACAGGAAATTAGAATGAAAAAGTATTTACTTAAGTAAAATATTTCTACATCGTAATCTCTTCCACTACCGCTCAACGATAGGTGCGGCGGCATCTCAGAGTTGCATTTGACAAGCAGCATCGCATTGGATTAATTCGAGGCGCACGTGTTTGCATTGTGGCTAACTATATAAGATATTAGTTTAGCCAGCGAGTGTTCAGCATTGGGTAATCGTAGTTGTAAGAACTGTCCTGTCAGTTTGCGTTGGGTTTGAGGCGAATTTGTGATTAAAAACACCGACGGATCATTACAGAATTAGTTGGAAATGTGTATTTTTCATACTTCGGAATTAATCCTGGTGATCAGGGCAAATCTTGGGCACCACATAAGGCCAGGCATTTAAACACGTCTTAAATAACTTCCTAGGCAACAAACAAGACCTACACTATCAAGCAATTGTTGCCAATATGTTGGATGCTTTCTAAAAATTGGGATGTTTAATGAGCCTCAAGTTTCACTTTTTAAACAGTCATTTACAATTATTTCCGGACAATTTGGGCGATGTAAGTAAAGAACAAGGTGAGCGTTTGCATCAAGATCTAAAAGTGATGGGAAAACGTTAGCAGAGACGCTAAAACGCTAACATAAAAGTATTTTACCATTGGTCACTTCACCATGAGAGTCGGTAAACGGAGCATAAGAGAAAGAGCTATATCAGGAGGATTAAAGAGAAAGAGACAAAGCAAATATACGTCAATGAACGCGTAGCACTTTGTAGAATGTAATGTTAAGAATATAAAGCCATCTTCTATGTTTAAATGAAGTTCTGTTGGCATTTTAAAAGAAATTTATTTTTTAATATTATTGTATATTTATCATATTATCACATATCTTGCTAGATCAAATTGTGACTTAACTGTGCGTGATGGAAACGAACAGAGTTTAGCTGCGGATTCAGCTTCCAAAAAAAACATAAATATCAGCTATCAAGATTTAAATTTTTTTAAACCTCTTTTTTGTTGGCCTAAGTAATTCACGATTTTAACGTTGTGTTGCAAGGTAACGTGCGTTAGAGTTGTATGTGCGCCTGCTGGTTTCTTTATCGTAACCTGCGAAATTCTACATCGTTTTTAAGTCTGATTGACGCATTTTGAAGCAATATTCTGTAGATCAAATAGTACATCTACAGGATTTCGTGAAGATGGAGCTTTTTAAATCGAACACAATCGCCATCTTCCCTTAGCTAATAATACTAAGAAAGTTGTTTCAAGCTAACAGAAAAATTAAATATCTAAAATAATTATAATATTTTCAATAAATATATTATGCAGTTTAGAATAATTCGTATACCGAACCACGCTGAAATTCGTGTACTGAATGTCGAATCTTTTTAAAGATTCCTCCATTATGAACATTTCAATGACCATAATATCTAGTGATTTTAGTAGTAATTAAAAAATGCCTGTCTTCACCAGGGTAAATTCACTCACACTAGATGATATAAAATTAAAAAGAAATGATAAGTGTACATGGTTTGAAAATCGTATGGAATTATAGATGTATCGCGGAGAAAACTTCACTGAGGGCGGGGCTTTCTCATATGTGGGGAAACTGCTCTGAACTCTTGGAATGAAGGAAACACTTTCGGTGTGGCCTTGAAGAACTAGTAGTGGTTAACTGATGCCATGCGGTGAGCGCTCTATGCGAGGCGCAAACGAGTTCCAATGAAATTGATCGTTCCAGTTGTCACCGACCCCAAACGCGTGGTCCCGCAGCGAAAGACGACGGAGGCGGACGCTGCCAGTTGCGTGAAGTTGGCGGGGTGAAATTTGAAAATCTTGAATATTTAGAGAGTTCTGAAACGCGAACAAAGAGCTCTAGAATACTTGAAAATTTTCGAAAAATATTTCGCAAAAACTCAAACTTTATCATGAAATATTATTAGAGTTGTGAACAGCCGTCAAAGAGTTTTAGAGTTCCTCCAATCAGAAAATAACGAAAGATAACCAAATTAATAAATATAATTTTAAATTTAATAAATTACAAATTTTAAAATTAATAAACACTTGCCCAACGAGAAGCAACACAATAGGTATCAAAATGTTCAGTGCCACGATTTAAGTTCTGAATAGCAAACAATGAGTTCTGACGTAACTTCTATTATTTGTAATACGAAGAAACACAGAGGAAATATTGGATACTTGGCAGACAGTTTTTGTTGCAAATAAAAGTTTATAAATAAGAAAGGATTTTTTTCAGTTCTACTAAGAGTTCTGGGGCGCGGACAGAGTTATACCGAAAGTGAAAATTTATTTTCCCATCCGCTATGATACTCGCGAATTATTCAACATTTTTAAGGAAATGGATGGAAGAAAGTAAAGAAAGGAAAGGAAGAAGGACGGTTTTTGAGGGAAAACGTTTCAATGAATTATGTTTGTCAACGCAAACTTTCAGGGTTAAATAATAATAAGAAACGCAGAATTTATTACCAAATCTAGCATCACCAAGGAGTGCCATCTACCTGATATTCTCTAATATCTCCGTGGTATTGTTGAAGGTGTCATGGGAATGAGATGAAGGAGTAGGGAAGAAAAATAATTTCGTAACACTAAATTAGAATTATTCACCTAGTCGATCACGATCCCGATTATCATCACACCAGTGCAATCTGATGGCTGTACCACTGCCCCAGAAGCGAGCGATTGGACCCGTGGACGCTCGCTCGTCGAGCAGCCAAGACCGATGCTCCCTGGCGAGACAGCTGCTTCACGTCGACTATCAGCGCGAGTGACTGACCGTAAAGCGCGCGTTTCGCTATTTTAAGCGCCGCGCCGCAACCTTCGCCATGGCCTTCGCAACGGCTGAGGGGGGGGGGGGGCTAGCAGCCCTTGGCTCGTAAAGGCCTTGACAGCTGCAATATTCGCGGCCTCAATTGATAGCGAGTCTGCGTCCGATGGGCGAAGGGTTTCGAAGGGCCCCACGCGCGTGACCCAGAGGCCGGACAAGGACCGCACGTGCGGACGAGCACTTATGCAGATGGACTCGTTCGCCGACGAGTTTGCTTCGTCTCTTGGTTGGAGGCCTCGCCCCTCACACGTAGTTTTCGCTCGCCAATGGCTCCCTTTTGACGCAATTGCGATTACGTGGAGTATGTCAGGGGGCGATTAGTTTAAAATTTATGAGTAGCTTGTTGGCTCAGAAACTCTTAGGCATAGCCAAAAATGTATTAGTAAATTTTCGTAGTTATAATCAATGATCTACCGCATCAAAGGGTGTAAGTATTGAAATGCAACACATTCCATTTCAATACTTAGTTCCTTCCATAATCATACTTACCTAACTTGTATACTTTTCTTGCGTAGATGCCGTGAAATTATGAGAGATGATTATTTTTCTTCCACCAAACAGCTTCTTTGCTATGCGATCCAGCCAATCGCTGGTTGGCCAGGGATTGCTAAGCGCTTAAGCTCTTAAACATAAGATAGCGAGACATGTCTGTTCATTCGTTATTAAATACGACTTATTATTTTTTCTTTATTACCAAGAAGATAGGATGGAATCCAACATTTTGTTGTCCAATTGGATTCGAATGAAATGTGAAAACGTATTATTCAATTAAAAAAAAAATTGAACACTTCATTTCATGAAGTAATGATATTAAAACCCGAGTTCTCATTTTATAACTAATTTCCAAAATTTGATAATTCTACAGGATGTAGAAATATAATTAATTCTAAATTTATTAAAATAAAACTATTTATTAAATAATTCGATATGCTATCCAACCTTGCCGAATCCAATCCAAATTCCCAAAAGACAAGTTTTGCCCCCCATAAGAATATATATGTGTATATATATATAATATATATATATATATATATATATATATATATATATTGTGACACACCGATATGTCACGTTAAAATAAACTAACATTTATTTGTAGACAATATGGTGGAACATGCATTACGAAATATCACGAGAGCTAGAGCTTAGCAACGACCGTGAATAAACAATGTAGTTTTTGTTTTTCTAAATGCATTAAGAGATGGCTTGGTGCCGAAAGTAGAAAATTTGGGATTGGGCGAAGAAGTTTAGACGATCAAAAGGTCAGCTACACCAAAATATAACAAACGTATGGATTGGCTGGGTGAGAGAAGGACGGTCAAATGTTATGAAAAAAAATGAAGGTAGTTTAATACGAAGTCTTCGAGGGATGAATCATGCAGGAAGATTTCATTCTGCTCGGCAACGCGCTTCTGAACTGATCGTAGGTTCGTGAGAGGAACGAGTACAATCTAGATAGAATTGGGTTATCAGTGAAATTTTAAGAACAGTGAATGATATTGCAGATATTTTCATGTGGAAGCAATATTGATGTATAAATTGGAACTTTGTCGGGAGTGGTAATCGAGTTCGGGACTATGTCATAGGACGTAATCGGGACTGATAATTTTGATAGTTTGAGACCAGCTTGGATAGGGGCAGAAGACTACGGCAAGCTCGCAAGATATTTCGACTGAGAAGTCTACGAGGGACATCAACGAAAAAGATAAGTTAACCGCGGTATAAATTGTAAATTGAAAGATATCTTGATCAAAGGCCTAAAAATTGTAAATTCACTAAATTGTTTGCTAAAAGCGTAAAAATAAACTTTGTTGAATTTTGTTCTTTAGAAAAGAAAGTGATCTTTCATTTAGTCAATCCAAACAGAAATGAACTAGGAATAGAATCATTCTATTTCAGATTCACAGCTGCGCTGTATAGTCGCAGGATCCTATAATCCATTATAGAGGTAATAAGGATTATAATATATCGTGACCCATTGACCCAGCAAGCCGGACGCTAAGATCTTTAGCAGATATAAATGTAGAGAGAGAAATCTTGTATATCTCAATATATATATATATATATATATATATATATATATATATATATATATATAATATATAAAGTCAAATAGATAGCCTAATATTAAACCTAATAAATTTTAAATAAACTCCTAACCAAGTCCATCCAAAATCAAACACCTAACAAACGGAGCAGCGATGTAAAGCTCAAAAAGTCAAGGATGCCCATTCCTAATCATGATAATATTCATGTATTCAAGCCCTTGAAAGGCCTCACGGCCGAACAAGAAGAAAATAAATGAAAAAAATTCGGTAACATTTTGAACAGTTTGTATCTCGTGCTCAGGTGATATATATTTTAGATTCACCAAAATAGCATTCTAAATGTTGTATTATCAAACTTTGAATAATTATTATTGCCATTAATATTATATTACCGCTCGCAAAATAACCGTTCATATGCGAAGAAATGATTAAGTGTAACATAATACGCTATCACTTCGTCGTTGAACGAGCATTTTGTTCTCTGCTATCTTTTCTCCTTCACCCAATTTGCATGCGAGGCCTGAACGCGATGAGAGTAATCGACTTAGCAAACTGCCCTTCGTCCCTGGGCAAATATTTTTAAAGCCCATTAAGCGAACTCGTTCAATTTTCGTAACTTCTCCGCGCCGGATTTGATAATCGCAACACGTGAACGTACTGGCCAGACTGCCGGGACTCTATTACGACCCTGGGAGTTGCGTTAGAGCTCTAACGTGGGAGAGCTCCAGAATCTATTTTTTGGTTCAGATATTACTCTCCAAAGGTTAGGGGTTCTGCGCCTTTGATCACGATGTCATCAGTGAAGGAAACAGTCCCATGATGTCTCAAAAACGACAAAAATAATTAAAATAGTATGGAATATATTTTTTTTAGTGATAGAGATGGAAGGAAGGCTTGGATCCAATGTAGCATTCATTCCATGAAAATTCTATTTAGAATATGAAATGTTTGAACTTATTTTTATAAATAGTCATTTGAATCTCAGAATCGAAAGGTAGGAAATAAAAATAGAAAACTATATTTATCTACTATTTTGGAAAACTAAATCAACTTATCAACAGTTAAACGCAGTAACTTAACTGTATTATTTTCTACCATGAGATGAAAGATTGGATTTATTAAATAAAAGTCTCAAAATTATTTCTTGACAGTAAATTATCAGTATTCAGAATATTAGTTTTCATCGTATATATTAAATAGCAATAACCTCCGTAGATTCTCGAAAATGTTTATGAGTTACGGTTGTGACAAATCATAAAATGGCGAAAACAAACATATTTCCTTGAATAAAAGCAAATAAAAAGTGCATATTGTACTTGTGCCTGTAGTAAAATTAGTTAAATCTGTAAAACATTGAATAAACAAACTATCATATTTTTCAAACCTTGTTTAATGTTTCACGAGCTATGAAGAATATTTTACAATAACCAATTCGTCGTTTACGTGCAGTTTAATTTACAAATAGTGAGGTTCATTAATATAAACACATTTATAAATACTGAAACTTCTAACAACATCATATACTTTTCAAATACTCAACTACAATTTCTTATAATTGAATATATTAATTTCTTGATTAATTTATTATTTCTTGATTAATTTATAATTTATTGAATATATTATATTTCTTATAATACGTTTATTACACAATCTTTTATAGTATCTATTTTGCAAATTTCCTTTTAATTTTTTTCTTACTGGGCAAAATCTTGGTATACTATTCTTTTCAATTTTTTTTTTTTTAAAACAAATGGAGTAGATTAGATTCGTCCGGATGCGCCGGATTCGTCCACTGTTCTTCAAACCCGGAAATAAAACTGGGCGGGAATACGCAAGAACACCGCGCAGGTTGTCAACTCCAAATCCCACCCGCCGCCGCCGGGGGCGGTTTTGAAGGGAAGCGTGTTTCCGACCGCAGCCCCCGCGGCGACGGCGGTGCGGAACGGCCTCCCACCCCCACCCGGAGATCGATGCGGCGATCGCGGCCTGCGCCTCCGCCGGCGGGATTGGATCCGGGGCTAATGGGGCGGAGGCGCCGCTCGTAAACCAGGTGGGGAGGGGGCGGGGCGGCCCGAGGGTCGCCGGGGGCCGCCCGGCGTCGTAAGTACCCTCGAACCACGCAACAATAACCACGGCCGCAGCCACGGCCTCCTCCGCGCCGCGCTCCGCCGCTGCCTCCCCCTGCCACCCATCCTGCAGGGCCATCACCACTCCCATCGACTCCTTCCCGGCGGCACCCGCCAAGCCACGCTCCCCAAGGAATGCTCCCATGTCATGATGCCCGTGCCTCCCTCTTGGCACCAACTCCAGAGTACAAAATGCCATGTGTTGTCAACGGCCTTTGTTCTGATCAACATTTTGCTTCAAAAAAACAAGAACTAAATGTTATATCAGCTTATGGATCTAGCGAAATAACCTAAGCTATGTTTTTCATTGCTATAGCAATGAGTACCAGCGTGTTCTAAAACTTTAACATTTTTCATTGTCAGTTACAAATGTCGATACAATGCTCATTTCCTTTCTAGACAAGATGTTCCGCGCTTGTCCGGAAACATTCGCGAATTCCCCATACGATTAACGTGCGTTTGCTTGAATCCGGCTGCCTCGTACTTGAAAGCGTTTTTCTCGTGCCTCTTTATCCTACCCTTCCCTACCAGAGATGCACGTAACTGTCACGTCGCCTCTCTTCGCACTGCGTTACACGCCCCCTAGCTACCCGCTCTTGGAGCGCTGGCGTGGCACTTGCGGGCAGACAGTCGCCACTGCCGAAGTTGCTTTCGCTCCCACCGCCCCCGCCGTCGCCCTCATCGCCCTTCCGCGCCGCCACCGCTGCCTTCGCCGCCGCCTCCACCGCAGATGCGGTCGACGCCGGCTCCTTCGCCAGCCCCACCCACCCGCTGCAGCCAACGCTGCAGCCAAGGCCGCTACTACTGACTGCACGCTTTCGCCCCTGCCACCACTGCCGCCGCCCTCGCCACCATTGCTGCTTCCCCCGCCACCATCGCCGCCGGACCCGCCCACTCCCGCCGTCAAAGCCCCCGAATGCGACCGAAATCCCCAGGGCCACCGCAGCCCTCTACCTCCTCCGCCGGTACACCACGTCGTAGACAGTCGTGTAGCTGTCACAATGGCCGCCTTCACCCATCACAACCACTGGCTCCCCTCGTGGAGAACCGCAATGCTTATCACACCACAGAAGGCAGATTCACAAGGAGACGCAGGTAGTGTGGCAAGGTGAGTTTTGCAACGAAGACAAATGCCTATCTAGATAAGCACCCAACAGCAACTGCTCCTATATATGTCCCTGCCAATATGTAATCTCACAGTGACAATATTTGAGCTACAGGCTTTGAGATCTTGTAAGTTAGTTGTTTGTTTTACACATGCAATACACTTGAATTGCAAATCACTTACCATAAGGCAACAATTATCTCTGTTTTTTGTGCCTCTTAATCATTTCCGAATTCAATGTTAATCACAATAACAATACCAAAGATAGAAATTTGAAAACAAATCAAAAGCCGAAATCACTGTATTTATGGTACCCGAAACGTCACAACTTTTGGTCACCGCATCCCGTTTCAGTTGCCTGCAACCATCCTCCTGTAAATAACCTTTGCGAGAATAGACCCTCCGATTTCCTTTCCTACATTTCCACTACCTTCCAATTTCTCTGCCCCCACCCCTGCTGTTCGTCCGCTTTGCAGCGTACTTAACGTACGGGGCCTCTAAATTAGATCTCCTCCGAACTGTAATTTCATTTCTGCCCAATGGCTAGCTGCCCTCTCAAGGGCTAATTACGCCGCAAATGTTGCGGTCTGTTTTTGATCTGTGCAATTTGCACTTACGGCGGAAATTTAATAAAACTCTTTTTCTCCGCCCTGCCTCTCAACATGTGCTCGTTACAGACGGCGCCCGCGCCCGCGCCCGCGCTCCTAGTCCGCTCGCCTGGGAAACGCTTACTCAATTAAAAGTTGCGTACGTTCAGCGCCAAATGGGGTAATTGATTTTAGGCAAGGCACTACGTCGCTGCAAGGAAAACAAAAAGCGGCCAGGGCGTTGGTAACGAGTGCTTAGGAGCAGCGCCTCTGACGAGCCCCAAAAGAACTACCGCAACTGAGCGGCGCGGGGCAATCTTGTGAAACGGAGAGGCGGTGCACGCGCGCTTCGGGATCGGCATCGACGCTCGAGAGGGAATTCAATTGCGGTCGAGTAAGCACTTTCGATGAAAGAGCAACAAAATGCCAAATTATTTTTTAGGTACATACATAATATACACATTTCAATTATAGAAGAGTTCTAAAATGTTGCACAGCTGGTTATTCGCATACTCATTATATTGGGAATGATCATTAATAATGTGCTTTGAGCTTCGCAGCGGTAAACGTTCAAAGATATCGTGTAAAAAGCGATCTCACAAATCACAAAATAACGGAACACACAAAGGTCAAATAAAATGAGCGTCATGGCATCTTTGAACCAATAGCGTTATGTAGTTAACTTTATTAAAAAAAACTTTTGAATTAAATGATAAAAAGGGTCAAAAAGCAGTGATACAATATTACTGATAATATAAAATACAATACCACAGATCTCTCTTTTGTAAACTTTATTTCATAATTCTAATATTTTCGTTGTAAAGCAATGGATTGCATATAAATACATTTATATTGAGAAGTGTGTTCCCGACGGAAATTAAACTTCCGATAGTATTGGGCGAATCATAAAATTTCAAAGTGTATTGATGTGAAACTGTATATATACAAATATGAAAAAATAAAAAAAAAGAGATTTCTCGACGGAAAATAAAATGTCTAAAAATTAAAAAAAAAAAAATTTTATACATAACAAATAATATAAAAGGATGAAAATAGAATTGAAACAATGTTTGAAAAAAATAGAAGTTGCACAGCAGAAAAACATGTCATTTTGATGACGCTTATTTATTCCTATGTTCATTTTTCTTTAACTCGCGAAATGCAGTAAAGAGAAAATTTTGCAATAACATTCCATAGGTGGAGCCTATTCACGTCACACCATAGGTGGAAGATAATCGGGACGCATATTGTATTTAAATCTATGCTGAAAGAAATACCATATTTTTATATTTTATTTATTATACAATTTGTAAAGTTGTTCCGTTCCCTATATACTCGCTGTATTTATTATTGTTTTATATTACTATACTTTTTTACTTAATGATTCTTTCATCGGAAAATTTTCAAAAAGGAAATCTTACGTGTGGAGTAAAGGAAAACCCGCTTCTCAAGTGAGGGCTATAAAAATTAACGTAATCAATAGTTATATAAGTATTACACTGATCGACGGGCATATTGTGTTCGGGGCTTGACCGATATTTTCCTGGTGATTCGTTGTAAAATAAAATAAAGTACACATATATACTCGAAAAAGACTTTTATAATCAAAGCATATAAAATACCTTTCTGGCATATAAAATGCCTCTTATAGTAAAAAATACATAAATTATCACGTAAATTTCAAAATAATGAAAGACATTTAAAATTCTAAACTAATATTCAATTCTTCAGCAATTTCATTATAAACCACTGTTCAATTTTTGTTCGGATCGGTTACATTTCTAGAATCAAAATTAGATAAAAGGCAGAATTAATTTTCAAAAGCGCAGTGCTAAACTTATTTGTTTTATAAATAGTTTAGTTTCAGAATTTCGTAGTGTTATATCGTATTGTATTTCGTATTGCATTACGTAACATTTCTTATCAGATATCTCCCTATATTCCCCGATTTTCAATATCTAGAAATTTTAGAAGTATTAATTAATTGAGAACTCACAGTGAAGTGGGAGTGTCCTCGCTATTATTAAATGCTAGTGATAGTTTCTTAAGTTACAAATTCTCTAGGTAACAAATTCGCTCCCGTAAAGCGCTACCTTGCTGTACAATGAATGTTAAAAATAACGTTCGTAACAAAAAAATACTTACTCCATAGGTCAGGTGAGCGCGCGGCTCACTAATTCGGCAAACTGACTCATGCCACTCTGTAACTTGCATTGAGCGTATCATAGAGTTCGTTTTACTATTAGTATTTCAAATAACAACTAGAAGTTGAAGGCCGGGTAATGACGTGCGAAATTTGAAAGTAAGCGCTGATGTCTCTCCTCGACCTACGGTGGGTTAAAGAACTCCGTCTTGTCTTCTATTTAAGGTAGAAATATTTACTTTAAAAAGAGTATGACAATTAAATTTCTTGTTAAAAACGCTACAAAAAAGAAAATTTAGTCTATTAAAATACAGAAGAAAATTGTAAACGACCAGGTTGTGTACGAGAACAAATAGTGAGACCCTGCTGACCTAAACGTGAGTGTGGGAGGGACCTCCCTCTCAAGATATCTCTCCTGGTGAGGTGCCGTCCAACCGGGATAAGGTGTAAGCTCCAACCAACACATGTGGAATTGTGTTGCGTGTGAATGTAACTATGTTTACGTAAGATGACAGGAGAAGCTTCCTTTTCTTACTTATACATAGTTACATTCAACGGAAGCGCGATCCATGGCGCGGTTTTTAGGAAACCGTTCCGTAGCTCGCCTGATATTGATCGGACAACCCTCAAAACTACCGATGAGAGCAGCCGGCCATTATAATTCTCCTCCTAGCAGCGGCTGAATTCGTCCTAGCTATTTAGTTAGTATCGAAAATCCGCGACCGTTGAACCCAGGACCTCTCGATCAGCTTTGCTTCACAGACAATAGCAATACTGGCCGATTGAAAAAAGGATAAAATCAAATTATACTGGATATGCAGGGAGGAAACGTCGAAACATCGAAAAAAAAGCTCTTAAGACAATTTGAAGCATATTTTGTTTAAGAAACTCCTTGAATAGTCCGAAAGAAGGAACCCAGAAATAAAAAAAGCAGTCGATTTATTTCAATTAGGTTTCTTTAATTTTCGTGTTACCTTGCATTTCTGAACAAATACATTAATTTCTTTTGTAAATAAAAAACAATTTCACATTTCTGGAGTGTTTATACACTTCAGCAATGCAACTTTTTGTGTAGAAAATACTTTTTGATGCTTATTGCGGCTCAGGCATTCGGAATATCCAAGGAGTTTATTAGACAAAATATGCTTAAAATCGTCTTAAGAGCTTATTTTCGACCATTCCTCCGTGGAAACCTGCATAGTCAAATAGACGAAAATGTGGCAGAAATAAAGTAAAGAACCGTCACTAAGGCCTCGAAAAAACATCCCATCCAGCTGAGCGAACGAAACGAATCCAAACAAAGCAAAACAAAACATAGCAAAACAGTTGCCGCGTGGGTCAACACTGGTCGCTTGGGGTCATCCTCGGTCGTGCCGAGCTATTGGGCGGAGGGCGCGGACCGAGGTGGGGGGGGGGCATGCGTATTTAAAGCGCTGCGCTTGGAGACTCAGGTAAGTAGGCCACCGCCAGCGGGGTCTATTATTACGCGCAGCCCCGCAACCAATGCTGCGCCGCGCAGCACACAACCCAACGCAGCGCAGCGTAGCATAGCCCACCATTGCTCCGAGCCGGAAGGAGAGGTGGCTCAGGGCATCAACTGATGTCCCTGCAGTGCCTCTCACTGGAAGGTCTTAGGTTTGAATGCCGACGGTGGCAGGATTTCGACACTATCTAGATTTAATTCAGTCGCTGTCTGGAGGAGAATTCTCGCCGCCGGTAGCTCTGATTAGTAGTTTTCCCTGGTTTCTCCGATAAACACCAGGCGAATGCCAGAGCAGCGCGATTTTTCCTTCGTCTTCTTTTCTCTATCCTTACCCCTTACATTTACATGCACTACACTTACACATATACTGGAAGACCAGTCGGGAGTTCAGAGTTTGTCCCGGCTGGGGCGGTGCTCCGCCATGGGAGATATCTGGTTGAGAAAAACCCCGCTAGTCGACGGTAAGTCTGCGCCGGATCTCGCCATCCAGCGGGGGAAGATCACCGCCATCTCCCTAGGGGAAAGCAGGCGCTGCACGTACGCGACTAATGCCCTTAGCAGTTGATGCCCCCAGAATCATTAACAATCAATCAATCTGATCGGCAATCTCACTTGTCAACTCCATCCACTATTTTTGGGTACCCTCCAGCGGATAGGCATCTTCGATTTCATTTTATTACGGTTTGCATACTACCCGTTCGAATCTGTTGAAGAGAGTCATTCTGCTAGGTAATTTGGAAACGCCACTCGGACTGTCTGCACCTTCTGTGTGGGATTCTGTATGGACCTGTGTTGGATTCAGTATGTGCAGTACGAATTAGGAAAAAATATCTTTGAGAAAACCTCCGGAGATTTCAAATATATTAAAAAAAAGAGATTAAGTTCTTTGCGTACACTATACGAAAAAAGATCTTAGCCCATTCCTAAAAATCAATTATGCTTATTGAAAATGAAGCTTTTACTCATTTTCTCATGATAACTAAAGGCCGGGCTTTTAAGTGAAAACATTTGCTAATTTAGGTGCTAAAATAGGTTTCAAAAATATTAAAAATAGGTGCATGTTTAGGTGTAAAAAAATTCGTGCATATTTACGTACGAATATATTACATGGTTTTATGTCTTAACATGAGAAATCCGCATAAAATGTTGAGGGAAAATGTGTAAGTAACATACAAACTGCATTTTTTAAACAGATTCACATCATCATCACCATTCTCTTTGTTGTTCCAATTTCGGAAGAGCAAATCCTTCCAGTCTCCTCTTTGCTTCTATGGAAATTCGCCACTCTTCTGCGGCCGGCCGTAGTCCCTCCTAGTACATTAATGGAAGGCCCAAGGGCTTTGAAGGAGAGGACACCGAAGGGTTCTCTTACCAAAATTATATTGCGCAAAAGTTTTTTCATCTTTTCTGATGCAATTTATTGATATTCGTCAATGTTACTAACGAATTTCATTATTTTTAAAAAACGTTTTCGACATAAAACACACAATGGTCTCTCCACGTTCCTCAGCGTTCCTCAGGAGCTAAACAGAGATCGACAGTGCTTTCATTGAATACCACAACATTTGGAGAACATTTAGTAAACACGTTCTTCATCAACAATATAAATTCATTAGCGACGTTTTATTCTTCACGTACTACTTCTGATTCTCTATTCAACACAATTCAACAACTCTATGCAATGCGATGCAATAGGACTTTCGTGAAAGAAGTCCTTGAGTTAACGATTGGGTAAATGTGATCGAGCTCTTGGTGAGCACAAATGTTAGACGGGAAATAGCAACATACTAAATACATCAGAACTTAACGGTGTTCGTTTTAAAGCACCTTTGGCAATTGGCAAGGTTTCCGGTCAAAACGACAGCTCTTTCGCGATAACTCGCAATGAACGACAATAAGTCTCCTTGGTTTTTTTCTTCTGATGTAAAAAATAGAAGCAGGTTATTTTGGAGCAAAGTGCACGTTTGCTCATTGTTTGATTTAATTGTAAACAATATATTTCATGTAATGTGTTAATCCAAAATAAGTGTTTTGTATGCAAAGATTGGAAAATAGGGGAGAAATAGGGGCAAAAGCTCTATTTAGGTGCAGTGGGTTGATTTAGGTGCACGGCAAGTTTCTGTAATGCTTTCTATTTTAGAAGTAGGTTTCTTTTTTAGAAGGAAAAAATGAAAGCCCTCAATTCGCTTTGTTTGTAGGTGCATCACCTAAAAATCAGTTCCCCAATGATAACCAAAATTATACAGAATATCAGTTGTTAACATAATAAATATTAACAATAATTCAACTAATACAACTACATTTTATATTAAGCATAAATGAATAATCCTTCAGAAAAAAACAGAGTCGGTTGGACACTATACTTGCAACCCCCTCATTCTGAGAAAAAAAAATTGTGTGCTCCTCTGCGTCAAAACAAATAATTGACATTTTCTGACGCCACATAGCGCCTTCTCCAACATTCTCTATCATCGAGATCAATGAGAATTTTTATTCAATTAGATGAATGTGTAATCAAATCAGGACGAGAGTTACAGTTCAAATATCAGGAGATCGCGACAAGCAAGGTTGTACTATATGAGTAAAATGTATAAAGAGGAGAAGTTTTAAATACTGAAGAAGAAAGAAGCTATGAAGAGAGGGGATTCAAATAGGGGGATTCAAATGGGGATTCAAATAGATTTACTTGGGCAGTAGAGAAGTGCAAACGAATATACAATGTGTATATGTAGTATGTTTGAAAGAAGGAATTAGCATCACTATCGGTAACCTGAGATGCATAACATGAAAATAAAAATGGAAAGACGAAGTAGTTTCTTGACAGAAAGCAGTTTGTGTTGAATCGCGCTAGGACCAAGCGACATGAGAGCTAGGTTACGTTTATGAACCGTAACCTGCAACTAAAAACTTGGAAACGTATAACAGGAATTTCAAAAAAATGAAAAAAGCTGTTAGTTTGCAGCCAGCAACCGGCTCGAGTTGAACTGAGTTCACCTCACCGTCCAAGAACACGCAGTCAGCCAACGGAGTTAGCAAGGTTGGGTCTGCCGGTGTCAGTGTAGTAAGAGCACAAGAGGCGTTGTTGGAGTGCGCGAACAGTCACAGGCGTGAGGGCGCGTTGGAGGGCGTTGGGAGCGGGGCGTTTGGGCGTTGCAGGAATGTGCTGCGGGCGGCGAGTGTCAGCGGCTTCCCTTCCGCCGCAGACGCCCACGCAAACACCCGCAACGCCCCCGCATTCCCTCGCCGCCCCGCCTCCAGCCCCCGTTAAGGCGGCGGCGCACGCCGAGGGACTTGCTCAGGAAGAACAATCCAAAGGAACCAGGCGGCGAGTTGGAAGAGGTGATCAAATCAAGTTGAAGTTATACTTTGAAAATTAATATACAAAATAAAATCTTTGGGGAAATGTACAATATGCCAGGAAAGTCTCAGCGCAGAGGCACCAATGGCTGGTGAGAGTATTAGCAACATAATTTCTGTTGCTAGTAGAAACTGCAGCTTATTACAAACGCACTACAATCACAAATTCTGGAAGTATTGTCCCCTTCACCTGTTTTTCAGTGATCTGGTTGCTACGAACATAAATGCAATTTTTAATAGGAGCCCCTTACTCGGCTCGGTGCGTAGAGACTTTCTTGGCACACTGTATTTAAAACGCTTATTGTGTTCAACTAACATGTCATTGTTACTGTTGTTTTATGTTTTCCTATGAATGCTTGCCTTTTTCTTGTATCAACAGATATTTCAAAGTTGTTCGTTTCTGAAGTTAAATAGTTCAGCTGCTCTTTGTAATAGTACTGCTCTTTGTAAATCATACTTCCTTTCTATTTTTACAATCAGCGAAATAAAGGTTTATAGTTGACATTTTTCTATGGTATTTCAAAAGCAGTTTGTCTTTCCCTCTGTAAATGAGGTCTTTGAAGAAATTTAAGTATTGCAGGGGATAATGGGCGCTGCGGAAGAGATCGTTTTAACGACGAAGGCGCGGAAGAGGCAGCCCGGCTCGATGGGGGACACAAGCGGACTTCAGATGCGCCTTGAAGTGGCAGCTCCACCACTATTCTTCTGGCCCTTGGAGGCGTTGGTAGCGAAACCAAAGGACACGTTTTGTCGCTTCCAGCATCCGTTACAGCATAACCTCCCTCAAAAGGAAACGTACACTCATACTTCGTTCAGAAAGACTTTTATTCCCTAGGTCAGATTACTGTATAGAAATAATACATTACTAACAGCACCCATTTACTTTTATATGTCCAAGCGCTAATCATCAAAGCGTGATTTTAAGATTTAAGGGATACATTTCGATATTTGCTTATTACAAAATCCTCCAGCCTGTTACTCCCGTATTGGAAAGTAGCTCGAAAACTAGCTTGATTAGAAAAACTATTCGAACTGCTTTGAACGGCAGTATTTAATGAAAGAGATATTTCTAGAACTTTGATTTAAAAATTTAAACAACTTTATCACATTTGTTTTGACATAATTTGCAAAAAGCAACATCGCATGTTTCTTGGAAAGTTTCAATCGAATTAAATTAAATTTAAAATGTACTACTTATTTTTTATGAACGATACTATACAATAAAACAAATGTTTTATTGGTTTGTATTGGTTTTTATTGGTACGATTTAATCTTTCAAACAGTTCAGGTTGATTTGGCAAATATACTTCTGTTCATGAAAAGTGCTGAACAATATTTGCTTGCTTACATTTTTATCCATCATGAAATATCAATTGAGTAGTAATGTATCGGCCGGTGCAGTGAAATTTATTAATTTCCCTGATTAATTGTTGAGTGTGTGCGTATTTAACTAAAAAGTAATCTGAGCAAAAAGTATATTTATGTTTGGAAAATAATTCGAATGTTTGTATATTGCAATCGTTTATGTATTCATATTCACATAAAAACAATGCATTAGTGAATTATACAATTGAATGTTGTGCTATTAGCTGCATTTCCAGCTGAATGAGGATGTTGGAGGATTGTTGATAGAGCATTGAAATATAAACCTATTTCAAAAAATTAAATCAGTTTATTAAATGAGAATACTGTTATTAAACGCATTTGAATGAATTCACAGATAAGAGCATTAGCATAAAATAATTCGTCGAATTGTGATACAAATCAAGCAGGTTTGTGGTCATATGTATAAGTTAATTTGCCAATGTTAATTTAAAATATTGTGTGATGTCCTCTACACTGTCATAGAAAAAGCCCTTATTGCTGGTTTGAAACTGAGGAAAGTATTGAAAACCTCTCAAATTTCTTCATTTCACGATTTCGTTTTATAAAATATATCGAACGTTTTGTAAACTTTGCATGGTAACCAATTGTTTTGCTCCGGTGTACGTTCTCTCCTCTCTTGATATGTTAATTTAAAATGGGGAGGAGAGAGAGGCACCGCGGGAGGAGGCAGTGATTGAGAAGGCATCGGTAGTAGGGTGTATCGCTAGACGCAGGAGCGGGGAGAGGCGAAGGAAGGGGCAAAGGAAGATGCGAAGGAAGGGGCGTGGTAGGGGCGTAAGCAGGAGCAGGGGCGGAAAGGGTCAGGGGTGGCGGCAAGGGCAGCGGCAGGGCAGGAGCAGCAGCGGCGGAGGCAGGAGCGGCGGTAGGGGCTGAGGGAGGGCAGGGGTGGCGGGGCAGGAGCGATTGATGGTCCGGCGGCAGGGCCAAGAGAGGGGGTAGGGGTGCAGCAGAGGCGGCAGGAAGGGCTGGGGTGGCGGCAGAGGAGCCGAGACCGGGTTGAGGACGTGGTTCAGGCGGGGGCGGCGGAGCCCAAGCGGAGCCAGAGAGTGAGAGAGAGGGGAGGCGTCGAAGTGGAAGCGAGCGGCGGGGCCAGAGCTCAGTGGTTTGAGGGGGCCGAGGATGGGCGAGCAAGCGAATCGCGAGCAAGGCGCCACGCGGGGCTTCAAGCCTCTGACACGCCGTCTACGGCCGCAGCTTCGGGAATTACGAAGCCCGACGTGGCGCGGCTCCTCCTGGGCTGTGCGGCGGAGACGACGGATAGCCGACGAAGGCCTAGAATGGCATCAATGGCCATGAGAATCCACACGAATTCACTGAATTCAACTACAATAAAAAATAGCTTAAAAAATGGTATGAGCAAATGTTTAATATAGGTGAACTATAGAAATTGTTTCGGGATTTGCATACCAAGGCACATAGCCAGTGTTCCAACCTTAATGTACGAAATAAACTCCACTTATGTAGGAAGTAATGACTGAATTGGTTTGTATTGTTACATTTCAAAATTCTGATAGTTTATACACCGAAGCATGAAATATATTTGTTTGAAGATGGTTGTGGGAGGGTGGATGTGGGACGGTGATAGTGAGCGGGCTGAAAGGCAGTTGGCTGAAGGAGGGTGCCTGTTGGAGGGACGTTGTTGGGGAGAGGTTGTTGGAGAGAGAGAGGTTATTGGAAAGAGAGAGGTTGTTGGAGAGAGAAGGTTGGGGGAGAGGTTGTTGGAGAGAGAGAGGTTGTTGGAGAGAGAGAGAGGTTTTCTTCAAGGAATTTTAAAATAACTTTTAATGTGGCTCCTTTAGCAGACATCCAACTCCATTTGCTAAATTCGTTGAAACCATTTAGGGACAATGCTCCATATCTAGGATTTTTTAACAAGTTGTTCCAAAAACAGAACGTATGATATTTAATCGTAATATGAGACGCAGAATCGGTTGACAATGACTAAGAAACGACGATGCACTGTAGAAAATACTTCCACGGAGGTACTGTCGGCGGCGGTGACGGGGTGTTCGCAAGGCGGGTGGCGCGCCAAGCCGTCACAATGGGATTGAATCATCTGCGTCGTGATCTGCCCATTGTGCGGCGCCTCCTGGGACCAGCAGCGGAGTCGGCGTTTGTAGAGGGGCGGCGCGCACGCGCTCGGGGACGAAGGAGACGAACCGGGGACGAAGCGGAGATGGGGCGGAGAGGCCAGATATTGATAGCTTCTCGCCGGCGGCCATGGGTCATTGGGGGCGGAGTGACTCGAACGGAGGAGAGACCTGGGAGTGCGGGGCAGCCCTAAGCAGCGATCCGTATCCCCCGTTTGCGCATACGGAATACGTAAGCAGAGGGGGCACCTCAAAGGTGTTTGGGCAGGTCAATATAGTCGAAGGCCCTTCGAAATGGGGCATGCGCCGCGTTCAGAGTTGCCTTCTGCTGGAGATGTTTGATTTGCGTTCCCACAAATACTTTAACTCGATTTTCTTTTCAAACACTAATTTGCCTTCAGTTTGCGTCACAAGAATATCTTTGAAAAAGTTTAATCTTTAATCATTTTGTAACTGAAAGTTAGTGCTTTATTTCATTTTCTTTACTTGACTGCACCTAAATTATTCAATTTAAGTGATTAAATCGTGAAACCATGTCGAAAAAGTTGAACATCACTACACGTATCCATAAACACAATGTGTCATATCTTATTCTTTTAATATAGTAAGTACTTTTATTTTCGAAACAAAACTTTTGTTGATGAGCTACAAAAAATTGTAGTCAGTAAAATGGATGGATTTCAATGTTATTATGGATTTATGGATTTCAATGTTATGTTTCAAACTATGGATTTCAATGTTAAAGCAATGTTAAAGATTCTTGAAGTTTTAGTTGCTGAAATCCATCAAAAAGTCAATCCAAAGTCCATCAAAAAGTTATTCACGTCATATATGACGAATGTGTTATATACAAATTAATTAAAATTAAGTTAACTGTGTCTCCGAGGTATTGTCAGTACTTAATTTGTTTACACTTCTGTTCTCAATAAAAAGACTTTAACCAAATCCTTTTGTAGTTTTGCTGAAAAACTTGTTTTCACGGTGTAGTAAACTCCCCATCCCAAGAAAAACAAGACCGTTGTTCCTTAAATCGGATAGTATAAAATCGCTAAGATTATTTCCGTATTGAATGCCTACATCAATACCAGAGCAGTTCATTGCTACAACGAAGGGAACGGAAAGCCATGTTCAAATTATGTGTTCCATTATTTATCAAACACCAACAATTCAGAACTACTGCTGGGCCGGGGGTGCTAGTCAGACGATGGGCTAATTTCCTCTGTGTGCACATCGCGTCCCAGGGGCTTTGCCTCCGCCGGAGGAGCGGGCTGGGGAACGCAGCTGCCGAAAAGATGTGAGCATACAGCCCGGAGGCGACAGCAGCGAAGCGGGGGAGAGCGCGGGAGCGACAGTGACGTACTGGGACCCATCAATGGGCTTAGTGTATCTTACATGCAAATTATTACGTCTATTCGAGGGAATACCGGCTTCGCTTCGCTGCAGTCGTGAATTCTCGCGAGGCGTGCGCGCCGCGAGCGCCCCAAGCGGAGGAAAAAGATTTCCCTTAAAAAAAGAGGGCGGCGCCACGGAATTACAAACGGGAATTGTAGAGGTTTCCGCTGACTGGGGTGGGCGCTGCTATCGGAAGCGCCGTTGCTCGGAAGTGCTCCGGTTGTTGCGAACCGAGCGGGAGGGCATCCGAAGAGGGCGCTGGGAGGCGCAAAGGGGGGAGCGGGGAGCCAAGCGCCAAGAGAAGAAATGGCGAGGAGGCGAAGGAAGAAAAAAGGTCAGAGATCTGGTGACGGGAAGAAGCAAAGGAAGGAAAAGTTTAATGCTTGGTGACCACGATTCAGTATTGTTAGAATAACAAAAATGTTAAATTAAATCATTGGTGTACGTTCCAGAAAGTTTTCTAACAAAGTCGCCACAATGACTCCAGTTGTTGAGATACGAGTAATAGTGATATTTAGGAGGTATAGAAACGATGTACACAAGAAAATGAAGAAAAAATAAGAGTGATAAGAGAAGAGTTATCATGAAAGGGAAAGTAAAAAATGAACAATCACTGTGACAAGAAAATATTAAATAAAGGAAAAAGAAAAGTCTACAGATAACAGTGAAAACACTTATTTAAAAAGCCAATAGAAATGAGGAATAGAATCTATAGTCTTAATATTTAAGAATTGTTCAATTCTTTGCTGCTAGTGGAAGCAGCTTTGTACCAGACAAAGAAAGAAATGTAAGCGAAGACCAAGAAGAATAAAAGACAAATGTCGAACTTCAGAGAAAAAAACATTTAAAATCCAGAATTGAAGGGATGTGAAAGAAAGAGAAAACGGAAAGCATGTTAGTGCTGAAAATTAAGTACTAATAGTTCAATTAGAGATGTCGCATTCAGTCACTGGGTACGTTTACGGATGGTTCGTAAGTTTGCGGCACCTTTGTGGGAGAAGTTCATGGATGACTCGAGTATCTTTTTTTTTAGATTTCTTTCATCAGATTTAAGAAGGACGATTCAGAATGGTATGGACTGCAAAATAAAAGATAGGTGAAAGCGAACAAAATGGCTTTGGAGAGGCAAAAGGACACGGCAATAAAAAAAACTGAGCGATGGAAGCGCTGAGGAAAGAGACAGGGGAAGACGATTTGTGTCCATGGTTTAATATTAACAACTCCATAGAATTGTTTAATTGTCCCTGGTTAGACCTGCTGATTTCAAAGGAGAATTTTCGCCATTATAAGAAGCAGGCCATTGACGAATAGTTCATATCGCTGCGAAGTGAATCTAGACAACAGAGGAGAAATTTCCTAGATTTGAACTAGGCTACAAAAGAAGAGTGGGGAGTAGAAAGAACGGATGAAATGTAAATAAAGGGTGAGTGATCACGACAAAAAATACCGAGTAATAGAAAGGAGGAAAGAGTAAATGGTTGGTGTTGTGATAGATCATGTAGCATGCCAAGGCTGAATCCATTTAGTTTTGAACATGGTCTATACTATACATATATGTATGAAGACCATGTTCACACTACAGTGCGACTCGGTGACAATTCAATATAATGAAACTGCCAGAATTGCGCTGAACATTATAGTGATCAGACGTATGGTTTTAAACGTCTATTCATGACTGTAGAATATTAGAGTAATTGGAAATCAGTAGGTTATAAAAGTTTGGGACTTTCAGTAAAAAAAACTAGAGCTTAGTAGACAAATCATTGACGTTTATAGATGATATTTACAGTAGAGTCCTTCAACTTTGAATTAAAAAGTCATACGTGTTTACAAGTAAATATCTCTTTTGTAGACTACTATAAGAACATTTGGTTGGTTGTCATTACGCGGCCTTCATAATAAAAGGTGGAGTTTCAAGAAGGTCAAAAATTTATAGCTGGAGAAACGTAGAAAACTGTTCGATCTTGCAGTAATAACAACTCCCTTCTCTTCTTACCATTTTGATATCCACTTGATTTCGCCGGCCTGATGGCGGCCTTGACATGTCCGTCCAAATGAGGATCCATAGTGTGGGAATAGTAGACGTCGACGCAACGGCCCTCAAAGTTACTGCAAACGGCACTGTCTAGTTGTCTATCTTCCTACGGCTCAAGTGGATCCTAGCAAGTTACATTGGTGCGAGAAGTATATATTATTCTTTAACTTATGAATTGTCGATCTTTTAATTATTGTTTTATCCAAATTCCAAATAATTATCATTTACTTTCAATACACGAACTAAGTAAAATTATTGAGCAGTAAACAATTAATGAATTTGTAGATTCTGACCTTTTCCTCCTAGATAGCCAAAGTTTCTAATAGCCAATAACATCAGAAACAAACACTAATAACCGTTACAGGAACGTGTAAGGGTAGATCGGGAAGACAGTTAATGGAGAGGATGGAAGGTCAATGAAGTAATTGAGGAATGTTATTTTTTTATGCAAAACATTGACATATATGTTCGAAAACTGTTTACATATTGTATTTTATTGTATTAATACATTATATATAAACATATAAGTAGTTTATTGCACAGTTTATTGCACCAACATACTTATTCTATTTCTCCTTAATATTGCCCGTTCTATCATGTCTCAAACTTATGTCTCTACAAGTATCATATTAAATGTTCGGGAATCACTTCTGTATACCAATGAAAATGCTAATACCATTACTTTTAATAATTCTCTGACGTCAACATATGAGTAAAAGTGAATGAATATTCTGTAAAATATGCGTTAGGTTGTATTTATTGACAGAGGCAAATAAATGAAGTCATCCGTCTCACACTGGATCACAAATTCTCTGTACCGATTCCAGTCCCCTCCCCGCTCAATCAGTCTCCTCCAGGCTCAGTCAGTCCCTCTCCGCTCAACTAGTCCCTCCTCGCTCAGTCAGCCCCTCCCAGCTCAGTCAGTCCCCTCCCCGCTCATTCAGTCCCTCCCTCTCAGTCAGCCCCTCCCGCTCATTCAGTCCCCTCCCCGCTCAGTCAGTCCCCTCCCCGCTCAGTCAGTCCCCTCCCCGCTCAGTCAGTCCCCTCCCCGCTCAGTCAGCCCCCTCCCAGCTCAGTCAATCCCCTCCTCGCTCAGTCAGCCCCCTCTCGGCTCAGTCAGCCCCCTCCCCACTCTGTCAGTCCTCTCCTCGCTCTGTCAGGCACCTCCCCGCTCTGTCAGTATTTTTCCCCTCTCCGCCAATTCTTCCCAACCCCCAATACCTTCCCTGGCCCGTTAATATTTTCCTCGCTTCACCAATTCTCTCCTCGATCCACGAATTTTCTCCTGTCTCCGCCAGTTCCCAGCTGCACGTATCTCCGGCTGTGCCTGCCCGTCGCACCTTCCCCCTGTGTGCGCGTGTGTGTGCCAGCGCGTACGCGCTTTGTTTGCGGAACGCGTGAACGGAGGCAGCAGCGCCGGTGGCTGTCATCGCTCCGTCCATCCGGTGCCCACCCACGCACACAGACACCTGCTACCCCGCCCGCCATCGACTCCGACGTCGCGCCGGAAGGGTTGCCAGCGCGGTGGCAAGGAACAGTGCGGGCAAGGGGCGTCACTGGCCATATGTGACACGTCCTCACATATGGTCTAAGCCAAAGGGAAAGAACAGTTAAATCTGTTAAACAAAACATGTTGGTTTTTCCCCACTGTCAATCTTGATCATTCCTGAGGGAAGTCTTTCTCGTGTGTGCGTGGAATGTATGTTCCATATGTGAACATACATTCTGTGAACATAATTTGGCAAAAATTCTTATTACACAGTAGACTCCCGAATCTGAGTATTTGATGGGACCAGACTTCACCGAACCGATGAAAGCCCCTAGTAAATCAGATATGAGTTAGTAAATTTAACGCAAGATTGTAGGAGAACAAAACATAATTGAAAGTTATTAATCTAGCACTCACCAGACACAACATTAACTCGGAAAGAACACATCACAAACACAGGATACAAAACTTACACAAAAATTACCAAACTCGATCTCATACTCGTAAATTAAAAATCATCTTTTAGCATTGAATATGGTGAAATCTACAAATCTGTTATCAGATCCTCATTAAACTACGCAAGCCTCGTTTAGAGAAAACCGCCTTAAATTCACATAAACTAACTTCAAACTCTACAAACTCAATGTCTCAGGGCAATAAGCTCCGTAGTTCATAAGCAATCAACTACTACTCAGAGAACTAAAAATATAACACATTGAAGACTTTCTCAAGATTTCAAACAAATTCTTTGCTACAATGCGCACACTACATTTTAAAAAAGAAAAAAATTAAGAAAAATAACGTACCGTATAAAACTTATTTTCCCACTGGGGTGTCTGCATCATCCGTACGTCCGTATACTTTTTATTCTACTGTAATTGTTCTACTTCATAATAACTGTAATAACTATCCTTGCCATCCTAATTCCTAATTGTATTTGTGACCAACGACTTCGACTTCGACTTCGACTTCGAACAACGATGTGTCTCAGCAGAATTATTTTTGCGCTTCTCAGTGACTGCTCTCAATGCTCACGGAGTTTGTATTATCGGAATTTTAATCTGCAGTTACAATACGAATATATTTTGTTATTCTCTAAAAAATAAACACAAAAGAACTGACAATATGAATGTGTGTTACACTGGAAATCATTGCTCATATTCTAGGTACAAAATATAAGTAAATTCTCTTTAAAGGATTTGAATATTCAGCTCGTCCATAAAATTCTCTAAGAATATATTTTTAGAAAATGTATTGATCGTCACATGACCGTAAACAAGCAAAATGCTTGATTGGCTATTTATTTTTATCAGCTAAACGTCTTTAATAACCATTTCATCCTTTTCATCTCGTCATATCAATTCCATGCTCTGCATGACAGAGGACAGCGCTGTCTGATCTAACACTCTCGTCGTTCTTCTTCGTATTCTACTTAGAAAAGTTCTGATTAAAGACGGGCAATATACTACATTTTTGGATTGAAGCGAAATTTTCTCTGAGATTCTCATATTACATAAAGCCTTTTACGTCAAACTGCAGTCGATATGCGTTTACACTAATCTTTACTAAAATGGTCTACTCCATACACTCAGCCGACTTGTACCAAAAAGTCTTTAAGAAAAAATATTAATAAAAGTCAAGAACAACTCACTACTGACATTCCTGTCAAGGTTGGTCATAAACTCCGGCTATCCCCTCAGTTTATGGCCTTCACTCCCACCCGTCGTTTGCTCCACCTCTACCCGCGAGGTTCATAAACACTCTTTGATCGCAAGCCGATTCAATGAAGAGCTTCTGCTGCGCGTGGCCGCGCCCTGGGCGGCGCATCGCCTGCTTCCCATGCAGGGCGCTGTCCGCGCTGCCACTCACGCACCGCCTGCCCGTCGCGTGGCCGGGGCGCGCCGCCGAAGATCAATAAAGGACACGCGCCTCTTTGCCGGACATGTCGGCGCTGACACGCGACACTCGCTCATTAGATAATGATTTGCATACGCGTGCGGAGGATAGAGTGGATCTGTGCCCCGGTGCGCCGCGAAACAATCGCCGCGGTGATGCTTCAATAATAATCCTGGGAGATGGCTGAGAACCCGGAAGAAGTTCGGGGAAACCACTTTCGTCCAGCCGGGTGAATTGAGTGATTGTTTGTGATTTCGGGCACATCAACTACTAGGATCACTAGTCCCGTAAGTGTAGAGCACGTTTTTGCTCGGGAGGTGGCGGTGGTCTTTTCCCCCTGGATGGGGAGATCTGGCACCGACCTACAGCCGCCTAGCGGGTTTTCCCTAACCATGTATCTCCCACTAGCGGGGCACCGCCCCAGCCGGGACAAGCTCTAAGCTCCCGACCGGTCTCCCGGCATGTGTGGTAGTGTAGTGCATGTTAGTGTAAGTGTGTGTTAAAGGGGAGCGGATAGGACAAGGAAGAGGTAGGAAAGATCGCGCGCTGTCCGTTTGTTCGGGTACTGCTCCGGCATTCGCTTGGTGTTGATCAGATAAACCACAGAAAACTACCGATCAGAGCAGCCGGCCGCTAGAAATCTCCTCCAGACACCGACTGAATTCGATCTAGCTGACAAGCCAGTGTCGAGAATGAAGCGTGAGTGGAACACTTGGACCTCATGGTCAGAGGGACTGCAGAGACGTCAGTTGAGTCGCTCGCCCGGTTCAGCCGCGTGGAGGTGTTGCGTGACTCACTGGGCAGTAAACTCTGGGGAAGCCCTGTGAGGTGGCGGGAAGGAAGAGTTTCTACTGTTCTTGTAATTCCGGAAGTATTGCAGAATACCTTGATTTATGATTTAATGAAATCCCATTCATAAGTGTAGGGAATTATCGATATTTTCAGAGGCAATGACTTGCTTTTCTTGGAATATCGAGTTTTGTCACCCCCTTTCCAACACAAGGTTTTTTATAACATTTAAACATTTACGTCATAATATAGGATAAATTGATTTTTTCATTTTATATTTCAAGATACTGAAAACGCAATAATATTTGCGCATTGCAGTTACGTAGACACAATTTATTCTTCACTGAGACTTAGGTAGACGCAGTTTTCGAATTCAAAATTATACAAATTCATCTTAAAAGAGACAGTGTTATTCATATATTTAATAGTAAGTTTTTCTGAAGCTATACGTTTGTAAGTGAACAAGTTGAAGTATAATGTCATCATGAAATAGCTTTTAAACGTTTTCATAATACAAAAAATCCAATCAGCCCATATGCTAACGTAATTTTCAGTATAATTTATTAAGTATTGTTGATTAAAATTGTGTAGACTCAATATAATTCTTTATGGAGCACCATTTGCGTACTTACGACAGAATTACTGAAAACATATTTACATAAAAATTCCCCTGAATGAACAGTTCGAGAAATCCCATTAGGGTTGAATTGTATAGCCTTTGATCCGGCATGTGATTGATCAAACACATGCAATTATACCGACATACTTTCGATTAAAAATGACGTATGTTTGTAAAGAAACTATCCATTTATCGACCCGTCAAAATAAATTTATGGAGCGCCGCTTCCCACTCACATGTCACAAAGCAACATGACGAGCGCATGCGAAGCGGGAGGGGGAGAGCCTGTCGCCCTGTCTGTCGCCAAACGCGATTTGTATTCATTCTCCCCTCGAGGGGAGGGCAAAGGCGATGAGTGAGGAAGAAGGGCGGGGCGCCGAAAGGGCGTAGGGCCTCTGCCGACTCGACGCTGCGGTGCGTGTGAGGCAGATTAAGCCTGACTCAGCGCACGCTACATCGCATAATCCACGCTTCCAAACTTCCCCTCCCGCGTCATTACAAGGTGTTCGCGTTGTGTTTCGCGGCCTGAGAGGGACTGACGAACACGAACCCTAACAGCAGTTGAGCGAATAAGCACCTGTTCGGATGGCGATGACAACACGCGCAGAGCTTCTTGAACGAAACGTTTGATGTGGTATCTGAACTCCATGCACGAAACATGTGAATATATATTAGCACGTACAAGAGAGAAAAAGCAGAAAGATGACGCGTGTTAAACTAGGAGTTCGTGTTTATGTTTATGAAATTGTCTGGAAGTTCGCGCGAAAAGAAAGACTGCTTGCATGAAGATGTGCTCAGTTGAAATCATATTTTCAAATATGCTCTCAAACCAAAAGAAGCATTTGCGTTAAAACTCGGAAATATTGACGGGAATATCTGTTTACTTCATGCCCTCGGTAGTTTGAAAGGGCGTGCGCGCAGGCTAAAACAAGAAGGAGGCCACCACAGGCAATACATCATTAAAAATACTATTAAGTGCAAAATATTGCTTTATTGGTAAAAGTCCGTTTTTGTGCAAAATATTTTAGAGGCACCCACCGTCACCGCATCTGCTCCTTAGGACGCTGGTTGCAATCTCGAGTAGATTTTATATTAGAATTTTTAGTCATGAATTTGGCTATCAACAACAACAACAATAATAATAATATTAATAATAATAATAATAATAATAATAATAATAATTTTTATCTTAAGTCCAGATATAAGATGAAGTTCTTCTTCTGTGACTGAACCTGTCCCCAAAACAACTGGGAAGGTGAGCATTTCTACCAGCAATAATAGCTGAGAAAACGTAGGATAATAATAATAATAATAATAATAATAATAATAATAATAATAATAGAAAGTAACTTTCTCATACAATTGGATTTGCTGCTTGGTAACAGGAAATAAATAAGAAAAGAATTACAATAACTTGTCTGTCGCCAGTCCAGACCGCTAAGCCAGTAGTGCCGTGGCGATCTCGGACGGAAGGATCGCGGGTTCGAGTCCCGCCTCAGGCATAGGTGTGATTGTGATTATCATTTTGTGTGTGCCGTCCATTCATCCCTCATTATCATCATCATTTCATCTTCCATCCCCCAGGACTAACAACCCTGGGGTATAAAAATCGGATTCAGCCTAATGCTGATCCCCCTAATAATTAGTTACATGCAAGACCTGCAACGTGATAAAATGATACTGAGCCCGTGCATGTGCATGTCCGGCGTGGTCCATGATGGCCTATTCGCAAGCAAAAAAAAAAAATTGTCCGTCATCCCCTAACTCGCACATCAAGATGACAAACGTGTTGGGCAGGTCTAAAGCTATCAAGGGGCAGTTATGTACAAGTCAAACATCTGTGCATCTGAGATTGCCTATCAATCAGGGGCAAATACCATCGGTGTAAAGCATGTAATTCACAAGAAATATCCTACTAAATGTTCAATGGCAAAAGTGATCACTTTCTACAATATTTAGAAGTTTAGAATCCTTACAAGTCCACATTCCTTAGTGTAGTCTAGAATCCTTAGAAGTAACAATTATTTGAATCATACGCGCGCCTACACAAACGCACACATCCACCTATCAGTTCAATTTTTACCACACACCACAATATAATCGTTACATTTTCTAAACACATGAGACACCCCCCACCGCATAGAAAATATCAAAATAGTCTGACAAATAAAAAAAATATCAGTCTGTTATCAAAGAGATAGGGGGAAAAGATTGACACGAGAGAAGGGAACCACACCCACATCGCTTCATTGCAACGCACGCACCTCACCTAAATTTTAATTGTTCGATTTTTTTATTGACTACACACTACAGTTATCGCACCTCTCTCTTCACTTTCTCTTCACGTTTGTACCATATTGATTGATTTCCTATAATTTTCTTAACATGAAGTTCTCAGTAAGGAAAAAGCAAGAAATATCTACAAGCAAACTATTCTAATCTAAAATTGTTCGGTTTTTACAAAAGAGAATTTGCTTACGCCCGTTCTTAGTAATTTTGATTTAATTTGTGTGCAATCCAATCTGTTTAATCTATCTGGTTGGTCTATTCCTTACCGAATTTACAACCATTATTCAGTGTATACAGTCTTGTCCCTTTTAATTTCTTGTTTACGTCCGTTTATAAGTAGTACAGAGAAAGATATGTAATGATGCGGCAAAAATTACCGTCTATTTATCTGGATCCCTGATACATTCAAAGCAGATTTTTCTTGCCCCCGTCCTGTATAACATAATGTAATCAGTAACGACTGAATATTTAGGTGATGTACCTACAGACTAAGCGCATTGCGAGCTTTAAGTTTTCACTTCCACCATGTTATGTAACCCAATAGAAACCATTTCAGAAACTTACCTTGCACCTAATTTGCACCTGAATAGACCTTCTGCCACTATTTCCCCTTGTAGTTTCTATGTAACTTATCTGTTATCCGTCAACATTTCACGTGGATTTGTAATGCTATGATATAAAATCATGTAATATACTTGTATGTGTGTACCTATACATGGATTACTTTCTTGATATAGGGATAATCATCCAAAACAATAACAATATATAATATATATTTATTTCATGCCCAAAATTAACTTCGGGAACAACAATTCTCCCTCTCAAAAATTAACAAAAAAAAAAATTAAGATTAACATAAAGAACAATGACATAAAAATAAATGATAAAATTTAAACAATTAAAATAACTTACTGCCCAAGCAACGTGGATCACACCTAAACATTTACCACAAAACAGGATGAAATACTGAGATGTTAGCTTTGGGCATGAAATAAATATATATTATATATTGTTATTGTTGAGGATGAGTATCCCTATATCAATAATGGATTACCATAAGATCTCAGCTACCACCACAGACTTTATGCATTAATTTTTTTGCACTTAAACATGCATCTATTTTTAATATTTTTGAGACCTATTTTGGCACCTAAATTAGCAAATGTTTGCCCCCAAAAGTCCGGCCTCCACTAATCGGACATCTCGCGAGGGATTTATGATAACATCATTATTCGGAAAAAGGATTTTTTTTTTCAAAACGTCCGTCCGTCTCGTATGGGAACAAAGCGAGCACATACACTTTTCGTTGTTGAAAAATTACATTCTTGAATATATAAAATCATCAATTCTTTGTTCTTTAATAAATGTTATGCACATTTTTTAAAAAATCGGTTGTTTGGGTGTAATTTTGAGTGAAATATTGGCAATTTTAAGAACAATATTTCTAAAAACTGCTCTGTATTTTTTCCTCAAACGCTTAACACTAATAGTACCAAATGCATTGAATAGCATGATCTAAACATCAGTTTCATGTATTCTTTTGATTTTTCCAAAATCCCTTTCCTCATTTTCTATTTAATACTTCTTCTATTGTATTTACGTCTCATTTGCTTGTAACATTATTTTCTTTCATTTAAACTTTCTTCTTCGTTTCTTTTTAACGTCCGTTCTATTAACAAGGTTTTCACTTCTCTTTAGCAGTTACTGCACTTACTTCAACTTTGAAAAGAGAACTTTCAAAATATGTTAAAAATTCAAAAATCTTATTGAAATGAGATATAAACATTAAATGTTTGTCTGTAAATTAAGAAAGTCCACTACATTTTTTCAATAAACATATACTGAGATCATATTATTTGTATTTGATGTCACACGTATATTGTCCGCCTTGAGCACGTCTTAAAGCTGCGACGGAATCCACAGTCCACATTATGTGAAGGCAATGTATTCCAAGCTTTCCTAAGACATGCGTTTCTAAATTGCGACTACGAGAATACGACAAAATTTGACAGTGAGAACTGACATATGTGACACATGTGTTCATACTACAAATTGTAAAGTAAAAGAAGTAAGAGCTAACTTAATTTACAATCATTCTAATTTTGCATCTGCACATATTAAGACACAGTGTCCTCTTCCGATTCACAGGAACGCTGGACGAATTGCAAAATATGTTTAAAAAACTGGAACTTCCTTGAAAGGTTAGTGAAAACTCTCGTCACACTGCCGAAGACGCAATCAGCTGTTGGTGTAGAGGTTGACACAGACAAATAGCCACTTTTGAACTGAAACAAATATTTGAAAGAAGCATACTTTACACGTAAATTAATCTTAAGGGTAAATTCTCGCAAATCTGTGTATGAGTACTAGACAACACCTATTTCATCGAGAGCAATAATAAGGAAGACGATACAGTAGACTTCAAAAGTACATCTTGAAAAAATGGCAAGTGTTTGACATACTCAGATTGTAGTGTGAAATACAAGCAGAAACCACTGCGTATTCCACAGTATCAGACATTCATAATTGCTCACGAGTAACGCATGGTCTTAACGCAGCCAAAAGGCAGAAAGACATTTCACCCAATAATTAATCCACAACGATGAACGTCATAGACCCTACTCTGGCCCACTGCTTGCCGTATGTCGCGGAGGTTGCGCGCAATATTACACGGTGTATTCCGTTCATGCGCGCCACATCATGCAGCTGCAACGCGACGCGACACGACACAGCACAACGCGGCATAATGGGGGCGAAGAGAGGCGGGGCGGGGCGGCATGGGGCGGGGCGGAGGGGCGGGGCAGAGTGGGGCGGGGCGGAGAGATGCGGGGCGGAAAAGGGCGGGAGGGAGGGGCGGGGGGGCGGGGCGGGGCGAGGCGAGCTTGGCGTGGGGGCGGCCTTGGCGTGGCGGGGTGTGGAGGGGCTGGGCGGGGGGGGCGTGGCGGGGCAGAGCGGAGCGATACTGCTCGGCGGGCTGCTTAACGACGCCCTGCGCTCGCAACGCACACAGTCGCTCATTCGAGAGCGCAGGCGAGCGCGCCGCCCGCGGAGCGACGAATCCGCGAGGCGCGCCTCTCAACAAGGGGCGCCGGGCGCCGGGGGTCCATGAGCGTTCGGCGCCGCCTGTTGGCGCGTCGTTATTCGCCGTAACTTGCTCCGGTTGCCGGAGGTCATTAGGACGTGCGCCGAGGGAGAAGTGGCTGAATTGGTCGGCGGGATGGCGCGCGTGGCTTTGTGTGATGCGGCGATGCGGTGCGAGACGGCGCGGAAAGCACGCGTGCGGCGTAATAGCAGGGTTGTGCTTAATGCAGATTAGACAATTCAAGTTAGCGGTGTTAAGTATACGTGTTTCCGTTGCTATGGTCTAAATGTGACAATGTTCGGTCTGTTTGTTTTAATGTTTTTGTCATATCGTTATATGGTCTTCGTAAGAAGATGTGTTTCAGACTTCAAATTACCTCTAATATTAACATAGTTGTATGTTTGAAACTGCCAATCAGAATAGACTAAAAACCTACGTGTATGCGATCCGGTAATTTTACAGTCCGCGGATCTGTTCATGATCTCAAATTTTTGTGATTTCGTTGTATTGATGTGATATTGAAGATAACCTACCGTACTATTGTCCCCTAATTACTTCTTTTATCATTGACAGGTTCTAACACATAATGTCATGCGTTCAAATTAGCTGTTGCCGTAATAATAATGATATTTGTCCTTGTAGATTTACTTATTACTGAAAATCAAATAATTTGGAATTCTTTCTTCTCCTACTTTCCTCCGATGCTGTTTGATTTTGATCGTATATACTTTATTTTACAGACTATGTTCCTAAACTGTCGAAGACTTGATTGTATCTCAAAACATAGAACGCCATTACCACATCTTCACCATGTGAAGAATTGAATTGGTGGTATGAAAATGTTTACATTCCACCTCAAGGGACTTTTTTTTCTCGGAAGAGAATAAACTTAAGATATTTAAACTATCAAAGTATTGATATCGCAAGGATCATATCTCGTAACACGTTCAATCCTTGGCTTCCACACGGTAACAAAGAAGTTAATGTAGCTAAGTTTTATTTATGAACTTTACATTTTATGCGCTTCTAATAACTTTCCCAACGTATATTCTTTCGAATTCCACTTTTATTGCATATATGTTAAGAGTTATTTAAAAATGTCTAATTCATGCAGTCGTAAATGTAATCCCGCCAAACTCTCCTCGTTTCTAGATTTCTTGACACTTATTTTTCTTTATTTGAAGGTGGTGCATCCGAGGGCATTAAAATCTAATTTTCGATTGATCCATTATTTCCTGTTTCCGAGCGCGTCATTTGCTACGTTAATTAGTATCGTAAGTGTACTGCTTGATTTTTCACGGGAGGTGGCGGTGTTCTTACCCTGCTGAATAGGGAGATTCCGTGCCGACCTACAGGTCAGCTTGCGGGCTTTTCTCCAACCAGATATCTCCCCCAGCGAGGCCTCTCCCCAGCCGAGACTGGTCTCCCGGCATGTGTGGTAGTGTAGTGCATGTGTAGTGTAAGTGCGAGTAAGTAAGGAATGAAGATAGGACAAGGTAGAGGAAGGAAAGATCGTGGCCAGTTTGTTAAGGTACTGCTTCGGCACTTGCCTGGTGTTGATCGGGGAAACTTCCAATCAAAGCAGCTGACCACTGAAATTCTCCTCCTGACAGCAGAGTCGAGAATCCTGCCATCGCCGTTGGGACTCGGACCGTACCTCCCTGTTAGAGGCGCTTCAGTGACATTAATTGATGCCCCGAGCCACCTCAGCAGTTTCTAGTTTTTGAACTAGAATATCATCGGGTTATGTTCCTCACGACATAACTGTAAGTTGTGCAGTATCTCATAAAATGTGTATTTGTAGTATTATGTTCCTTATAAATGAGTCACTCCTCATCGTCTGCAAGATGTGAGATCGTCTGCAAGAAAGATTTTAAACCGGGTAAAAGTATTTAGTGTGTGATGTATCAGATACCACAAAGCGCCCTGCTGCTATCACTTGAATGCGACGACTTGGAAGGGAGGGGGTTATGCGGAGGAAGCGATTGCACGGAGGAACTCAGGCAGAAGGAGCTCCTGCCCTCGCAAGAGGGGAGACGACCCTCCGAGGCAGAGCACGCCTTCTGGCGGAAATTTCGAATTTCAACAAAATTAAATAAAATTATCGTCGAAATTCTAATTCACGACGAAGGGAGGAGTTTTCAGAGGTTAGAACTTAGCATAATTCTTGATGCAAGAAAGTGTAGCCTGTCGAAAATAATTCCAAGTTTATTTATTACAAAATGAAAGGAATTTTATTTCTCATAATTATTCAAAAGGCTTCAGGGAATTTTTGATAATATTTCCATTAAAAGTAGACGTCTTTAAAGATGATTCAAAAGCCTGCACATCATTATAAAAAATAGCTTAAGTACTTCAGAGATCAAGAAATATGTAATATTAAGGTTGCTCTCCTGCATTAAACTTCATCCGGTCTGGACAGTTTTATTATCAATTCTGATTATCATTAGCTTTTTTCACATTCATGTTCAGAGGAATCTACAAGTGTGTCGGTTATAAATAAAAATATAAAACTGTATCAAGAGAAAGAACTGCGGTATAAAGAAGATCCATTTTAATGCAAGTCAATCTAACTTTTTGTAGATCATCAAATTAACAATTTTCATTCCAGAATAAACTTGAAAATACGCACATAACATACAACAAAATTTAAAGGTATAAAAAGTTTAAGCTTAACAGAAAAATAGATCTCAACGCTTTTAAAACATTCAGAAGAAATGGTGTAATGCTACTAATTCTGGTCGCTGAACCCCCAGGGCTCCTGCAAGCGCCGACTGACACCAGCACCGAGAATTGTTTTTAATATTCCGTCTGAAGAACATCTCAAACGTCCAATTTCCCGGGCGGATATCCTTGCCGCGCGTCCACTGGTCCGTATTTTAGATGCAAATTAAAAATAAACATTTGGTCAGCGCCGAGGGCCGGGCGTCGCGTCACGGGGCGCCGCGCCGCGCCGCCGTGCGCAAACGTTTACCCGTGCGGCACCAGGGGGCGACGGCGCGCGGGCGGCGCGCAGTGGGCGGCGGCGGCCGCGGCTAAGTGCGCACTCCGTGGCAATTTCCAAACAAAAGAGCGCCGTAATAAGATTGCGCCGCCAGCGCGCGCTCGCGCGGGGCGTCGAGTTGAGGCGGAGGGAGCCATGGCGACGGCGGCGACGGTGGCAAGGCAGGAGGTTTGATGGCTGGATGAGGGAGATGGTTTGAGCAATGCGAGGGGAAAGGGGTAGCCTGGGGGCGAAGGCTAGGGTAAAAGTGAGAGCAACAGAGAGTGTGAGCGTAAGAGTAAGAATGGGCATGAGCGGGAGAGCGAGCGGGAGAGCGAGCGGGAGAGCGAGCGGGAGAGCGAGCGGGAGAGCGAGCGGGAGAGCGAGCGGGAGAGCGAGCGGGAGAGCGAGCGGGAGAGCGAGCGGGAGAGCGAGCGGGAGAGCGAGGGGGAGGGCGAGGGGAGAGAGAGCGGGAGAGCGAGCGGAGAGCGAGCGGGAGAGCGAGCGGGAGAGCGAGCGCGAGAGTGAGCGCGAGCGCGAGCGAGCATGACAATGGGCATGAGAGTGATCGAGGGAGTGAACGTGAGAGTGACCGTTAGAGTGAGCGAGGGCGTAGGAGGAGGAGGCGCGTGGAGTTGGTAGCAGTGACGGGGATGAAAAAGGGAAAGGGGTTTCTGGTTTCGGTGATACCGGGGCCGGAAGGGAATTTGTAGTCCGAGGCGCTTGGGAAAATGCTGGAAAATGAAGTACTGGTTTAGACAGAGCGGCTAAGTCAAATAAAGTGAAACAGGGCAACAAAATAATTAGTGGTCCTAAAACAGCACGTACTTTCTCGCCTTTAGTAATGGCTATGTAATCTTATTTATACCGCAATTTCCCTCCTAATTAAAACACCTTAGTCTTTTTTTGTAAAACTCATTGCAAATGGTAGAAAATTTGGTGTGAAAATTAAATATTTTCAAGCAAATATCAACACAAATTTGACAATTGTAACTTCTTTCCTACAGGTAAATCATGTCACAACAATGAGATATAATTCAAAGAAATTCGCGAACGCGATGCGGAAGGTCACTGTTGCATTCCAATCTGATATATCCTGAAGGAGCAATTTTAATACATATATTTTAAATAGGTTTTAAACAATTTCTAAAAGATTAATTTGTAAACGTAGAACAAAAACTCTAAAGGATTTATTTAATATTTATTTATTTATTGCAGGTTTACAAATGCAAAAATGCAAAATAACATTACAGTTTGTGCTAACACAAATAATGTAAAATAACATTATTTCGCAGAAGACAAAGTATTGTAAGCGAACCTGCAGTGACTAAGCGTAGATTGGTGATCTAAAAGTTATTATTCAATAAAGGAATAAAAGTAAGAAATGAACAAAGAAAAATGAAATAATGTACACATTCTAACTTACGTAGCATCCAACTCCCTGAAAACACATCTGTAATTACGTTCACGATGCGCTGTGAACTCTGAGAGGCCGAAGTTGTTTGTAGCCAAATTACACAAAAACTACTCATTTTCCAAAAATTCAACATGACTTTATTCGAAGATCTATTGTTTATGAACACATTTCATTAAGAAAAAAATTGTACCTTCAAAATTGTAGTAGTAGGAACACGCCGAAATATTTTCTTTTTCTTAAATTTTCGTAAAAATCAGGCAATTTAACGATTATGAGACCTGCACCAATTTTTCGAGAGTCCTTTACGGTATCTAAGGTCTAAATTTAATCCAAAAATTTCGCAAAAAATACTAATGTTTTTAAAAAATTGAACATGACATTATTTTTAGATCTTTTTTGATGAACATTTCATTGATAAAAATGTTTATTTTCATAATTGATGATACGTTTTGAATTTTTTTTAATTTTCGAAAAAACAGCGTATTCAACGAACATGAGACCTGCGCCATTCTCTTAAACGTCCTTCACACCACTCAATAACACAGTTTATTAAAAAACGATGGTCTTTTTTGAAATTTAAAAAATGTTCCATGGCCTTCGTGTAAAGTAAAATTAAAATAACTTTAAAAAATTAAATAATCTTATTTTTACTTTAAAAATTAAAATACCGAATTCAAATTCGATGGACCGTGACATCAACCAGATCAATTGGGGAATACCAATTTTGGAGAAAATCGCTATACACTACAATTAGTCCTATCACTGCTAATATCACCATTTTAGAGACATAGAATGTGCTTGAGAGCAGTACTACTCGTAGTAATGGAGTTGCATGGAAGCACATTTACGTGATACATTGAAATGTTATTTTTTGGTGTTATGGCATATTATAAATAACTTTTAAGAAGTCAACAACATGCAATCAGAATTCTCACAATCAGAATTCCCACAATAAATAACTTTTGGCAATAGAAGCAAATAACCTAAAAGTACCGTTTCATCAACGAAATTTACACTGTTATTCACACTGTTATATAACCCAAATATACCATAAACATTTTCATATATTTTTCGAGATTTTACTGGAAACCATTGTCCGTAGTTTTGTTAGCTTTCGCGAGAATTTTCGCAGGAACTTCACAATATTCTTCCACTTAGCACGAACAAATATTATGCAATAGTAATAGATACACACTCTGTTTTGTTTATCTGATTCCATATGACAATTGACGATTACAATGCGCCTTTTCCCTTTTGATGCAAAAATATGTTTCTAATTCTCACTTGATTCAGCAAGAAACTGGTAAATTACAAAGTTTTGTATGCACCACGGGCGTTACTATTGCTCTACCACTCTCAAAAAAACCTTTCAATGCGCATGCCCAAACGTGGCCTCTCCCTCCAAAGCTCCTAATATTTCCCCGCCTGCCTACGCTCTTTGTCAAAACATTGCTCTCCCTCTTTCTCTCGTGGGCCGCGCGGTAATCCAACACTACGAGTTTGCGGGATAAATAAAACTGATGATGAGAAGGTTCAGACGAATGTCAGCTTTCGTGTTTCTCCAGTAGGGGTTGTCCAAACGCTCAACAGAAAATAAGCCGTGTCTTGGAAGAGTTTCGGTCTCCAGTCCCTGTTTTACCGTGGCTAGTGAACAGTGACAGTGTGCTTTACACAGTAGCTACTGTTAGCTCACAAAAACCAATTATTACAAATAAATCAAAGTATATCCACGAAAAACTGATAGGTCGTTGAATAATTACGAACAGGGCCACATTCTCCGTCTTCCACCGTACCATATATGATCTAAACTAACAGAACTTGTTTGGGGATTTCCATAAAAAGGGCGAGGCAACAGAAACTATTGGTGCATCCTTAAAAGAAAAGGAAATGTTTTGCAGAGAAGCGTTTGCACAATACTGTGCTGAACAATGGAAGAAATCCTGCGAGCATGTGTAGGAAATAGAGACGATATAATAATTCAGATAATGTGATGGACCAACACAACTATGAATCCGTCATTTCTTTGGACACCCCTGGGAGTGCGAGTTCTTCTTCTGAGGACGGGGGCAGTGATGACGAGTGACGGTCAGCGCGATCGCTGCATCTCGCAGTCGCCTCTCCTTGCTTACGCGTTTCCTTATCGCCGAGAGGGGAAATCTCAGATGCCGCAGGGTGGGGGCAGCCTCCGAGACTTTACCAAAGGTACGTCCGCCATGATGTTTTTTTTGCGAGCGGTAAGGCGACTTCCAACCCCTCGGGCCAGAGGCCCTTGGTTTTGGAAGTCGTCCTCGGGGCAAAACATCTTCTTAACGCCCTTGATACATAAATAACTATTTTAGACAGCCACTAGTAAAGCTAGTCCCATATATAGTGTCCCAAAGTTCAATTTTTAGCACCAATGCTAAGACAAAGACATTATAAAGTGCTCTATAATAATTTGTAAATGTAACAAAGAAACAAAATAATTTCTGATCGCATCAGCTACTACTGACAATGTATAATTAAGTGATTTGTATATTTGAATAAAAATAAAATGAAAGTCAGTAAAGCTGTCTAAAAATAGTGCATAACACATTTTATTTTCCTCATAGGATTGCGCCTGTCGGCTTGTGTACATCTTTTCCTACTCTCAAAATAAAACTTTCCCACTCGTATCATGATTAAAGATTGTTTTAATTTATGGTTTTCGCATAAAACTCGTATGTTATTTTTTCGATTCTCTGATGGCTTTCACTGTCAAATTTGCTTTTTCTTGTAGTCCATCCAGGTGTTTGTGGAAGTGTTGATTGCATTTCGTCAATTTAAGAATTAGGAAGAAATACAAAATTTTAAATATTGAAAAGCTTTGTAATAATAGTGTAATAATTGATCTTCAACGGAACTCGGAAAAGATATTGCATATGATACATACCGTTTTTAATTCTTCGCTCTTCACAGTGATACCTTTTCAATATGCCCAAAGAAATTGATCACAACTTTTTCTTTCCTTAAATTAATTTATAGATTTACAGATCACTTTAATATAAGGGGTCAATATACGCTTCCATCTGTCACTGAAGGGGGATGTTATTCTTTGTACATCGTCACTAGATTGACTTTACTGCAAACAGAATAGTGAAGTCAAAATAGTGTCAAAAGGGCAAATAGCGGATAGTTTGGTGTTGTTTTGATTTTTGGTCTCTATATGTTTCAAATGCTGAATACGAATATCATATCGCTACAACATTACAGGAAAAAACGTTATAAATAGCGAACTAGTGAAAGCGAATACACGTACTTTCACGCAAAAATTACGAAAAGTAATTTCAAATGTTGAAAAAATTTATACATGACCTTATTTCGAAAAACCTATCTTTTCCTTGACAGACGGCCCGATCTCTAGAACAGATTTCATTAAGGTAAAATCTCTAACTTGCCCACCTTTTCGATGGCCGAGGTGGCTAAGAGCGTGTAATTGACTCAGCGCTTTGGTCCGAAGGGTCGCGGGTTCGAGTCCGGCCTTGGGCATGGTTGTTTGTCCTTGACTTTGTATGTGTTGTCGCGGAGGGTCTGCGCTGCTGACCCCAGATCAGAGGAGCCCGCAAGTGTGTTGGTCTAGTGTATGGTCGAATATACGTCCCATCGGGACGTAAAGGATAACGGGCTGTTGGCTGGATAAAAGCCCTAGAAAGAAGAAGAAAATCTCTAACTTCACTATTGAGGTTGTAGGAAGATGCCGAACAAATTTTGGAACTTTTCAATTAGCAATTTGCAATTTTCAAAAAATCAGAGTTTTCATGGAAAATGAGACCTGCACCGTTCTCTTAAACATCCTTCACACTAACCAATGACAAAGTTAATGAAAACAATGGAGCTATTTTTTGAAAAAATTTTGAGAATAAGTATGGCCCTAATGTAAGTACTCTCAAAATTAAAATATTGATTCTAAAAAATTATACATGCAACATTAGGGAGATCGACGGGGAATATCAATTTTAGAGAACATTTTTTTCGTTAAATATTAACCTGATATGAAATGTAAGAGGATAAAATTGCCTACATTCTATCTATACAAGGTGTTCTTTTAGGATCAATGGTATCGCAGTTAGTATGCAAAATATGCCTGGATGTTATTGTAAAAACGGCACTCTAGTTAACCTCCCTCACTCACCAACTCGTAAAATGTAATTACATCCTCATAAAAGTTGCAACAAATATGGCGTCTTGTGAATCAGCTTACATTTTAATTGGAAAATAAAAGTAGGTAATTAATAATATGAAACAAAATTAACATTTTGGAAGATACGTAGTTTTATGGGCGTCATTACATTCCAAAATAATACCATTAGCGGGTCTTTTTAGTACTACAACCTGGCGTTTTTATATTGTTTCTAATGATTGGGATTATCTAATATCTTGAATACCCCAAATTGAAAATTTCATTTGTTTGTCAGGTTCAGTAGTTTCATCTTACTGTCCTTGCTCCAGCTTCTAACTCTCCTTTCAGGCAGTGGCGTAAATTCAATAGAATTGAGCATGGTGAAAAAAGTATGGCTTCAGATTCGACTAGATAGTCGAAATAAAAAAGAAACACGAGTTAAGACTGGTCTTTTGTGTGTCATAAATTTATTTCCTTCGATCACCTTTTACGTTGTAGCCTCTTTTCGGTTATTTTCCAAAATCATAGGTCCAGGATTGTAAAAGGCTTTGTTAACATTTTAAAACTATTGAATTGTATTTCATAAAATATTATAAATATTGTCATTTTGGCCACGTGATTTTAACACGTTAGTCCCTTTTTTATTTTAATGACTTGTACTATTGGCATAAGAAAGAAAGATGCAGTTCGTAATAGTAACACTAAAAAAATGAAAAAATTGAACTCTAATAAATCAATAACATTTCTTCTTGATTGTCAAAATAATGGCTGTAATGGTAATAATGGTTGTAATGGTTCCTGAATGTTCTACTGATGTGGTAATTCAATGGGATAAGCGTTCCTCATTAAGTTTAGCACCTGAAGATGCACAAATGAGTTACGAAAACGTTGTGAAATTACTGAATAAATGATTGTCATATAAAAACTTTGGATAATTTTTATTTGTTGAACTCTAATATTCCCATTAAATCTGTATTTTTGTATCTTTATAAAACATGTATCTAAGATGAATTGAGAGATCAATCTGTATTTACATGAATATGTAACTGACGTTCATGAACACGAATGAAAGTTTTTGAATTGAAGTTTGAAAGTGCCAGTTTCAGTATTTTTGTTGTTAAGAACTTCTGTTTGGAATATTTGAGATGTTTCGTGCCTCGATTTCTACACTATTTGTGCCTACTTTATTTCAGAATCAGGCAATCTGCTCAATATATTGCGTTCCAATATGAATTAGTTCAAGATCTTTCCATAACCCTGATAATATTTCGCAATATATGTTTATGGTCAGTCGTAAATGGAAATTCATTCTCACTTTTACAGGATGCAGATGAAACAACTAATTTTTTCAGCGGGCTACTGAGAGCGAATTGTTATCTTATTCAAGGTGTTTTTGAAGAAGAAATATAAACAAGGAGCTCGAGTCTCGACTGTGTGAAAAATGGACCCAGATTCCATTCCGAAATGTATCACTAAGGAGAAATGGAGGACGAATACTTAAACGTGTGAGTAAATATCATCATATCTTTTTGTACGACGGGCTGAGTTATCTCACATGCGCTCCGGCTCGAGTCCCGAAGGTGGCGGGTTTTTGACTCTATACTTGAGTTTTTCTCACGAGGCCGCTGAGGGTATTATCTTCTTGATGGAATGTGGCACGACGTTTTGCGTTCTCTGCTATGGCGCAAGATGCTGCATGATCGCGACCGTATAAAGCAGTGCTGCAGATCAACTGACTCTAGCGAAGACGCGAAAAGTCGCCATATTGCATCGTGGAAGATAATACCCGGCTAGCTGTCACGTTAGAAAACCTGGCGCAGCTAGTTAGCTACGTGGAATTCAGGTGTTGCATGGAGGAGAATTCTAGCGGCCAGCCGCTGTGATGTTTACTTTTCCTCTGATCAATACGAGACAAATGGCGGTACAGAATAATAATAAACGGATCGCGGACTGCGTGCGATCTTCCCTTCTTCATTCTTGGCCTTTCCTCTCCCGGTTACACATACCACGACACAATTACATTCCTTCCCGCCCTCGTAAAAATATTTACATCCACCAAACGTGTCTGAAAACAAAGCTGGGAGCTTAGAGCTGGAATGCTACCCTGCTGTAGGAGATACCTAGAGGTTGGAAACATGCAAGGTGACTTATAGCGCTCAGCGCCGGTTCTCAAAATCATGAGGAATGCCGCTACTCTCGTGATATAACACACAATTACACTTACGAGCACGCTAATTACCTCAGTTGTGTATACGTCTGGAATCCATACTCACTCTCTTTAAAATTGCATTTAACTCACCTGCATTTTACTGTCATAATTACTTCAAACATTCAGGGGCAATCCAACTGTGTATTTGGATTTCACTAGTGACTCGAAAGATCAGGAGCTGGAAGGGAGAGGGGGACACTGTCATCCAATTGGGAGCTTTGTTACGACTTAAATTTTTGGAGCTTCCAATTGGATGACAATGTCCCCCTCTCCTTCCAGCTCATGACCGTGGGTATTCGCTTAAATCGGACAATAGTTACGCGTTTCAACTTTTAAAAATCAGCACCATGCGTACAGCGGGCTATTCTACACATGTTTTATTAACCAACATGTTATCTGATTAACTAAAAATACGCGCCTGGACACTACTATGAAAACGCTGTGGCAGCGCGCCGAGTTCGCTATGCCTGAATAACGGCTTTGAGCGCTCGCTGTGCCTACAGCAGTGACACTACTGGTCCACTTTTCTAATGTCCCCAACGAGTTAGATATGTAGTCTCTAGTAATTAGTCTCTTTATAGTCTTTAGTAATTAGTGTCGTAAGTACAGCTAACTCGATGAATGTCCCTAATAAAATATGTTTTATCTGGTTCTAATCGCAGGCCAAAATATAGGTAAAAAGCAAAGAAAGAAAGAAAGAAAGAAATAAAGAAAGAAAGAAAAAGAAAGAAAGAAAGAAAGAAAGAAAGAAAGAAAGAAAGAAAGAAAGAAAGAAAGAAAGAAAGAAAGAAAGAAAGAAAGAAAGAAAGAAAGAAAAAGAAAGAAAGAAAGAAAGAAAGAAAGAAAGAAAGAAAGAAAGAAAGAAAGAAAGAAAGAAAGAAAGAAAGAAAGAAAGAAAGAAAGAAAGAAGAAAGAGAAAGAAAGAAGAAAGAAAGAAAGAAAGAAAGAAAGAAAGAAAGAAAGAAAGAAAGAGAAAGAAAGAAATAAAGAAAGAGAAAGCAAGAAAGAAAGAAAGAAAGAAAGAAAGAAAGAAAGAAAGAAAGAAACAAAGAAAGCAAGAAAGAAGGAGAAAGAGAGAAAGCAAGAAAGAGAGAAAGTAAAGAAAGAAAGAGAAAGAAAGAAAGCAAGACATAAAGAGATAAAAAGACAAAAAAAGAGAGAATGAAAGAAAGAAAGAAAGAAAGAAAGAAAGAAAAGAAAGAAAGAAAGAAAGAAAGAAAGAAAGAAAGAAAGAAAGAGTGTGGTTTGTTGATTGATGATTATTTCGTGTTTTGGAGTCCTGTCAACATAAGTAGTCATAGGGTCTCAAGTGTAATGCATAGTTTTATTACTTCCATCTTCTCTGCTGAATGATGATATCAGGCACTGAACTACGTCGGGCTGGTGGCGTATCCTCCAATCAGGTATCTCTCACTAGCAGGGCACCACTCCACTGCCGGAACAAACCTCCAAGCTCCTGACTGGTCTCCCCACATATGTTCTAGTGTGTTGCAATGTGTGTAGGTAAGGAAAGAGGTTAAGAGAAGGTAGAGGAAGGAATGATCGCGTGCGGTCCTTGACCCATTTGTTAGGGTACTGCTCCGGCATTCCTCTGAAGTTGAAGAAACCGCGGAAAACTGTGGTTCAGAGTTGCCGGCCACTAGAGTTCTCCTCCAGGCAGCGGCTGACTTCGACCTAGCTATGTAGCTAATGTGGAAATTCCTGCCTCCGTTAGCACTCGAACGCTAGCTTCCGGTCAGAGGCAATGCAGTGTGGTTTGTGTTCTCCGCAGGAAACCGCCTCCTGCACCCCAGACGCCTGCCTGCCGCGACCGCAGGAGAGCGCGACTGGGGGGAAGAGCCGAGTTCGGAGCAGAAGATATGGGGTTGGCAGCCCTGCGCGCTCGGAAACTGCGTTCACTGCAGGAGCTGTTTGAAAGAGTATTTTGTATAGCGTAGCGGAGAACGTTGTTTTGCAACTCCTGATAATAGCGTGAAGTAAGTTTTGCAATTTGCTATAAACGAAAGGAGTTCCGAACGATGGCGATAGAGTGTGCGCTAAATTCTCATAATGTCACATCCTCTTTCGTAATTCTTCGACAAAACGATCTTCCAACCAAAATTGTGTGGACACCCCATATATATTATAAAGAGAGTAATGCCACGAACATGTTAGCGAGATAACGTAACTATTTGAGTTATCGACATAAGTCACGTGATAATACTCTCTCATTCTAGTTGATTGGCGGTGGCCCCTATCACATTAACGTAACGTGGCTCTACCATTCGCTGAGACCGCAGTAGGCTAATGATGTTAAAGAGCTGAAAAGAGTTAATGGTGGTTAAACATGTTGAAGGATTAACGGTTAAGGAGCTTAAATGGGGATTACAAGCAAAGAATTTAAATGTAGGTTAATGGCGGTTAAAGGCTAAACAAGTTACGGGTTAAAGAAGTTAAAAGTGTGAGCTTAATGGTATAAAGACGATTAAAGTGGGTTAAATATAGTTAAAGACTCGCTCCACTCACTGGTTTTATTTTGAATCTTCTGGAATGACTTATTCTGTATTTGCTTTTTCAGGCGTTTTCCAACGTAGCGGCCGCAAAGCCTTTCGATGACCTGATATTACGATTGGCACCGCGGTCATCTCCTGATGAATGGACGACGTATTTCGTTCAGTTGAAACATTGGGAAGAAGCGTCGCTCGCGCTGCAGGTAACATGTCTTCTGCAGTGGGCCGAACACGGTGGAGGGGTTGTACCGGGAGAGGTGGCTCAGGGTATCAACTAAGTCTGCAGTGCTTCTGACTGGAAGGTCCTGGGTTCGATTGCCGACGATGGCAAGATTTCGACACAGCTGCTAGAGCTAGGTCTGATTCAGTCGCTGACTGGAGGAGAATTCTAGTGGCTGACCGTTTGCTCTGATCGGTAGTTTCTGTGGTTTCTCCGATCAATACCAAAGCGAATGCTGGAATAGTACCCTACCAAACGGGTCACGAACTGCGCGCGATCTTTCCTTCCCTATTTCTTGTCCTATCCTACTACTTGCTCACATTTATACTAACATGCTCTACACTACCATTCATGTTGGGAGACCGGTTGGGGGCTTAGAGCTTGTCCTGACTGGGGCGGTACCCCGCTGGTGGGATAGTCCTGGTTGGGGAAAACTCCGTTAGTCGACGGCAGGTCGGCGTTACCATATTACGAAATGTTTCTATTAGTAATTCTTTATGAATTTGCGTGTTTGGAATAACCCAATGAGTTTTAATAATTCTCCGTAGACATTTATTTATTATTGTAATTTTTTCAAATGGATAGGGGTAGCGTTGCACCAGATGGGGCAGGCGTAAGTCAGAGGAAGTCGAATTATTGATTTGTAAATCAGTGAATTAGTTAATTAACTAGTGAATTAATTTGTGAATTAGTTAAATTATGGAAGATTTGAAATTTGTTAACGGATATAATTTTGAAATTTTGGTGCAAGTGTTATTAGCTATTGCCTTAATATGAACTGACCATGTTAGGTTTTGATGTAAGAGAACACCAAGATATTTTACTGGAATATTACTTTTTGTCCAAGACACATTACAGCCATTATGTTTTCAGAGGGGAGGAAATTAATATCCACGTAAAGTAAATATTTTAGCTTGCAATTTGTCAGCGTTGGTTTTGATTTTGATTTTGATTTTACGACCGAAAATTAGGATCATATTATTAAGAATTCATGATTTTTCACTCCTTTACTATGGTATGAAGGGTTTGTTGAAGAAATGCGTGTAAAGCAAGCAGGCGTAGAAGCAACCCAGGACACATTACCCTCTTTAGCACTATTTCCTCAAACATCCATCCTGCGAATCTCGAAACCAGTGCGCCCTAAAACCTTGTTTTAGGCCCAAAACCAGAGAGTCCTAGAAGAGATGACATATTCTAAAAGAAAATTGAAAGTTAAGTTTACATTTTTTGTATAAATAAATACGTTTCACCACACCAACTTGATGTTGTCTTTGTAGAGATGCGTCGCGAAGGTTGGGGTTTTCAAATGAAAGCAAGGATCAAAAGGGAGTATTTCTTGTGATTTATAATAAAAGTTAGAAAAGCATTTGCACATATGGGTTAGTAAAAGTTCATCTCATCGTCCTAAATAAATATCATTTAGAGAATAGAAGAGTTATTTCATTCATTTATTGATGTGCTGAAAGCTCAATAGCGCTCTAATACGAGGTTGTAAATGAAATCTTTGGTGAAGCTGATCTTATGGATTCGTAACAATATTTAGTGATTACTACCAATTTCCAATAAATAAAGCAAATTAAATTCTTTATCGTCGAAACAAACACATTCAGTGTCAAGCTGCTCACGAAATAAAAATGACTCCCGGGCCGTCCTTGATAAATATTCTGCACGTTTGAAATACCCAAACGAAACTGGTATAGCAGTACCTGTGGTAACGCCTCATATTGCAATCAGTAACGCCTCTCGCTTCATTAAGGATGTTCATATCAAACTTGTTTGGCTTAATAATTGCAACGGAAGAATAATTTTGTTCACAGACATTCGTAAAGGACAAAAACTTCCTGAAGTTGCGTCTTTCAAACGCTTTATATTGCAATCAGTTAACCGTCTCTGCGTTATGATTTACTGCTTTACATTAAATTCAATCATTAAATTTTTGGTTTTATTGCACTTTTTTTCAATCTTAGACTCGGAATGTTTATGTCTTGTACGTTACTTTTAAGTATCGAATGTTCAGAAAAGCTGTATATTCCCACAGTAGAGATCTACTCATAAGTAAACATGTACAAATGCTTTTTGTTTTCTTGACTGCACGTCTGTTTATTCAATTAATAAATAAATTATGTCTAAGTAAAACGTGTGTTTAAATAATATTCAGATCGCGATCCACGGGGATAAGCAAATCCCCTCCCCAAAATGATTTCAGCAACTATTAATTTTAACTTGTCATGAACATTTTGACTAAAAATATTTTTGAATAATCATTAAAACTAATAAAAATCGTATTACAGCCTCAGTTTGGTCGTAGCCTGCATCGCTTACATAAATCTGTAATGTGATACATCTGACCAAAACATTTTGAACAAAAACTCTTTAATTTACCGACCACTCTACCACAGTCGAATTTATATAGCATCCCTAGGGACGCATTTATATAGCATCCCCAGGACGGAGATATATAATAACCAGGGGCGGATCATGATGACCCAAACATTGCCAAAAATTATCAATAAATACTTGGAAATGTTTTTCTTTAAAAAGTCCTAAAAGCATAGAAACATGACGTAAAATTGTATCAAAAACAAATTTATTGCACCCAAACTGTTGGAAAAGTTACTGATATAATCGCAGTGGGCGGATTGAGAGGTAACCATAGACACAAGAACAAAATTGTGGAAACGTCTAAAATGTATCAATTAAGTAACCGCGCGTTCTTGTCCTTAGTTTTTAGTTACGACTGGGAATCCTGATTCTCAAGGCTGTATTTTATCCCAGTGGGTCGTATGGAAAATGTCTGACTGTTTTCCTGAGGTGTGACAAAATTACATCTCTCTCTCTCTCTCTCTCTCTCTCTCTCTCTCTCTCTCTCTCTCTCTCTCTCTCTCTCTCTCTTCCCTCCTCTCCCCTTGACGAGCGGTGCATATGACGCACGTAATGTAGTGGCCGCCGCAACCGGAAAGTGTTGACGGAGGCAGGTCCTCTAGATGCCAAGAGAGTGATGTGGTGGGCCGGTGTGGCATTCTGCTCAATTACAGTGTACCCTAAACAAAAACACAGAGATGAATTGGTTTACATGCAGCCCGAGACGGTGCAATACACTTAAGGAGAGAAAGACACATCTAAAATAAACAAATAAAATAAAATAAATAAATAAACAAATAAATAAAATAAATAAATAAATAAATAAATAAATAAACAAATAAATAAATAAATAAATAAATAAATAAATAAATAAATAAATAAATAAATAAATAAATAAACAAATAAATAAATAACAACAACAACAACAAATAAATAAATAAATAAATAACAACAACAAATAAATAAATAAATAAATAAACAAATAACAACAAATAAATAAATAAATAAATAAATAAATAAATAACAAATAAATAAATAAATAAATAAATAAATAAATAACAAATAAATAAAAAGACAAATAAAAATTTAATAAAAGAAAAAGTGGAAGTGGTTTGTGACATATTTTGTGAAATACTATCGACTTTCTTCAGTCCTGACAGTAATGTTTGTATGTAATGTTTAATATGTAAATTCTATATCACGTCATATTTAAATTCTGTCTCTTCACATCTGTATTATAGAATAAAAAATACAACACCCTAATCCTTCTGTCGTTTTGAAGCTTTGCATTCAACGATTTTAATAACAAATTATTACTATTTTTAGTTTAAAACCTTAAAGTATTCATTAAATATCAAACTTAATATATTAATTTTGCTAATTGAATTTTATGATAAATAATTTACTTTGTTTATAATTTATATCATATTTGTTATTATATATACATATATACCGGGAGCGGTAGCTCAGTGCACCAACTGATGTCACTGCAGCGCCTCTGACCGGGAGGTCCTAGGTTCGAGTCCCGACGGCGGCAAGATTTTCGACGCTAGCTTTTCAGCTAGGTCGGATTCAGTCGCTGTCTGAAGGAGAATTCTAGCGACCGGCTGCTCTGATCGGTAGTTTTCCGTGGTTTCTCCGATCAACACCAGGGGAATGCTGGAGCAGCACCCTAACAAACGAGACACACGGACCGCGCGCGATATTCCTTCCTCTTCCTTGTCCTATCCTCCCTTACACACACACACATACACACACACACACACACACACACTTACACTAACATGCATTACACTACCACATATTCCGGGAGACCGGTCGGGAGCTTAAAGTTTGTCCCGGCGGGGGCTGGTGGGAGAGTCGTGGATAGAGGGAAACCCCCTAGCCGACGGTAGGTCGACGCCGGATCTTGCCATCCAGCGGGGGAAGATCACCGCCATCTCCCGAGAAAACATGCATTACACTAACGGGACTAATGACCAAAGCAGCTGACGCGCCCAGAAACACGAAAAATCAATCAATCAATATATAAATATATGTACCCTCCCCAGAATTGTTCTCTTCGATCTGCACCTGTATTATCTACAATTAAACAATCTTGTTTTGACAGACTTTCGTGGAGGGGACAGGAACTTCCTGCTGAAGAAGCGTACTGACTGGTTCCTGAAGCCGCAGGGCTGGCACCGCGCCTCCCCGCACCAGCCTTCCTTGACCTGAGCAGCGCTTTCTGTGTGAAGGTTCGCTGACGACTGCCGGCTGGCTCGTCATTTTCACCACGCGACCCGGGTGGTGGGGGTGCCCAACAATGCCTCGAGGGCCAGGTAAGAATAAATTAAGCTAATTTATAAACCATCCTACTTCCTGTATGGACGTATGGAATCCAAATCTGGGGACAGCCAGCAGAAAAACTTATCAAATTCTTCAAAGATTCCAGTCAAAAATGTTAAGAGTAATCATCAGCACCTTGGTACATGCCCACGCAGCACTCCATCGAGACCTCTGGGCTATTCAAACAATTGAAGAGAAGATACAAGAAATTAGCTTAAAACTACAATAAACGCCTGAACTCCATCCAAACCATCTAGCCCTAAACCTTTTAGACAATAGCCAAGAAATGTCTCGCCTCAATAGAACCTCCTCTTTGCAACTTCCTTACCACTTTAGTATTTGACATTGACATACACAAAACAAAAATAATTCTCCGTTTTGTGTGCTTATTATTCTAATTTTTTTCTCTCTTATGTTATAGTCTTTGTATATTGATCCTGTAAACTACCAATAGGGGACTTTTCTGTAATTTATTGTTTCATTGATCATTTTATTTTGAAATATCATATTTACTTATTATTTCGAATTGAAATAGATTGTAAATTTTCATTGTGTTAATAAAAAAAGGTAAGAAGGCGTGATGGCTATGGTAGTAATGGTGGTGATGCTAGTAGTGGGGGTGGTGATTGTAGTAATGGTGAGGGGTAGTAGTAGTGGTGGTAGAGATGGTGACAGTGGCGGTGGTAGTAAGATTGGAGGAATAGGTTGCGGTGTCTGTGTCGGTAGGTGATGGTGATGGTGGTGACAGGTGGTGGCGGTGGTGATGGTGGTGGCGATGGCGGTGGTGGTGGTGGCGACAGCCAGTGGTGGTGTGATGATGGCGATGATGGTGATGATGGTGGTGGTGGTCTTACAGACATTGACAAGTACAGTGAAATCTGTGGCCATGACCACTGTTGATTTCAGGAAAATGATACTTTAGAGAGGTGTTGCTGAATATTTTTTATTGCTATTTTCAAAAAAATGTTCTATCTCAATGAACTAATCTAGCACTGAAAATATTCTATTTTTACTAGACATAAGATATTTGAGAGAACCTACTTAACATACAATGGGGCTTTCACGTCCGGTTTCTGCATTATTTGACGTTTACGTGTTTGTAGGCCGTGGTCTAACAGAGGCTTTTCCGTACGTTTCGCCTGCAACTGTGGCAATCAATAAATACTTTCATAAACTGTTTGTTATCCCTAGGATGAAGGTATCCACAAGATGGCACATAACATTCTCAACACGGGAGAAGGTCAGAATTGTGTCCTGCGCTTCTCGGAAAAGGACAAAGTGGTAAGTGAGAATGCTGCTTGAAAACAAGCGATTGAAAAACTCAAGGATCCAAATTCAAAATATAATACAAATTTAAATATACTGATAAAAAGTACATGTTGCTTGTCGTCCATTTTTAACACGCTAGGAGGAGCTTTTAAGGAGCCTTACAAATTCAAGAAAATGGTCTTAGTTGGCCCTTGTTTATTTGTCTGGAAGGGCTCATCCATTGCAATAAAAATAAACATGTAATTACGTTGTAAAATGTGAATTTGATATTAGTATTCATTTGTAGTGGATATTCGTCCATAAACGACGTTTGTCACTCACAAATTCATTAATAAATTGAAATTAGGCACTTTTTTGCCATTCTCTTTTCAGTGAAAACATTCTCAAAAGTGCTTGTATTTCCTGTAAATTTGACTTCTTAAAGAAAATGTTATCTACTTCAAAACTGAAAAACCTCCGTTTCATTTTCATCGTAGGTAATGGCTATTTTAAACCATTTTCATATATATCTTTAAAAGCCGTCTTGCTCTATCTGAAGTAAATTAAAGAGATATAAGTGTCTTTATACGAAATCTTCACCCGAAACGTTGTGTTATTTAAAGATTGTTATATTTTTAATAATAAAATTTTAAATATGATGTGCTGATTTTTCTTTGAATGTGAATGACTGTTAAAAGAAAAAAATATGACAGAAATTATTATGTATAAAATGTATGTAGAACAATTAGAATAATATGAACAAGTTATAAGTCACACTCAGATAACAGACTTTTTGAGAATCTGCGTTAGTGGGGATTTGCCCTTTTTAACCATATAGGGGAAATAATTTCAAGCACTTCATACTCCATTATTCAAACAAGTTGTTTTTTTCAGGTACAGACTCATCTCAATGGGGACAGTAAATGAAAAATTTATCATCAGGAGTTCTTACCCCTTTGCGTCTGCTTCAGGCCAGTCCTCATCTGATATGCTGGACAGACTTATTACGACAGAAATCAAAGTGGTGTTTGGTAAATCCTACTCGCAACTAAATCTATTTTCCACATTGAGTTTCTATGAATGGGCAAATAACGATGAAAGAAACTACTGCCTAACTGAGAATACAGGTGATTTTGAATGGATCATTGCCGAACACCTTCGAAGAAAAGCAAGAAAAATAAGCCAAATGGAATTGCTGGAGTTCAAGGTAGGGATGCTGAATTGTTTAACTGATACTCATGATATTTTTCACAAAACTTTATTTTGGTGTTTATTTTATTGTCCGTTCGCGTTTCACTTATCTGGGTAGAAAAGCCCCTTAATGCCAGCCTATATGGATTCCCAATCCTTCGGGGTGCCTCTATTATCCATGGCTCTTTCTTGGTTATAAGTAGCGGATTTTGACGACCTAAAACATCGCCAAAAATGATCAATAAAATGCTTTAAAAATGCCTCAAACCAAAGAAAAATGACGTAAAAAATCTTATCTAATAGCTTGAGTTGTTCATCCGAACTGATTTTGATACGTTACTGATGTAATCGAGGTTTCTTCCTTTCGTTCAAGTGAACTCAGCTTGCAAACTTTTGATTTGGACTGTTCTTTACCAGAAAATCTCCTCTTTAGTTATCCCAAAATCGGCCGAACTGACAATGGCGCTGATGACATCACAGGAATGGCGCTGATATACGTCACTACGGCTACAAAACAATTTGAGCGAACAAATCGAATAGGCCACTGAGTAATTCTGTAAAGAACATTTGTTTCATACGGTACTTTTTCTACGACTTTTTATAAGTTAAACTTTTACATTGAATCGTTTCGTGGCAGTTGACATGCAGGATTCAGTCAAGGCCACCTAGCGGACAGCTACCCCACCGCAGGTGGCTTTGGTTTACCAGTTCGCCTGTGAAAGAATACAAAAGTTGCGGCAATATTTCCGAAGTCACCATTTTTGCATTTGCTCTTATTTCTGGGTGTGATAACTTCTCCTCTGATTGACTAGACATTTCAAACTAAAGAATTGGTCGGTTTTCAAGGACAAACACGGCAGCAACATATAACACAATAACTTGAGTTCTGATCTTAACGTCAGTCAAATGTTCCCTCTACCACTACCACTGCGCTAGTCAAATAGAATCAAAGTGAAATTACGATCCAATTTATTGTAAATAATGTTCCACGTAAAAATTACTGGTAATAAAATAAATTAAAACTTATAAACATAATATAACATTAAATGCAATTTTAATGTACACAATCGAACAAAACATTTTCTAGAACGATTCTCAATGATTAATGAAGTGACAATACTTGGTTTGTAAACTTCTCTGTGATTGGTCAAGAGCCTGTATCATAATGATATTTGTATAGTAATGAGTATCATTATGCAACGGGTTGCATCCATCAAATGACAGAATTATACAATGGGAGTAGCAAAAAGTTATTTAGAATAAGTCACAACACAAAAACAAAAAAAACATTTCAAGATGTTCGCTGATGTGCCTTATACATCATATTTCTACGAGTAGTTCTGCTACTCAAGAAGCTCATACAATGTCTTTAAAAAATGTAATACGTAACAGTAAAATATGGAGGAGTGGTGGTACTAGATATTAACGGGAAGATTCCAAAATTGCGTTTTGTTACATCAATTAAGCAAAATAAGGTTTATAACGAGTTATTTTACTTATTTGAGCATTATGCTATTTATTTATTGATTTATTTGATTGCATCGTAACTTTAATAAATAGAATTCATAAAAATGTATGTGTTCTGTTGGTATTACAACACGCATGAAGTATTCAAAAGACCCGCAAGGGTATTGGCTACTCCATTACATGCTATTTTTAACGTCCATAAACTTACAGTAATGAACTAGTAAATCATAAACTGAATTTTAACTAAACTTTTCTAAAGTGAAAATAAAATAAATGACATTTCATTAAAATCCGCGACCTAATTATAAGTAATGTGTTTGTGCCAAGTTTCGTTGAAATTGCTCCATACGTTACACATTCATAATACCAAGAATGGGGAAAAAATTGAGAGAACCGTAGCACCTACAAAGCTGTAAAATGTTTCAATCGATTCGTTATTACTCAAAATCGTAGGGAAAACAAGAAATTCAATATTACGTTACGTTCTAATGAAACATTCATTTCTCATGAGAAATAATTAATCTGGAAATCGCTATCAGCAATACTAATTCCACTAATTTGTGTCAAATAATTCGTGTACTCATGTATGTACGTTTGTATGTAGGTAGGTAGTTACACTCGTATGCGTTATTTCCTCTCTCGCCCCAAAAATACCAATGTGATGCTCTCGACTATGCACTCTGATAAATGTATAAACCAGCGTACGAGCGTGGTAGAAGAATGATGAAAACATTGTCCAAGGTCAAAGGGCAAAAATGCACGCTTCAAATGAAACTAGTCTATCTTCCGAGAACATGAATTAGACAGTCTATTTCATGCAATATCATGTTCCTGTTCTTTGGTTCGACAGTTAACCGCCACATGTCGCTCAGTACAGTACACTAATTTTTTCATCTCAGTAAATATTCACTTTATGGTCAGAATGATTAGATATTATGCATATTTATTTAAACACTTACATATTGAACACATGTGGCCCATCATCAAGTTCCAATGTAATATGATGGATGAAACAGATGACCGGATGACACAGAAGGCAGACTATAATTATAATGATGAATATTATTTTTGATGTTTTTGATGTCCCATCATTTCCTATTTCTACAACTGTTGCATTTCTTCTGACATATAGCTAGAAGGCAATCTTATTTTTCCATTTAAGCAACACTAAGTAATCTGGTTTGCAGAATTTCTGTCACTCAGGAAGTACACAGCAGAACAATAAAGACATTTTATAGATTAAGACCCAACAGTAAACGAAAGTACTTCACTACTTCAGTAAAATCGAATAAAACCCACGGTCCGAATTTCTCTACAAAATACACCACGAAACAAATTGACGCAAACACAGCCACCACCAAAATGGAAATACTGCTCCTGAAACAGAACCTAGACGAATTGTAAACAATACACGCATCTAGCGGAGAGGACGTACACCTATTGTAATGATATATAATCAACCAAATAAGTATTTCCTTCAAATGAAAAAAAAAAATCCCTTCAAATAAATTATACTCGAAGAGGCAAATGACGGTAGCGCCGCGCACGAACATTTTTTCTAAATTAAATGAATGCGAGGAGGAATGGGAAGCATAACGTAAACATTTGATAAAGCACAATTTCAGGAATCATTTGAAACAACAATCAACAAAATCGTACCAGGGATTTGCTTAATTCGAGAATTTTAGTAATCGTGCATCTCAGTTTAATAAAAAGGAGCATGTAGACGCCACTGTTGCCAAGAAGAAGAAAATTACAAATAGTGTTTTTCATAAATAGTAAGAGAACGCCTAAAGGGATCGGGTTAAGATTTGGCAGAACAAAACAGCAAAAATTATAGAAATTTTTGAGAGTAGTCACAATTTTGCAGGACGCCTAGGAGGCGAAAATTAAGTGTTAAAATTGTTATTTAGAAAAGACATGAAACAAGAGACACATTGTCGTGACGTCATGATAAGATGACGAGCGGCGAATTGTAATATTTTATTAAATAAGGCGCTGAGAGGCGAATAAGACAATATAACAATTATTAGAGAAATTTCGAACATAATATAGAAGCAATGATAAGGCAGGAAAACGTTAATAAATGAAAAGAAGAAATATTTTTTCGTTATTATGTTCGGCGCATGAAGCGGGTGATCTGCTTTTGTTGGCGGAAAAACTATATAAGCTGAGGACAACAATGCTCCAGAAAGAGAGAGATTCGAGCAGTGTGTGAACGGGAGGTCCGTGTTAGACGCTGCATGTTTATGATTGTTCGGAATTTATAGTTTGAAAACAGTTTATTTTTATCTTAATGGCGCACAAACATAAAAAACGTGCATATGTATTAGCAAATAGTGGCGCATAATTAGTAAATAGTGGCAATGCGGGATAATAGTTTTTCTTTGTGATCGTGGCCTGAAGCAGTAGTAGGCGGACATTTTGTATCGTGTTTAATAACACGAATTTTACGCGATCTCGTCTGAATATTGAAGGGAAGTGCAAGCGAAGTTTTGTTTTGTAGAAGGGCATGGTGCGTCGTGATCTTAGACATTCAGCGGGAACTTTGCGTTGCGTTTACGCAGAATATTTCGCGCTTTTCCCGAATTGTGAAAGCTTCGCGCTGTGAAATGATCCCTGATGTGGTGACTGGAGCTTTGCGGTGATTGCGCACCGAGGGTGTGCAAATTGGTGGCTGGCGACGAACGTGAACGCGTGCCGCGACGCCGAACCAGCAGACAGGGAAGTGACACGATTGATTTATTTTGCTGCAAAACGCATTTCTGTCCAAGATCAAGTCTTGTTGAATTGGTACAAATTACAAGTCAATACGTTGGGAGTGCAGAATGCGCATTCGGTGTGACTGAGATTGTTTTTGTAAAATTGCAGAGTGAATGTTTTTCTTTGTTTTTGTGTCAAGTGAACTTTTTTATGTACGCCATTGAAGGGTATTTTTTTGGTTATGTGTTCATTGTTGGTGTTTTAAGAACGAGAGAATCAGTCATGATAGAATAAATCAAGATGAACACAATCGTGTTTATCGATAAAACCCTTTAAATGACGTGTTGTTATTTATGGTAGTGAGACGCTGACCCACGTGCGCGTTGCACGAGTATTACGTTTCGAACCTTGTACAGGGCCCATCACAAATCCACGACCCTATGAATCTTCTGTATTATGAAAAGTTAGCTAGCAAACGGGCTAGCTAACTTTTCATAAACGTCTTAAAAGATGAAGGAGACGTATTTGTTACACTATCGATATTGAAACACAGCCTTTGGAAGAAAACAATTGACTACTGATATGCGTATTATTAAAGAATTATTTATTTAATTAATTTACACCGTAAATGCTAGTGTATCAACACAAACAATAACTGATAACACATCTAGGGATCACTTTCTTTCATTTAAAGGAAAAGTAAATACAATTGGTTAAGTAGATGCTTCAAACGAAGCCATGGCAGAATACCTTTCTTTTTATTTAAATATATAGATTATTATTCTAAACACTGTTTCATAGAGTTTGGTAAAAAGTAAATGAGGATTCCTTGCGTTAACAAAAAAGATTTGCTATTTACAAATAGATAAACATCTTGATAATATACAAATAGCATTTTGGTGAACGATAGTTAACTAGTGAAATAGTATACTTAATGTTTTACCGTCGCACCTATCACACCTAGAAATGGTTCGCCGCAGAACCAGAGAAGACTGCCAGTGTCTTGGAAGTTAAAAGAAGGGACTATATTACAAGCAAAAACCCGTGTCTTCTTTTCTAACGTAAAGTGAGAGGGGAAAGGCGGTAGAGTAGATAAAAGAAAAGGAAAAACTGAAGAGGGGGAAAGGGGAAGGGGAGGTGTGATGAGGTGAGACAGGTGAGGTTAGGAAGCGTGAGTGCGATGGGGACAGAGTGGTGCGACGGGGTGATGTAAGAAGAAGGGTTGGTGCGGCGAAAAAAGAGGGGAAAGGGATGGAAGGGGAAGTGAGGAGTGGCGATGGAAGGCGACCGGGGCGTGGTCCTTGCGGGCGTGGCCGAGGGTGCCTGGGCCACTGACGCCGAGTGACGGCTGCCCGATAAAACGGCCGCTAATTTCCCCGCAAATTGACGTGAGGTGCTGCTCGCCCTCCCCCCTCTCCCATCCCTGTTTTCGCTTCCGCTGCGACCAGCGCCCACGCCCCGTCCTCTTCTTCCAAGGTCGTCCAATTTAGGGGTTGGTTGCGGAAGCCTAGGAACTCAGCAGAATGAGACTGCTTTCTGTTTGTCTGATGGATTCACTTCCCGTTCTATGTAATACATGTTTTCTGAATTTCAAAATCTCAACATGTTAATGTATAGTCTGCATTGATCAATTGCCAGATTCTTTTTGATGCTCCCAAAGTCCTGCAGTCAATTTTTTTTTTATTTGGATTTTTTAAATTTTTTTTATTTTTTTTTCAACTCCAACCTCCCTTATATTTTTTTTTTAATATACGATAGTCATCAACACTGTCATTACTCTAAATCAATAACTTTCTTTAACTCAGAAAGGTCTTTCGAAAGCGTTTGTTCTATCTTAAAGTCTCTAGTAAACCCGTTCAGTTCACCTTTGCCATTTGTTCTCCGATTTCGATTTTGAAACCACGTTGATTTTCGTCATCTCGAATCCAAGGTCTCTGTCTGTCGCCGTTGCTTCGTCATGCCGAGAACTGCGGAGAGGGGGGTCTTTCCGCCCCCTCACTCCGCCCACTCTCCATTCGCTGTCCCCCCACCCGGCCCCCGACCCTCCACAGCCATCGCCAGACTCAGCCACGGCCCCCACCCAACGAGCCATCGCCACACCGCCGCCCCGCTGTGCCCTCCGCCGCCAGGCGCAGGGCGTGTCTGCGCAGCGCGCGGCGCCGCTGTCGAGTGCTACTTTGCGGCCGGACGAGGAGCCCTAAATTAACGCCGTTTTAACGTGTTTGCCTGCCGGAAAATTACGGCAAGGGTTCGAATAATTAAACGTTCCGCTTAATGGAGGCGTCTGCGAGGAACACACGGAAGAGAAGCCGCGCCCAGTGCCCCTGGCGGTGATTGGAGATAATATTGGTGGAATGAACACTCAACGAAAGTAGTACATTGAGGAATGAAAGTTCTAACTATTTTTTCGTATCTGATAGCGCAAAATCAATTTCTATACACATCCAAAGAAATCATGACCGTTGACGGTATCTACACATAGTTTTTCATAACATACATTATTTAACATATTTTCAATGAAAAGTATATTGTCGAGTCAACAGCCAACGACATTTCTAAAATATGCTGGATACAATATTGTAACGAATATTGCGTCATCTGCCGGCGCCACCACGAACTACCTGTATGCGCGGATTGTGACATCTGCCGGGGGCCCTCAAACTAGATGGTCCAGAGTGTTCGCGGCGCTTATCGCAAGTCCGAAAATTTCGACGGCGCCCGCCGAGTATAAATAGCGGCGGTCGGCGAACGCGAGTCCGTCTTAAGTCTGAAGTGGAAGCTGAGCTGTGATGTGTGTGCATCGCGGTGAATAGCAGTGCAGTGGTTGTGCTCAGTGACGTGAACGTGGCCAGCGCCGTGAACTGTGGTCAATGTAGTGGACTGTGGCCAGTGCATCGAACAGTAGTCAGTGGACTGTGCGACAGTGCAAGAGAAGTGAACAGTGAAAATAAATACGCAAGAGAAGTGTAGTGTAAGTAAATAATCAGGAGAAGTGTAGTGTAAATAAATAATCAAGAGAAGTGTGCCGTATAAAGAATAATCAAGTGAAGACTATCTGTACATAAATTAAGCGTTTTCAGTGATTGTGTTAAGAAACAAAATAAACTTTTTTGTTAAAATAATACCCGAGTTTTAATTCACCACCTAGACTCGTAACAATATGTTGTTATTTTAAATAAGAAAATATTTTCCTATTAAATTTTGTTCGAATTATGATTATACATGTTGATGAACGACAAATTTTATTTGGGTATATTATGTGAGTAACAAATTGAAGAAAATATTACAATATTAAAATGTTTCCTTTATATTAAAACACTATAATTACTTATCCAATAAATTCTCATCCCAAGAAATGTAGAAAAAGAAACAGATTAACGAAAGCGATTTAAATAGAAGAAAAGTGCGATTCATGCCTATACAAAAATAATGCCTTTGTCTCTCACTTTCTATTTTATTATTTTACTAAAAATAAAAACTCTTGTCTACTATCTAAGCATTTGATTCACAAGCTGTAATTTATTTCTGCTCCTCAGGGCAATACACTGATAACCATCAAAACAATTTTTTTGTAAATAATAGTAATTTTAAACTATGAAGGCCGAAGGATGCCGTCACAATAAGAATTGAAGTCATTTTAACGACAATTTGGATGACAATTATCCTCCTGAATCCTGAAATGAGAAATACTTTGGATGATAAGAACAGCCCTGAAGTGACAAAATAATATCCCACAAATCAAGGTGTCTGGCTACAGGGGTCGTGCGTCTGAAGTGAAAAGTAATGTAACTCAAGAAAGTGGTGAGTGCAGCGGAAAATGATGGAAGTCTGTTATGTTCCAATTTCATGAGTTTATAAAACGATCTTCTGATTTTACAGAGGGTGCAATTGTATCACACGTGGCAACATTAAGTACATGAATAGTAACGTAAACATCACCTAAACCCGTAGCACGTATTATCCAACTACGACTTTAAGTGTGTAAAGTGTGGTAGGAAAGAATTTGTTCCATAACAAATGATTTAATGGATAATTCATAAATAATTTTAAAATGGATTAATCTGTGCAGTAATTAATGTTTCTCTGTTTCGTGGTTGTGAGTTAACATCAGAGGCTTTTGTCTGTTCTCATTTACAAATATATTGATATACAATACAAGGATATTAGTCATTCATATTATGCTTAATTATTATTTTCATACTAGCGACTAATATTTTATCTTTTATAGTACCACTTTTTTGTTTCTGAACGTCTCAAAAAAACTGAGAAATGTATTGGCCAAGACAAGAAATGCAGCAAATATTGAAATTTAACTTCCAATTTTCCACAATTAAGCGCAGGGATGATTACCATTATGCTATATGGAGCAAAATTGAATAAAATAAGTTGACGTCTCGTTTTTTTCTAGTTATAAAAATCACATAGGGACAATTTTGCATATGAAAATAATAATTTATATAGTTCACTTACATTAATGTAAAAACAATTTGATGTCATCTTTGTTTTATTTCTGATCTGATAACCTTTAATTGTAAAGATAGATTTGGAAATTAATAAATCGGTGATTATATTTTGTAATTCATCTTTAATTAGAAATAGTATGTGAGTTTGCAGATAATCCGAATATTATTTTCAAAACAAACAATAAGTTGTACGATTTCACATATTTGAAATTGTTTTGTGTCGTTTATGAGCACAAGAATGAGGGAAATAAACTTATACTGGAATTAGCCCTTGTACGTTTTGAGCCCTTTGTCAAGACAGACAATATACTACTACCATTCCTTCCTAATATCTCTTGTTACCTATTGCTAAAGTATACGGCTGTTTATTACTATCCTCTATACTTATCCTCTGCTACTTCTTATTGCTGCCTAGTGACTCTCTAAAATGCAAGAATCGGGCGTGCTCAGGGTTGTTGTCAATTGTAGTCACTGCAGGGCCTCTGATTTAGGGTTCGAGACCCAACTAGGGCATGATTTTCAATTAGCTACAGAGCTAGATCGAATTCAGCCACTGCCTGGAGGAAAATTCTAGCGACCAGCTGCATGATCGATAGTTTTCCTTGATTTTTCTGATCAACACCTTGCACATTCCTGGAGCAGTAGCCTGACAAACGGGTCGCGCGCAATCTTTTGTTCCTCTTCTTTGACCTATCGTCACCCCTTACTAGTTACACTTTCGTTATCATACCACCGCACATGTGGAGCGACTAGTCGGGAGCTTAGAGCTCGTCGTGACTGGGTCAGCGGGAGATGTATGGTTGCCCGCTAGCCGACGTGGAGGTCGGCATCGGATGTCACCGTCCCGCGTGAGGAGGACGTCGCTATCACCCCTGATGAAAAATTTACTACACTTACGGGACTAATGCGCATCGCAGTGGGCGCGCCCGGAAACGCTAAATGATTGAGCCAGCAAGGAGCGCGCGCACGGGGCGCTGGGCCGGCGCGGGCTCCGTGGCGGGCGTCGCGTCCAGTGCCGCCATGTTCATTGCGCCCCCACTGACCCGCTCAGTGCGCACCGCGCCGCGTTGCGGTGGCGGAGGGAATAGAATATTTATAAAAGGAAATCGCCGTGGGGCGACTCGAATGGAGGAGCCCGATGCTCGCGCTTTCCACCGCAGCGCACCGCGGTTTTATTTCTCGCGCGATTTGTGATGGATAAAATGCTCTGGTGCACGGATTTCTCGGAATTTTGCGAGAACATTTGCCACCCAATGTCCTCTGCCTTGACAATCCATCGTTGCGCAGCTACATTAGTCCACCTACTACAATCACTACACGCACTTTTTTCAAGTGTTAACTTTTCATCCTTATTTTCGATATTCTAATTCTAGAACTATAGGAGGGATTCTAATCATATCACATCATAGATATTTTCTATCACTTGTGTTTAAATGTTATAGCATATCAAGTTTTATTTTTAGAATAGTATTAACTAAATTCTACGTTTTTATTTCTAAAAATAATATCGCTTTACGTCGGAATGAATAATCCAACCCTGTTGCATCGATTTCGAATCGAAGCATTCAAAAGAATCAAGGAGCATGTATCCGCATTAACCAAGCTTCCAAAAACAACGTACGTACCATCGATCTCCCAACAGAAAAAAACGCGATACCACCCGCGGGCTAGCACGCGGGAGTCCGAGCAACGCGCCGCTGCGAGTGGGCACGTTAGCCCGCCGCCCAGAATAGCCAGGAGGCCGCGCCGCTGCCCGCACAATGCCTGCGTTGCTCCAGGACAGCCGGCCGATGAAAGCGCCCTCTGTCACGGACTGCCTTCGTTTATCCGCTGGTAAAATAGTTTACCGCAAAAAGCCGCGTGTGGTGAATGATTAACGTTAAAACGCGATTCGTTTTTTTCAACTCCCAAACGCTGGAGGGGCGGGCCGTAAGCAATTCGTCATTTCATTCGCCCCGCAAACCGATCAATGGGCGATTAATCGGTGGACCAATGCAGCAAGCGCCAGTTGATTGCCTAAATTTTTAATCATAGCTGCAGCTTTGTGAGCGCGGCTGATAAACAAACTGGTGGGTGAGTGCGGGGGTTAAAAGTGCATTTCATTAGCTGGGCTCCACATCACTGGGAGCGGCCGCTCAAAGGTGATGACAGTTCAATGATAGGAGTTGTTAAATCGTTTCAAGATCTTGACGACTGTAAGTTACTGCTCTTTAGTAGGGCAATCACGTCTAGATATATTTTTGTAGTAAACACGCTGATTTATTAAAGTTGTCATATCATGGCTCTATCTTTTTAGTATCTTATCAATTTTTTTGGTTTTGATAAGTTTGAAACGGTAAAACAATTTACTTCACCCAATGACGTTAAAATTGTACAACGATCTTATTGTATTCTTGTAAAGATGCGTGTATTCGTTCATTGCATGTGTCTTGCACAAATTATTCAATACACTGTTAATCTATGAATGTATTATGCTATATCTTTTCGATTCATATCTTAGAAAGCATTCTTCCTTTAACATTGACAGCATATTTAGAACAAATTATTTATTTACGTTTTAAGAATTTTGCTTAACACAAATAATTCAAATCATTTATCGCTAATTATAATTTGTAAATTGTCTACTATTTTCAAAATTTCAAAAAAATACTAGTTGTTAAGAGAATTGTGAGGATAACCCGAAAATTGAGAAGAATCTATAGCAAGAGGAGTTTCACCAGAATCTTTGTCCCTAACAACCCCACCACTTCCTTCAGCGCTTCCTTCTGGAACTCGCTCCATAATTCAATACCATGTCGAAGCTACCTCCAATCCCCCCCGTTTCCTGGTTCCGGCCGACTAGCTTACCCGTCAACTTGCAATAATTTTCCGACAAAATACGGCGCCATAAAACCCACCTACGACCATAATTCCTTGTTCAATGTCGCAGCTTATCGGTATCCGGTAGCCACAACAGCCGATCATCCTGAAATATAGAAGCCCATTTGCCGCTCTAGTGGATAAATTTCTGATACAATAATAGTATTCTCCTTCCAGCAATAAACTAATGTAATATGTATTCTCGAAGGACATGCAGGCGTGAAACAACCATTTTATCTGCAACGACCACTGCATTTTATGTGCAGAGCTTAAAAGTGGATTCTATGAACTCGAGAATATCCTTCCAAGAAGCTTATTCTGAAAAATCGGTGCATTATATCCATATTACTAATTTTTAGGAATTTCCGATGAACGTATAAATTAATAAAAAAGAAATTCAGCCTCCAGCTATATGATAGGTATCTAAGGTTTCGCTCGATAACTCGGAAAAATCGAACAACAATAAAGAAGCTTCGACTGTGAGTGAAAAATGCAAATATTGCTTTCTGTGATTTCACCTTTCGTCATACTGCGAGTACCGACTACATTATCATACTACATTCTCATACTCTTACTCTCCCAGTAAGAGGCCGTCGCCATTAAATATTTGCTCCTTGCATGTCGTGACAGGAAACATCAGTTTTTTGAATGTAAAAAAGTGTTGTTTTACCGTATGTTTTACCAATGTGTTACCAATAATGTTTTACCGTATTTGTTAAAATATTTAATGTTTTGCAGTGTTATTCGAGAATGTTTTATTTATTGTTCTTGAGCGGAGTGTGATCTTCAGCTGATTAACAAAACCATTTTGTTAGGTTTTGTTAGCATTTTTGTTGCTAAAGGCCAGTAGTCCGGAATGCTACGTTAGCAAGAGAGAATCTAAGCAATGTTATAATAAGTAGGTGTATTACAAAAAGTACTGAACAACCCAGATATATTGAAAAACATAATTTTGTTATAAGGCGGGTTATAAATCTAATTTGGACATATACGAAAGTGTATAGTGTATTCTTGAGTAGGTTATTGAAGTTTGTGAGGTGTAGGGTTGAAAACCGTATCGAAGTGTAGTGAAGACTTGAAGTGCAGTGAACGTAGAGGAACGAAGAAACGTCAGAGGTTCTAGTAGTGTAAGACAGTGCAGAAAAACTACGCAAGAATTCCGTTCCATTGATGTTCCTTTACATTACTGTTATGGTCAATTCCGGTAGCCTGCTATGAGAGTTGCCGGTTTTCGTCCTCCGTTGAATGGTGTAATCCAGCACCAATCTACATCCCGGCTTGCGGGGACATCCCCCTCCAAGTACCTCCCACAGTGCGGAGACTGGAGAAACTATACACTCCCGATATGAGTGGTATTGAAGAGCATGTAAGTGTAAGTGTGTGTAATTAAGGGATGACAATAGAACAAGGAAGTGGAAGGAAAGATCGCGTGTGGTCTGTGGCCCGTATGTTAGGGTACTTTTCCGGCATTCGCCTAGTATTGATCGGGGAAACGGAAATCTACCGATCAAAGCAGCTGGGCACCAGAACTCTACTCCAGGCAGCGGCTAGTCAGTTCGAATGTAGGTTTCTTAATACATTAGTTTTACTACATTAGAACTATCGGTTATCTTCTATTAATAAAAATGTTGTTTTTATTACTTTTTAATAATTTTTTTTATAATTTTATTTGACATTTGTACGTTAATCTTTTAAATGTAATTATTCCTTTTAGTCATCAATTTCTTAGTTTATATATTTTAATAAATGATCAACACACTACATATACCATATATTTTTTCTTTTACATTTTAATGTTTTTATTATAAGTACATTCTCGATGTCAGCATCGTTTCTGGATTAAATTTTATCCCAACATCACCTTTCTTTCAATTAAAACTTTTAATTTTTTATGTTTTAGGTAGTTGAAACAACTTAGTTATTTTTCGTTTCCTAAAACATAAAAAAATTAAAATTTTAATTGAAAGAAAGGTGATGATGGGAAAATTTTAAAATTAAAAGAAATAAAATTATGACATGTGTAGTGTGTTGTTCATAAACAATATGTCTGTGACAAAATGATGCCCAAAACAATTACATTGCTACATAATTATCAAAACAAGTTTTATTTACAACTGTCATTGTACCATATCTGTGCAGTTAAAATGGCAGTTAAAATAAACCTTCATCTCTCTATGTACAGCGCTTAGAATTGTTTGATTGGAAGTAGATGAAAGCCGAAGGCTGAATCGAATATCTCCTCTTGGGTCCTCGACGGTCCCTGCCAACGGAGGTGGCGCGCTCTCCGGTCGCCGGGTTCGTTGGGCGGCTGTGGCGACGAGTCATTCCGCGCAACGCACGTCCCGTGGCGCGTCTGCTGCAGCGCTCAATGAATTGCCCTTTGAGCGCAGGCCCGTCAAGTCTCCGAAGACGCGAACCGACACACCTGCCAATTCTCCACCTACTTCGTGTTTGTATCGCTCGTCTCCTGCAGCTCCGTTGCCATTTCCACCGTCCCCTGCCCGCATCATAGTCGCTTTATCCCCGTCGAAATTTCCCACCTATCCATTCCCTCCTTCTCCTCACTCGTCGCCACTTCTACTTTTCTAAGGGCGTTTCATTTTTTTTCAGTTATTCCAACCCTGCCCTGGTTAACGTGGGTCATCGCCGAGCCCATTGTCCTTACCGTGTCCGTCGTCCTCACCGTGCCCATCGCCCTCGTCGTCTCCTCTTTCCCCTCGCCCTCTCTATCGTCCCCTTTTTCCCCCACCCACTGCACCATCTTCAGGGCCGGAACTATCTCACGGCTTCCATCTTTTCCTCGCTGATTCAGTCGCTTACTTCTCACAGTCAACGCGTGGGCACCACACAACTAACGCGGCCTTCTGTGCATCTCCTTCGCGCGTCGCTCCCCGCTGCTGCCAGGCGCCACCGCCTCCTCCGCTCGCGAAACAACCGCTGCCGGCTCGAGCGCCGCCGCCGCCGCCGCCACCGCCGCAGCCTTCATTACCCATTCAGCGGCCGGCGCTATCGCCCGCGCGGGTGCTATGCCGCCGAGAGGGCGCATTGTATGTCCGTCGAGCCGCCGTGACGGCGCAGATACCACCTGTCATGCGGCTCGGAAGGCGGCTCCAGGAGACGGCTGGGGCTGGAGGCCGGGGCGGGAATGGCTGCCGAGGGAATGGAGTGCTGGACGCGCATGTGAATGCGACACGAGATGTACGGGCATTGCTGTTATTGCAGCGAGGAAGACAGCGCTGCCGGCTGCAGATTTGAAGGCAGGACTGGTTAATGCAGCAGGATTTGTGAAGAGGTGGTGGTGGAAGCGGCGACTGTGCTATAGACACTACTTGCGTGAATACATGTTCGAGTCGGGCTTATGATGTCGATGGGATGGAGATGGCAGTTGTGATGTCAGTTGGAAAGGAATCAATGTGAGAGTTTCCCTTCAGCATTCGTGGACTTGGCTCGAGCGGTTGACGGCAAACCGTTCGAGTATTAAACTGCAGTGCTTATTACCTGAGCGACCTACCTCCGCATTCCTGTAGACCTGTGTTGCCTTTTGGTCAATATATCTGCTAACCACGTCGCGCTGAAGATGTTGGTGAAATTTTAGTATTTGAAGCGAACTGGACTTGTGTTTGTTTGGAATAAAGAAACTATGTTGATTTTTATTTTATCTTTCATTGCTTTTTGTCATGCGCGCAACAATAACGTTTTACAATCTGTCTCAATTTTGATTAGATACTCTCTGTTTTCTTATTTTTTTCCTTTTGTACCTATCAAACTATAAAAATAATGAGTGCATTATATATTTATTCCATTCACTTAAAACAAAGTTAACAGAGATAACAGTGAAAAATTACTTTTTTATAATTGATTGTCTTGTTCCTCTTAATCAGAGAAACAATACAATCAATTATTTCAATATTATCTTAAATTTAATTTTGATCAGAAAGAAGAAAGGTAATACCAGATTTAATAAAATTAATACTTACATATATTTAGCAGTGTAATACTTTCATCTTTTTCGTCAATTCTGTTGCTTTTTACAAAATTTCATTTATTTTGTTTTGTAATTAATTTTTTTACTTTTAGCCCATTACTTTCAAATGTACCTTTTTTAATATTCGCGAAACATGCCCATATTTTATTTTTAGGAGACGATTTATTATCATACGACTCTTGATCGTATGTCTCAGATGTTCAGAAGTTAATTCATGATGTTTATAAAGGAATATATATATATATATATATATATATATATATATATATATAGATATATATAAAACAAACTACCTGAGTCGAGGAACCTGAAAAGCAAATATCTTTCTATCTTGCTACTTCATTGCTAGAATTGGCTCAATGAAAATCATGTATTAATTTCCAAAAACATGAAATTTATTAAACAATTTAAAACAATTTTAGTATTGTATAACTTTCCAATATAAATTAAACCTTTGTCATGACCGGTTCCAACCTTATGTCTTCGAGCACTTTTGGACCATCTTTATTCATCTCCGACCCGCAGTCCTCAGGTCCAGACACCATCCTCTCTCTTCTTTTCTCGGAAGCACCTTCAATCACCGTTCATCAGATCAATAAACTTTTGCTGCTAACATTCCAGTCCAATCACTGACAACTTCGCCCAAGCCCTCAATGTCCTCAACTCGTTCACTTGCAATATTTTAAGCTCCACTGTCACATTAGTATTCAAATTTTGATGTTCTCTCAATATCCATTCCTAGTAGATGCTTCAAGTCCCAAAGAAAAAACTCCTAACATTTTTCGGCCAATCCCTGAAAACGTCTCGTATTCTTTCAGCCCTGCAAAGCTCGGTCCATTTTTTCGATTGTTTATTTGCAGATATCATTTGATGTACTTTCGTACCTACCAATCTCTAAATTTCTTGCAAAACAAACTAGCCGTCTTCACGACTGTCACTGCATTTTCGGCCAATCCCTGAAGTCTATACAGAATTCAGACGGCTAGTTAAGCTGTCTCCGCGATTGTCACTGCATGAATATGTTGACCTTGACGACGGCTCGCTTACCGTTGCTATGCTAGCATATTCACATTATTTATCTCCTTTAATTGACGCCATTTATAATAAATATTGTACAATATTCAGTGACACATTGGTATGTCACAATATATTGCTTTTCAAGTAATAAATGTAACACTTCCACTTTTTACGAATGTACAGGACTAAAAATTTATTAATTTCCTACGTCCGTAGAAATATTTTTTGGTGTTGCATTTATAAGATATACTTTTGAAAATATGAAATTAATGATTATTTCTTGTGGAAACAGTGGTAATAAGTAATTGCAGAACAGATGTGTATGTTAAAAGTTCTGTTCTGCAGTAGCAGTTTTCTGTTCGAGCTCTCCCCTTTAAAAGGTCACGCAGTACATACAACCCCGGTCGAGCGTGTGGTTCATTGCGCAGTTCTGTTGTAAGCAGGTCGCTTCCCCAGAGTCTAAGTGTGTGTTAGACCTAGTGCTACCGTGCTGAACAATAACATCAGTCCGCACTTCTATACATTCATTGTCTTTAAAATTGAATGCGGTTGGTTGAAATGAAAATGTTACAGTTTTCTGCATCTAGAGAAAAAGTACCAACAAAATAACTTTTTGATGCATCCAAATTAATTTCAAGAAAATTTCATTTGTGTAGAACAAAATAATACATCAAAATTCACTTCACGACATAATAAAGAGTGGAATTAGCACTATCTATTGGAAAAAAATGAAGAAACAATTTGGAGGCATTTTTGAGAAAATAAGGTTTGAGCGTTTGTGAAAATGCGGAATTTTATACTCATTTTTACGGAAAACTGTCCATTAATATGCACATTTCCATCAATTTGTGTGCATTAGTATATGTGTGTGTGAATGTGAAATGACTTCAAATGAAGTTATTCGAAAAATCAATAGATTCCAATGAAAAAGAGCTTAAATTTCGCATTTACCGCAATGATTAATCGCCATTTTCTTTGAAACGACTACGAAGTTTTCAATTAAAACTTCTATTTAGGACGAGTTTTTACTATTTTTTAATATTCTTGAAGTAATGATTCAGTTGTACTACTAGGAAAGCAAAAAGGTGAGGAATTGTAAAAAAATGTACTTTGAGCGACGATAGATGGCAGATAGCCAGAGAATGGAGCAAGATCTTAAAACCAGACCACACCAAGGAAATGAGAAAAATTTAGTTCGAAGAACTCTGTGCCATTCTGTAGAACCACTAGTTTGTTAATATTGTTTCGCTGAAATCATCTGTAACAAAGTGTTAATGTTTTATAATCTGTGTTTCCCATGTTTGTGTTTGCCAAGTGTGTGTGTGTATAAAGTGTGTATGCCAAGTGTGTGTGTGTATATAGACATACATATACATATACTACGGAATCTGAGAAACTTGGCTACGAGCGGACGGGAGCAGTGTTCGAGGGAGCGGCTAGTTCCTCCAAAACGTACAACGTGCGCCCTGCTGCCATTATACCTTTCGTGAGGGGCAACTCACACACCGCCTCTCAGAACGACGCGCCTAACCGTATGTTCGTGGAGGCCGAGTACCACAACGTGAATCTCGAACGAGTAAGTCCTGGTAAACGCCCCGGACTAGACGAAAAGCTGCTGAATATTGTGGAGCGAGACTTCATCCCAAAAATGACGGAGCCGAATATCGAGGCACTTCGGGAGCGACGCAAGACGACGAAGTCAAGCACAGCCTTCGTCCCATGTCGCCTTTGCGCCGCGCTGCCAGGTCCCGGCAACGGCGAGGTCACCCCAGCAACGTCCGTGTTCCCTTGGCGCGCCCCGGCGTCCAGGCGCTCGAGAGTAGCGCCTGCAAGGTTCATTCGCCCGACCAAAAAGCAGAAGCGTGAACACGAGTAATTGAACAGAACTAGGCCAAAGTCGATAAACGTGTATGTTTTAAACGGAGGAAAGTGTAAGTAAAATTATCTGAGAATTCGGGAAAGTTTACGGAAGTAAAAGCTCACTGTTATTAAGGTTAAAGGGGAATTCATAGGGGTTTTTTTGGAACACTAGGGGGAAAGCATTGATCTTCGCATTCGCCAAGTTCTAAAATGGTGCGAACGACCACACATGCTGGGGCAACGTAAGATGGGCCCACGTTACCCGGAAACAATGTCTTGCGAATACGCCCCGGCCGGCACCCCGAACACCTGTACGCGCGGATTGCGTCATCTGTGGCCCCCCAACGAGCGCCTGTGATCGCGGGTCGTCATCGCTGGCCCACCAGGCTGCCGGAGTGGGTTGCGCTCTGACGGGGTTTTCCCAGAACGTGCGCGAGGTCCGAAAAGCCGAAGGCACCGCCGGTATAAATACGCGGCGTCCGGCAGCAGTGGTCAAGTCCGGGGGAATCGAACTGTAAGGGGTTGTATCGCGGTGAATTGAAATCGGATTGTGCCACGTGAACCGTGGCGCTCGTACTGTGGTCGTGACGTGAACTGCGACTAATCATCGAACGGGATCAGTGCGGGGAACTTGGCCAGTGCTTAGGACTGTGCGGGGTTTTAAGAGAAAGGGGGAAATAAAAAGAGAAGGTAAAATAAATAAAAAGGGTGTAAATAAAAATAAATGTTTTCAGTGATTGTGTTGAAACAAAATAAACGCTTTTTTAAAAATTTCCGTATTTTTAATTCACCACCAAAAACGAAAAATTTAGTCAAAAAAAAATCTTTTTATTGTGCCCATTGCCCAAATAGGGAAAATTTTACTTTAAAAACAATAAAAAGGGGTTTTTCAAATGTCAATAACTCTGTTAATTTTTATTCAAAATATTTTAAATTTAAATAAGATTAAAGTTTGAAATCTCTTTTTACAACCTTGAAATTCAATATTTCCTCAATCAAAAAATTGTGTCGTGCCTTTTACTATTAGCGCCCTTTTTGAGCCTTTTTCTGGGGGTTTATTTCTTTTTCTCTATTACCCACTAAAAACATTTGTGGGAATAAAAAGAGAGTTTGAAGGAAACTTTAAAAATACTATACGGTGTTTAGTAGCCCATGAACTTTTTTCCATTTTGTTTTGGTACGTGAAACAGTGTCAATGCCCTCGCGTCCGCTTGTCTGCCCGAGCGTCGAAAATGTCCGAAAATACCGAAAATGTTGCTGTTTGAAAACATGTTTGCATGGCCGTATAGTAGTATAATATTGCAACTTTAGAAAAAATGTGAGATAAATGGCTTTTTGGCCACAGTTTGATGAAGTGTTAATTTCATTCGTGTGAAAAAATGTTGCAGTATGCGTACACGAGTTATTAACTATCATTTGAACTTTAAGGGAGGTTTGGAATAAAAGAGACAAAATAAATTTGCCATCCCTTTTTCGGGCCCTTCGATGCGACGGTCAAACGTCGTTTTCAATCGGAAAGCCAATGCCAAACCCCGCCCTCTGTTTTTGGAACCCGGTTGCTCGGTCGCCGGTTTGCGGTTGGCTCGGCCAAATTTTTGGCAACGCAGGCCCGCCTGGATGAAGAGGGTGGCTTGGGGGAACACTCCCCCTCCACCCCCACCTCACCCCACCCCCTCCTGCCTCCCTTCCCCTCTCCGCCCCCTCGTCACTGCGTCAACCCACCCGCTTTCCCACTTCAACTCAGCCCTCATCTCACTCCCGTTCCTCCCTCACTCTCATCCCCCCCACCGCCCCTTCCTCCCCCTGCCTCACCCTGGACCCCCCTCCCTTAACCCCCCCGCCCCCTTCCCCCCCCCCGGGGCCCCTGGGGCCCCAACTCACCTCCATCCGCCTTCCTGGCACCAGCCTTAACCCACCCGTCTCTCCTTATTCCCCCCCCTACCTCAGCCTGCCCCCCACTCCCGTCCTGTTTTCCATCAAGGGCCCCTTCGTGCCCCCGCCCGCCCTCCCCGCCTCAAACCCCGTTCCCCGACTTTTCCCAAACCCTTTTCCCCCCCACGTTCCCCCTGACCCCCCCGCCCCGCGTTCTCAGCATCGCTGGCCCCCCCCCCTAAACCCTCCCCCCTTTATGCGTCACCCAGCCCTCTGCCTCCTCCCCCCCTTTTGGCCCTTCGCTTTTCCTTCCACCCCGCCCCTTCTATCTTCGTCTTTGTCTGCCGCCGTGCCCGCCCTGTTTCGACCAAAAACCCTTTCCCGACTCTTTCGTATTTTTTGCTATTTTGGTCGCCCATGTCGTTGGCTGTCCCCCAGTTCATTTTGGGACAATAAACATTTAAAGTAAAAAGTGAAATAAAATGGGGAAATATTATTTTTGGAATTTAGCATTTAACATTGTATTAAGGGGTTTTTTTTCCCAGGTCTACTTTTAAAAGTTAAATTATATATATATATATATATATATATATAAATAATTTTCATTTTTTTTTTCAAAAAATTAATTTCACGTTTGATTTCGGGAACCAAGGGTGGGAAACTGACAGCAACGTTAATAAGGGGGAAATTTTGAATTTCGGGAAAAAAACTAAATTTTTTGAATTTCAATGTCTAATAAAATTCTTCTGATATTACATCGAGATATTTTAAATTTTTTAGTGTTTTATTTTTTTTTACAAAAAAATTTGGTCCATTCGGGAAAAAAGAAAGTATGAAAACAATTTTTGGGACTGTGGATATTGTGCCTCATCAAAAAAAAAATAACCTTGAAGTATCATCTTTTTCCTTTAAAATTTAAACTAAAAAGGCCGGAGTAAAACTTTACATGTCCCTTATGCCCAAAAAGTTCCTCCCCTTCGAAGACCACCCCCCCGAACGCCGCGGCGGGCCCGGAAAACCTCGCGCCTCCGGGCGCCGACACCTCGTCTGTCGCATGCGTTGAGAGCATCGGCCCTGCCCTCGCCCGTGCCCGCCGCCTGGGCTTTATTCCGCCTTCGCGTGCACCCCCGCGCCGGGGGTTCGCGGGATGCGGGCCGGGGCCCCTTTCGGGCGGGACCAAAGGCCTCGCGAGTTTTGGGGTGATCCATTTGACCTGCTCCGCCCGCGCCCCCGCCCCCCCGGGGCCCTCGACCGGGTTCATTTCCTCGGGTTTCGGATTCAGACGCTCGGAAGTTTGTGACTTGAAGCCGGGGTGGTGGCGCGGGGGGCCGCCGCTGGGGTGGGGTGGGTTTCACCCGGGCGTACCACGACCCTGACTCCCCAAGCGCCTTCTTCGCCCATTTGCTGCGTCTTTTTCTGCCGTTTCCCCTGTTCGTTTTTTTTCATTCTTCCTTCCGAAATCCCCCTCCTCTTCCTTCTTCACACCATCTATTCTTTCCTACCTTTCTTTCCCTTTCTCAAATTTCCCTCTTCCCCCTCCTTCTTCTTCAAAACCTTTTCCCCTTTTACTTCTCCTTTCCCTTTCTCTCAATTTTTTTCCCATCTCTAACTATTATTTAAAATTTATTGACCTTTCATTTCTGTGAATTTCACCCTAAGAAAATGAATTTTCTTTGCTTTTAATTTCTCTTTTTTTATTGTTCAAAAACATTTGAACCTTTTTTTTGCAAACCCTTTTTTAATTTTATGTTTTATGCAGACTCCCTTTCTTCCCACCACATTCTTCCGATATATTTTTTTAAATAAATAAATAAAAAAAATTTTTTTTTTTCTTCTTTTTTCTTCTTCCTTCTTTTTTTTTTTTTTTTTTATTATTATTATTTTTATTTGAAAAATTAGAATTATTTATTGTTCTCAATTTCTTGTATTTTTTATTTTTACCTTATCTATTTCTCACTTCATTTCTTTACTTTTAACCTCCATCGATCAAGAGCTTCATTTCCATCGACCGTCGACATTGCAAATTCAAGGGCCCCCACGGGGGCCGTAGCGCCCCGTGCGGTCGCCCCTTCCTGGGCCCCGGGCCTCCCCCCCCACTTGCGTTGCCGGGGGGGAAAGGAAGGTTGTGCGCCTTTTTGGGGCGCCCCCCCCTGTAATTGATTGGGGAGGGCGGGCGCGAAAGCGCCCGCCGTGTCGGGCGCCCTGAAAAGCGATGCGCTGGACGGATTGGGGTTCGGGAAAGGGGAACACTAAAGCCGATGAAATTTGAAAAACTGCTCAATATAATAAGAAAGGGGGAAAAAAGGGGGGAAATGTGATGAATTTGGACGACATCGGAAATTGGGGAACCCCGGGGGAAATCGGGCCGTTGATCGGTTAGTTTCTTTTATTTCAGCATATCGGGAGATTAAGAAAGAAATTAAAAAATTATCTCTTTCTTACATAATTTCTTTATAAAATATTCGCAATCTGTAAATCATCGTATCATAGTTTTAAAAACTGTTTTTTTTCCCCCCTTTATTTCCGAAATTATCCCACAATATTGGTTTTTTTAAAATTTTTAGTAATGTTATTTAAAAAAAATTTTTTTAAAACTGTTTCCTTCTTTTTTAACATTTTTTGAAAAGAAGTTTCATTTTTCAGTGAAATTTTGCTAAACAAAAAAAGTGCTCCAAATTTTCGTTTTTTTTTGTTGGTATTTTAATAACCATTTATGGGGGACGGGTTCCCCTTTTTAAAAACTCAGATGATGCCCATCAATTTTTTCCCCCCGTGATGCAAGGGAGCAAAAAACCGCGCTTATCAGCGATACAGCCTGCTCCCCTTCTTCGCGTTTCACTACCTCCCCGCGGTCCGCCCCCATTCATTTAAGCTGCCCACCCGCCCAATTCCTTTAATTTTCCTGCATCTCATAGGGGGGAATTTTGATCAAAACAAGCCATTTAAAAATTCCAAAAAAAGGAAAAAAAATAAAAAAATTTTTAAAAACGTTCAGATCGGGTTACATCTTACAACTTCTGATGTAATTGAGGGATTTTTTTTTCGGGAATCACCAAAAAAGGAACTTTTCTTTAGTTATTTGTTTTAAATAGGAAATCTCTTTCTTTAGCTATCACGAAATCAGCCGTATTGACAATGGCGACGAAAAGGGGTCCGAAATTTTTGTTACAATTCCGAGGGTAAAATTTTTTAAAAAATCGAAAAGGCCCCCAAAAATTTTGTGGAGAACATGGTATTTAAACATTATTTGAAGCAAAACGCCAGTGCCATAAAAATGGGTTACTTCCTTTTGTCAAAAGAAAATTAAAAAAAAAAGTAAATAATGAACTTTTAAAAAAAAAATTAATGTCTGTACTAAAAGGCATTATTCTTAAGTGAAAAGGGGAAAAATGCAATTTCATTCAAATCCGTCCCTAGTCATGATATCGCTATTGCACAAGCAATAGCATCTGTCACCTGGGCGCGGTGGACTGGGACCGCTCGAACACCTCCACCGCTGCCATCAGCACCACATACCACACTCTCTCTCTCCGCCACCTCGGTCTTCACAATATCCAAGATTCCTAATCGCCCTCATGGTCCTCATCTCTCCCCCCACAAAAAACCCCTACCCCCAAAAAACTGTTCACGGCCTCCCCACTCTCCACATCTATATGTACTCCTTCCCTAACAACCCCCTATTATTCCTATAAAGCCCATTATACCTATTGCAGCCTTCGTCAATACACGTCATCCCCACCCACATCGCCATGACCGATCCGCCTCCATGTACTGCAGCTGCCTCCACTGCCCCCACCGTCACTGCCATCATCTTCCTAGTCATGACGTCCGCGTTGCCTGGCTCGCTCCCCTCGCCACCCCCCCGCCGCCAACACCGCCGTCGCTGTGGTATCGAGCGCTTTGCGGCCGCGTTGCTGCCGCGCCGCCCGCGCTGGTTAATATTTCTGCGGCCCCTGCGGCGGCGGCGGCGGCGGCGGCGGTGCCCCGTGCCAGTGCCGCGTGCGCGGATCTCGTTCCACGAAACTTTGAGGAGCTCTGGCGTTACGTGGACGCAGCAACAGGCATGGAAACGGCAATTTCGTCGGCTCTGCCGAAGTCCGCATTCGTGGAGCAGAATGCAAGCATTTTATAGTTGGCTGTCCGGGAGACGTCGCATCCGAGGAACAGATGCCAACGTTTCGACTGTCATGCTGCCTTCCTCAGTGCGAAATGCCCTGCGTAATGCCCTGAGGAAGGCCGTAGCAAGGCGGCCGAAACGTTGGCATCTGTATCTTGGACGCGGCGTCGCGGAAGACTAGATATTTAGAATATTTTCGGAAAATACGTCAAGTTCGCAATTGCACACAAATTATCTTTTGGTTTATATTATGTTCCGTATGAATGCGGTAGATACTCAGAATTTATATTTACAGGGTGAACTCTTTGAATTTAAAATGTTAACAAAATCATATCATGGTATACAATGTTCTTTAATTAATTATCATTATTTCGAGTTGCAATGTCATGTTCGTATCCATTTCTCAAGTCCATTTATTTTTCAGTATTGTAGAGTTATTTTTGGTATATAAAAAACGACCATAATTAAAGAGACTTTTCGAGAATCTGGTGCTAATTATGGATAAGGACATATGATAGATAAGAATTACATATTTGACATACTTAAAAATAAGTTTTACAAATCTTTTTCTAAAGAATTGTTGTTCTGAAACATAGAATGCTTTAGCTGTATTCCTAATTATTCAACTCCAACATCCAACCTGGTCTGGAAATAAAACAAATTGCAAATTACTGCTAAAATCTGCTAAAAATTTAGACCTTTGATACCATTTACTTACAGTTAACTAACGGGACGAGTTATAGCACTAACCAAAGAAGGTAAATTGCTGCTGCCAAGAGAAATCTATGTGCGAAGCTTTCGCGAACGCCATGTTACTATGACTAGTTACGCTGACTCACGTTAAAGTTAAATGTTACACTTGTGTTGACAGTAATGAAAATTGTAAGACTGTTGCTAACGATACAAAGTTGTCGTAAGATTAATATTAATGTTGTAGGAAGTTTAAATGCTGCATTTCATGTTGTACAAAGTCTAGCATGTACATAATTACAACTTGACGTTCACTTATGATTATAGCCACAGTGCTAGTTATTGCAGAACTAATACTTAAGAGGAACCACTGTTGTGAAATCGTTAAAATATTTTAACTGTTTGGGGAGTAGGAATTCAATAAAGTGTAGTTATTAATAGTACCCACACACCATATTTTAAAATATGATTATCAATCTTTGCAATCATTCGAGGTTTTTCTAAAACTCTACGTTAGTTTAATCTCCAATAAAACTCTACATGTAACTAATAATTCTAGGACATTTTAGTACTCTCGTAACCTCTTTTTCTTTAGGTGCAAGACTTGTTCTTTACCATGTACCTCGACATTATTTCATAGAATGTTGGTGGGATCATTTCTTCGTCTGTTTTTTTCTTGATCTTCGTGCCCTCGTACCACCTGAACTAAGCTTAATTGTAGTGTTCATCAATTTCAATTGTTAGGAATCATCTCGTCCCTTCTATCAATTCTGTACCCAAAGAAATTTTCAATATTTTAAGCTATTGTTCCCAGCAATAACGAACTTCAGTTAAACTCAAAAATTACAATTTGTTTGAACGCTATCCTAATACTACTTCTGCAATCACTGTTACTTCTATATTACTCCCTTTCACAGTACTTCAAGTTTTGTGTCATGTGACCCGCTACCAATGCTTCATGCTCATCTACTACTTTTACTTTCCTCGAAAACTGACCACATCAAAACGCCTCATCATAACGGCCTTTTTCTATTTTCTCCTTTTCATCACTTTTATCATATCAATTCCTCCTCGTCCGGCTACACTATCACTGCTTCAGCCTATGCCAAATCGGTCCCTTCCTTTACAATCTTCAACATCTATTTTCCCAAACCAGAGCAAAACCCTGTACTCAAGCCCTCAACCTGTACTCATGGCACGGACGCCGTGTTCCTTCGCCCTGTTAAATCACACTTCTTTACTTCATCCTTCGACGCCCGACTCTTGCTCTCCCTCTGCGTCACCTTGTCTAACGCTGTGAAACACACTGTGATTATTTTGAATTTCTGAAATTTTTTTTTCTGAATTTCGTTTCTAGAAAAAATTCCTTAAATCTAAAAACCTATTTTTACTTTAAATTGGGGTGTCGACCCCGACAAGGTGCTCAATAGTCTTCCCCGGCATGGGTGAAAGGGACTTAAATTTTGAATAAATAGCATCGCTGGCCGCATACGGCACGCGGGCCGGCAGTTGGACAACCCTAACCAGGCTCATCCTTGACTCTAAGTGCTGTTGCAAGCTCAGTGGGTTCAGGGCAACAGCTGTTGTCTCTGTAGCATCTCGGACCGGGAAAGTCCTATTATCTTCATGAAGTCGTAACCAGGTCGATTTCAGCCGCTGTCTACAGGAGACTTCTAGAGGCCTCCTGCTTTGTTCGATAGTTATGCGTGGTTTCTCCTATCAACCAGGTGATTGCCGGAGCAGTTTCCCAACAAATAGGCCACGGACCGTACACAATCTTCCCTTCCTCTTCCTTCTCTTCAACTCTTCTCTTTTACACACGCTTCGACTTACATGTACCACTCCCCCGTACATGAAAGGGACCAGTCAGGAGCTCCCAGGCCGTTCTGCTTCGCATGGTGCCCCGCTGGGGGAGATTTCTGAAGGGGAGCTCCCGCACGCTGACGTGTAGGCCTGCGGCGGATGCTGTTCTGCGACGTGAAGGCCTGCGCGCCACCTCGCGCGCGCGGTTGAACATGCTTTCCACTTACGGTAACAATGACTAAAGCAGTCGACAAAACAATCAATCAACCCACTCACTGTTCTTATTTTCTCATTCCTGGTCACTCACTACTCCGCTCCCACACCCTTCACGTTCACAGTGCCTGCTCCGGCACCACTGTTGACTCCATCACGCTTCCACTCTCCCCTACAATTCACCCCCTCTCGCTCCACCCCCTCCCAGTGATCCTGCGCGGATGGCCCTGGTGCTCGGCGCGTACGTGCGCGTATCATTAGTCGCGCAGCATTACGCTGAGCGTCATTTGTACGCGCTAATCGCAACGGCATCTGAACAGCGAAGCCTCCACTGACGCAATGAATAAGAGGATAAATAAACCTGCGTGGCGGCTGCACGTCTGCTGTGGGAGCGGGCGCGGTGGCACCGGAGTCCCCTGCGACACCCTGGCGCCCGCGCGCACGCACAAGTGATTCGATTCCTCAAATTATGCCGTAATATCGTGTTATTCGCAGGATCGCATATTGAAATTTGTGATGCGTCAGGTTGCGTTGGCTTCCGATGAGAATAATTATGCTCGTTATCGGCATCATCGTTGTTACGACTCGATGCTCCGGCTTCGGAATATAGCAGATTCGGGATGAGAACTTGTGTTGATATTTGCTTGTGTGTTTATTATTTGAGTGTTTCGGTGTGTGTGGTGTTCGTATTGCGGAACAGTGTAAATTGAATTTGCTCATGAGCAATGCATATCCATAGTACAATTGTATTCTATAGATCTATAAATTTTGAATTCGCCGAATGCTATTCACTTATAGTAATTATACATTAAGGATTGCATTAATGACGTTGATCATGTATTTACATTTTGTTGAATAAAATGTTTACTTTATCATTTCATTTCAACTGAGATTCAACTAAGTATTAAAAAAATGAAAACAGGTAATTGAAGATACATTAAAAAAGATGTCTCTGTGTAAGTCAAGATTGCTTCTTTAGATTCCACGGTTACGTTGGTTTTTAGAAGTCCAGATCAGAGTATATTGAATGTAAAAGTTAATCCCATACTATTTGGTATTAGTAATTAAAGTTTCTCAATACCAGTGAAAGTTCAGAAATAAAATATAAATTCCGATGTACCTGGCTAATATGTGAAGATGATAACGGCCATCTTAAATTTAAAAAAAGACACGTCACACTATTTACGTACAATTTTTTAAATGTGAAATGGTGTGCGTTGTTTTCTAATGGTGTTCGTCATCGTCTTCACTGTTTGATCATTCCAATTTTTCATTGTAATGTGGAGGATTAGTAATATTTACTTAATGGAGTGTAATCAACAGTATATTATTTCTATGGTCAAAATTACAGAGTTGGATAATAGATTAATCTCCGAAATTATAGTCATTGCTTTAATCTTTGTGACATATTTTAATGTTCAATATTGAGGGAAAAAAAGAAGAAAAAAGAAAAAGAAAACACCGTCATCTAAGGAGAAGGATTCAGCCAATGCAACCCGCTATACACAAGTGTACGTAACGTTGCCAGACTTTTTCGTTGCTTAGCTCTCGCTGTGTCGTAAAACTCACACAGCAGATTGAATGAACTAATGTAGCTGGAAAATGTTTAATCGTTTAGTATCTTAAGATAAACAATATTATATTAATCAATAATTCTTAGTAGAAGTGGTCACACCTCCCTTGCGCTCTGTCAGCGATTTCCTAATCATAGAATGATCGCAAATCTCGCACAGTGGCTCTCGTGAATAGTAACTTCCTCTCGTCGTCCAAAATTAGTTTTCCAGCTGTTGCTGATTCACGCGTTCTACTCGACTGATCGCGCCTCGGAATAACCACGAGCGACCACAGCAGCTGCTCTTGTCGTCGAACGTGGCATAATGCTGGAAACGATGGACCAAATAATTTTGAACCGATTGCATAGCCGCATAGTTCTTACTGCGATAGGCTGGAAAGATCAAAGACTGGACAGCTAGAGTACTGGTGTAAAACATTCCGAAAGTTTTGTTTGCGTATCTGCTACTAATGCAAAATACAAATCACGGTCAGACATAGATATGTAAAGAACATTAACATTACTTTCTCTCTCTCTCTCTCTCTCTCTCTCTCTCTCTCTATATATATATATATATATTCAATATACTAGAACATTTTTGGCCGTAGATTTTAAAGATAAAACATATTTTTAACACACAGTGTTTACGTTTTTGTTCATTTTATGTTACTGAGAAACGTAATAAGATTTTAAATATTCTAAAGTTAATTAATAGTGAAGAATTATTTTTCTTCTTATCCCTGTACCAACAATTTTCGTTTTTTTAAAATGATTTTACCAATTAGATTATTCCTCAAAATATAGTTTAAACTATTAAATTTCGAGCTTATATATATATATATATATATATATATATATATATATATATATATATATATTATAACACGCCCACCTACTACCTTCCAGCCGGTGGCGATAAAGCGTGAAACAATGAATGCTCGTGAAGCGAGCTTTGAATTCTCAGGAAGCAGGATCTTTCGGGTATGAGAAAGGTCTAAACCCTTGACACAATGAATTATGTGAAATTCTGGTAAAATGAGCATATATTCAGAAAAGAAAAGAAATTACACAGTGGCACAAATATACAATAAAGTATGCAATTTGCGTAGATGGTCACTGCACAGAAAACAGAAAAGAAAAAAAAAACAAAACCACAAAATGTATAGGCGTCACCTCGACTGCCTGAATACTTCAATAATTACTATTCACAATTCTTTTGCTTCTACCTCTTTCTGAATTATTTCGTGTACCTCATTTAACTTTTGTTATTCTTAAGTTTTCTCCGTACACGGTGCTTTAAGTGATTCTCTATAATTACTCTATCATAGACTTCACAAAGGTCAGCCTTAAGCTGCACATTTATTACAATGCTGTGAACTCAAACACAAGAATAAACGTGCCACACACGTTACTTAAATCGTACCCTTTACAAAATTATAGCAACCAATTATCCCTGACATAATACAATGAAAGCGTGACTTTCAAACAAGATCACTTTTACATTACATGAAAAATCATAATTCACTTTAGAAAAGTTGTACAAGGTATGGCATTCAAACGAATTTACTAGGGCGTACAGCGAATGAAATCTAAACTGCCGCTCATACGTTCGAAATATTTTTTCCAGTAATTATTTGGAACTTTCACCTATTTTAGGGCGTTTCGCCTGGTATTTTAAAGCTACACGGTTTCCCAAGAAATTGCCGCATAGGAGTTGCCAGTTCTTTACCTCGACATCTCCTTTCCGCTTGCCATCAGTTAACCTTGGGGTTTTCGGTCGCTCGCAGTCCTCGCCACGTCACTTGACTGGTTCGATGTTCCACGGTTACAACACTTCTTTCCTTCGCTCTCAGGATGCCGCCACACATCCAAATTCCAGACCTTTCTCTCGATCTCTGGCTCGTACCATCCACGTATTTCGTCCAAGTCCTTCTCGCCTACGCTTGAGTCTTCACTGGAGTCGTCCTTCTGCGTGCCGCGTACCCGTCGTTCGCGCTTCCAGCTTCAAATAACTTAACGTACTTGAATTCAATACTTCTAGCACTCGGCCGACATACCACACTTTGAGCGTGCGTGGTCGTGGCGTACAAAATTAAATACTGGATTTCGTTTAGAGTCCTTCTACGCGAATTTATTTTAATTATGAAACTATTTCAGATTTAAGCAATCACATCGCTTGCTTTCTCGCGTAATGTTAGTGCTAACACTGTACACGCACTTCACTTCTGAATTCTATCACTCTTATTACCGCGTTTCTCAAATCAGCTTTAACTAAGCAAGTAAAAAATATACTCCTGCACTAACCAATGACTATTGCTGAAGAATTAGGTTGAGTCGCCGTCGCTGTCGAAGTTGTAAGAGAGCTCTCCCGAAGTGCGTCGCAGTATTTACGTGACTTCGCCTGGGGAAATTTCTGGAGGGGTGAATTTTCTCCTCCTTCGCGCCCTCTCAAGAAAATATTACCCGCAACTTCGAGCATCGGAGTGCGCAAACCTGCGGGTAGATGTCGCGGGTAGAGTCTAATTCTCGGACCATCGTTCCGCCGCGTACCCTATTTCTCCGTGTTCTGGGCTTTTCTCGTGGCTTATGGTGGCGTTACGGGTTCGTATAATCCCGTGACGTCACAATATATATATATATATATATATATATATATATATATATACTAGTATGTATATTGAAACGTCTAGTAATTCCTAATAAATATCAATTGTAACCAATTTCCGAACTTATAAATAATTTGGGCGCCAGGAAAAGGTTACATTTGAATTCATGATTATCTATTACTCTCTTCGGATATATTACAAATAAATGTAAATCCCGCTAGCTCGGTCGACGGGTTGTTATGTAATAATTGTTGCTACTTACTCCACAACCAATTACTCAATCTGCCGTCCATACGGAGTGGCGAGGAATATGAAAATAATTCTAAAATGTCTACTCAAGCATTCCATGTAATGGCAAATATTGGTCTTTTCAAATGCCTCGGTCAAATGGCCGAGTCTTATCGGCTTTCTTTCAAATTATGAATTATAATTTATTATGAATGCCAAAAGTTATCAGACTATCATTGATTATTACAGGTTATTGTTAGGTTATGACCATTCTTCTGGTTGTTGCAATACCTGCGTTATCCTTTCTTGCCTCTTCGTGCGCACCCAATCTTCCAATCTTCCTTGTTATCGAAGTCCACGATGATCAGCGACCAAGTCGAAACTTTCACCAACCACTTCACAAACACTGCCTCTTTTGTTGCGTCTCAGGTGTGCACCTATTTCAAACTGATTACTTTCCCAGGTCGGAATAACATGGCAATTCACTATTCACTGGTAAAATGTCTAAGTCAAATCTTCTAACTCCACCGCACAAAATATTCTAAGTTCACTAGTACACCTAATGCGAAAATATTCTAAGTTCAAGTTCAATGTTCACTCTCACGAAATATTACAAGTCTCGATTTGATAATTAACCTCAAGAAAAAACCCACAAGCGATCCGCTCACCACCACGACACGAGTCGGAATGCCCTAATTCCCAATCTGGTCCACCTTTCAAAGTTCGCTGTGTTTTCTCTCTATTGTTTATTTTTGCGTTGCTATGGTTATCCTCTGCGTATCTGCACCTTAGAAACCCATGTCTCAGGACGATCTCGCATTGCTACGGTATCATCTGCGTATCTGCACCATAGAAACCCACGTCTTCCGCAATATCTACAACATTTTGACCTTTCTTTGCCTAAACAAAAATGTCCGCCATTTTTTGTATGTCACAAAATATATATATTTAAAATGCCTGAAATTGATCGAAATAATATACGATCTTCTTTTTCCAATAAACTTCCTAATTATGTGAGTTCGAATATTAAGATAAAGAAACAGGATGCTTGTATTGAATTTACAAATTACTAGAACTTTTCTAAAGAATAATTCAGAGTAAAAAATTAGTCGAGGTGATAAAGGGGTTAATAGACGACAAGAGGTTGATACCATTTATAGCATTCTTCTGTTTATGTCTGACCATTGTTAAAATATATTTATTCTAGTGTATTTAAAAATATTCTAGTGTGTTTAAAAAAACGTGCTTTGACAATGCACTATGATACTGATGATATGATCTAATTGTTGTGTATTCTAAAAATACTTTGCGTCGGGTAGGTACTTAAGCATATGAATTGAACTGTCCCGAATAATCGTAAATAAAACATTTCTACACGTTATCACAAATAGAAATTTTCAGTGCGTTGATAAACAAATGCCTGACGTTTCTACTTTTCAAACATGGCTGCGACATACCTCTCCGATAACAAGTTCTTTGTCGCTTCCATCCACAACATTATGAATCGAATAGCTCGTTTGCGCTCTCACTGTGACAATAAAACGCAACTCTATCCGCGACTTCAGTAAATATATTACGGAGTTTCTTGTGTACCATTGCGTTTTGCATTGGCGTCAATATTTTTCTTACAATGACTACCTCATATTCTTTTCTCCGTCGTCCTTCGTCACCTCTACCGCCCCTCGTCACCCTCACTCCCTTCGTTTCACTGTTCCTTTTCTCGATTGTTCTTCACTAATCATTAAAAAAATCTCATCTCTGCAGAGAGTTCCTTTTTTATTGCTGTTTGCTTTACCAGCACTCTTAACCATTCTGTGAACTTCTCGGTGTCTCTGACTCTGGCCCCACACCCTCGTCTCATTGCTCCCCGCCCCTCCGCCTCTCATCCCGTCGTCCTTCGTCACCTCTACCGCCCCTCGTCACCCTCACTCCCTTCGTTTCACTGTTCCCATCTCACCACTTTCGCCCCAACGCCTCTCGCCACCCCCCCCCCCCCCCCCCGTTACCCCTACCATCCGTGTTATCTTCATCCTTCGTTGCACCGCTCCCATCTCTACCCCGCCACATCACCACATCTCACCATCCCCGTCCGACTATCTCCACCCAATGCCACTCGTCCCATCGCCCCTCATCACCCTCAACCCCCGTCACCCCCACCGCCCTTTATCACCCCCACCGCCCCTCCACGCTCCCCCCCCTCCCGCCCCGCCACATCGCCCCCGCTCGACTCTCCCCGCCCCAACGCCCCCCGCGCCGCCGATCTCACAGATGGCGGTGGCGCCGCGCCAGCCACGGCAGGCGAAATTTACCCTCTCCCTGGCTCCCTCTTTTTCTGCCTCCGCGATTTCTATCTATACTTCGTGCGGACGGCTGTGACTCTGCTCTTGCGGATCGTGTGAAAATGAAATGGTTTGTTTTAGTCTTGTCCCTGCGGAAACGCTGAAGGACGACAGAAATTATTCCTCCTCGCCGCTTAGCGGAGATTTCACACGCGGGAGCACTTGGTTTCTTTCTGTTGAATCTGGCAGCAGACAAGCATATCGCAGAGGACGTCGTTTTCACACTAGTTACTTCAACTACGATTGTTTTTTAGTTTCATATGATAATTGTTTACCCGTAAAAAATGTTTTGTAGTGGTTTGGTACGTTTCGGGGAATAAAAGAGACAAATAAAATTGATATTAAAGAGGCCATCGGAAAAAAGTTTCTCAAAATTCTGAATAAAATCTCAGTTGCATGTCAAACATCTTTAATGATAATAAGGAACTTGGACGTACACATATAGTTCAGTGACAAAACATAATTACCCTTTTCTGTTTCATCAATTTAGTATAAATGTGTGCTTTGTTATTCCGTTGTTTTTTTTGTTTCTTCCACATATAATTCTCATTCATATTTATTTTATCAAATTTCGTTCTCTTTCACTGCATTCCCCTGCAAACAAACGAAAATACAACTCACATAAAAGAAGGGACGCTCTCCAGCAGGGAGCTTCAGATCAATTACGACCCTTATCATGAGTTGCGTACTTACTCATTTTTAGTAGTAATAGAACTTTAACTGCCATTAAGATAGCAGAAGCCACGACGTTCACAAAGGGTAAAGGATAAAACTGGAGGTGAAATTGTAAGGGAGAAGACATAAAACGACCCGTAAGGGAAATATGGGGAACTGAGAAAAAGATCGGAGAACACTTACTGCTTCTTTGTGAATGTTGTTGCATAACGTAGATCCAATTTCATTTCGAATGAAAATTTTTATTCATTTGTAGATCTTTTCATGATAGTAGCCTAGTACTTTTCTCTCAAAAGACGTATCTTTGTCATAGAAGTTTCTACATAGGTGATCGTTTCTCAGGGAGAATACCGTGTTGAAGAGAAAAAATGTAAAGAAACATACTTATCACTGTAGTAACTTCAGTTCAAGAAAAACTTAAAATCATATGTATTTAATGTCTTTTCTCCAAGATAATATTGAGAAAAAATATTTTCCATGTTTGTAGTTTTTGTTCCTTATATGGAAATATAGGTGTCCATGGTACTACTTCGTGCATGTTCTACCATCTTTCATAATTACAGTTGCTAACAATGTCCCCAGATCGTAAATTTAAAGAAGTGAAGAAAGCTAGCACCCTCGTTAATTAAGACGAGAGGTGCAGAGTGAACACACGAAGTGTTCACTGCGTACAACAAAGTATACAAGTCCGCCGGATCTGCATTTCAACAGTAGAACTCCCACAGAATCAACATCAGCATCCGCGGCGGCAATGGCACTGCATCCGCGGCCTTTACCACGCCAACTAGCTGTGCTCCGGTGTGGATTACGGAGACAGAGAGAAGAAAATGAAATTACCGGCGCTCAGCTCGATTCAATTATCCACTCGGTCGCAGCGCGCTGTCCTAAACGACGTCATAACCTCCACCTCAAACGCCTCGCCATGCGTGCTCCCGTTCACCCATTCGCTGTCAGTTCCACTAGCCCCTCGCCCCCCCCCACCCACGCCAAAAAGAGGAAAAAGCGTCGGCTTTGCAGCGGGGTTCCATGCCCCAAGGGGAACGGACAGCACGATGCACGACCAAGTTGTTTCCGCAACCGCGACAATTTAACGTTAGTGGAGGACGGGGTTCATGCAAGTCCGGCCTAGAATGCAAGGGCATAACATTTCCCGAAATTTTATCCTTTGTGTGCGTGTTTAGGTCCCCAGAAACGCTGCACAATAAACTCTTACGTGTATGCTTACACGTTGCGGGTTTTTATACATCCCCGACGGCCCTGTGTGAAACACATCATGAAACAGAAGAAGAAAAAAAGAGGGAGGTCGGAGCCGGAGCGTTGGATGCGAGCGTAGAAAGAACGGCGTGGACTGCGGGAGCAGCCGATGGTAACAATGGAGGTGGGCTCGATGACTGTGTTTAAGAGTTATCGTTGCAAGGAAAGCCTAAATGAGGAATAGAAAATGGGTTAACATTTAAGTTACCGATTTCGTTTACGCAACACAAGTTAACGATTTCGGAAGTATGGGGCTGGGAGATATATTAGTAATGGCGAATGTTGTGATGAAGGCTGAGGTGGAGATGACGACATTTAGATTTATCCGGCAAAGGTTGAGGCGAACCCGTCAAAGGTTGAGATGAATCCGGCAAAAGTTGAGGTGAATTCGACGAACATTGAGGAGAATCCAAAGGAGGTTGAGGCGGACACGGACGCGTCCGGAAGCGGCGTTGGCGACACTGGTGTTAGTGGCCGTGGGGTGGTGGGGGCGACAGCGGTGTTCGGTAGGTTGGAGGCGGCGGTGTGACATCACGAGAAGTCATGGGCCCCGTACATAACCACACGGTCGCGGAAACTTTGCGCCGTATTTCTGGGAGCGCGGTGGCGCCGCGGAGGGCGAGTGGCGGAGGAGGGGTTTGCAGCCAACCATCTGACACAGGCGAATTTTTGGTTGAAGCTCTGTGGTTCTGCTTTAAACCACGATTATCCATTATGGATTACATGTTTGCTTGCTTAAAGATATGCTTTTACAAGTTAAATGTCTCTTCCGCCTAATACTTTTGCACTGACATTTATTTATAAGTTCTGTTAAATTAATATAAATATGAATAAAAAGGCAGAACTTCTTTAATTTCAATACAATAGTGTACATTTATATTGCATTATGAGAGAAATTATGACACAAATTCATTGATTTATTGTTATTTTCAACATGAATTCGCATCAAAACGCGAATGCTAAGGTTCCAAAACCATAGAAAATTATATCACACCGAAACAATATGCCACATATTGCATTTAGAAAATGTAGTACACTCTAAGGTAAGATTGTACTACAGTCAGTTAAAATTGTTTTTGAAGATTGATTTCGAAAGTTGTTACTGCTTTAATTAATTAGCTTCTGTTTTTTAACTTACCGTTATTTACAAATTGATGAACACATTGTTAACGTGTTATTTTTATTGATGTATTTTAATTGTTAATGATGAGACAATATATGTATACAATTCTAATATTCCTTTTCATTCTTTAATAGACTTTCTCTTAACCTTTGCGGTTCATTATAGTTTGAAAAATCGAAGTACAAAGAATTATTTTATTTTCAAAACGAAAATGAGTTATAATACCTAAGATCATGTTGAAAAATTTACGGCGATCTGCATTTTCTGTAATTGTGATTTAAATAGGTGCACGCGAAATGCTGTCGCTCCCAAAGCAGTACAATTCGATGCGTTCCATTGGAGCCCTCTTCATGTTAATCGAACCGCCATCAAATATCGAGAGGGGCACCACAACTAATTTTGGAATCATTCTATGAATTTTAATGTTCGTCGATTGGGAAATTTCGGAGCGATTTATTCACCCCCTTATTGCAGAAATGTGAACAGCACGAACACGCCTCCATTCTGAGCTACCTCTGTTTGCAGTTCGATGAATACCCAAAATGTTCTGCGTTTTCATTGTAAAGAGATGACATGATACAATATTAATTCACTGGTATTTGAAATTTAATGTAAAATTAAAATTGGCTTCATATGTTGCCATTGAAAACACATTTTATTACGCGAATGAAAACGTGATATACACAATCATTGCAATTTGTTTGTCATATACAAATTTTTGTAATATCACGCTATTGCGTAAATATTTACTGACATCTTCAATAAAAGTTTACTAGGATGTTTTTTCAATAAACATTTTTATAATTCATTCCATACAATTGGACACAATATAGTAATGTTGAAATGGAAATTCCTCGCTGTCTCTTCCAATCCATCGTCCCCCAATTCCCATGACGTTCGCGCCAATTGAATATACCTGCGGGTTGCGGTTCGTTTTCTTTTATTGTAATTGATTCTATTTCATTTCCCGTGTCTTTACTCTTATTTGTCACCGGTCTTACTTCACCTATTACTCACATTACACCTCTTCTTTCTTAATTCCGTTTCCCCTGCTTTATATTGAGGGATTTTTTAAACATCTGCTTTATTTGCAATTTGTTCTACTTGAACATTCGGCAAATACGATTGTGCATAAGTTATTGACCTATAAAGAAACCATTCACATCTGGTTCTTTCTAAATATTATTTTCAAAACGTTGTCAAAACAGAGAAAGAAAAAAATGCATCACATTATAATAACAATAACATAAACAATAACAAAAACGTACACACAATAAAGAAACACTGTAACAAAATGAAAATGGTATAGTATAAAATTTCAGTTATTACAAAATTTTATTATTTAAATCTGTGGTCCAGGTCAAGAGGATGTACTCTTTTTAATCTTCTTGTTATTGTTCTGTTGTCTAAGATGTTGATAGCAAGATGATTGCTGTGCTTTTCAAGTCTGTGTTGATATTTGAGATATTTAAGATTTATTTCCTCTTTAACAGTGGTGATATGGAGATCTTTATGTATAGTGGCGTTTGACACAAACCAGCTTGCTTAATAATCTGAGACTTTTTGATTGAAATCTTTGAATTATTTCTACATTGGTGTGTAAGGCTGTTCCCCAGAGTTGAATTCCATACGTCCATCTGGGTTTCAGTATTGTTTTGATAAGTAAGACTTAATTTTCTAAACTTAAAGAAGATTTGTTCCCTATCAACCATGACAGTTACCTATATTGTAGTTCTGCTTCCTATCTTTTAATTGAAATATGTTTCTTCCAGGTTAGCTTTTTGTCAAGATGTAGCCCGAGGTATTTGACGGTTTCTACGTTTTCAATTAGTTTTACGTTTATTTGTAGTGTTGTATTTGTTGTTATTCTTAGAGTAAATGGACATTTGAACTTTGTTTCATTCATTCGTATTCTCCAGAGATTAACCTATTGGTTTATATGTACGAGATGATTTTTTAATGTTCTTGTTGCCGTTTCTTGGTTTTCGTGCGAAGCTAGCAGGGTGTGTCATCTGCATATGTTGCAGCGAGACATCCTGTGACTGAGGTAAGTCAGAGGTGTACAACGTGTACAGAATTGGTCCAATTACGGAACTGGTCCTCTGTGGTACTTCTGATAATACTGGATGGAATGATGTTATTTCATCTCCGAATTTTATTTGAAAAATCAATCCAAAATGAAGGATCGAATTATATTGTAGAATGGATGAGGCAGACATTTCTTTATTTTGTATAATAAGCCTTGATGCTACACTTTATCAAACACTTATATCTAGAAATAGAGCGGAACAATACATTTTATTTTATAGAGCTTCGTTCATGGTGACGACTATTCTATGAATCTGCTCTATTGTATTGTTGTTTCCTGAAACCAAATTGGTGATGTGGGATTGCGTCATTATCTTAAAGTATAGGAAATATGCGGAATGGTAATAGTTTCTCTGAATGTGTTGTATTAAATATTCAACAGCATTATCGATGTTTTCTGGAGATTTTAGGCGGACCTTGGCAATAGTGTTACATAATTGAAATGATTGAAGGCGTTGTCATTGTCAACAATAGTATTTATTTCACAAATAGCAGTCGTTTTTGTGGCTCCCAGACAGCAGAAAACTGATGATGATGGCTAAGCCATCGAAAGCTGCTATTTGTGAAATAAATACTATTGTTGACAATGACAACGCCTTCAATCATTTCAATTATGTAAATGTCAACTACACCTCACCACTGAATCAATAGTGTTACAGTTAAGGCAGTTGCTGTATTCTTCCCAGTTCGTTTTTCTGTTCGTAAGATAAACATTTTCTTTCTTTTTGATTTCAGAAGAACTGATTGTCAGTCTTTCTGGAGAATGATCAGATGACAGATCAAAAGACGGTTCTATTGTGTGATAGGTTTGCGCTATAACCCTTGTTACGAAGATATCCAAAACATCAGGAACTTTGTTACAATCCGTTGGCCAGTAAGTGGGATTTCCTGATGAAATTGTTTGGAGTTTTAGTGTTGAAATGGCTCCTTCTAAAGCGCGACCTCTTGTGGATACCAGTCGTGATGCCCGGAGTTGGTTTTTCGCATTGTAGTCGATTTTTAGGGATAGAAAGGTTTGATTTATTTAGCTTTCTCATCTGTATGAGTTACATGAAATACATATTAGAACCAGTCTAACATCCGCGAAGTCGACAGTTTAATACGTCCAGTCATTTTTTTCGTAGGGGGGGTTGTAGGCGAATTTACGCAATGTGATATTCTAATTCTAATTTTTTACACCACGGGAATCTGATGTAGAAGAATTAAATTTTTGAGTCTAAAGAAGTTGATATGTAAAATAAAGTTTGTCATTAAATAAAGTATTTTTGCCGAAATCGTTTAAAAAAAGAACTTGTGAATCTTCAATGTTTAACTATACTAAGGCACACTTTTGCGCAAGATGATTACATCTGAAATTTGAAACTTCGCAGAACTACTCTTCAAATCCAAATAAACTAATGATTGTATGTAACGTGCGGCATTAGTTATATTTTGTTAAATAATAATTAATTAAAATGTGACATTATTATACGTTAAAAGTTAGTCTAGAAACTTCATAAAAATCTTAGCAAACATTTGAAACAATATTACACAGAAATAATTTTCTTTGTATTCTGCTCCAATGTAACAAATTTGAAATCTTACTTTTTTAATGAAATTGTACATTTAAAAAAATCAAAGTAATGAGGAATTGCTTTCAAACATTGAAGAGTAGTTTATAGACTCATACCTTCAACAAAACCTTTTTTATTATTTTTCCATTATTCCTTTAACGTAGATCTTTCTTTTTACTCTTTACACAGATAGAAAAATTCCTAATAGCTTCATAAATTATAAGAAAATATATTATTCTGAAACCACGGCTAACAATATATATTTATTACACAGACATCATTTAACTTTATGTCTTATGTACTAAAAGACAATGTTTCAATTACTCATACTAAATTTACATATTCCGTCTCTATATTTCATGAGGCAGTGTTATATATTTGAACTTTTTCACTCCCTTTTGCCAACTGATCAATATATCCATGTTACTGAAGCTCCAGCAGCATTGTCTTTCAGATTTTTCATAAAATAAAACACTGGCAACCCGTACAATTGTGACCAAAAGAGAATAATTTTCTTGTGTTAGGGAAAATAATCACAGCGTTAAAAAACAAGTTTTCCTAATGCCTTTCAAAGACTTAAAAGATCATGTCATGGCTGCCTGCAGGAATGGGATTTAAATATTAAAGGTTTTGCAGAGACTTGATTGACCCAAACTTTCGGGAGAATGTACTACAATCGAAGATGTCAATATGGAAATAGAAACACAAAAATTGATTTTTTACCCGAACTCCTCCTTTAAACGCTTCTCTAATAAAAAACGCATAAAAATATCCTTAGAACGAACATTATTCATAAGTACTAATATATTAGAATAAACAGTTTTGTTGGACCTTCACGTCAATATATTACAAATATTTTAAAGCCAGGAAGTTGTTCGGGATTATAGATAGATAGATTTATTAAAGTTCGCTTTGAGCTAATGCTCGGTGGCAAACATTATTACAACTAGATATACGACAATTACAAAGCTATTACGAATATTTACAAATATAATTACAATTAGAATTAGAGATTTATATCCTAGTTATTATTAATTTTGAGTTACCTGTATGTTGACTTATAGCTTTTCTCACACTTCACTCCACTTCACTGTATAAGAGACATGACCATATTATTAATAATACTAACGATTATAATAATGTAACTAATAATAATATAATAATAATAATAATAATAATAATGTAAAAGTCCCAGTATTATTAATGATGATAGAATTAAGTATATTTTTAAATTTCACTACATTAGAAGGAAGAGTCTCTAGAGCTTTTGCAGGTAGTTTGTTCCAATCTAATATAGTACATTTTTATATAATAGTATAATAGTATATTTTAATAAATGTTTGAAATCATAATCGATTGATTATGCAAACTTAATTGTATTCATATTTTGTCAACTCACAATACATAGAATTGTTTCTTATGCATATTATTGGGTTTCGCAAAATTCCACAACAATAAGCTGCGTGTGGTGTCATCCCACCAGTTATATTATGACGTCATACTTGCCACTCGGCGTATAAACGAATAACTTCAAGAAGTACCATTATTCGTCAATAGAGGACGGCATACGAAGGAGAGTGCCTGCCAGCCCCACCGCATGACAATTCACATTCAAACAAAATATTGTACAATATTTGTTTCAAATGCTTATTTTGTCTCTATTTAAAAGTTTATAATATAAAAATTGCATTTTTTTCAAAACCTCCGTCCGTCGATCTGTCTGTACGTCCGTCTGTCTGTTTGTCCGTCCGTCTGTCCGTCTGTCCGTCTGCCGTCGTCTGTCTGTTTTCCCGTCCGTCTGACTGTCTGTCTGTCTGTCTGTGCGCCTGTCTGTCCGTCTGTCCGTCCGTCCGTCTGCCCGTCCGTCTGCACGTTCGTCTGCCCGTCTGTTTTCCCGTCCGTCTGACTGTCTGTCTGTCTGTCTGTGCGCCTGTCTGTCCGCCTGTCTGTCTGTCTGTCTGTCTGTGCGCCTGTCTGTCCGCCTGTCTGTCCGTCCGCCGGTGACATGCGCCTAAACCACACGTACTATCTTTTCCAAATTGGAGAAACCCCTGTCCATCTCGGTCTAGTTGAAGCTTTGAAATTTTGAAAAACATTCTTTAATATTTTGGGGTACTTTACATGAAGTTCCCCGTACATTTTCAAAATTTTCTCAGAAACGGCTCCAATTTTTTTCTTTAAATTTCTTGTTCAAAACACTTATAAAAGTGGCATAGGACCGATTTTCATGGTTAACTCTGAATTTTCGAAAATTACAAAAGTTTGAATTTTTTCGGCGTCTGCCTACAACTACAAAATTTAAGAGAAAGATTTTTCCTTCAAATGAAATTTGTTGTTCATAAATAGTTCTTTCATAAAAGTCATGTAGATTTTTTTTGAAAAAAGTTTTCGTGCAGTACTGTGCACTATTTGCAATTTTAAAAAATAACAAAAACAAGATTTTCTCAAAATCGTCTCCAATTTTTTTCTTTAAATATTTGGTAGGGTTAGTACCAAACGAACCTATAAGATTACATAAACGCCTTGTTGAACTATTCTTTTGTTTTTCAAAAAATTACAATGTAATTTTTTTGACTCGACTCTCATGTCGGTAACATTTACATTATGGGCTATTTTTTCACATTATTATGAGTACATGTACTTTAAATAATGTCAAATAAAGCTTCTCGAAAACTCAACAGTTTTCTGTGAAAAAGAGCTCAAAATTCCGCATTTGCAGAAACGCTCAAACGCCGTTTTTTCAACAATGGTTCCAATATTTTCCTCATTTTTTTTCCAATGGATAGTGCTAACTGTACTGTTTAATATGACGTAAAGTTCATTTTGGTGTATTCTTTTGTTTCTTCAAAGATTACACGAATGTAATTTTTTCCAAATATCTTTCAAGCCGTTAATATGCACATTTCCATTGATTTGTGTACAGCATTGCATTTGTGAGTGAAAGTGCCTTAAATGACATAATTGTTAATTAATTTACATGAATGGTCTACATTTTATTATACACTAATGTTCTGAATTTTGGAAATTACATTTCAGCCATTCGATAGAGCTTCAACCTTCAGTTTGTTCGGGCACCATCCGCCGCAGGACGCAACCATGAAGTTCCGGATGAGTTTGTCGCTTCGAATGTATGCGTCAAGTATAGGATAACGAAGACAGGACACCAAATACACCAGAGTTCTGTTAGCCGCACTAATCAGTTAACTAGCAACCGGAAATGTGCAACTAGTTCTGATAGAAATAAAAACCCAGTTCTCAAATGCCCTGTCAAAGTGGCAGCGCACCGTTCGCCGCGTGCCTGAGTGACCCAGTCCAACAGGGGAGCTCCTGATTTCGCTCCTGCGCTTGCGGTGCAGTTTCCTTCTCCCCAGTCCCGCTTGCCCCACCCGCTCTTCTTTCGGCGCTTCGCCCCGTCCGCTGCGCCGGCGAAGCGGAATAAGTTCGGGCAACTCGGGGCCGGCGCGCGTTTCCGTTCGTTACTTGATGCTAAGTTTGGAGATTGCGCGGCCGCGGGCGCCGCGCGCGAGGTGTCTCCGGCGCCGCTTTCGTCGCCCCCCCCGATCACCCTCACCCCTTCTCAGTTACTCTCTCTCTGTCTCGCTGCTGACGCCCTTTGGCGTTGTGTCGCTGTCGCTCTTTCTGCATTCACGCGGTTGTTTTTCTACGGCAATCTCCAGGCGCACCTGCCCAATGAGGTTATTGTAGCGGAACAGATTTAGACTTCTCAGTCAAAGAAATGCAACAATAAAACCTGAAGCAGGAATACAAATAAAAGTTGGTCGGTAAAATGGTATAACATTCGAAAGTTAATAAAAGTAATAAAACTGGAATTAGTAAATAATTAATACATTAAGAAACGTGAAATAATGCTTTATAAATAATTGACACTTTTATTCAGCTATAGAAATTATAAATACTATGCTTTCAATTTCAAAACTGTCTGAAAGCTTTCAATTTGATTGTTTTGTAAAATGATAAATTTCAGGAAACTAATGAAGTGCCTCTACATATCAATAACTGGTAAAATTCATATATATACTTGAGAGTCATATGCGAGTGATTTTTGCCTACATTTACAATGAGTAAAAACACTAAATAATAAGTGTTGCTCCCTCTAATCAGCATGCAAGTAAAAAATGCATGTAATTTGCAAATAAATTGGTAGAGAGAAATATTTAATGTGTTTTAATAATGAAACCACTCCAGAAATAATTTCCATTATTTAATGAAAAAATAATTAAAGAGTGGAGTTATTCAATTAGTTCTGTTTTATTTATTGTTCAAAAAATCAAACACCAATTAAAAGCGTGGGTTTAGCCAGTACGGAAAAAGTGACATAAAAATGTGAGACGTAAGGTTACACACGAAGGATGTTGACATACAAACAGTATGGTCATGAAAAAGAGGGTTCGAAACACAAAATATTAGAATCTAGGGGATAAGTATTCACCAATAGAAACAGTATAAAGGAGCGAAGTGCTTTAAAAACGTCTCGAATTTGTTCAATCTAGTATTCATTTTGGTAGTTTTCATTTTTCATCCAACATATTTTTTCTCTATCTCTCTGCAATATATCCGCAACGTGGTACATATTTACCCTGGTACTCCAGGAAGTGCTATTTACCTACCATTCAGGAAAAAATGCGGGCTCCTTTTTGTTCATCTCCCCCCAATTTCATCACGTCCTGTGCTTCGTCACCCTCTTTCCCTTTTCCACCGTTCCCACCTTCACTCTTCCTTCTTTCAACCAGCGCTATAATCCTCATCCGTTTCACACTCAGGCCTTATCCCACATTCCTTACATTCTTCTCTTCTCATTACTACTTCCCTCGTTGCGACTACAGCCGCCTTTAGCTTTGCTCGAGAAGACCGATGTTTCCTCGACTATTTCGGAGTCCCACGAAAACGCAACGCGAGGACGCCGTGGAGCCAGCCGAATTCCAAGGACGCGTTCATTTGCACATGCCCCCCCCCCCGCGCCGTGAAGTTCTTTCGCTTTGGTTGCCCAGAAGGCGGGAGATAACGAGTTGAACGCATCTCGCCAACAGTGTTGATTGCGCCTCATGAGAGGAGAGTAAAGTTCGATGGAAATGAACCTAGTTGTTAACGAGATGAAACTGGAACTTCGCTTTAGTACACAAAACGCCTCTTCGAGGAAAGTGTCCTCGTGCTGAAACTTTCTGCGGGAATTCGGTAATCGAACACATGAAATGTTTGTTGACGGGTGCCTAACTTTGAGTGTTCGAATTCACATACAATTTTGAGAGTGGATTTTATTTGTCCTATGATCACAATGGTTAATTAATTTTCTTGCAGTACACCGTCACAATAGATTTTTCCCTGCGCGGATGAAGTCTGGTTATTCGTGTATATATAACTCTCTCAAATATAAATATTTTTTAATCTGTGACCTTAGCAGTTGAATCACTAATGAATGAATGAATCAATCAATATGTTTATATTTTCGTATCAATTCTGTAATATTGCAGATCATCGCAAGTTTTAGTGATCGTTTTATTTATAATTATAGTTACAAACTGGGAGCTTTAAAAATTCCATATTATTTTTATTCACTGTTGCTATCTCAATATATACTTATATTTAGTGAGTGAATGTATTTCATCAATTGCAATGAAGCATTGCATTTTAAAAAGTCATTTGATATGATTCATTGCGATTTTGTACTCGAAGTAGCTGTGAATGAAAACATTAAAAATTAGAATTTATGTATCACCCATTCTTGAATGTGTCAATCATACTTCAGAATAACACGCTGATAATATTACAACTATTCCTGATTGTTGCTTAATGTCTTCGTTGCGAGTGCTGTAATCTAATGATGTCCTTTAGTAAAACAGTAGTTATAGCTAACTTGCACAGCTTTTCCGTATGAGTAGGAATCACCGGTGTCTAAGAAACGTATTAGCTGAATGTTGTGCTACATCGCACAATGACCCCGCGAACTGAGAAAAAAATTATTTAAAATTCTAAAATTTCATGTCAGTGATTTAATTGATGTTTTGATTTTTGAAATCAAAATTTTCGTGGAAATGAAGAAACAGAAAACGTGACAATACAGCCCGCAGTTAGAAATCATTGTGTAATTTTCGTTCTGTGTTTCAAAAGTTACCCATAATTTCAATTTTATCTTGGCGAGATATCTGCACTTAAAATTATTCCACCCTAAATTGTTCTAAATTATTCCAACGTATATCGCCGTACTCATATTAAATTATAATTTTTTTGCAATTTTATAAATTTAATTAGTCTCTATATAATAATTGGCCTGAAATGTCCAACTCGTTATCGCGGTAATGTTAGCCACACCCAAAACGTAAATGCTTACTAATTATTTTAATAACAATTAATCTATTCTTTTTCAACAATGATGTCAATGTAGAAGAATTAAATAGATTTTGCGAAATTTATAAAGTGCTGAATTCAAAATAAGTTTGAGGTTTTCATTTTCTTGATACTAAAGATTTTCCACCTGAAATTCAGAGTGATATCTTAATATCTCACAACGCAGAGGAATTGCTTTATCAACCCTATGTGCGTACAATCAATAATTTGATTTAAAAAATTGCCAAAATGTTAAGAGTTCATTATTAAGTCCATTCAGGCTTCAGTTAAATAGATTAATAATTTGAACAAGTATAAACATTTAAAATCTAAATTAGAGTTTTTAATAAATAAAAATAAATAATCGATTATATAACAAAAAGCAACCTCATTAATATTATATTCACTTCAAGATTATTTAGCAGGTCCTAAACAACACTAGGATGAATTATAATAATCGTCAGGTTTACAATGATGCAGCATTCTCCGAGTTTTCCTGAGTTCTCAGCACAAACACAACGAGGCGAGTCGGCGCCTGCGAGTCGCAATCTCTGTTCCGGAGGCTGCGCACAAAGGAACGGGGGCGGGGGCACGCGGGGCGGAGCGGGCCGAATCAATTGCCAGGGGCCGGCTCTCCAACAAATTAATTCAAGCGGGAGCGTCTGCGGGACCGGGAAGGCGGTAGCAGCAGTGAAACCGGTAGCCATGGCGGTGGCGGTGGCAGCGGCAACGAAAGCAACAGTGTTAGTGATGTTCTTGGTGGTGGCTGTGGCGGGCGGTGTGAAGGAGGTTTGGAGGGCGGTGGAGGCAGTGGCGATTGCGCCGTCTCGGCCAAGCGTGGCCCAGGGCGTCCTCTTCGCCGCCGGCCCCGCTGAATTAGCAATATTAGTGCACACTAAACGGCCGTTAAAAGCCCCGGCGCAGGGCGAGGGCAGAGAGCGGAGGGCGGGGCAGGTCGCGCCCAGACTCAATTACCAGGGCGGCCGCCGGTTGCTCGTGAGTTACCGCGCCTCTCGCGCGGCTTCCCTGCCCCTCGGCCATTACCACCCGCCGCCGCCGCCACCGCCGCCCCTCCACCTGCAGCCTCTCAGCGATCGGCGCCCATTCCACTGTGCGCGGCTGCCGCTTCCGGGCTGCTCCGCCCGTTCTCTGACCCCGAATGTTGGCGCCTCCGCACCGGCCGTTTGGTTGTCACGGCTTACTGTCACTCACCGTTGCTAGTGCATTGGCTGTGTCGTTACGAACAATAATATCCTTCAGCATTATTACCCTGTTGAATTACAACTCTATAGCAACTTCTTCACTTATCACCATCAACAATACAATCATTAAGACTGCCACTCTTTATACCTGCACGTTTATCTATTATATATTTTTATTTTTATTTTAGTATTATATTTATCTCTGAAGAAAGTGTACGTTTGGGATGATAAAAATCAACATAGTATTGATATAATTATTTTTGTATTGATATAATTAGATACGCGACAATTGAAATGCTTTCGCAGTATTTCTCCTGATACCAAGAACAAGAACTGCCCGCTGATATGATTGTTCCAGTAAGAAGAGGTACACATGCTGGTGCGGATGTGGGATCTGCAAAACGCGAGATCTTCGCAAGGGAACGTAAAGGAGCAGGGCAACAACCGAGGTCATTTTGCAACTCGGTCACGTAACCTCTGGAAGTACGACTAAAAACCACTTGCTCCAAAGACGTTGGGCATCAGCGAGAATATATCCAAACTTTCATAAAATTCAAAAGCCTGGAGTGGAAATCTGGAACAACATACCAACATGAGCTCATTCTATGTCATATTTCAGCGTTATAACTGCCCTACGCCAACACTCCAACTAGTCGCAACCGCCGTAATGACTAACATCACTGTGAAAAATCGCACACCACCGCCACCATTGCTTCCACAACCGTCATCGCCATCATCACTTCCCAACTGCCAAGACCACAATCCTCGTCAATCTTCTACCACCGACCCCAGTGTTCAAATTACCCCTCTTGTTCCACCGCTAGCACCACTGGCGTCGCTCGCTTGTCACCGTGCCAGTTTCATGTTTACCAATTCGCAGCGAGACGGCCCGGCCCACCGTCCTCCGACTCGCAAGCACATGATACTTTCGTGCGAGTTTGTCTCCCTCTGCCAGTGTGGCTATCCAAGTTTCCAATATAATGCCTCCTGCGTGGAGGATTTACCGGCTCCTTTCTCAGTTCGCTTGGCACAACTAACACTGCGGGCAGCATTACGCTCTTTCCCAATACTTCTGACAATTGGAACAGCCGTACATTACGAACTTCCTTAGCGAACGCAAGAAAATAAGGACACGAACTACTCTTTTGAAGTACCCACTTCTCTCGAACTCAACACCACCGACAAAGGGCGAGTTGTAAAAGTCACCTCACTTATCGATATTTCTGACCATGGAGAATAGCGTCAATTGCTTTTCTTAATTCAAGGAAGCGTCGCTGTTGTTTGAGACTCACATTGCAAACATATTAATTTTGATTACGTTTTACGGTGTCTACAAAAACATTTTAACCAAACTTAGTGTTTACCTGAATCCATTGATACCTTAATGCAATTGGTACTTTTTACAACATAATAAAAAACTTTTTTTGGGTAAATGCCATTTGTAATATTAAGTTGTATTGAATTACATACTACTGATAAACCAAATGTTTTATAAGAGATAATTATTAAATATTATTCGGTTTATGTGTATAAATCCTTGCGTATTTATAGACTCTCATTTTTTATTAACTACAACTTTGCAGTTGTAATCTTTTGGGGTGGTTTGTCGAGATTTAGCAAGATTGATTTAAAAAAATAAATTATTGTTTAAAGTCCGATCTCGCATTATCTATCTTGCCTAAAATAATGTACTTCTAAGTATTAAAAAAGTATTTCTTTGATTAATACGTATTTTAATTCCCCCCACAGATACATATACAGAAATGAATTTAAAATATTTGTATATGTAGAATGAATGAACTTCCAATACTTACAGTACTTATAGATCAATGTTTATAGTTCATTCAAATAATAGATATTATTGAATTTCTTTGCTACAATTGTGCAAAGTATTTTCATTACCACTGCGTAAACTTTCCATCTTGGAAACAAACTGTTATATTCTATTGAGAAATTATCTTGGCAGCTGCAAATGTTATTTTACTACTAACATATCAAAATGTGTCCAATGAAGTGTGTCTGACAAAAGAATCATTAAAGTTATGGAGGATGACACTTTGATTGTATTTATAATATTTAGATATTTCATTTAAACTTTCTCAAACTTTCTCAGAAAGTGTGGCAGTGGCAATGAGTAAAAAAACATGGCCTTCAAAATGAAGTAAGAGAATTTATTCACATTTGATTTAGAATATACGATGCTCTATTAAACGCATTTCTTAGTGAACAGCATCTCCTTTTACTCTTTTGTATAAAAAACACTAGAGTTCACCTTCAATTTTATGCTCATATTTTGTGCCTTTGAAGGTTATCTGTTTCGTTTCAGTTTTACGTCAGCGCACCTAAAATCGTGAATAAAATTTAACTAACTAGACGCCTGTCATTTGCTTGCTGAGAAATGATGGCCGCGAAACGTCTCGTCATAGACAAATTGCAGCGTTTCCTGAATGATGCCCCTCCTCGTTCGCGCTCTAATCGAAACTAACGCGTCGCCTTTCCACGGCGATTCATACCGATCTCGCACGCGGTCGGTGTCGAACTGACAGCGAGCGATGCCAGAAATTCGGTTACGTCCACGCGTGTCCGCCGGCCCTCGCGCTAACCGCAACAAACATTCCCCGGGTCGATCGAGATTAATATCGATCATCGACGGAGTTAACGATCGCGCAGCAGCCGCCTCGTTGCGGTGAGAAATGACAATGTGCGCGTGGATGTGCGACTGGAAAGCTTGCGACTCCCCGTGTATTGCACCTCGTTCAATATTTGATTATTTGATACTAACTCTTCTTCGTACTCGTTGATAACGTTTAGGTATACCGTTGTGCTGACTCAAGAACTCAGGAGCTCGCGTTTGTGCCTGTTATATGTTATATGTTATATGTTATGCCTGGTATATGTTACGAAGAACATTCTTCAATGTTATGGGTGTTTAAAAATCAAGAGTAAAACCACTTTTATGTAATTGCGGATGTGTAATGAAACAGTGAGAACATCGGGAATAGAACAACACTGAAAACTAGTAACTTAAGCATGAAATGTACCGTATAGTATGTGCGTATACCGTAATAGTATGTATACCGTCGGGTATACCGTAATAGTATGTATACCGTCGGCTGTGAGGAGATACCTTAAGAGTTCAAACAGAAACGAGGAGCAAACTAACACATGGTTTGCCTCCGATACAGTATTGTCACTAACGCAACTTGTAGTAAGTAATAACTAGAGAGCGGATCGGTAGGTACTATAAAATGGAAAATAGGCAGGCAAAAAAGCGCTAAAATTGTCAAAAATAGGCACGTAAATAGGAATTTAATCTCAAAAAATGCCCATATATAGTAGAAGTAAAAACAAATCATTGATGATATATTTGCTAATTTGCTGTTTCATCCTTTTGCAGTAATTTGTTACCATATGAAAATGTCAAACTACTTTTAATTGTCAGTAGTATATGTGTCTGCTAAAGCCAAGGCGAATGTTTCAAACAAACATTTGGAAAAGTATCACATACTGAAATGGCAGTGTATTAGCAAATACTATTCGAGATGTACTGAAGTAAACTGTGATCTTCTGTCACTAGAAACATTTTTGTATCTTAAAAACGAGTTTTCTACATCCCATGAACACATAGGTAGATGTTTCATAGAAAACAGTTCAGGAGTTCAAAATTAGATTTCTCAATTTGTCTTTCAATATGAAACTCACTTTTAGATTACGTAGCAGTACTTATCTGTCTGTCTGTGTCTGTCTGTTTCTGTGTCTCTGTCTGTCTGTCTGTCTGTCTGTCTCTGTCTGTCTCTCTGTCTCTGTCTCTCTCTGTCTATGTCTCTCTCTCTCTCTCTCTCTCTCTCTCTCTCTCTCTCTTCATACTGTATACTGGCATGCAAAGCAAACGCATTAGGATTTTATAGACATATATTAAATTATAATAACTTTTTAATGGAAATTTGCGTTTATGCGAAGTAGTTGGACTGGACAATTGAGGCTTCAAATCCATATTGTTACGTAGCGCGAGTATAAAGTTACGGTTGGCAACACCACACACTCAAATGAAAAAGCATCGAAAAGGCGAAAATATGCATTTATATCTTAGTAGGCACTCATTTCCGCAATAGGCAAAAATAGGCACCATAAAAATCTATTATATGAATGCATTGATAATGAAACGAATTAATATATCGATAGCCTATGAATTGTGGGAATTCTGATTTGCTATTGTTAACGTTCTTATTAGAAGAAATAAAAGAGGTCATCTTCGTCAACATATTATTTTTATTCAGATAGCCGGCTTTCGACGGCTTTGCCATCATCATCAGTCTCGCTGCTGTCGGCAAAAGTCGTCCGACGTCGAATAATTTTATGAGATCCAACGAATGTTCTTCACACAATTCCTGAGTAACCTATTCGATTTCTTCGTTCACAAATTTTAATGACAATCGTATGAAATCTAAGGTTCCTGTGACGCCTATCACCACCATTGTGGGTGCGGCGGATTTCACAAAAACTGAAGACAGAGATTTCCTTGTCCAGTTCAAACCAAACATTTGCAAGTGAAGTTCACTTGAAAGAACGGAAGCAGCCATGATTATATCAGTAACGTATTCAACAGCTTTAGTAGTTCATCTGACCTATTTTTGATTAATTTTTTAAAATCTTCACTGAACGAATTTTTATGTCACTTTATCTTTCTGTTTTAAACATTTTAAACTCATTTTTAGAGTATTTTAATAATCATTCTTGGTAATGATTTAGGTTATCACTACTACCGATCTGAACAGCAGGACGCTAAAGCTCTTCAATACCGGCTGAATTCGATTACCATTTAACAAAGGAGTACAGAATATTCATCACCGTCGCATCTCGAACTCTATCACAGACGCTGCAGTAGCAATGATGGTTGTCATTGAACTATATCAGCCGGTGTTCAGGTGTAAGTTGCTTTTTTGTTGATCTTCCTCTCACTATATTTCTTCTGAATTCTTAATTAAATATATTAAGATTTTTATACAGAAAGGTTTTTGAAGACTTAACTGAGCCACTGTCCACCTAATCTCAAAAGATTTGGCCCAGCTAATCGCATTGATATGAACTTCTAATAACTTTTAATATATTATTATAACTTAACTTTCAGCATTATAGGCTGCGAAAACTACATATTTTATCAATGGTAAAAAGTTCCTGATTTCATGAATATACAGTTCTTATTTTATTATATTTATTGATGTGTAAGTTTTAATTAAATTATCGAGAAAATTTCATTCACCTCACATTTAAAAGCGAAATATCTCCATAATCGGCTACCACATCCGGTGACATAACAGTTTTACATGTGCCAGGGAACCACCCTTGTAACACAATTTTAAATAATATTTCACTTCAAGAACATTTTAACTTTCTCAACATTTGTTTTCTGTATTATTTTCTTTAGGCTTTTCCCCTTAATAGTCCCCTAAATATCATAATGCCAAATAAATTAAAAATAACATTGTAGGTGGGCTGACTCACTTAATTCTACACTACCATGCGCACTTTACAGGACGAGTTTTTTAAATTTCCCTTTCTAAACTAGTTTATTTTTCTCTAATTATATGAGTATTCTTTCTCATATTCTCAGTGCAAATGACATTAGATTCAAATTTCCTACACATTATTGGTCCAGATTTTAAACGTCTAGCGCAAAAATTAAATATATAAATATTCCAAGGAAATTAAAAAAAAATAAATTTTGGTTTTTTAGAGGAACCCCAATTGAAAGTTAACCAATTGATTAACAAAAAATTAAACTAATGTTAATACGATAATAATATATAAGATATAGCATTACAATAAATACTATGAACATCGAAAACAGTACACGTTTTGGAAGGATTAGAGACCTATAAATGCCTTTTATCCAAAACAACCAAGTTTTGGACTTGTTTACTTTTATCAATAATCCTACGATATTTAAGAAGCTATTTAAACAGTAAAAAATATTAAAAATTGCCTTTACATATTTTTGGGCTTTAATAATTTAATAAACATTTATTTGGGATCCTACTGTATTTTATTTCAATTATCTATATCCCCGTCTGACGTTGGGACTCGTGGCAGCTGCCTAGGCCAAAGGACGGCCTTGCGTACACCTAGAAAACTAGTAGAAACTTTTACTACATAATACGAACGATGTGTTAGAAAGAATAAAAATATCAAGTTTAGAAATTAAGAATACTCTTTTTATTCCCTTATATTACAAAAGTTCAAAATGTTACCAACTCTCTGATATTTGGGAACAAAATAAAATAGCCGTTTTTGTAAGCTTAAAAAGTCTTCGTACACGCCTTAGGAACAAAACCTATTACGTTATTTAATACTGGGTATGAATTCCATTTGCTTTGATTATTGTCTCTAGTCTTTGCAACATAGATTTCAGCAACGTTGCCGTAGTCGCAAGGTCAATTAAACTTCGTTCTCTCAGACATGCATGTTTAAATTTTTTTTCTAGACAATCTGTATTGACTATTTTTAATCCCAGAACTGACCACATATGACCTACAGGGTCATATGTGATCAGTGAATGTCAGGGAATTTAAGAAGTGATTGAATTTGCTTTCTTAGTGTTTTAGGGTAGCTATGATCTTGTGGCGCCTCTAGAGTGATCAGATTAGCAACCAAGGAAGGCACCAAATATAGAATACTTATCACTTAAATGTCCGACCTATTTTCATTACTGGACATTTGATTGATGCACAAGTCTGGTCTAAGGGATCCCAATTCTTTTGTTAATATTCATTCTTTATAATGCAAGTTTCTGTTGAGTAAATATATTACTTTATTCATGTTAAAAATGGATGACGATATTCATATTGTTTTGTGAAATTTTTAATTTAAAACACGTTTACAAATTCTCGTACAGATCAAAATACAACCAATTTCGCACAGGAGCATTAAGGAACACATTTTTTATACACCGTGCTAACATACGTTCCTAACGTGTTTGCAAATGTCAGAATTCACGCAGACACATGATTTGTGACCGACGAGTGCAATAAGCTCACATAATTCCCTCCCAATTTCTTCCCTACAATGAAGAATCCGTTTTCGTGTTAAAGGACCAAGCAGCGGCCACAGGTCTCCTGTGACCAATGCCCTGTTGCCAAATCCTGAGCTGTTGCCACTTGCTCGGTTATCGCATCCGAGCAAGGATAGCAAAAATTACAACCGGCCTGGATAGCCGTTACAGCTCTGTGTCGGAAAATTAGAGATCCAGTGCAGCTGGTAATCACTGGATTCTCAAAAATATTGATTGAAAAACACACACACACACACACACACACACACCTACCATTGACACAGTTATTCACTTTCTGTTCATCTGACTATCAATACAAACAATAGAAAAGCCGGTGTATTTTCTTGCTTTATTGATAACGGGTACGTAATATATTAGAAATTTTACCCTACTAACACTTCAATCTTCTAATAAACGTCAAGGAAACGACGGCTGAGAGAGAAGAAAATATATATTTAATGAAAAGTAAAACGATATAAAATATTCCACGTCAACAATTGATTTTAAAGTAATTTGCCAGATACATACAATAATGTACAAATTAAAAAATAAGTACTGCAGGCTAGAATTTGAACCCCAAATCTTCAACGCAATAAGGAGCCGCACAACCAGGTACGCTACGATACCGACCAAGGGCAAGTCACTTATGCTGTGTTTTGAATATTACGATGTTCTTGATGCCAGAAAATTCTTTCGAAAAATACCAAAATCTACTGGTTTTTTTTTCAGACAAAATTCTAAATTAAATGAACTTTAAAATTTAGTATTTAAAAAAAATCGCACTTGGAAATAAATCTCTAGCATGTATATTGGTGGTGTTCGAAAACATATATATTGTCACCATATAACTCAAACTTTTGCGAAAAACACTCATATTTTAAGAAACGTGCACATAAGATGATTTGAAGGTCTAATATTGAAGAGCAGATTGCATTAAAAAGAAATATGTATAATTATATTTCGTCTAACGCAGTGTATTCTTCAGAAAACATTCACAAAAGTAACGAATAGTACACAGAAAACTGCCAGAATAGGAAGCATTCTTTTCGGTAAATTTTTCAGTTTTAGAGGAATATCATTATGCCACACATTAGATCTAAATATTCCATCTTTTTTCTACAGAAATAAGCCAAAGAACGTTTACTCATTCGTATACGAAGTAGAGAACCCCAGTGTTATAGACCAACTTGAAAGCCACTTTGACATTTTTTAAGAAACATAATGTTTAGAAGAAGATCAGTTTAAAAATTTATGAGATCCTGTTTTTAGAGGATTTAGTTAAATCGCTTTTAGAAAATTGTTATTAACTCTCATGGTTTTTGAAACTATTCCATTTTTCTTAACCCATTTATATAATTTTTTCAATTATAAAATTTGTCCGATTTGTTCCGCAGGATTCAAGCAGGAAGCTTTAAGTTATATTTACTATGCGCACGAGTAATATGAAACAATTGAATATTCGTAATATTGAAAAATTAAAACTTTGTAATCGAAATAAGATTTACTATGTTTTTAAGTACACGTTGGAAATGTTGCGATAGCTCAGTGGCATCGTTACAGTTTTCCCTGAAACGTCACTGACCCGGAGGCCCTAGAATTCCAGTACCGACGTTGGCGGATGTTCCACTGTAGTTACATATGTAGGTCGAAAAACGTGGGAGCCGTTTTGGAGAAAGTTTGAAAATGCTCCCCAGGGGCATCAACTAAATTAACCCCAAAATTTAAAGAATTATTTTCAAAATCGCAGGGCCTCAATTTGGGCCAGATCGTTTATGGAAAATTCATTTTGGCAAAAATTCTACGAATAGTTTACACGCTAGTGTTTCCCAGAGAAAAAGACTGACAGACAGACCAGCCGACACAAGGATTGACAGACCGACGTTTCGAAATAATAACAACACTCTCTTGGTAACTGAACACATCAATACATGTATTTCCATTAAAATCTCGACATCGATTTACTGCAACATTACATACATACCTCTCTAAATATTACTTTTGTTACTCCGAATGTTTACGAGAAAGTAGAAGTAAATATATAAATAAATACACGTTCACACACCACAGAGTAAGTTACACGCAAAAAAGAACACCAATTACAGAGCCCGAATTCCTGCCCGTCAGAATGCAGCTGTAATGTTATTACATAAACAGGGGGTCCCACCAACTATGGACCACCCCCATAACTTCTAAACGGTTCAGGATATCGACATGTAGTTTTTTGCTGAACAATACGGAATAATGGGGCAAGTAACATGCCGTGGCCATCGCGACGTCTAGACTTGCGTGGAGAGGAGAGACTGAGAGGGGTGGTAGTGGGGGATAAGAGGCATAACTACAGCAATACTTGGTGTTGACAAAGACATCACACTAAGAAATACCAACTTTAACAATCAGAATGGAAGATTTTTTCCGTTTATTTATTTGGATTCAACTTGCCTTATACCCAAATTTCAAAAAATCGATCGTTCCAAAGAACGATATAAAAAAATGGTAGCGTAAGGAAAATGATAATAATAGATATCATTTTCAAACTGAACAAGAAGCCAACCACCGTCCCTTCGGTGGTAAATGTCATTTTTAATTAAAATGATCACTCGTTCACTTTGCAACCATACGACTGCTGTTCATAAATGAAAAAACAAAACAAAAACGGTGCACTTCCGTCTTGTGCATTTTCAAGTTTGTGACACTTGGCACTATGAAATGAGAAACTCTCTAATCAGTAAGAGCGAATGCAGATATGCATTCTTGTTTCTGCACTGAGTTCTATTTTTGTAAGTTTAAAAATTACCTTTATTATTATTATTATTATTATTATTATTTATTATTATTATTATTATTATTATTATCGTTTTCGCTACAATATTGTTTATTTCGTTCTTTTCGATTATCGTTGATTTGGAAATTCAGGAGAAAAGTTCAACTCAGAAGAACCAATGGGAAAGATCTCTCATTCTGATTGTTAAAATTGATGTTTGTTCATATGTTTTTCATGTCAAGATCATGAATTGCTGCAGTTACGCCTTCATCCTGCACGGCCATCCCTCTCACACTCCTCTCTCCACAAAACAGTATCAACGTCGCGAAGGCCACCTTCTAAAAAAGGCGACTGTTGCAAAGGCTTACTGAAAATCTCATGCCAAAAATCTAATTTTATACTCAAATTACTCTTAAAATACTAACATATGATACATCATTTTATTCCAATGTTCATGATCTATCCATTGCTGATGAAAAAATATAGGTCCCTTAAAAAAATCAACGATGATTAAATTTCTCGAAAACTAAAACTATTATAGGCAATTTCTTTACGGAATGTTACTTGCCTTATGATTCTGCATTGTTAAGCGAAAACTGCAACTCGATACCCTAAACCGTTTAGAAGTTATGGGGATGGTCCACATTTGGTGGGTCACCCGGTAATATAAACATTAGAAACCCTATGTAGCATGATCGATGGTTCATGAAAGTGATTGTAGTACACTGAGGGAATGAATAAGGATGACGGAATACGTCTCTTAGTGGAAATCTCGAAATGTTTACTTTTCACAGCGTCAAATTCGGGTAGCTATGTTTTTTTAATTATAACTCAATATATCCAAGCAGTTATTTCAAATTAAATAAAACTATACTTTTATTCACAATAATACTAACCTGATATGACTTTCTTCAAACAATTATACAGAGATATGAACTTCTTCATCCTAAATCGTTATTTTTAGTTTTAACGATTATGTTAATGTTTGCTACTCAGAGACACAGACCACGCTCGAAAGAACACAATAAGTAAACGAAATTGACGATATTATGATTATATTATGTCGCAGTACCTTCGTTGTTGAAATGACGACGGATTCTTTCATATGCTCAGAGATTTTCTGTTTCATTAAGATGACCTCGGCATATACGTTCTGTCGAAGAACAGAGTTGTAAGTTTCCATGATTTTTGATGAAGTTTCCATGACCTCAAACAATCCACTTAGATTCAGAGGGTAGTGTCAAAAAGCATCGTCACATTAGTGTCGAATGGAAAAGAATGCTTCCAGGAATTGTTCTGAACTTGGAATAATTGTATTTTAAAAACGTGTTTATTTGTAAACTTCGCACCTTCATTGAAATTTATTTAACTGCATACGTAAGTTAACATTCTTTCAATTACAAATGTCCATAAATAAACATATGTCAATCTCTATTATAACAGTATTAGTATAAGTATTATATAGTACACTAGTAATACTATATAACAGTTTACATAGTATTCCATGATGATGCTATCTGCTTCTAAAGGTAGCAGACTTACTGGTTAGAATGAAATTGTGAATTATAATAATGTATTTCGTATTTGGAACGTGTGAATACTGAGAAGCCGGAAGCTTTAATATCTATATTTATACGTGAATAACAATCAATGCAAAATTATTGTTTTCTTGTATATTTAATTTGAAAAATTTATGCTGTAGTTGTTAAACAAATGGAACTTAAAGTATTTAGAATAAAATGAAAAATTAGAGAGCTGAAAACCAGGAATATCTAACCAGCAACAGTTTTCATGGCAATATATGCAAGCGTTGGTCGCTTGTCCCCTCCACCGCCGTTAGGAACTTCAAATGTATTTGCCGGAGAAACTAAGTGAGCCCTTGCAAAACGGCTTGTAGAAAAGCCTTGCGTGGGAACTGCGTAAGGAAAAGCCTTGCGGGGGAACTGACAAAAAAGTAGTTGTCATGACATGCTAATTTCTTATAAACAATTACGTATCTCGAAAACGAAAGACGATTGCGCCAATCGGATTGCGGAATTTTTCATCTCGTCTAAAGGCAATTTGAAAAAAGCAATGCATTTTGTTTGAAATATATTAAAATTAAAAAACAATTTCCAAATTTTGCAATTTTAAAGTGAGATGGGTTCTCTGATGTCTCAGAACTGAAAACTTCGAATTAACAATTTTGCAACAATTAACAATTTTATAAACAATTCCTAAATGTGCACTTTTTCGCCGGGAGTGTCCTCAAATGGTCCCTGATTTGATGATCGCAAAATAACAATTTTGACAAGAGATGCATATTAATTGCTAAATATCTAGTTTAATTGTTACTTTAATGATAAATATACACTTGGCCTTTGAATTTTATTCTCTTTTATTAAAATGGTTCCCTAAATATCCTCTAATGATTCGAGGTATTTTGTAAATGTAGTAATAAAGTAATTGTAGTAATGTAGTAATGAAGTATTTTGAATTTTGCAAATAACCGTTTTTATCGAAAATTTATCTGATGTAAATGTAATTTCTTCAAAAGAATTGTGTTGACGTGGTTAAGTGCTATGTGTTCATATATATTTCAATGAATTTACTTTCATGTTCACTCGTACAAGTGTTTCTTCCATGTATTTTTTATTTAAGAATACTTCCTCTCTGAACTAGCGACGCCCCACGAACTAGCCATTTTCTACGACGTAATTTTGTTAGGGAACTCCCCCTGCGTTGAGATTGACTACGATGGTTTGTGAGGCTCCGCCTGCGGCGTTTCGTCATGACCAGGGGTGTCCAAGCCGTGCAAAAGTTGAACTTAGCCGCAGACGGCCTCGATCAATTTATGTTTCCAGTACTGTACGTGACCTTGTTTCAAAATCTATCTTTAAGAAACAGATTTCATTAAGGCAAAAATCTCTTATCTTCATAATTGTAGTTGTAGGGAGGCGCCGAAACAATTTCGAAAAATTGGAGTTTTCAACGAACATGACATGCTACAAATGCATATAGGACAACGTCAGATAGCAAATGGAGAAGGAAGCAATGGTGTTGGCGGAAGATGAAGCTTTGTTTCCTGCTCTCAACTCGACTTCGTTCGAGCCCTAATGGCTTCAGCTTTCTGAGTGAGGGAGGCCGAGACGGTATAGGAGTAGAAATGACGGTGGGAGTGCGCTCAAAACTGGGTCGAGGTCAGGAGTGAGACCGAGGACTGTACTGCAGTCACTAGCGAGTTGCAGACCAAATCGCTTCTACCGTGAATGGGCCACCATTGACATTACCCTTTTTGGGTGTGAACGAAAGTTCCAGAAAATTATTTTCCATAAGACCATAAGCCTAGAAAACGACTACCAGAATGACATAATAATAGTGAACTAATTTTAGGAAATCAAATCACGTGGAATTAAGATGTGTTGGAGAGACGGATAAGATGTGTAAGTTAAAGCACAAGAATACAATTGTGTCAGAAAGAGAACTACACAGCAGCGTGTGATAGAAGTTTTCTTTTGGTCTGATTTCCGCTTTTCTTTTTAAAACCGGCTTCATATTTAACAAATATAATAAATAATTCCTTAAAGAATTAAGCAAAGACAATTGTTAATTTTGGTAATTCTTAATAATCGAGAGAACATTATGTTTTAGAGCAAATTTTGCAAACAAATCATTACTATTTTTAAATGACACTTACCTAATTCATTACACATACAGTTGCTAACGTAAATTCTCGTAACTTCTAACATTCTTCATTCCACGAGGACGGAAATTTCCTCTTTAACCGTATCCAGAGAGCAGGGAGTCTCTTTCAAGTAGATTCATTTCAGCCCCCTGAAGCCAGCAACCACGTCGCCCTCCGACGGGTGTTTCGCGGCCGACAATGTCCAGCCTTCATTTTGAAGGCGAGCGAAGGCCGAGGGGGCAGGGGAATGTGGGCGGGGTGGCTGGAAGGGCAGCTCCCTGCTGAGTTTACCCTCGTCAAAATCAACAAATGGTCCGCCCAGGTCTCCGGAGAGTTGACGGGCGAGAGTACAGGATGAGAGAGGCAAGGTGGGCGTTGGTGAGAAAGAGGGAAAACGAGAGGAAGGAAGGAAAGGATAGAAGAAAAATTGCAGTTGATCACTCTCGGCTTGGATGAGAAACAGTTTTTTCATCTGATTAATATGTTTCTTCGTTTGGCAACTTTTGATTTGGCGGAGTATTTTAGTCTCTATAATGTAGGTAACTCTAGGTAAAACGAGTTAACTGTGTAACTTCAGTCTATAAATTCATGTCTCTAATTACATTTCCTAAATAATTCACACGTTTATTTGACCACCCTCATGTTGCTTTTGTCATTATTGTTTGCAATACAACATACCAACATGTTTTTGGAATAAGTGCCAAAAATGAGAATAAAATATGCAAGGGGAAAATAAGACGACAACATTTTTCTTGAGAAAATTCTAATTTACAAATATAAGTATCGGTCTCCGAAAAAGATTCTTCCGCCGGTCAGCTGAGTAACAGTATCAGCTGGCTGGATTTTGATTGATTGATTGATGTTTTTGTTTTTCCGGGCGCGTCAACTGCTTTGGTCATAAGTCTCGTTAGTGTAGTGCATGCTTTTCTCGGGAGATGGCGGTGATCTTTCCCCGCTGGATGGAGAGATCCGGCGCCAACCTACCGTCGACTAGTGGGGTTTCCCCTAACCAGGACTCTCTCACCAGCGGAGCACCGCCCCAGCCACAAAACTCTAAGCTCCCGACCGGTCTCCCGGAATATGTGGTAGTGTAGTGCATGTTAGTGTAAGTGTATGTGTGTGTAAGGGGAGACGATAGGACAAGGAAGAGGAAGGAAAGATCGCGCGCGGTCCGTGGCCCGTTTGGTAAGGTACTGCTCCGGCATTCGCCTGGTGTTGATCGGAGAAACCACGGAAAACTACTGATCAGAGCAGCTGGCCGCTAGAGTTCTCCTCCAGACAGCGACTGAATTCGACCTAGCTGAAAAGCTAGAATCGAAAATCCTGCCGCCGTCAGGAATCGAACATAGAACCTCCCGGTCAGAGGTCTTGCAGTGACATCAGTTGATGCACAGAGCTACCGCTCTCGGTGGCTGAATTTTGTAATTGAATGTATTTTCTTGATGTGAAGGTAATAAATAGTTTCTGGAGCGATTTATTGCATTCCGCTATCATTAATAACGAAACAATTGTAGGAATTGATACAAATAATTTTGAAATGCTGTTGGTAATATGTACGACGAGTGAATTAAGCCTTCAGATAGGAGAATGATGAATATACTGCCAAACCCCCACGTATGCCTCGTGAAAAACTATCGGAATTCTGTTGTTACTTTTTGATCTTCCATGTTCAGAACTGACAAATTAATGAATTTGCTGTATGACATTTAGAAATTCGAATAATTTATGTTCACAATTTATTTTCCATTGATTAATCGGTAAACAAAAAAAAAAATTTTTTTAATTCAATATCACTGTAAAATTGGGTCACTTTGTTTCATTATTAAAACCATGGCATTTCAACTGTTTATGAAAAATTGAATTTAAATTGACACTGAAATATAGTTTGTAGTTGAAATATAGATAAAAATGTTTTTCTCAGAATTTATAAAACTAGTTCAATATTTAGAGAGTTCAATATTTTTAAAATTCCCTTAAATACAATTTTTTTTTATATATACTGGGAGTTTATCTTTTTATGTATAAAATTTTTAGCCACTGCATCTAATTAATTAATTTAAGAGTTTTATCACAGCAGAATGTTACAATTTTCTTTAACTCCATTCTCTGTAGGACACTGAGATATCAAAATGTATGAATAATGAGGCTTGATATAATTAACTCTTCCCAAATATAATAATTTAAGAATAAATAAATTCAAAATATCAAAAACATTTATGATAATATTAACAAACTATCAATACGAAAAAAAAAATTTTTTTAAAATTACAATCCATTTAAAAAAAAAAAAAAGTGCCACAATAAATAAATAAAGCCTTTCTTGCTCGCGAGTGAATATAACTTACCACTTTCATTGAATTGGTCCTTCCCTTCAAGAATGGATATGAACACATTTATTAATAACCTTGTTTGTGAAAATGCTAAATAAATGTGGAACAGGCGTAAATACCCACTCACTCAAGTGTCTGTCCTTGTGACTTGTTAATAGTCATAGCAAAGGCAATTCTTAGCGGGAATTGTTTTCTGCACAACATTGCACAACAAGGCTTTGCTGAATTCTGGGTACTAAAACAGTCATCCCTGAATCAATAACTACTGCAGAAATACAGTGGTCATGCAATGCCTTCACGATCATGCGCGTTCCATTTACCAAACCTTCTCTAACATTTAAATTTCTTATTAGCATCACAATTGTGTTAATTTTCAGTGTAAGAATATGAGGTCGGAGACCTGATGGAGTTAAACTATTCAAGAATTCTAGAGGATATAACTGGACAGAGGAGTGATCTTCACTTTCAACACAGTCAATACTATAATATGTTTTAGAAGGACCTTCCACCAAATTTTCAACAATGTCTTTATTATTTTCTGAACAATAGTCATTTTTGTGCACAGTATTGCAACATTTGTTAGAGCGTCAATATTTGTTTCATTAATTTTGTGGGTTAGTAATACATTGCTTATTAAGTCATCGTAATTGCATATACACTGTGAAGGGATTTCCACCAATTCATCTTGTAAGTGGTGAGATGACAATGTTCCATTTCCTAATTTTAATAACCACTCACTAAATTCTTGATCAGCAGCTGCTCTAATATTTTCTGTAAGTTTTCTTTTCTTAATGAACTTCCAAAAATAAACAATTTTTTACACAGTTTTCAACAATGGATAAACGGGTACCACGTCTAATAATTGGAAGGGTCTGTCTAAAATCTCCTCCAAACAGAATAACTTTCCCACCAAACAATGAATCATTTTTCATGATATTCTGTAATAATTTATTACAGACAATTAGAGCATTTTGGGGAACCATTGATATTTCATCCCAAATAATTAGTGATACTTTTTGTAAAACCTTTGCTTCCATAGAATCTTCTCTGATTTTGGCCACAGATGATTCATGAATAGGAACTGGTAATTTAAAAAGAGAATGTGCAGTCATACTACCCTCCAGGATCTGAGCAGCGATTCCTGTCGAGGCAACTGGAAGTACAGTTCGGTTTTCTCCTCTCAAGATATGGCATAAAGTTTTATAAAGAAAGGATGTCCGGTTTGATACGAGCTTGGCAACCGGACGGTCGTCTTGTGGTCTCCGTCCCTGTACTGTCTGTTCGTGGAAAGTTTATGTATCCTGTGCCGCGAGTTGAAATCTGTCAGTGATTAGAACTATTTTAAGACAATTCCCAGTGTTAACCCAGCTGCTCCGGCAGCTGTTAAGTTGGCGTTATGAGTTCTTCTGAGTACAGGGGAAACATAACCCCAGTTCCTTCGAATGTTCAACCTGAAACTGATGACTTACGCCAACGTTACATCCCCAGCAAAGAACAAGCTGTTGTGTTCGAGTCCCAAGATGGATTAACTCTCAAAGACTACATTACTAAACTTGCAACCATTATAAACGCCAGTGATTTGTTTCACGAATATCTAACAGTAGAATATGTGTGTTTTTAAGTAGTACACAAGCAAATCACAGTACGGTAAACATTAAAGATCGCGTAGTAAGCATAAGACCCCTTATTAATAAACTTAAAAACTCATAATCTCAAATGTCTGCCCCATAATACCACATGATGTAATTGCAAAGGAACTCTCCAAAAGAAACATAGAAATTCAATCAAAAATTTCGTTCCTTAAAGCTGGAATACTGACCTGGCTTTTCCCATATCATGAGCTTTAGGAGACAAGTATTTATAGCCCCTGAAGATGTAAACAAACTCCCTGAAACAACAACAGTATTCCATGAAGGAACTAATTATAGAATCTTTCTCTCAACTGATGATATGGCTTGCTTCCTTGTAAATCAACCGGGCATCTTGCCAGACAGTACCCCAGTTAACTGAAGAACATGCTCCTAATGAAGTAAACAATTGTACTATAACCCAATCATCACATCACCCATCCGGATCTGTCGATATGCCTAACATATCCGAAGAACCTATTGTGACATACCGATATGTCACGTTAAAATAAACTAACATTTATTTGTAGACAATATGGTGGAACATGCATTACGAAATATCACGAGAGCTAGAGCTTAGCAACGACCGTGAATAAACAATGTAGTTTCTGTTTTTCTAAATGCATTAAGAGATGGCTTGGTGCCGAAAGTAGAAAATTTGGGATTGGGCGAAGAAGTTTAGACGCTCAAAGGTCAGCAACACCAAAATATAACAAACGTATGGATTGGCTGGGTGAGAGAAGGACGGTCAAATGTTATGAAAAAAATGAAGGTATTCATGTGGAAGCAATATTGATGTATAAATTGGAACTTTGTCGGGATTTTTGGAAGCAATATTGATGTATAAATTGGAACTTTGTCGGGAGTGGTAATCGAGTTCGGGACTATGTCATAGGACGTAATCGGGACTGATAATTTTGATAGTTTGAGACCAGCTTGGATAGGGGCAGAAGAGGATTTCGTGGAACTTTGGACTACGGCAAGCTCGCAAGATATTTCGACTGAGAAGTCTACGAGGGACATCAACGAAGAAAAGATAAGTTAACCGCGGTATAAAGTGTAAATTGAAAGATATCTTGATCAAAGGCCTAAAAATTGTAAATTCACTAAATTGTTTGTTAAAAGCGTAAAAATAAACTTGGTTGAATTTTGTTCTTTAGAAAAGAAAGTGATTTTTCATTTAGTCAATCCAAACAGAAATGAATTAGGAATAGAATCATTCTATTTCAGATTCCCAGCTGCGCTGTATAGTCGGCGGATCCTATAATCCATTATAGAGGTAATAAGGATTATAATATATCGTGACCCATTGACCAGCAAGCCGGACGCTAAGATCCTTAGCAGATATAAATGTAGAGAGGAAAATTTTGGTATATCTCACTATCATTAACAGAAAAAATTCTCAACTTTACAAAAAGACCATTACCTCCAGATTCTTCATCACAATTAGAAACAGAAAATGACAAAAATCAAACTAGTAAAAATGAATCCACAAAATCTAAATTAAAGAAGAAAAAGAAACAAGACAAAAATGATGACAACTCCATGCATGAAAATGCTCATATCAAGAAAGTAGAAGAGCTTATTGCACCCATTAAAAATACTATCTCTAATAATCCTGAAAAGTTCCCTCTTACCTATGAACAGCTGGAAAACTCTTGAAAATTCTTTTGGTTCTAACAACCCTATTGTTATAGCTAAAGATTATACTGATGATATTTAATCCATAAAAAAACAGAGTCACAAGAATAATTAATAAATTAAAGAAACATATCCAATTACCAGAAGAGTCAAGATCTGATATGTCTGAATAAAATGATTCATTTTCATAAAAATCGATCCACATCGAGCGTGGCAAGTGGAGGTGTCGCAACTTATGTCAAAGAGCTCTTAACAGTTAAACAACTTGACATCCAATCTAACATAGAGGTTGTAGCTGTAATAATTCAAGATCATAACCCAGTGTGTTTCTGTAACATTACCTACCTAACAGCCACAACTTTGAAATTAATGAGATCAAAGATATAGTCAAACAACTCCCCAAACATTTTGTCCTACTCGGAGATTTTAATTGCCATAACACCTTATGGGGTTCAAAAACAAATGATTCCAGGGGCAATTCCATTGAATCACTCATTGAAGAGCTTGATCTAATACTATTAAATAATAGGCAACCAACTCACTTTAATGAGAGCAATGGTAGCCTCAGTGCTATTGATCTCACCTTATGCTCTACTACAATTGCACCAAAATGCACTGGTACGCCATAGATGATCCCCGACAGTGATCATTTTCCCATCTTTATTGACATCAGAGCCCTATTCGCATACCAATTATAACTATGAATCCCCATAAATTGAATTGTAACAAAGCTAACTGGTTGAAATACCAAGATCTGATATCCAGGCGGTTGAATGATAATGACATCTTTGAAGGTAATGATGTAAATATTGACAGCATTATCCATAATTTCTCAGAAATAATTTTAAAATCTGCTAATGATTCAATAAAGTCTTATAAATCTTCAAAAAGGACAAAATCGGTCCCATGGTGGAATGAAAAATGCAGAGAAGCAATAAAACGATCCAAGCATGCTTTTAATAGATACAAAAAACACGGTACTGTAGAAAATAAAATTGAATACAAAAAAATGAGATCTGCTGCAAGAAGGACAGTCAAAGAAAGCAAAATCTCATCATGGGTCAACATTGTCTCCAAAATTACCAAAGATCATGATATCAAAAAATCATGGAAAAAAATTAATGCAATCAAAAGTATAAAAAGATCCAATCAAATCAATTTTCTTCAGTCTACAGATAACCTGTTTATCACTGATCCTGATGCTGTTGTTAACGAGTTAGCTAACAATTTTGCCAATAATTCGAACACTCTAAATTATTCCGAAGCCTTCCAAATTTTTAAGAATGAGAAAGAAAATGAACTTGAAGATGACTACGAAGATCTGTGCTCTCAATACAACATCAATGATCCTATTACATTACATGAACTAAAGGCTACATTCAAATTCCTCAAAGACTCTACACCTGGCCCTGATAACATCCCCTATATTCTTCTCAAGAAACTACCAAGTAATGGTCTTGAAACTCTCCTCAAAATTTACAACTTTATTTCATCTCGCTACATATCTTTGCATGCGAAAGTAAGGAACATTTTTGAGGAGTTGCAAGAACATCAACCTCCCATAGAAAAGAAACGGAACTACAACATCCCACCCTGGACGCTCTCGGGTATACAATTTGATATCAACAATTCCGATAATGAAGGTTACCACATATTCACCAGTGGTTTTAAAAAGTGGGCGGAAACGAAGTTCGTTTTCCGCCCAGCAGCTACAAGCTACGACCGATTCAGTTTGCTTACGCATCTGCATACTTCTTTTGTATATATTAATTTGTAGATAATTTGTTTAATGTTTAATTTGTAATTTTCAGCTCTGACGCTACGCGATCGAAAAGATCTTAAGCAGAAATATAAAAATTGATACCAGACAACATCTCTTTTATTTACTTTCAAATGTATTATTTAATTGTCGCTAATGACCATCGCTGGTGATGTGACAATAAATAAACAAAAAAGAAAAAAGGATTTCCCTGTACCGCCTGGTCCATCCATAAAAAAAACATTGCAGCTTTCATTTCTTACAGAACAAAGAACCTCATCTACAATGGTACGTTGTTCACTCTTCAACAGAGCATATGCAGAAATTCTTTTAGTTTCTCTTGTTGATGGTCAAATGTAATTTTGTCTACAGGAATATCTCGTGAAATTGGCAAGCCAACCTTGCCACAATGTTCCATTTGCCTTAAGAATTTTGTTGATTAACAATTAATCATGGTTTTTTGGAAGGCAAAAAATGCAAATCAATGCGAACATTTCTCTCAGTTGCATGGACATTTGAAATAATGATGCCTCTTCAAGACACCGTGACCATTCTTTCTGGGTATCAATCAAGTTCAGTTTTTCAGCAGCTGCTGAAAATGATGGAATGAGAACACTGTTAACAGTTCGTAAATCTTCATAACTTCTGCATCCTTTTACATGCAACACTAGAACTCTGAGACAATAGTTCTCGGTCAGCTGGATTTACTGTATACATTCGTCCAATTGTTTTTGATGATCTTTGTCTCTTCTTCCATTCATTTTTACTCCAAGAATAATGCTCAGGTATTTGAACATAAAGAAACTCCTTAGCTTGTTCATCAGAAGCACACATTTTGAAGTAGCCTGTTAATTTTGTATCTGTAGTAGCTGCTCTCTACAGAGCACTTTCCTCCTCTCCAGGTTGAAAATACATTGGTTGCTCTTCTGGTAGATGCACAGGTAATCTCTCAATCTTGTGTGATCGGTCTTGTAGCGGTCTTTCATGTATTCTCCACATTGCTTCAGGTGCACTTACATATCTCAGATTCAAGTATGTACGAACTTCATGGTTAGAGTTAGCTTCGTTTTCTCCCTTATTCAAGTTTAGAGCAGCAGCATCATGCCTTTGTAAATATACTTGTACAAATACTTAACAGATTTAATTGATGAACATACTTCTACGTTAATATGTGCTTCAAATTTCAGACACAGGTAAGGATTATATGGCACGACCCATCTGTTGTCCAGTCTATTATTTACCTTTGTCCATTATTTCTTCTGCGATAAATCGGGTAACCATTAGCATTTAACTGAGTCTCTTCTGTAAACTCTTTAGGGAAACCCTTTGTGCAAATACTATTTTCCATGCAACGTGCTATGGGATTTAAGTTCCACATGGACTATGTATCATACACCGCTGAACGATATGAAATAAACGGGGTTCTCTGACTGGTTTGGTATTTCTGCACATGATACATCTACATCACTCGCATCTCTTATCTTATCTTCCGTACATAAAATCAGCAACATGTGACAATGAGGTAGAATTTCTGGAATTCAATTACATGAACATTAGCAACCACAACACCAAATATGAATTTCTTATAGGTCCTCTATGAGCTCTCTCAGTTTTAAATGAAAAACTCTAGTTACCAAATCAGGACGATTTTCAATTTTTTCATATGGTTGCAAATTGCACGTTATCTCTTTCCACTTCGGGTTAGCAGTGAAGGTAATAAATAAGTCCGGCTTACCGTATCGTGCGACTATGGTCATTGCATCTGCATAATTTTGAACCATATTGCGAGGACTCCCAATAAATGTTGAAGGCAAAATAACTGGTAGGCCAGCATTAATGTTATTTGGTCGTTCTTCATTATTAAAAAAGTCTCTCAACCCTTTATATCTTTCAGTTCTTAATTCTTGTTGGTGTGTTTTTACATAAGCTAATCTCGAGCTTTCCACTTTCACATAAGCATCTACAATATACTGCTGAAAAGGTATACCGGAGGAATGTAGTAAACTGAAATTGTCACGAACTGCCAAAGATAGCAATAGTACTGCAGTGTGTTGTAGAATTCCTAACTGCAGTTCTATATATATCAACATGCTGCACGCTGGCTGCATCCTGAATCACCACAGGGAAACAGGAGTGGATAGCTCATAGGGTCAACATGAGGATTCATGTTCAATATAATGGAAATTCTCTCTGAGATTTTTGATCTTACTACGAAGTCAAATTTTCCTGGTTCCTCCCCCTCAACAATCATAAAGGCTGCAGCTATTTCCTCCGATACTGTAATATTGTACCGACGCTTATCAAATGAATTTTCCAAGGAGAATTTTAGCTCCATATTTTGTACATGACCCGTAATGTCCTTCATGTGTTGAAAAAGCTGAGCATAAGGATTTATATGGAGAATAATTTCCTGTAAATTCTGCATAATATATCTATCATAAAACGATTTTCATGCCTATCTATACGTTTATTTAGAGCTTCACTTGCATCTAAAATGAATAAACCTGCATATGATGGCTGAATGTTATTTTCTGGAATCAAAGGCCCAACAGCATGATATATCTGTCCATGAGTTTTTAGACAATAAGGCCCGGACCCTCGTAAATGAACAGCATTTAACAGAACAGATGAAAAAGCCAGAGCATTATTATACTGCCGTATGTTTTCAAGATAATTTCTTGTAGTCGAAACATTTGCTTCGATTAGCACTCTAAGAAACTGAGGCACGGCAATTGGTGGTAATTTTATTTTCCCCTTATGGCAACATATAGAAGTGTTCTGCTCACCTCGGAAAAGTTTTGCAGAACAATGACTACATCTATAGTCCATTCCATCAACACTGAACAATGGAAGTTCACTATCAGATTTATATATTCTGGCAGCATCATAACTAAGTGGAAGGTCTCTGCTTGCACTTCTGTTGCGACGGATGCATGCGTTTCATCAGCTTGTCTGCTTGAACTTGCACGTTTATTTGACAGAGCCCGCCTTTCCCGTTTTCTTCTGTCTTCTCTTACCAGTGTAAGAGGTCTTTTACGTGGCATATTGGTCCTAAATTTAAAAAAAAGACATCTATGAACATTGAGGATTTAATGTTAATGGAACTAAAATGTAATACTTAAAATCATAATACATAGTGCTATTTAATTTGCAGATTTTTTTCTTGAATATATTTAATAATCAGAACATATATCTCTAAACTAACCTTTATTTCAAGTCCTCTGCGCTATTTAGCTGCACCAAGATGTAGGCAGAATGAAGGTTGACAGAGCCCGCCTTTCCCGTTTTCTTCTGTCTTCTCTTACCAGTGTAAGAGGTCTTTTACGTGGCATATTGGTCCTAAATTTAAAAAAAGACATCTATGAACATTGAGGATTTAATGTTAATGGAACTAAAATGTAATACTTAAAATCATAATACATAGTGCTATTTAATTTGCAGATTTTTTTCTTGAATATATTTAATAATCAGAACATATATCTCTAAACTAACCTTTATTTCAAGTCCCTCTGCGCTATTTAGCTGCACCAAGATGTAGGCAGAATGAAGGTTGAACCTATCAAAACAAAATATGGAAAATAAAATTGTTGAAAAACTGCATTCTTATATCATAAATAACCGCAAAATAGAGTGAAGACAGTTTAATTTAGGTCTGAAGAATAACAAATACAAATATATTAGAAATAATTTTAAGAGAAAAAGAAACTTTTAAAAGGAATAAATCTTAAGAAAAAATTTAGAGATTATTTAATATTAAAAAAGAACTTTTTGTCCTAAAAAATAAATAAAAAAATTGAGGATTTAATGTTACTGGAACTAAAATTGAATTCTTAAAATCTTAATAGTTGCAAATAACAGGAATTTTGAAATTCTTATGGGCCAAGACACAAACGACTGTGGCACTCTTTAGTGTAAAAAAACATAAAAGTGAGCCATACAAACAATGTAATCTACTGCACATATTGGAGTATGTTGGCAAAATGCAATTGACTTGCAAAGTAATTGGATATTACTAACCTTATAACCACTAGTAAACCGCACTGCACGCACATGAAACTATGCTATTCTGCTGCACCAAGATGGATGCAGAATTAAGCCATGTGCTTGTAAAACTTTATCTTGAACATAATTTCAAACTATTTTCACATAACAAGATATTTTTCCGTGAACATTTTCCTTTGGCGGAAGGACGATACAATAGGTGGTTCCACGGCTCTAAGAGAAGTTAGCAAACGTTCGTGAAATAAAAGCGAATAATTTCTTTCTTCTTAATCACCGACCACGCCCCCTGGCACGATCCCTGTGGTGTGGCAACAGTAGCTGCCAAAAATCCGGTCACATGACTGAACGATCTATAAGGAGAGGCTATGTTACTGAATATCTGGTAATTCACCATTCAAATGTTATAACTCGACATAAATTTGTGTGCATTACAGTCTTCACAAAACCGCCTCTTCAGCACCCAGGTACGCATTTACCCGTTTGCGGTAAATACGCATTGTATTCTGTTTATTCTCAAACGGGAGGAATCACGTCCATTTGCTACTCCTCTCACCGGAAAGAATCTCCAAGATTCTCAAATCTCTGAATGAAAATGACTAAGTATCTATCTATCTATCTATCTATCTATCTATCTATCTATCTATCTATCTATCTATCTATCTATCTATCTATCTATCTATCTATCCATCCATCCATCTATCTATCTATCTATCTATCTATCTATCTCTATCTATCTATCTATCTATCTATCTATCTATCTATCTATCTATCTACCTGATATATGCTTCAATTCTCCTAGTTTATAAATACAATATTTGTAGTCAAAGATTTCTTCCGGGCTGAAGGGCCGTGGTCCATTGGAAAACATATTTCCAAACGTTTCGTCCGCAACTACGGCAGACATCCTCAGGAAATATGTTTTCCAATGGACCACGACCCTTCAGCCCGGAAGAAATCTTTTACTACAACTCCGGCCGTGAAAGCCTACATTGTTTTACAATATTTGTAATTCGCAAATTAGTTCATGCTGTAACCAGTGGATACTTTGAATTACGCATTGTGGTTCGAGTTTAATTCGCCATGTGTTTAATTTGAGGTACATTTTCAACTAACTACATTCTTAATAATATTTCAGAAAATAATGATTTTTGGAATTAATTTTTAATAATATTATCTATACATTTCTGCTTTCATACATTCCTCTTTTTCTTTTCTCTCTTGGGAAGAATTGTATACGATACAATTTCTGTTTACAAGATCATGTAACCGGATGAAGTGGTTCAGTGCATCAACTGTTGTCACTGCAGTGCCTCTGACCGGGAGATCCTAGGTTCCAGCCCGACAGTAGCCAGATTTTCGACACTATCTTGACAGCTAGGTCGAATTCAGTCGCAGTCTGGAGGATAATTCTAGAGTCCGGCTTCTCTGATTGGTAGTTTTACATGGGTTCTCCGATCAACACCGGACAAATGCCGGAGCAGTACCCTAACAAACGGGTCACGGACCGCCCGCGATATTTCTTTGCTCTTCCTTGTCATACCTTCACCCTTTACTCACACTTACACTAACATGCACTACACCACCACATATGCCAGGAGATCGGTCAGGTGCTTAGAGCTTGTCCCGGCTGAGGCAGTGCCGGTGGTGCATTTTCCCGAAATCCTGGCCAAAACCTCAAAAATGAAATCGGTTTTACTAAACTTTTGCAAATACTACGACACACTGTATACTTGGGGGCATCTCTTTCTGCCAACTTTGTGTCTCTGGGTCAATTCCCCTGGGACCAGTAGTCACACGAACTTACCCTTCGCGGTGTTCGGTAGACCTGCAGTGCGAGAGTAACATAGAGAGACCGTCTTTATTTGTAAGTGGTGACCATACAAAGTTGTGCGGAGAAAACTGGCAGTATGGATTCTCTTCCTGAAAGTTGGTAGAGTATTTTCATGTTTGTTTTATAATGCATTAATGCATAATACAGACGTGGGATGAAATATTAAAATGCATGAAATTCATACAATAATTTGAATTACTCATAAGTTCACGTAGGCTGAAAGTTACCAATTTCGCGGAAATTCCGCGAGGTTTCTAATTTCATTTACTAGCTGAATCTATCCTCTTTTGAATCCAGCTATAAAATCATGCCCCAACGTGCCCAATTAGTGAATACAAAGAATTTAACTTTTCGTCGAGCACGCGTGATCGCCGAATATGACTCGTCGAGATCCTTCCTGAGAACGGGAACTGCTTTTACAATGCGGTTTCTAGCGGAAAAGTTTGATTCCTTTTACCGAAATAACAAATTTATTCAATATTATAAAAAAACTGAATATTTTTAAATATTTTTAACGGACTATGACTATTCACTAATATTACATGAACACAATATTTATGTACATATTACATATCCTGGACTGGATTACGCACATTTTATTTCATTAAAAATTGTACATAAAGTAATATTTACATGATATGTGTCATCAAAACTTGTCTTAAGGAAGGGTGTGCGCTCAATGAAAGGTCAAATACGTATGTAATATCAAAGAAACTCATCTTAACACTTTTAAAAAATAAATCAAAAATACAATTGATCGTAAAGTAATATTTGTTTACTTAACCCCTAAGGTACATACCAATAATTATTTATATTAGATTGTTATTGTTATAAAATTAGTATTATATTATTTTTTATGAAATAATACTGCAACTACAGTTTGAATTTGGTAAGAAACTTATTCAAATGCAATTAAAGAAAAATGGTCTGAATGTAAAGCTTTCCAAATAAGATTATGGTAATAGCAACGACAGTAATTCAGCATGACGCTTTTTTTAGAAACCTAAGTATCCCTCAGAAATAAATGGGATAGATGAGGGTATAATTAAGAGATTTAGAAGAAAAATTATTGGCAATATCCAGTGGATATGCCATAAGCATTTCTTTTCATTTTTTTTGATAGTACGTACTGGATACTGTCAAGAAATATGTTTCCAAATATTCATGGTAATACATGCATATAATCTATTCACAAAGATATAAGACGGTATGGAGAAGGATTCTCGCGAACATGTTCAAGACTGCACCCAATCCAGGAGATGTTTAATAACCTGTTGAGATCTTCTGTTTCTTTCATTTCGAGCTTGAGGGATGTTCCAAAAAGAAACTTAAAATTCTTGAACAAATATGCTTTGTCTCATTTGTCTGATCCCTCCGCCTTCTCATTTGCCTGATGTCACCGTAGGTAGAAATGTACTCTAGTGAAAAATGTGATATTCCTTTCCGGTTCTTCGGACTCTGTATATGAATTTTCTCTGGCAGAGGACATTAATGATGGCATTAATACCATGCTTCTTTATGCAAAATGTTATCAATTAATATGTAATTAATTCCTACGGTTTTCTAAAATCAATTTTGTGAATTGATAAAATTTAACAAAGTTTATATAGAAAAATATATATTTACATTTCACAGATTTAAGCAGTGCATTATTCTGGTATTATGTTACCAGCATCCTTACACTATAAAGATATTCCAAAATAAATTTGGTCGTCGTAGAAAAGATACTATAGCTCTCAGAGGTTTTGACCAGGAAATCGCCAAAATGCACCACTATGCGCTGGTGGGAGATACCTCGTTCGGGAAAATCTTGCCAGTCGACGGTAGGTCAGCGCCGGATCTCACCATCCAGCGGGGGAAGAACTTCGCCACCTGCAAAGAAAAATGCACTACACTTACGGGACTAATTACCTTATTCGTTGACGCGCCCTAATCACTAACAATCAATCAATCAAGATGATAAACAAACCGTTTTCTTATTTCCTAAGCGTTATCCTACCATTAGCCTATTCCCAATAACTGTACGAAATGTGCTGAATATCCGGGACTATGATGTTTTTAGCCAAGAATTTATTTACAAATCAATTTTATATGTTAACGCTTTTCAATCAAAGAAAAAGATACAAATTAATAATGAGCAAAGTCTCTCAAAAATATAGAGTAGTCCAGTACGTTTCAAAACGTACGCAAATTAACAGATTAGAATAACAGAAATCGAAAAGATAAAAAAAAAAAAAAGGTTGGATATCATATAAGGTGCAAAATAGTTGTAGCAAATACCATACTAGAACAAATGCCAGAATTTAACTACCTTCGACAGTATATTTGTTATTGATACAAGAATGACATCCAGAAAACACTAAATAAATTTCAGTCAATATGTGGAACAATCCAAAGAAATCTCGAGAACAAAGTAAGAGGGGACACACAAATGAAAGTTTGCAAAGTGTTTCTGTACTTAAATATGGTTGCGAAAATTGGATCATGAACCGCTCAGATAGAAGGACGTTTAGAGCTGCTGAAATGATATTTCTAAAATCTGGATCACATGGAAAGCGTAGACATTAAAAAGGAATTGAAAAATTTCAACCTCAATATGAACATTCAAGATCGGAAAGAGAAATTGTTCCATCACAACCAAGGAGTGACTTGCGAGAGATAGCCAGATATGTTCTTTCACTACGCACTCGAAGGAACTCGAGATCCAGTTAGACTCAGATGGAGACACGATCTTCTTGGTGACGGTTAATTATGATGACCAGAAAGATTGTGTTGCAGAGAACTCCATAAAGAAGCTGGAAGTTTTCATAAAATGGCAATGAAATTACTCATGCTTTAAATTACCACACCTTCTGTTTATCCTGTACTTTGAATAAAACATTATTTATACCAGGCAGTTAGATTCTTTTACATTGTCAATATTTAATATTAGAATAGACGTTTCTTTGTTACAAAGCAGTTGCCATTTTAAAACAACTTTTATTTACTACTTTCAATATAGTAAAATCCTTTTCAAACCAATTAATTTTTTTGCACTTTTAACGTTTTAGTTATTTATTATCACATTTCTAATCATCTCAGAAATACGAAATGTCTTCATACGTACATTAGAATATCTCTCTCCACTTCTGGGAAACTACATTATTGACAAGTATATATATATATATATATATATATATATATATATATATATATATATATATATATATATATATATATATTAACAAATCATTAATTCAATTTAAAAGTACCTTGAATACAAAAATTTATATTACATTTCTTTTCCTTATACTAAATGAGAGTCAAATGTGACAAGAAATAAACAGAACTTGTGATATATTTGAATCTACCGCTTTTGAGGGTGCTTGTGGAATGCGTTTCTCTGTTGGAAATTGCTCGCCCTTACTAATTACAACATGATTATTTCGGACTGTTTGCGTTTAGTTTAATTAACGTAATTGAATTATTCGCAAATTTATCGCCCCCCGGCCTTGGTAGTTTCATTTGTAGGAATCGTTTATTCGTGTACGTGAACACTGTTTTAGGTGAGGGTTTTGACAATAAAATGTTTAATTTCAAGAGTATATACGCACATCATGTTCTATTAACGCTTTAATTTGTAATTGTTCTCACAATACATTTCCGTACTTTAGCGCACGTATTATTTCGTTTTCGCTGTTTTTTCTGTATTTTGTAGTGTAAAAATTCGTAGTGAAAACTGAAAAAGCGTTGTACTTTACGTAATGCGACAGAGGGATAGGAAGTGTGAACTGCGTAAAAACTAATTCGGTATTAACGACGACATCATACATTTTTTCCTATTATCAGTCTCATTGATTGTGTACCCTTCATAGTTACTTTTGCTATTATCACTTTCTCTTTCCGAAACCCTAAAAAGACAACTATTACTTTGTTCGCACATCATCTACAATTTTCTCCTAAACATTTTAAAAAGTATTTCAAAGCAGTTATCTCGAGTAGGAATCGAGTAATCTGCATCCAACCATCCGTCCGACAGTCACGGTTAAACCCCCACGCTTATCAAAACAAATGATGACATGCGACATTTTTCTAAAAATACTTCCTACAAACACATTTTTAAGCAACTAAAACGTGTTTGGAGGAACTTGCGACGCGTGCAGTGCTCAACCATTCGATTCCTCTCCAGAAGACAAATCAATTAGCTAAAGTCCTCGTCTGTTCCCTGATTTTCCCTGATTCCCTGGTTCCCTGATTTTCTGAAAGAATTATAGAAAGGAATTATAGAAAATTAATTATAGAATTAAAGAAAGAATTTTGATGATTTCAATGAAACTACGAGTAAATTCAAGAAACGCAGTGAACAACCATATTCTCTTCGAGCATTTTCATGAATCGTTACATGATTTTCAAGACTGAAAATAATTGAATCTAATTTTGTAACGAAATAAAAATTTAAACAAGTATTTTAATGAATACTTTTTCATGTAACTTTCTGTGCCCGAAAATGAATGAATCAAATGAGACCGACAACAGTAATATGTTTAAAATTTATATTTTTTTGAACTTGCAAAGCATGAATAGCAAAGCATTTAAAATAAAAATACCCGCCTCAAGTGCCAAGCTAAAGTAGATAATCAGTATTTTACATCCATGTTTGCTCTTTAGTCTTACAATCAGCTTTTTATGAGAGAGCACTTTTAATCAGTATTTAGAAGCGTTTGAACCAACAGATATTTTTATGAATTGCGCCTCGACGTTTAGGTAAGGATTCTTGCCTTCATCCAGCAGGAAAAAATGATTAAGAACATCCTAACTGGAAAGAGCCAACCTCTGGAGCACACAAGGCCACCTGTGTCTGAGTCATAAAAGAGCACGAGTCCCCTCATATTTCCTCAATAACTATTATAATTAAGAGAAGCATACCCGAAAAGCACAGGGAGAGGGCGGGGAATCCCCGTCCTAATTGCGAGAGAATCCAATTCGCGTTAAGTGCAGGTAAGACCGGCGGTCTCTTTTTATTTAAAAGCTCTCTCGTTGTGGAAATTGAAAGTCGAATCCGGCTCCCAGCAGCTCTCGGAGAAATTGAAAAGAAAGAGAAACAGGAGATGAAATCACTTACACACGCAGGTCGTTACATTTATCAGCCAACGAGGGGAGAACCTTCGGAAGAGGAAAAGCTGAAAGGTAGAGTAGAGGGAAGGGGTTTGAAGCTTTTTGGTATTTTTGGTGGATAAGAGCATGCCCCAGAAAGAGCAACCAATTAGAGTAGGGTTTGCCAAAGTACAAACACTTGCGCGTCGTTCACGACATTACATTTTCATCAGTTGTACTGTTATTTCAGATATGTAGACAAAAGTATTATATCCATGTACTACAAAGCGAATTATGTCCTCCATCCGTTCAGGAGAGACCAATACACACATGCTAATATATCCATTAGTATTAAGAGCTTAACTCACAGTAATGCATGTGGGGACTTGCAGAAAGGCACATGTCATTTATTAACAAATGAAACGTTTGAAGTGGACCATATCATTTAGAACTTAAGTATTCATTTTGGTTCTAATGAAAGTTCCAACGAAGATGACGTGTTCGCTTTGCACCACTTTCTATTTCAAACTTTCATGTTGTAAACTTTCCAGAAAACGCCGTGCCTTGAAATGAGAAAAATTCCAATATTCTCGAAAAAAAAAGAGAATTTTGTCATTTAATTATATTGAATTTTTCCTCTACTTGTGTCGTGGATAGTGGATATCATTAAATTAATAACCTAAATTAAAAACCTTCAGTGTCTAAAATATTACTCGTATAATTCTTTATTGAAATTTTACATTCACGTTTCGAAACTTGTTAGAATATTTTTAATTTTAACATGATTATTTATTTATTTCAAAGAGTCCAACGAACTTCTCAGATGCTTTTTGTTCAAGCGATATATCTAATTACATTAAATGTAATAAATAAAAAGATATCATTCATAATTATAAACGAGTAAATCTTGAAAATACGTTTTTAAATATCACATTTCTATCATTCTAAAAGTCACACACACACACACACACACACACACACACACACACACACACACACACACACACACACACACACACACACACACACACACACACAATATATATATATATATATATATGTATATACATATATGTACATGGGGGTGTATTTTATTTGTTAGTAAAATAGAGGAATCTGAATGGCTAACTGTGCAACAAAACAACCGTTGTGACCCCCTGAATGAGGGGAATCGAGACGGAAGCAGAAGGTGTTGCTGACGAGCGCGGTGCGTCGAATCAGCGACCTAACACCACCCCGCCCCCGACTTCCAGCATTGCACCGTCTTTATCGGCCTCCGCGCAGCTTCTCTGGCGAAAGGGAGCGCAACTTGCGTCACTCCGGACGATTCGCGTCTCGCGGGACTCGTTTCCAGCTGTCGTTCCTGGAAATTGCTTTGTTCTCTCTCCCCCTTTGGAGTAGGCAACAAATTACTACAAAACGCCCTTTAACCCGTAATGAAAAAAATTCCGTTCAGAAACTCCGATATCTTGTAATATTAGAAAATATGTGCGTAGTCAATGGAACGTAACATTCTATTTAATTTACGGAACATCTCAAAAAGATTACCAATGCCCAATAACTGTTGACCCCTCTTTTCTATGAGTGTATGTGACGAATTCGTTAAAGAAATATTTATTATGGTATTCAACATGTTCTCTAATATTTTTCCCTTGTGTTATAATATGACCCGAAACATCTACATTCAAAGAACTCCTAAAGTTTATTCTAACTAATATTCTTATAAAAAAGGTTTTAAAATTTTTTTTTTTAAAATTCCCACGATCATTGACAAATATTCAATATTCACAGTGCATGTTGTAGTACGTACAATACATGGTATAATTCATATATTATTTTTAACTTCTTTGCTATCTAAATTTCATGTTCTTGCTTTTTCAGTTATTGTCATATTCAGATGCAAATGACCTTACAGTATACCTAAATATTCTACATAATAATTCAAAGATATACAATAATCATTTAATGGAGTATGATACAAATCAGTTGTGAATCGAAGAGAATCGAAAAGTGTCAGAAACATATCTGCACAATATTATTAAAATGAAATGTAATACACAGAGAATGTTATTGATTGAAAAAATTAAATTGCTAAAAGTGTAGCAATTCTCGATTTTTACGAGTCTACTTAAACTTTTATTACTACTTAAACCCCACATTTTATTACTAAAAAAGCAACTCGTCTATTTTTTAATCAAATACTACTTAATACGTTTTTATAAGCTCTAAAAGGTGCAGTATATTAATAGAAAAAATCAACTTACATATTAGTTGAAATTATAAATTTTCAAATTTATTGAACGAACATTTTTTTGAAAAATATAATTATGATTTGAAACACAATTTTTTTAGAACTTTCAAAGTCTCTTCTTATATCTGAAAAAAATTCATCCTTTTTACTTTTTTACGAAATGAATCTTAAAACATTACAATAAAAATAAAAAAATCTCAATATTTGTAATATGTAACCGTAAATATAAGTTCCCCGGGTATAAACAATTCTATCATCCGTAATCTCGTACGATCTGTAGATTTTCAGGCCCACGAATTAAAGCAAGTATTATAAAGAAGACCTGAGATCAACCGGGAACAAAGCGAGTGGTGTTAAATAGTATTGTTGTAAATAATATTAAAACTAAGCTAGTCAATATAATTTGGAAATAAATATAACATTATTAAATAAAGATTTATTTTTATTAAATTAAATTAAATAGAATTGAGAGTACAAAGAGGAGTATTTCAAAATTTATTATCTCTAGATTTTTAGACTCTACTTATAAAACGACTGATATTTTTGTCATTTGCTTTTGATAGTTAAAAAAAAACATTCTGATTGGCAAATATATTTCATTTTATTGAAACTAATAATTTATTTGGCATCTATTTTCTACCTTTCATTAATTACTTTGTTGAACTTAACATATAATTAAAAATTACATCAAGTACCTAGCTTGTATTTCATCTTCCAATTGTATGATTCCAATAGAATTTTGGAATTTCTTAAAAGAATTTCAACAATAATAAAGAGAATGCTAAAATATCATTGTCTATATCAAGTTATTTAATATCACCCATTAGAACGTAATATCCGCCCAGAAGGCCCTCTTAATGATAAAAAGAGCAAACATGTTTGCTCTTTTAAGTAACTCCAAAAGTGTCAGTCTTCTTCAGTCCACACTTCGTTATATTCGAATATTCCTCTCATTGCATGTGCTGACGTTACGGATCGAGTCGTGAGGCCTGAAGTATTAGAAGGTATTGATTAAATCCTGTAAAACCAAGTAATTTATTTTACTCCACAATATTTGAACTATTTATAAACATCAAATTTTGAGAGTTTCTTTAAAGTGCTGTATATTTCTTTAATCTACGAACACTAGATTTTGTTCTTGAGAGAAAACTAAAGGATCTTTCAATAATTTTATGTATTTCTTCAACAACTTTTTCTACCACAAAATTTGAGAATATGAAGTTAAGTTGTGTTCATTTACTTACTTTTACTAGTAGTTGCTACTATTTTTAGACAAGTTTTAAATACACTCTATAACTTTCCAGGCACTTCAATCAAGGGAGAGCCGTGCATGGATGATAATAAAATAACAATTCATATAAACGTTAAGCATCTTCACTGTCAGGCTTCTGATCAATTTTTACTGAATAGAAGAAGTATATTACAACCACGTCTATATGTAGATGTATAAATATTTACCATAGTCAATACAGATATTATTCATATATTTTTCTGTAATCAAAGAGCTAAAATTATTTGAAAAGTGTTATTTATTGATTTCCATTGATAAAATACATAATTCATCAGTGCAATTCATTTACATCCGCAGATCGTCTGAGGTGGCTCAGAGTATCAACTGAGTCACTGCAGTGCCTCTGACCGCGAAGGTCTAGAATTCGACTCTCGACAGTGTCAGGATTTTCAACAGTAGCTAGTTAGCTAGGTCGAATCCAGTCGCTATTCTCTGAGGAGAATTCTATCAACTGGCTCCACTGTCGGTAGTTTCCGTGTTTTTATGAACACCTGGCGAATGCCGGAGCAACACCTTAATCACGGGCCACGAACTGCGCTTGATCTTTCCTTCTCATTCCCTATCCTATCTCACTCATTACGACAAACACACTTACATGCAATACCCTATCATACTTGCCAGGAGAAAAGTCCGGAGCTCACGAGCTTGTCCCGGCTGTGGCAGTGCCCGCTGGTGGGAGATATCTGGTTTGGGAAACCCCGCTAGCCGATATGCAGGTCGGTGCCGGATGGCACAGCATTCAGTAGAGAAAGATCACCGCCACCTCCTTGAAAAACAAGCACTACACTCACGGGACTAATGACTTAAGCAATTGACACGGCCGAATAGAAAATAACCAAGCCAATCTGCAGTCTACAAACTTTCTGGCTTCGAACTTTAATTCAAGACTAGCAACAACACACTAATGCTACCAGATATACCCACCTACGCGTCACTAGATATTTGGGGAAAACACTCTACTACACGCATAGTGTTGAAGTTTATATACACATTAACTTCCATAGTTAAATCCGGCGCACATAAAAGTTACACGATCCAGCAGAACTTAGATTCTTTCCCGAACACCACCAACTCATCTCCATCTTTCCTTTACACATAGCCCTATTCGCCTCCCTTCTTCTTAGCCTCACCTTTTCCCGCACAGCGCCGTCTCATGCCGACCTCGCCATTTCCTCCTTACCGTCCCGTCTTGCCACACCTTGCCTTGGCTCGCTCCGCCTTGTCTCTCCTCGCCGTACCTCACCCAGCCTCTCCTCTCTCCGCCTTGCCTCTCACCGTTTTGCCTCGCCCTGCCTTGCCTCGACCCTCTTTGCCTCTCCCCGCCTTGCCTCCCCCCCCTTTCCCCCGCTTCTCCTTGTTTCTCCCCATTTTGCTTCGCCCTGCCTTGCCTCGTCCCACCTTGTTTCTCACCGCCTTGCTTTACCCTGGTTTCTCGCATTCCGGTACCCCCCGCCTCCGCCCCCCTCAGGGCCGCGGCGGCGACGGATAGGCTCCAGGGACGGAGTACGCTGTGAAGTTTCTGCTAACGCACCTCCCGCCCAGAGGTTTAAGATATATTGTCCTCTTTTCACAACCGCAGGAAATTCGCGATTCGGGACCCTCTCCGCTACTCTCCTGTTTCTTTACCTTTCGCCTCAGTTTTTACTTTGAAAAACATTCTTTAAAATTTGGGGGTACTATACATGTAGCCCCCCGGACATTTTCAAAATTTTCTTAAAAACGGTACCAAAGTTTTTCTTTAAATTTCTTGTAAGAATAGAGTAAAATACACTTATAAATGTGGCATAGGTTCGATTTTCGCGGTCAGCTCAGAATTTTCAAAAATTACGAGAGTTGTTTTGAATTGTTTCGATTTTTTTGGCGTCTTCCTACAACTACAAAATAAAGCTACAGATTTGTGATTCAAATGATATTTGTTGCTCATCAGTTCTTTTAATAAGGTCATAGAGATTTTGTTGAAAACTTTATTTTAGTAGTTTTTGCGCAGCAGGGAGTGCAATATTTTTAATTTTAAAAAATAACAAAAACAATTTTTTCTCAAAAACGGCTTAAATTTTTAAAATTTTTTAAATTATGAATAAGACAACATAAACGTTGTTTTGATTTATTCTTTCGTTTATTCAATAAATACAAAAATGTAACTTTATTTACTTATCTCTCACGTCGATAATATTTGCATTAGATGCTATTTCTTCACATTACTAGATGTACACTGGCTGTACTCTATGAGTACATGTGCTTTAAATACTGTGAGTTAAAGCTTCTCGAAAATTTAACAGTTTTCTGTAGAAATGCTCAAAATTCCGCATTATCAGAAACGCTCAAACTTAATTTTCTTAAAAATGGCTCCAAATTTTTCCAATAGATAGTGCTAGTTGCACTGTTTAATATGACGTAAAGTTCATTTTGCTGTATTCTTTTGGGTTTTTCAAAAATTAAACATTTATTTTTTTAAACACGCCATTAATATTTTCCATCGATTTGTATGCATTATTGCTTTTGTTAGTGGAAGTACTTCAAATGAAGTTTTTAGAAAACTCAATAGATGATGTTAGAAAACTCAAATTTCGTAAGTAATGCTTCATCGCCATTTTCTTAAAAACCGCTTCAAATTTTTCAATAAAAATTTCTATTTAGGACGACGTCATAGCCTTTTTTACTACTCTTAAATAGTAGATCATGAAACGATGTACTGATGGGTATTAATACAAGAGTGTGATACTATGATACTCGCTCGTATCGTAAACTTCACACGAGTGTATAGTGTATTCCATGGTAAATACACATTACATCGAGTTTCAAACGATACTTTTTCTACGACTTTTACAAGTTAAATTTTTATATTGAATCGTTTCGTGGCAGTTGGCGCGCAGGATTCAGCCAAGGCCACCTAGCGGACAGGTAGCCTACCTGCCGCAGGTGGCTTATCAGCCCTTTGGTTTATCAGCCCGTCTGGAGACAGTAAAAAAGTTGCGGAAATAATTCTGGTAGCCATTTCCGCTTTATCTCTTATTTCTGGAGGTACCAACTCCTCCTCTGATTCACTAGACATTTCATACAAAAGAATTGGCCGGTTTTAAAGGCCAAACACACGGCAGCAACATATAACACACAATAACTTGTGTTCTGATCTTGACGTTAGTCAAATGTTCCCGCTATCACTATCACTGCGCTAGTCAAATAGGATGAAAGTGAAATTACGATCCAATGTATTTTAAATAATATTCAACTAAAAGTTACTGACAATAAAAGAAATTAAAGGATAAACATAATAAATATTAATGAAATTTTGCAATCGAACAAAACTTTTACTACACCGATTCTTAACGATTAATGAAGTGTCAATACTCAGTTTGTAAACTTCTCTGTGATTGGTCAAGAACCTGTATCATAATGAAATCTGTATCGTAATGAGTATCATTATGCAATGGGTTGCAAACATCAAATGACAGCATTATACATTGGGAGTAGAAAAGTATAATTTAGGTTGTACTATTTGGAAACCGTTAACCGAAAAAGTTTCAAAAAATGAATTTTGGTCAGCGATCGATGTCAGCTGGCACGAGGATTAGAGAAGACCGTGAAGCCAATCGACAGCAAGAAAATTAGAAAGCTTAACCACGAGAACGTCTGTGCCATTCTGTAGCACCTCTAGTTCCTTTTTCAGTGGCTTCGTAAACTTTTCAAAACCTTTACCCTCGGTTAGAAAAGTTTCGTTAAACTAACAGTGAAAAGTAGGCCAAATGAGCTCAATCTACAGCCATTTCTTACTTATTGTTGAAATAATAAATTTAGAAGTGAAATACAAAGTTTGGTTGTCATTTCTTTCAAAATGAAGTTTCTGATGAATTCAGTCGAAATGAAAGTGGAACACGATGAATGTTTATAAAATCTTATGAATTTCGTTTGTTCCGGTTCGAAAATTCGGGAATGTAAAAAACAAGAAAATCTTTAGCATATTCAATGAAGTCTAGGCTGAAATACAAGGCAGATATGATGCAGACGACAATTTTACAGAAAATCTAACTGATGTAAATTCGTTCACGTTTAAATTAATTATCCACTTTGGTTAGGTAATGTGAAACATTATGCTATTATAATCAGTTTTGTAATGAATTACTTTACCGCTCTAGTGTGGTAATGAACTTCATTACCACACTAGTGCGGTAATGGCATACGAGTAGGGTCATTCTGAGACGGGCACTATTCCATTGTCTACTATTGAGAATAACAATAATTATTCAAATGATTTATTATGAAAATAACGTTGTTAACAATTTTTCAAATAACATGTTTTAATTACTTATTATATACATTGACAACAAATTTCTTGCAATTCTAAATTGTAATTTCTGATGATGTTGAAGCCTGACAATTCATATTTGATTTGAAATACTCTTTTCCCCCATAGTTTTCATAGCTATTTCTTTCTTGTTTTCTACTGACGATTCCACATCAACAGAAGACGACTTCCATCCACCGTGCCTCTTCAGCATATCCATAACAGCACCTGCATTTGCTAGTAATGAAGCGGACGATCGCCGAAAACAATGTCCTGTAAATATTTTAGGGTTCTGCAAACCAAGATACTTTGCTATTAGCTTCGGAATGCCTCCAAAAGTATTTATTCCAACAGGTTGGCAATTCCATTTTTGTAAAATACAAATAAACGATCGTGCTTGACGTTTTCAGGCCGAAGGCAAAAATATTTACGAAATGTTTCTAAACAGTTAAATTCTTTAATTTTCCCTTCACGAATTACAAATTCTCTCGCAATTAAAGTCTTACTGTTTGGTATATTAATTAAAATACATGTCTGTCTATCTCTATATCACTTATTTTAAGATTCTTTAACTTATCTCTACGCCAAGCGCAAAATATACCTATTATTAAGGCCACCTTCATAAACAAATAATTATCATCGTCAGCTTCTATCACAAATTTATGTATGTCATCTTCTAAAAATATTGTTTTTAGAAGATACTTTTTTACTTTTTTACTTTTTTGTTTTACATCCTTCACTTTTCCTTTTTATAAATGCTAACAACTGGGTAAACTTACTTAAATCAATATTATCCTTAACTAATAAAGTACTCTTCAGCATAGAAAAGTGGGTCCAAAGACTACTCGGTTTTTCCTTTTCTGACTTGCCGGAAAAGTAAGCCATTAAAACTTTTTCTGATATGCAATGAACGTTTTTGTTTTCACACCAATCCTTAAAAATTGAGTACTCACGCTCATATTTCTTCTTTGATTTGTATGGTAACAAAGAATCTATAGCAGCATTTGCTGCTGTTTCTATTTCTGAGTCTGAACTGCACTCACTCATGTTGTCGAAATGTGTACACCATGCGCGTTTCCATTGTTCTCCTTGTTAAGAACAGTGTTGCCACTTAAAGGGGGAAAATGTGAATACTACATGAAAATTTTACTCTTAAATCTAACAAATTTTTACAAAGTGGATAAAACGTTGTACGATATTCGTGTCGTAACATCTAATTACAATACTCAATTGGTTACCAAACTCGGCCTAACGGCCTCGTTTGTCAATTTTCCAATCTCGTATTGTAATCAGATGTATTACGACACTAATATCGTAAATAACTATTTTCTCTTGTGTATCTCCTTTATTGGGAATAAAAGATATTACTCCCAATGATGGTTTTTAACGATGAAATTAATGTAGACTATCAAGTATGTAGTACTTCAAATATTTTCATTACCAATATACAATATCTTTATTTACGGTATTAACCCATTAGTTTCCAATTCATCATAATTCAGTTCTATAAAATTGAGGGGAAAGTAATAAAATTGTCTTAAGATGAATCTGCAGTGACGCTTGAGTATTCAAAAACCTTTCGTTCTTAGTTTGTACAACATCTTAGTTTATGTAAAAGTGCTCCGAAATGTTCTGGTCGGAGTTATCTTCGGACACCATTAAAATGGAGGATGATAACATAATAAAGACCCCAATATCTCTGTTATCCCTAGTTAGATCACTCTGATTTTAGTTTGAAATGAATGGTAATAAAGTATTCTTTAAAAATTTTGATGCCGTTTAGCCTCCGTAAATGAAAAATGCATAATATTGTTACGTTTCTAGGTGGTGAATTAAAAGTCTCGTATTATTTTAACAAAAACGTTAAGAAATATCTTAACACAATCACTGAAAACACTTGATTATTTATTTGCACTGCACTTCTCTTTAGTTATTTACACTACACTTCTCTTGATTATTTATTTACACTTCTCTTGATTTATTTACACTAATCTTCTCTTACACACTCGCACAGTCCTAAGCACTGGCCACAGTTCACTGCACTGATCACAGTTCGATGCACTTGGTCACAGTTCACGTCACCGACCACAGTACGATGCACTGACCACGGTTCACTTCACTGAGCACACTCACTGCACAGCTATTCACCGCGATGCACACACTTCACAGTTCAGCTTCCACTGCGGACTCAAGACTGACTCGCGGTCGCCGGCCGTCGCGTATTTATACTCGTCAAGACAATCCAGAACCATCCGGACACCGCGCACTTTCTGGAGTAATCCGCCGGCAGGTGATGCAACCCGTGCTCACCGGCAGCTCGTGGTAGCGCCGGCAAATGACGTAACCCGCGATCACAGGCTCGGGGTGGCGCCGGCGGATGATGCAATATTCGTTACAATATGTCCTATGAATAAAGGGAACAATTGTAAATAAAAGGTCAGATTCATTTATTTAGCAAAAAAATATGTCATTGTTCCCCAAGTTCCGAAAACGATTTAAAGATATTGAATAACAACGCCGGACAGGATCAATCAAACCGCTAAATCTAAAAAAAAAATATTTTGCATGTAAAGCCGTACCTATATTACAAACGTTTCTTTAACGCATGTGGAATTTTTAAAATAAAATTTCATCACAATTCAAGTTGGTGCGCGAAAACTTTTCCAAAATTCATTTGGAATGATCCATTTTGTTTCTGTAGAACAACTTTTCACTGCACATGTTGATAAATAACTGCACTTTAACCAAAAACGATTGATGACGAAAAAGTTTGGAAAGATAATTCTTAAATAATGTGTTAGAACCTGTCATTTCAAATAAAAAAAGCAAAAAGATAGAATCAGGAGTTGCAGAGATAGTAGTCTTCATGTTATCTTTAATGGTTTTCACCCGTTATCTTCTCAAGATAAACCTGATCACTATATTTAGCAGGCACCTTGCATACACTTAGAGGACATTAAGAACCCCATCAAAACAAATTCCATACTCGTGCGACGACACGTTCTGCTCTAACTAGTTTAGATGACTTACAATCCTTGTGTCTGATTTCAGTGATATCTCCATACACTTTAATCCCAATTTAATTGTTGTTTTCATTTTTTACATTCACGCGTTCCTTCTAGACACGCTTCACTGAAGATCCTTCAACACCATTACATTTTTCAGAGACGTTACTTCTATTACACAATTGTAGTTTCCTCTAATCCTCATTAGCCTCGAAAAATAGAATTAAACTGGAAAATGTTTTACATAATACTGTGACCATCCGTTTGCCGAGGTCTCGAAAACGGAGCACATCAATATTCAAGAATAAGATGAGCTGTTTGAACGCGCGCCAACGCGCATGAATACAATCCGAAAATGAAAACTACGAACTATATCCGTAAGGAGCGTCTCGGTAGAGTATGCGACACCGAGAGTCGGAGAAAGAAAGCTTTCTTTTCTGAAGTAACAGCTGGAGAGTGAGGACCTACCGATCACGAGAAGGCGGCACCTCGTACTGCTACGGACTTCAGGACTGCATCTACGATAAAACTCTTCAAGACATTCGAGGAGGTAATTATCATATTACAAGGCATTAAAACAATTCATCAGGAAAAGGATGAAAGTATAAGTGACGCATTTAAAATCTTTGTAAGAGAGAGAGTGTGAATAGCATGAAACTAACGAGGCCATTCATTTCTTTTCTTTGCAGTTTTTTTTATTTTTATATTTATTCTTCTTATACGATAGACTCAGTTGTCGTATTGTAGATTCTTTTAAATATGGAATTAAAAGCTAGTTACATTCTATAAAAGAATACGAAAAGAGTATCAACGGAAAACGAGACGGAGGCCACATCGTGAGTTGAACAACGGTATTGGAAAGGGGCGACCGTGCGGTTCTGTAGAGGGCGGCTTTGCTCCCGACCGAGCTGCAAGGACAAGGACATCGAGCGACTGGAAGAGTCGACGCCGTAGATTTCTCTACCCCGTGAAAAGAAACAGTAAAGTCGTGCCAAACTGAACAATTTGTAGATATTAGAAGGAATAATTTGTTTCGGAAAGAAAGTATTAGTACAGGTTCTTTATACCGATATTCTGTAAAAAATAGAATCAATCTTTTCTTTCAAGAAAAACTTAGCTAATTGTAAAGTTGCAACTAGGGAATTTACGACTGGAATGATTAGGCAAAGTTTTAAGTATTCTTTGAAATTGATTTAAATGAGAGAAAGGAAACAGTGTAGTTAATTATTGAGAGTGTAAGTTGTTTTCTTTTTTTCAGCAAGACAAAATCCTTGTATATGTAAAGTGTTTTATGTTCATTGACTGTAACAGCAATTTAATTAGAATATACTTAAGTAAGTGGAAAGTGATTCGACTTGAGTTTCTGTGTAAATGCATTCAATCCACAACGGCCCACATGACCCTGATCCCCGCTATTCTAATTGTATTTTTTATTTTGCGCCCACCTTGAAAACCCATTCTGAGCTAGCCGGCGGAGGGTGGGTCGCAATACCTCCCAAAATCTGTCCTATATCAATACACAATATCCTATAAATGAAGCTATTCGTCCTCTCTCTTTTTCTCATTGTTTCACTTTCTACTTCCCAGTCCTTTTTCTTCTTCTATGTCCTCTCTCTCTCTCCTTTCACCTATTTCTCTCTCTCCTTTCCCTTTTCTCTCTTTCTTTCCTCATCCCTTATTCTTCTCTCCTTCTCTCTCTCTCTTCTCTCCCTCCCTCTCTCCTTCCCTCTCTTTACCTCTCGCTTTACTTCTCTTTCTTTACTGTTATATTATCAAGTATCTACCATCTCAAAAAACCAGTAAGAACATATTTAGTTACAATGTGCCCTTTTTAAAAGCAGATCCACGCCACTCCTCTCCCAGAATGTGGCTCCTTTCTGGAAGGGCCAAGCGCAGGGCGCCTTCTTGCGCCCGCAGGCGCCGCTCGCAGCAAAACTCACGCCGCCCACGCCGCCCCGGCCGGCAGGCACTAATTACCGACGCCAGCGGCGCTCGTGAAGCCTGATTAGGCCACGCCGCCGCCACCCCCCACCGCCCCACCCACACCTCCGCCTTAGCGCTCCTTCGCTTCCGCCTGGGCGTTCCCCCCCTCCCCCCCTCTCCCATCCCCCCCCCCCGTTGCCTTCCCTTTGCCACCAGCTTTGCCTGCGCCTTCACCCTCGCGGACCCGCCTCCACCCGCGTCTCCTCCTGGTCTTCGTTCTCACATTCGCCGTCGCGTCCGTTCTCTCCCACTCATTCCCATTCTTTGTGCTCCTCCTTTCCACTTCTCCTTCACCTCACGTTGCTTTCGTCCTCGTTTCACCTTTCCTCATCTCCTGACATCATCCCCGTCGTATCCCTCTCTGCCTCCCTGCCATCAGTCTGCCATAATTGCGCTCATCCTCTTTCCGTGAGGTGAACGCCACGACCCCTCGTTCATTTGCAACAGATACGACTGATCTCATTCAAGCAATAGAAATAAAATGTCATATTTCTATTATTGTTTATGAATATGAATATTTACTTTGCAATCCCTGAAATAATTGTACCTGAATTCTAGAAAATTTATTTTAACTTCAGAGATCTTTCGAATGCTCGTGGACATTTATGGCACTCGTCGCGGTATTCTTTGCGGCAGAATTCGACGTAGTTAGTGTCGAACGACGTAATTTATTCGTAGTTAGTGTCGAAAATTAGACGTCGTTCGGGTCTCACGGTTAGAGTCGCTGCGGGTGTACTGGCTTTGAGCTATATTCAAAAGGTTTATTTTGTCGATATTTCCCAGTATATTTTTCCGCAACTGAATTGTATTTACATCTTCCATGCACTATTAATTACGAAACGCCAGCCTCAACATCCGCCAGTAAACTATCATACCCCTTACATCAGCATAAACATTCAAAAAGAACGACCACATAGTTGTATCTTTTTAATTTTACTCCCATAGGATTTCCTTTAGTGATAGGATTTTTAGACGATGTGATTCTCAAGCAATGGATTTGTTGCAAGCCCTTTGTGGAGGAAATCTACTTTAGAGACAAGCAGTGTGGCGTATTTCGAGCTTCTTATCACGTTTACCGAGTCGTTCACATCTGGAACCGCCATCTCTATCACCCTGCTCATTTCTTGCTACCCTCTGCACCGTTTCTACCACCTCCTGCGCCTCGGTTTCTGCGCTGCCTGCAGAGTTCGCCCTCGGCTGCGCCGAAAAACAGAGCTTGCCTCGCGCGCCCCCGAAGGCCTCTCCGTTTCGGCCCGAGGCCGGCACCTGGACGCGCGTGCGCGGTTTGCGACACAACAGCAAAACGTTCGGCCTGTCGAGCAGAAGTGGGGCTGCATACCTCGTGTTAGACGAGGTAACTTTCCGTGTTGTTAAAAGTTGGTTATTGAAAGTGATTTCAGTGAGATTCCTAATTTACTTATTCCTAATTTCGTTAGATTAGTATCGTCGTAGATCTTAGTATCGTTAAATTGTATCACGCCATCCTTGCCGAGTTTTTATGACAGCCGACATAATCGACATGTTTCGAAAATAGTATTATAGAAATGGTATTTGTATAGAGCGTCAGAAATGTGAGTATTCGCCTATGTAATTGAATGAGAAATATAGTATTGGAGGGCCGTAGAAACTTGCTTATGAAGCATTTCTACTGTCAAAAGTAAAAAGTGAAGCATTTTCGGACGCAATTTGATTCGTACCCTCTTGGATTGAACCCATTTTCTTTGGTCGTAGATGAGATATTACGGAATCCCATAACGGTTAGTAAGGATCCAAGAAAGAGTCAACCAGAAAGTTTTTAATAACATATTTAACATAATTAACTTAGTATACTAAACCCGACATATTCAATGGCACCACGTACGAGTATAATAGATTGGATACGTGAAAATTTAATTCGGCGCCAACTTGTTTACTGTTAACGTAAACTTGTATTCGTCTGTCCGTCTCTAGACAAATTAGCGCCTAAACCGTTCAGATCATTTTCTCCCAAAATTGATGTGTTCTGATCCATTTGAACGAAATCGAGGCTCTGCGAGTTTGAAACGGATATTTTGATTTTGGGGAATAGTTTATTTGAAGAGACAACATTTAGAAAATTTTCTCAAAAATGGTTATTTTATTAAACATTGTACGAGATAGCGTAAATGGCGCTTCAAAAGGTACCGTTTTACTTTTCGTTAATTTACTTTTTTGAAAATTAAAATTCTTTTATGTTAAATTAAAAAAAAAAATTTTTTAAAATTTTTTTTAAACTTGAAATAAAAACAGCGTCTTTAAATAAGGAATTAAATTGGTTTTCCGAAAATATAAGTAATTGTAGCGTAATTTTTCGTGAAATAGAGGCAATTTTTAAACAATTATTTTCTCAAAAAGACTCTAAATTACTTGGTGCTGTTTGGTAAAAATTGGTGCTGCTCCGATTTTTGGCAAACCCACGGAATATTGCGATAAATTAACATTGCAAAAGTACCAAATTGATAATATTCTTTCCTCAATAAAATTCGAAGTAAAATATACAAGAAATCGTGTTTACAATATTTTGAAAAAAAAAAAAAAAAAACAACCAGTAGTTTTCGCGTATTTTGTGCTTCAAGTTGGAATTAACAATTTTTGTTTTTCAAAAACAACTCAAAATTTTTTATTCAAATTTCTTTCTCAGATAGAGCAAATTTTGCTTGAAATCGCCACAGGACTACATTAAACTCTCTGAATTTTCGAAAATCGCAAATGTTAGAAATAATGGGACAACGTGTGTGCTGTCCCAATGTCCCATTATTATGGGACAACGTGTGTGCTGTGGAAGCCACTAGTTACTCAGTGTTCTACGCTCACTGAATATTCATACATAAGTGCATATTTTCCATTTTTATACCAAGAACGTCCGAGGAAAAAATAATATTAATAATTATTAAATGAAAGTGTAATTGATATTTACACAATTGTTAACATTGGGATTGGTTTTCTTCGAAATGGTTCTCTCATGATTTTATCTCGACTCTCCTTTTCAAGGAATAATTTCATTAATTTCAAGCTAATCCTATTTAATCCATCCCATTTATGTGATAACATTGCGGCGCTGTGCACGCACCTTCTTTATTAATTGAATGCAAAGAGAAATTCTAAATCAAGCTGAAGGATCATGCAGCTCCATCCACGCTGTTCATCCCGGCAGAGAAAAGAGTACTCGAGAGGGGCCTGGAGAGGTGAAGGCGCTGAATTTACATCATATTGGAAGTGCGTAGTCGCGAGCAAAATTTCCCATCCGCACCTCTGTCATCGTCAATCACTCGCATTCGGTCGCCGTGACTGATGAACGGCTGCTGATGGCTGATGGCTGGCCGCGGACACGGGGAGCCGCCCCTAATCACCGCGAGGGCCCAAGGGCTGGCGGGGATGGTCCCGCCACAAAGGGCTGTCGAGGGCGCGCGCTGCGCTTCACAGCGCCCTCGACCAACACCCCTCCTGGCCACCCTCCCTCCACGCCGCGCAGCGCGTTCTTCATCTATCATCATAACGCCCGCGCCCTGGTGGCGCGTTTATGAACTGCGACCGCAACTTCTGTACCGGGTTGCTCTCGCTAATTACAGCGTGAATATTTCAAATTAAGCCATTTCTCATCCCCCCAGAAAAAAACGTGAAAAATTGTAATAGCGGTTTTATTTATGAAGCTACTTTCTAAAGAACATTTATAATTATCCACGTGTACATTCTTCGTAATTTTTCTTAAGGGGAGACTCCAAAAATTTCCTTTTTATGATGTAATTGGGTGAAAGTCGCTTGCTCAGTTCCAGAGTATTATTTTTGACTTCATCGCAAGGTTTTGGAGGTTACGGAAGTTTCGCGGCCGTGTCCTACTTAATTAGTTCACGAAACATTAATTAGTTGTGCTGTTGCTCCTCGATCTCTGGTCTCTTTTCGAAATGAGTTTCGTGCGGCGCCGCCACGAGCGTGCCTCTCGCCCCATCAAAGAGATCTGAACCTCCGCACTGAATGATTGATGTCCCTAAATAATCAGGAGTTGGAAGAGGACTCGAAGAAGAACAGAGCTCTGTTAGGGACCTTTATCACGCAACGCTTTTGAATCAGAGGTCAATTGAATCGAGATCAACGCGACACTCTGCGGAAATGAAAGGTTGCTTTGATCTTGGTCTTCGTGGTGGAGAGGGGCAGTGCAGATCGGCTTTCAGCTTCTGCAATTCTACAGAGTTCGATGGCTCTTGTTCAATTGTTCTAGATACTGTTTATTTAACATTTGAGTAATGAGATTCGGTTTCGTTGACTTATAGCTTTGTCCAATTTTTTTCCAGCAGTGAACAGGTTGTATTTGTGAATATTGTTGATTTTGAACATTATCAAATTCCCTCTCATCGTTAAATTATCAATATTATTATTGTAATATTTGTATATATTAAAAATTAGAATTAGAATTGTTTTATAGTTTGGTTAATAAATTCATTTTAATCACAAATACTACTAAATAATACTAGACGTTTGACGGAACTAAATCTGTATTTTTGCAAACATCAATACCTGAATCACAAAGGAAGGACACATTACTACGAAAGCAACGTTATTAGTTCCTTCATGGATATTTGATGCAGTAATCATAGCTGAGGAATGTATAGCAAATTATTGTAAGAAAATCGTTTTCCAAATGAGACGGAATTTCCGAGCTGACTATTCAAAGGTTGTTTGTAAATATCTCTGTGAACATCAAAAGTATGTCCTAAAAAGTTCGGTTCATCATTTGTCATTTTTGCATTATTTAATCAGTGTCCCTCCAATACATTGAATTGGAGCTCTACAGAGAAAATGTCCGCAAATGTTAGCTAAACAACCCTGTACTCCATTTACGAGGAAGTAGTACACTGTGAATTAATATCGACAACGGTTTCGTGGAATTCTCGTGTTCGCCATGTCCCATTACATTGGCCTTGTCGGGTTCTGCGATGAGTGGGATGTTCGCGAAGAGAAGATTGGCAGCTACGAACGTGAGACCAAGAGCAAAGAAAAAGTGCCAGGGAGGTGAACAAAATCTGAGACAAAGCTTAAAGGACTTACTGCACGGAAGCTACGACAGGATTTCACACTAATTTCTAAGCCTTACGGACACATGTGGGAATGATTGATTTTTATTTATTAGTTACTACTTCCGAACGCATAAATTGCTATGGTTAGTAGTTCCGTGGGTGTCGGGAGTGTAATGCCTGGAAGTGGGAGTATCTTTCCACCATCGGAACATGAGATCCGGTGCCGACGTACACGACTTATTCCAGATATCGCACCAGCGCAGCTACGAAAATAGATTAACATTGAGCACAAAGCATTTATCCAAACAATTTGCGGACCTATAGAAAAACCGGACCTTTTATTTGTATTGCTTGAATGAAATTAGTCATTCAACGGCGGGGCGGGCAGGCGAGCGGGCGGCGGGCTGGCGAGGCTGCTGGATAGCGTAGAGCGGCGGCGAGCGCGACAGAAGCAGGCGAGGCGGTGTCTGGCTCTTTGCAACGGCAGCCATCCGCCCTCGCTCTCCTTGCATTGCCGCTCTCCTTCGCGCCGAGATCACAATCTTGTTTACGTACCGGCTCAGCGCCCCCTCCCCATCACCAACTCGGCCTTTGCTGTCGCGGCTTCTGCCGCTGCTACTTATGTGCGTCTGTAGCCGCCGCTGCTTTCGTCACTGACGGCGAACATTGGGGTGCAGGACTGGTACGAAGCAATAATTCCTAGATATATTTGTTGCTTCCAAAAATGATTAGAATTTTTTTTAAAAAAATCTTTATTTTTTCATTTTAATTAGTCCTTTACTTCTCATCACGTAATTAGACGCATTATTCGTAATGATTTTTAACACCCCTGACGTTATGCAAACTTAATATTTGAATAACATCTTTATTCATGAAATTTCATCATCAGTGATATGTAGTTGTAAATATGATCAACCGGTATATATATTGTTAATACCGGAATGTGATTTTTATAGTGATAAGTTATATTCCCTAGTAGGCAGAAGGAAAGTTTCAAAATTTTCTCTCATTTGTGATATTTCTTTTTTTTTTAATTCTAACTAGCCTTGCGTGAGGGGAGTGGGGAAAGGCGATGGTGTACGTTTCGTAGCATCGTGTGGGTCTATCACGTATGTTTTTCTGATTTAAACGAGTGACGTGTAAATGGCATATATGAATACTCGCATCAATAAAATAGTTTCTTTTTGAAGGTGCATTTCATTTAGAGTGTACAGAATAGGGAAATGTTAGTACTAGACCAGGCAAATATTCGTGTTGAACCGCTAGTATACGTACAATAAGATAACATGAAGCTTTGGAAATACAAGACGCGATTACTTCTAAATTCCTCTAAAACCTCGATTTGGTTTCCAGCTCCGCGGAACTCCGATGTTTCTAATACATCTCTTCGGTCATTACTCTCTAGGAATGTTTCTAAACATCTTGTTCCCGCATCTTAGATATTTAAAGACGTGTTTTATTTGTGAAATTAAAAACTTCGTTAGCAAGTCGCATTTCTCCACTACCTATAAATGTATTTTTTTCTTTAAATGTCTTCTCAAATGTATTGAGAAACGGTAAAAAAGTATGGTGCTAGTACTATTTTTAGCGAACTCTGGTATTTTCGAAAATTGCAATAAGTTAACTCGAGTTCGAGTCTCGGAAAAATGCTTGCTGGTTGAAAACACTTTTGCAGGTTTATGTAGAATTTTAATATTTCTGAGTACTTAGAAAAAATGCTAGAAAGTATGTGTCGTTGTAGTGTCACAAATTATCTTTCGTTGCGTCTGAAATCTCCCTTCCTTTTCGTATTTTTCACTGCCTTTCACTGCTTTTTCATCAGCCTTTGCTGCTTCTCTGCCTAGTCTTTGGCTTTTTCTTGAAGGTGTCGCTTTGCTTTTGTGTCTTTGGACCCCTGCACTCCGCCCCCGCCGCCGCCGTCGCCTGCGTCGCCACTTTACACTGGCGCCTGCCGCTGAGAGCTCTCACGACCATCGGAGAACGAGGCCGGCGACTTTATCCAATCTGCCACCACCTCCGCGTTTGCTCTCGTCGCGTCTCCCACGAGCGGTGCAGCCTGCGCTGCTCTCCGCAACTAAAAGCAACTCTATGCGTGAAAACGTATTCGCGAAATCGATGATAGGGCAATGACTTACATTGGGTAACTTGCAAGAAACGTGCGATTTTACATAGATTATATGTCATTATTCAGATTGTCGTGGTACTAATACTCCTTTTTTTCCCAAAAAAATGGAGATTTCTGGGTTTGAGCTAGCCTATTCGTGTATTCACGAGACTCAAATCATCTCAACAGGCACTGGAAAGTGTTGCATTAAAGACACCGAAAGATGACATGACTGCAACCTAACATCTTTTTATATTCGTCGTCGAAGTACAAGAATAATTTTTGGAAAGAAAATTTTAGGGACTAGCAATAAATGAATTAAGAAAAAATGTGTAGTGTATCAAGATTTTAATAACTTATATATTTTTTTCTGCTTTCAATATATTTTCTTTTAATTAATACTAAAAATAATTTAATTTCACATTATCTATGTAATGTTTCTAGTTTGTGGCGATGATAATAGTAGATTCAATTATATTATTATGATGATCCACCCCAGGATTGGATCTTCATATTAATGTACCGATATGATGATCTTTGAATGTGGATGAAATTTTAAAGTGGATAAATGAAAATGAAGAGGTCGTCTGGAGACAAGACCATGAGCCGGCGACTGATCAGTAGTTGAAATCAAGATCCTTTTTTTTTAACGAAAAGTACGGGTTGATAATAATGTTTTCTAATATAAAGCTACAAAAATCTAGTAATAAATTACAAGATGTGTAGAAAACTCAAGACATTATTCCTACATATTCTCAACGTTGCTTTATCGCGCAAGAAAATATTCTCCGCAAACTCTAATAGATAAGTTCTTGTAAAAAGCTCAGTGTGTTGTAACTATTGAACAAAACTATGCGTATTTAATTATTTGAAATCAAGATATTTACGAAAATGTTGGTTAAATGTTAATATTTAACATAACGTAATTGTTACTTTTAAGTCATGAATGTGCAATTCTTTGTGTTATGATTATGTATGTTATATCTTAGAAAAGAGGTCGATGAAGTAAACAATTCTTTTCAAAAGGATTGAAAGATTGAAAATCCCCAATCTAACCTCATTATTTTATTAAAACCACCTTAGTTTTGAAATAAAATGAAGAAGAATATGCGAAATTAATACTGACATTCTTAAGTCTATACTTCCGTTTAAGGGAGTCCTAGTTTAACCTAAAATATAATAGAATCTGGAACATTCTTTCTGTGGGTCAAACAAGATCAATAAATAAAACCAAACTCTAATGGAAGTGATAAAAAGTAGATTTTTATTCAATATAACAATAACTAAGGTGTGAAAGTTTCTTATTACTATCAATTTCGTCTAAAAGCAAGAGACCTGGTATTCCCCTTTCACCGTTGTTCATAAACGAGGTTTTGTTGCCTCCATCTGCCCTTTGCCATAAAGAGCGCGGGGTTTTGTATCGTCTTTGCGAGCAGATTGGCCCACTTCCCCTTGAAACCCACCTCGCGTCATTCGATACTTTGACAGAGGAAGACGTGGGCACTTCTCAAGGAGAAGCCGAGAATAAAAGGCACGCACACAAAGTGCTGAACAAACCGACAATGAAATGATGGTGAATGATGAAAGGACTCTCCGCAAGTGGGTGATTGGGGACTGAATGAAATAATGTTTAAAATGTAGAGTATGTAATTATTTTTGAATATAAAAAAATATTTAAAACATCGATGATATTTAGATACATACAAAATTTTGCATTTCGCTCCATAACTTAAAATATACAACAGCAAGTCGTGATTTCTGAAACCTTCAATTCAATTCAATGATGGGAGCTCAAGAGGATTCTGGAGCTCAATTCTGGAGATCAATTCTGGAGCTCAAGAAAACGTGCGCCGATTGTAATTCTCCCCCAAACGCCACATTGAGGTTTTGTGATGAAAATAAATCAAATGATAAATTGTACCTGAGTAATGAAAAATATAAATTTAATAAGAGATTGGAGAAGAGAGAATCTAACAAAAGAATGAATTAATGTTTTTTCTACATCAGCTGACCAAATAATAATCTTCACAACGATTTTCCTAGAAAAAAGCACGCCTCAGCACTTTTAATTTGAGCTAAAAATAAAATGACCATAATATGTACTACATTTAAGAAGGGAAATTGGTTTGTTTGCAGGAAACCTACGGATGTTGTGTGGAGCTACCGTGGCTGGCGCAGAAGCGCTCCAGTGAATCCTTGCGGATACCACGAGGTTTGTACTTTCTGTAAATTTCGTTTTCTACCATTAATTTTGTTTATTGAGTAACGTGTTGATTGGTACTGTTCACTTTCAAAGTAGTAGGAATAATTATTTAATAACAGACTCAAATCAGAATCTTGAAGGTATGTGTTCAAATATCCTATCAAACGCCTCTGTGTGTATCCTGTGCCTCGAAATGTTAATTTTACAGGAAGACTAGTCTACAAGAAAGTTGTGAGTGGAGATTTTGGATATTTCGATGCCGCAGACTGTGAAAGTCTCACAGTTATGAATTGCATTCGAAGTAACGCGGTAAATTGAAATTCCCTATATAGTTTTCGAGTAACTCCCCGAGTGTGCAGATGAGTGAATTTCCGTCACACATGGCTAGACCACTGCCCCTTGACCAATCGAGAAATATGAGGTGTCATTCGACGCGTCTCGGTCACATGGGAATTGTGAAATTATTTCAAGAACGCATTTTGACTTAGAAAGCAAAAATAGTTCTAGTGGAGTTGTTACGTAGTTTTATGTAAGATATCCAGAAATAATATGAATATGAAACACACTGAACTTTTGTGATTCTATCTTGACCGAAAATCTTTCTCACTTTCTCATAGTAGTACATTCTCTCCAAAGCTGTCATGGACATCCTACAACCAATGCTTGAGGATGATTAGTTTTCACAATTCGTATTAATATATCATCTTTTGAAAAAAAAATTCCAATCAACACTTTAAGTTTTTCTTCGCTGAGACACTAACAAATTTTCTCATTTAATTTTTAATGCCAGGCCCTTTCTTATATTAGGCCAGAAAAGAACTGCCTTTTGTAGATAAGATTTAATCAACACAATGCTGGTTTCATTAACCAACATTTATAGCTTGGAGATTGAGAGCGTGTTCACATTCATGCATGCTAAAAGGTCTCTAATCTTCAGTAATTTCCTCAACCCATTACTTGATTAGAACAAAATGACCTATTATTTTCTTGCAATGATCATAAAGGCTATCATCAAGTCAACGTAACATGCATCGAACCTGAACGTTTGGTTCATAATTACCCTTTTTAAAGGCTCAATTACCTAATGTTCTTGCACGTCAATACACTTCGAATTATGTCTTAATAACATCAACTATTATGACAGTGTATCACCAAGAAATGATTTGCAGTTAATTCCAGAACCGCAATTACATTTATGAGAGATCAAGTGAACTTAGTACGTTGGTACATGGAAGATTCGTTTTCTCGCAATACTTCATGAGTCACAGTTATCAAATTTTGGCGCGTATTTTCATCTCGACGCGACGCGATAAATCTTTATCATTTATTTATGGCATTCTATTGACTGAAAATGAAAATCAGTTCAAACATTTACAACACTTCAGCCAGTCTCAAGACAATCAACAGACCAACCATTCCTCAACACACTGTCTGGCGAGAGTAAGAAATAGAGGAACTTAGAAGAAGACAAAATCATGGAGCGGTCGCATTATTAAAAAAGGCTTTCTATCTTATGAGAGCTTTAGCCCCCTTCTTTTTTTCTAGCTTTTTCTAGGGCTTTTATCCTGCCGACAGCCAGTTACCATTTTTCGTTCCGATAGAACGCTTATTCGACCATACACTACACGCCAATACACACGGGCTTCTCCTATCTGAGGTCAACAGAATGCGAGGCCCTCCGCGACAACACACACGAGAGACAAGGAACAAATAATCGTGCCCAAGGTGGGATTAGCACCCGCGATCCTTCGGGCCGAACCACTGAGTCGGCTGTGGGGCTGCAGTTACGCAACGGCATTGTTTCTTGAACGCGAAGTACTAGTCGGAATATACATTTTTTTCGAATTTGCATTCAACTTTTTCTGTAATGAACATTGTCTGCATTGAAATAGCAAACGTCTTACGGTTGATTTTCGAATTAACTGTGATTATTTAACCAAGAGAAGAAATAAGCCGAGAACTTTTTATCTCAAAAAGACAATACACCGTAACTTAGCAATATTTTCTGGCTATGCAGCCACAGCTTTTGCCACAAAGCATTTTAATTGGGATAATTCGCCCGTTTAGAATGCTGTAACATCTCCGCTTTAACGTCGTCGGGAGAATCCGGAGCAGTTTCTCTGCGAGATGCACCGCGCGGAAAACGACGTTAGAGAGCGCAGAGAGCGTGGAGAGCGCGGTGCTGGGAACGACGCACGCCGTACACTCGTTTGCATCTTACTTGATGCACTGCCAAGTACTCTACTTAAAACGGTTTTGCAGAGGTTGGTTCCCATTCTTCGTGCACACAAGTGGTTTTCATCTCGACGTTTATCACCCTTTAGTGTGTCACTTTCTTTTTATGAACGACTCCAATTTTGTGAACATTTCTAAATTCTATCCTGAGGGTTATTATTTGAATTTTTATATCTTGAAAAGTGAGAGTGTCGTAATCAAAATAAAGAATATTGTGAAATTTTGAACGTGAAAATAGTGTTGTACTAGACTTTTTTTTATGATATTGGTTGTGTGCTGTTCATTCCATGTATAAATAGATTTGCTAAAACACTTACTGTTATTTTATCAACTTTTTTCTCTGCACGTTGAAATAATCTTTAGATAATTAAAAGTTAATTAAAATCTTGGCTAAATGGACAAAAATTTTTTACTCCTCTTTGAAATAATGGACTGTAGCCCATTTCTTTAGAATGTGATATTTATATTTTTATTGCAAAAATGTACGTTGTCCTGAAATCTAAAGATCGCTTCTCTTTTGCCTTAATTTAGCATATAAGGAGCCGATATACTTTACTTATTGATGTTGTACATGATTGTGCACGTCATTAAATATTAAGTATATTTTAGTAGATAAAGAATGGAAGCAGAATAAAATAAATTGCAAACACGGACAAGGACAATGCCTTGATTCCATTACTTTTTCCATTTCAACAATTTTTATTGGTTAATTACTCTATTTTCAAAGACGTCAATACCGTTCAGACTTCGAGAAATGCATTGGGAATGCCGATGGTGTAGTGCGGGAGTGTACGCACTTTCAAGTGACAATATCACCCAGGCTGCACTACAATGCAGAAGAAAGTCGAGCGCCACATCCTGCGGACCAACTGGCAGCAAGACACGGTGCGGAACGAGCCACAACTAGTGTTACATTGAATAGGTAGGCCTTTTTGGCGCAAAACAAGGGAAACTTCAGACTTGTAGACCATCACTACCAGAGAATTCTGAGCCCTGTATAATTCAAACATTAAAAAAATAACTTATGAATGAAGCTAATGAATAGTGAAAAAATTGTTTCACTGTCGACAAATCTCTAAAGAACCAGGAACGACCGGAAAATTTAATTAAAACTTAGAGGTGTCAAAACTACTCTGCAATGCGCATGAGAACGGGATACCCTCTGTAAATACGATGGTAATAGGTCAGTTGAGATATGATGATTCTGAGGGAGTTTAAGGAATGTTCATGAAGAAACAGAATCTGAAACAAATGTTGTGAAACAGAAGAAGTGGACCAAGAAGAAAATGAGAAGGTATAACGATGAGTAGTCGACATCGGTTTCGACCCCTTGGGGCCGATGAACTTTTAAAGGAAGTTCATGATGATTGAGTCGGATGGGGGCCAATTGTCAAATATGCACCGGCAAGATATTATTGATAATAAAAATATGAATGAAGTTGTTAGTAATTTCTTTCTTTCTTCAAAGGTTAAACCTTGGAAGCAAACTTGCTTTTATTTTATCTTAAAACAAATATAATTATTCAATTCGTTTTTGCTCATACTCCTTCATTGTTATAAAGTCATTTATGGTAAGTTATTTGTATTATAAGTATTTTATAAGCTTATCATTGTAACAGAATGTCAAGGGGATTAATGAAAGAAAAATGTTAGTAATCCCTGTTCGAGATCATCTACATTGAATATCTTCCTTTTTTCCTCTGCTGGTCCCCAGTTTCCAGAGGCTCCTAGATTTCACCATCGGAGTCCCTTGCTTGAATCCGGACGACGGAGGGAGGGCGAGGGCGTGGGAGACTGCGTGGGAGAGGAACGGGGCAGATGGAGGTGACCTTGCGTTGCGCAGAAAGAGCGGGCGGCGGTGGGGAAGAGATAGAATGGATGCTCAGAAGATGACGGTGGCTCCGCCTTTCAAGTATCACATTTCACGATTCGTAGTCTATTGCTTCCCATATCTTTCCTAATGGTCAATTGAATGTGACGAGATTAATAATGTAAGACAAACAACTTAGAAAAATGTATTTACCATTAGAATTAGTACACATATTCTTTTGGTTATTGAGAGCATTAGTTGTATATGGAGTGTTGTAGTAGTTTAAGTGTGCATATTTTACGAAATTGAAAATGTATAATTGCCTATATTTCGTAATCTTCAAACTGAAATAAATATGTTTAAATGAAAACGACATCAAAATTTTCAGTGAGGATTAAGATTTATTTGGAGGTGACCATTTTTAATTAAAAAATCAAAACGTCAGTAAGTACTTAAAACATTATCGAAAATCCTTTATTGACGATTGTTCCTTTCTTTTGTGCTTTTGCTTCTTAATTCGAATGGTATTCAAAGATAATAAAATAACACCTGATGAAATTGGCTGAACTTCAGATGAAATTAGTTATAACATCACCAGTATATGTTACTTGATCTTTTTTCTTTTGACTATCAAGTCAAATAGTTATAGATTACAAAGGACTATCGCTGTGCCAAATCTGTTTGTGCTGCTAGGTAGAACAACATCAATAAGAATCATCTTCCAGGGAATTTCAATTAAATAAAACGAGACAGGAAAGTTATTTCGAAAGAATGGACGAAGTGATGAAATCCTAATGAAATGATAAACTTTTACTTTTCTTCTAATCTTGAAACGTCAGCTTCGAAGAATGTTCAGTTTTGAAAACTATTAAAAAACTTGTTTTTTTACGTTGCCCTCATTATTGACTATTGTAATTGAATAATAATTATACCATAGAAAAATAATTATTGATTGGCATCCCTTATGCGTTTCTCGCCTACTAATACGAATTAGCCAAAACCTTTAGACATAATGGAGAACTTTTGCACTAGTCACTCCGGCTGCAAAGTCGAAAAGCAGGTCATTTCAGAAAGAAGCATATAAAGCCTATTCAACATTACAGTATTTGTAGATTGCAATTTTCTTTTTGTCTGTGTTTCAATTTCGATGACGCATGCTATATCGAGCACTTATGAACCTCATCTTAAAGACGGTCCAAATTTCTCTGTGCTCATCTTGCTTCTAGAAGAGACCTATAACACCCCAACGCAGAAGGGCACTGCAATAACTCTTAACAACTCTTGAGCAGGTGGCGACCGGGCGGTGGGAAGGGCTGTGGCAGCGGTCGAATCGAGAGGGCACCGACCGCGAAGGGCGCCCGCGAAGGGGAATGGAAGGGCGGAAATACGAACCCGCCCTTCCTGTAAATCTCCTTTCGTGTCACGTCCTTTATCCAGGGCGGGCGCGGCCGTATTCGCGAATTTTTAGGGTTTTGTGCGCGCGTGTGAACGGAATGCAGCAGGCCGTGAAGGAGAGCTACTGAGGGCTGCGTGCGGATCATGTATACGAAATTTCTGGGTCCGTCTCGAGCGTGCCCCGGTCTCAAATGTTGTTGTTCTTTCCTTTTAAGGCATGATTGCTCCTGAATATTGCATGGTAATGTGGGTCTTATACTGAATTTTATGCAGTGCAGTTATTGTGAGTGTTGGAGATTTGGGGAACTCGAACGCTTTATTGCTTGCTTTGAAATGAGACTGTTTTTCGGAGTTCTTTTGCTGGAAAGTGCATGCACACTTAGAGTTCTGAAACATGGAAATCTGCGTTTTGTATCTGCCGTTGGAACGTCAAAAATCTTCAACTGGCGCAACCATTATCTGTGACGGTATAATTACAAACACGTGACGGTTAGCAAAACAAATATTTTATATTGTATTAAAAAGAAAGTTCAAATTAATGATATTTGTTTTCCTCAGAGTTATTTTTCATCATTGTAAATAAAAAGAGGCATTGAGAACCACAAGCACATTTTTCCAATTGGGGGAGCATGAAACCATGATTACACACTTAATATACCTAAAATGTTCTAAAACTCTTGCACAAAATATTTTTCGAGTGAGTAGAAGATAATTGTATAAACTGCCTTTACATATTCAACAATGTGAACAACTTAAAAAAACATTTTAAAGAAGTAATCGCGGAACCTATATACACACGCGCACAATGTCACTGAAAAGATGGTACATTCATTAGGTGCCAACCAAGGCCGAGTTACATTTTCATAGTGCAAAACCTGCCCGGTGTGTTTTAAAATGATGACAGCATTAACTGAAAATAGAGTGAATCTGATTTCGTGTGTGTATTGTGTCACAATGTAATACAGTTCACAATTATTGATAGAGCGAATCCATGCCCTGTTAAAATTCGACCGGTCGGCATTTCATCTGTTGGTGACTATTTATTCCGCAGTCGCGACCAAACTTGTTCGACTTTTTTTATTCGGCACGAGTGTTTCTTCATGTCATTAAAAGTTATTCTATCAGAAAAAGCTATGTGTAATAATTTTTTGACATGAAGGCGAGTTCCACTGTGTATAAAAACGATTAGGTGTAGTAATGTTCTTATTACAACTTTCAAAAATAGCTTTTCATCAAAGTACAACTATCTTCCACCTACTTCAAAACATCTTTCTATTCCTTATAAAATGTAACAGAGAGAAATCGATTTGATAATGAGTTCATTGTCCCCGTGATTTCCTCGTCGTGAGTGACGATGACGACTCTCAGGCAGCCTGCAGAAATCTCGAGCTGACAATGCCCGTTCGTCACAACGACAGGGGGCGGCGAGGGGAGCGGCGACGATAAACTGCAGTAACGGCCGGGGAGCGCTGGGCAGTGACGTCTCCCGCCGGAAATGACGCCGCAGCCCATCGCGATGGGGCGACGCCTTATCTCGACGCGCCAGCAGTCTGTCGCGCGCCATTCACACGCCGCCACAAGGTGTCAAAACAACACCCGCCGCCTGCATGCTTCGCCGAACCCGCCCGGCACACCCTCGCCGGCTTCTGGACCTCTCCTGCGCGAGTCGGCACTGTTCCTCGCGTTTCGCACCCCCCCCTCCACACCCATACGCCCATCGAACCAATCGCAGGCCCCGTACCCGCACAACCCCCAGCTGCATACCCTCTAAACCTTGCACGCAACCACACTTCCGCCAGATACATCAAGCCGCACACCCCTTCGGCTGCACACACTGCACAGTTGCACACCATTCGCACACCCAGCCGAACATCCCTCCAGCTACCCCCCCCCAGCCACACACCCCTCCACCCCACCTCAGACACCCCTGCCAGACACCCCTCCTCCAGACATCCCTCCTCCAGACGTCCCTCCTCCAGACATCCCTCCTCCAGACATCCCTCCTCCAGACATTCCTTCTCCAGACATCCCTCCTCCAGACATTCCTCCTCCAGACATCCCTCCTCCAGACGTCCTCCTCCAGACATCCTCCTCCAGATATCCCTCCTCCAGACATCCCTCCTCCAGACATTCCTCCTCCAGACATCCTCTTCCAAACATCCTCCTCCAGACATCCACCTCCAGGCATCCTCCTCCAGGCATCCTCCTTCAGACATCCTCCTCCAGACATCCTCCTCCAGACATCCTCCTCCAGACATCCCTCCTCCAGACATCCTCCTCTAGACATCCCTCCTCCTGACACCCTCCTCCAGGCATCCCTCCTCCAGACATCCCTCCTCCAGACATCCCTCCTCCAGACATCCCTCCCTAGACATCCTCCTCCTGACATCCCTCCTCCAGGCATCCTCCTCCAGACATCCCTCCTCCAGACATCCTCCTCCAGACATCCTCCTCCAGACATCCTCCTCCAGACATCCCTCCTCCAGACATCCCTCCTCCAGACGTCCCTCCTCCAGAATTCTCCTCCAGACATCCTCCTCCAGACATCCCTCCTCCAGACATTCTCCTGCAGACATTCCTCCTCCAGACGTCCTCCTCCAGACATCCTCCTCCAGACATCCTCTCCTCCAGACGTCCTCTCCTCCAGACATCCTCCTCCAGATATCCTCTCCTCCAGACATCCCTCCTCCAGACATTCTCCTCCAGACATCCTCTTCCAAACATCCTCCTCCAGACATCCCTCCTCAGACATTCCTCCTGCAGACATTCCTCCTCCAGACGTCCCTCCTCCAGACATCCTCCTCCAGACATCCCTCTCCAGACGTCCCTCCTCCAGACATCCTCCTCCAGACATCCTCCTCCAGACATCCTCCTCCAGACATTCCTCCTCCAGACGTCCTTCCTCCAGACATCCTCCTCCAGACATCCTCCTCCAGACGTCCTCCTCCAGACATCCTCCTCCAGATATCCTCCTCCAGACATCCCTCCTCCAGACATTCCTCCTCCAGACATCCCTCCTCCAGACATCCCCCTTCAGACATCCTCCTCCAGACATCCCTCCTCCAGACATCCCTCCTCCAGACATCCCTCCTCCAGACATCCCTCCTCTAGACATCCCTCCTCCTGACATCCCTCCTCCAGGCATCCCTCCTCCAGACATCCCTCCTCCAGACATCCTCCTCCAGACATTCCTCCTCCAGACATCCCTCCTCCAGACATCCCTCCTCCAGATATCCCTCCTCCAGACATCCCTCCTCCAGACATCCCTCCTCCAGACATTCCTCCTCCAGACATCCCTCCTCCAGACATCCTCCTCCAGACATCCTCCTCCAGACATCCCTCCTCCAGACATCCTCCTTCAGACATCCCTCCTCCAGACATCCTCCTCCAGACATCCCTCCTCCAGACATTCCTCCTCCAGACATCCCTCCTCTAGACATCCCTCCTCCTGACATCCCTCCTCCAGTCGCACCTCCTCCAGACATCCCTCCTCCAGACATCCCTCCTCCAGATATCCTCCTCCAGACATCCCTCCTCCAGGCATCCCCCCTCCAGACATCCCTCCTCCAAAATCCTCCTCCAGACATCCCACCTCCAGGCATCCCTCCTCCAGGCATTCCTCCTCCAGACATCCCTCCTCCAGGCATCCCTCCTCCAGGCATCCCTCCTCCAGACATCGCTCCTCCACGTACACGTCTTCAATTGCACATTCCTCCAACTGCACTCCCCAGTCACGCACCCACACATTTAGTGGATCATCAGCCAACCCCATACACATCCAACCACACACTTGCCTAATCCCACACGCATTCCACTGCATACCCTTTCAGTCCCAAATCCATTGAGCCCCACGTCCATTAAATCTCACACTAATTGAACCGCACTTCATTTCTGGTACATGCTCAGGCCATTCAGATCACGCAATCGCATTCCTGGGGAATAAAATACTTCATACACATCTTTCGTCTACAGTGAGTTAGAATGTCTTTCTAGGAAATGAATAAACACTTATGGTGGCCCAATTGGTGCACGTGGCATAATAATCCTGATTAATTCTGAATTTCAGAGACAAGGATTTTCACTCAGTACGAAATCGACATTATGAAGAAAAAGAAAACCATAATTGTAAATTAGGTGGCTTAATTGAGATAATCAAAATCATTAATTCATTACTTTGTGAGAAAGCCATATGACATCCCGCTGGTTACTTTTACACTCACATATCGTCACGAATAAGTCACCAATGAGAAAGAGAAGAAATAGAAAATACATGTTAAGATCTTTCAAACCAGCCAATGGCATCTCTACCGTTATCTTCTGTGTGTTCATTTCATCACCTACCCTTTTTGTAAATAGAGTATCCAGTTCAAACATACAACCCAGTTCTCGAGTTTCACAGAGAGTTCATCCGCTCCGCCAGACGGTACCACTCCGAAGATCTCTCTCAAACGCCGTTCCACCCCAACAATGAAATATCGGAGACGGTCGGCCATCATCGTCCCTTCGCCACGGCATCGAAAAAACAAATTTTTCAAAACTTAAAATTAAATTCCGGACAAAAAACAAAAATTGAATTTATATCTACTACAGTGAGGAAAACCCAAAAGACACGAACAGAAGATGTATAACCACGCACTCGATTGCATTAGGCTTCAGATAACATCAAGCAATCAAATGAGCTAAGTGTGAATTAAGTTGATTAAGGACTCCTAGCCGAGAGCTTATTCATTTGTACTTGGCTGTTGAGATGGGGACTCGCAACAATTGTGGTAACATGCAGCATTTAAACGTGAAATAATTAATTTGTCATTTAGATCAGAAGCGCACTCATGACTTTGGGAGGGGGTACAGGTATAGTGTCTTGCTTCATATTTTCTATATAAGATTTTTTCGTTTATTCTGAAAATAAAATGTATTTTTATTTGTTGATTTGACTTGCTAATACTTGTTAACAATTGTTATATTAAATTACTTCAATTAGTATAGAAAATTAGTAAAAGCTACATTTTAATAAGCATCTTTGGTTTCTGAGGCTGGAGCCTCGCGAGACCCCTCCTCCTTAGATTCGGCGCGTCTTATGCTTTCTTCATGCAATTAGAATTTGAAGAAGATTATCTCTATTCTTTGCGTCTAAATCGTTCTTTTGCGAGCCTAATCAGAAAATAGAAAAGATGTGTATTTGACAGCCTGAGCTTACGGAAACACCCAGGAATTAAATAAAATTGAAATCATTCAAATTCGTTTATCGCTTCATATCGAATTTCTCTTCAGCGAACACGATTTTTACCTTCGAATTGTAATCAAAATGTTCAGATCTTTCAAAATATCAAGTCATCTCATCTCCCCCCCTGCCAGGTTATTTCTCACGCTTTCCAATGCGAGCCCTCCTGCTTCAGCCGACGCCTCTCGCAGTCCTACTCCCGCCGGGTCGCGAAAACCGTAGATGGTGTTTGCCAATGAAACCCAACCCAACGTTAGTTTTTTCAAATACAATATTAATATTTCACACAAAAATGAAAAATAACTTTCGAAGTACTAAAAAAAGTTAAACAGGGGCAACCAGCTATATTTATTCTTGTTATTCTTGATCGCTTGAGATGGATGGTCCCATGCAATAATTAAATGAACGTCGTCGTGCAGCAATTCGTGCAGCGTGCAGCATGGACTGTATGAGCAACTAACTTAATCATTAAAATCTTCAATTGAACCGAGCTGAGGAGAAAGCTTTTTGGCAACATTTTAGGAGAAAGAAAACATTAAGTAATACTCATATACTTTATACTATTATTCTGTCTAAATTTTTATATGTGAATTGATTATAATAACCTATAACAGTGAGGACGTGATTCCTTTGTACACAGTACAATTTGCCTTGCCTTAAAGAACAAATTCTAAAATTTTAAAAATATACATTTTTGATGTGTTCCCTTTCTCCTCAGCTGATTCAATTATTGTATGTTTTCTAAACCCAATTATAATTTAAAGACCATTATCCTTATGCTCCTTAACCGTTCGAATCCCCATCTTAGGATCTTCCAAACTATCAAAAGTGATCACGGGTGCCTGGCTGCCCATCCGCGCGCCGGGCAGTGCCTTGCGCCGCGCCGGTGCGTGGGAGCCGGCGGGGCGGCGGCCCCCCCCCTCCCCGCCCGCGCGTCTGATCAGCTTCCGCCGCCACCGCCGCCCCGTAATGTGCGCGGGCACGCCATTTGAAATTCAAATCCGCAGCCGCTGTGAGCCGGGCTGCCCGCCTGCCACGCCGCCAGTAACAAATTGGAGAGCCGCAGCGGCGGCGGGGGTGGTGGTTGTGGCGGAGGCGGCGGTGGTAGCGGTGGCGGAGGCGAAGGTTGCTGGCTGCTCCGCTCGAGGAGTTCGATGTCGTGAAAGCCAATCGGTGAGGTGGACGGAAGACAATTGGGAGGCCGAGTTGGTACTGGTGGTGTAAGGCGTTACGTGGTAAGAGGCGGGGAGAGGGTAGTGACGAGAGAGCTCCTCATGGTACCAGGACGTCTCAAGCGTTAGGGAAAGGTATTTCAGGCTTTGGAAACGGTTGTCTTGGTGATGTACCTGTTGGAGGCTGACCGAGGGGCCATTGAGTTAAAATTGTAGAAAGGAGTTCATGCATGCGATGGGAAAGTTGATTCAGTGTTTTCATATGCGTAGTTATGTACGCGAAGCTACAATTCTACCGATGGTTGGAATAATCTTAAGGATATCTGAGTTTGAAAGCTATTGTAAGTCAATCAGATTTCCGATTAATTGATGAGCGATGAAATAAAATGACGGCGAAGATGGTGGGTGCTGAAATTTCGGTACAATCTTTTTAGCGAAAATATGAAAGCGAAAACATACCATGAGTAAAATCTGAGTTAAATTTTCAGTCGTTTTTGCAACTTAGAGTACAAAATTTGCAGTTGTTTTAATTGTTGAAAAAGTTAAAAATCGCCTGATTTAAAAAAATATTAGTAACTCAAAATGTCGAAACACACATCTTGAATTTTAAAGGAACATTGAATGACATTCAATTTTCTTAATGATGGATAAATTTTACTAGAGAGCTTAGTTTTTTACTAGAGATATATTTTACTAAATAAGAAACTGAACGCATATGAAAATAATTTACACAGCTCTAATTACAAATATTAAATTATTTTCAAATGTAGGAACACTACAGTTCCTGATTCAATCCCTCTCAAAACATCGTATCAAAAACACACACAGTATCTTCAGGGACTTAATCAAGCGTAACCTACCTTTAAGGTTTCCTTGAAGAAGCATTTTGAAAGAAGGGAGCTCCATAGTCTTTTCTAATAAAAGCCCTCAGACGTGTGTATAAACATTGACCTCGCCCCTCGCACCCACCGCCGCCGCCGCCGCCGCCGCCGCCGCCGCGCCTAAGCCTTTTCCCGTTTCCCCCGGGCGCGCTCTGGCGCCGCCGCCGCCGCGTAACCTGGTTACGTGGCCGTTGGTTGCTTCCGCGGGGCCGCCCGCCTTCCCCCGTGCGCTGTTTCCGCCGCCTCCGCTGACCGGGCAGCCGCCGCCGTCCTCCGAGAGTTTCCTGTTCGTGGCACTCCCCTCTCCTCGATTCCTCCACCACGCATCTCGTAGCTCTCTCTGGTCTCCAGCATCACCATCCCTTTCTTCAATGCCAGCAATTTTTACCATCCTCACAGTCTCATTTGCTCCTATCTTCCACGTTTCCCCAGTTCTATCATCGCTTTCCCACCTCTTGCTCTCCACTGTACCTAGCCATTTTCTCTATCCCATAGTACGAGAAGTATAGAGAAGTTAGTCTAAGAATATGCACTAGTCTGACTGGTCGCGAAACAAATGAATGTAATGTCGGACGTTTGCACTGCAAGAGGTAGTGTTGAAGCCATGTAGAAGAAAGCAAACTGCATTGACGAATTGCAGTATGGGCATAACTTGCAGTTGTGTTGCTGCAGAAGCCACGCAGTAGCTGTCAAAGCGATCCCTTCTTAGATTAATCATTTCCTATGTTACTTCAGTAGTTTACATACCTTATGCGACTCTCACACACAAACAATCTTTATAAAGATTGTTTATTCATTTCTTCATTTATAATTTATATTATCTTCATTTATTATTTATTTATTATCTTCATTTATAAAAATGAAGATAAAGAAAGATAATTTTGCCTTTTGACTTTAAAAATATCAAGGATTGTTTAAAAAACGCAACTAAATATTCATATCAAATGGAACCTGCAAGTCTCGACAGCATTTTTGAATTTATATCGTTAAATAACTTCCAAATGAAACATTTTAAGGTTTTGAAAACTAAAATTTCGAAAAGAAACTCCCTCACACGTAATCTACAGAAAGAAATCTCCGACAGTCAATTACATTTTTGCTGGTTCGACTCTACCCCATCTTTTCAGAGCCTGTAAAATCTGCAACTGAATGTGAAATTAAAATAATTGCTTGATATTCTATGCGATTGAATTACACGGGTGTACCTCTCTGCTAGATAATAACTATTTACAAGAAGTAAAAACTATACCTTTTCCATCCCGGTTTCACATCATTCCTACTATCCTTAACGGATTCGAAACCTTTTCTCCATTTACTTCAATTCCCTGATTCACCCGCCACTACACCATTCTTAGCTGCATTTGCGTACTTCCTCTTGAAACCAACTCTCTTTACTGTCTCGCAGCCCTCCCCATTTTCCACTTTCCTGTCACCCTGGTTCCATTCTCACTTATAAGATGAATTTGCAAATTTCCTCATTCTCAGCACATTCATTATCACATCAAAACATTCATTATCCAACTCGTATTAAATTTTGTGTTGTATCCGTAACTCCGTTGTTCACTTCAGACGAGCCTTTAACCCTTCCACTATTCTCCCGTGTTCACGTCACTAACTAACCCACTTCTTCCTACTCTTTTTGCGAGTTCTTTTTGTAATGCTTTTCAACTTCGTTCCACCCTCTTCATGTATTTATCTTTGCTTCACCATCTCCTCGCAACCGCTGCGTCAGATACCAATTTTCAATTGAAACTCTGAGTTAGTAGGTCGCTGCGTTCCTCGCTCGGGGAGTGGAAACGGATTCGGATGTGTATTTTTGGGAGGATGTAAACACTTGAGCATTTCGTGGAAGAACTGATTGCGTTGAGAAATCTCGCGGAAATCCTCGATATTTCACTCGCAGTATAACGTTTCTTCCATTTGATGTCGAAATACTTCTCAAAGCATCTGGATATTGAATGTTGTCATGTTTATTTGTTTTTATGGTTGAAAATTTTATTTCTACGTAATTGTGTTTATGGACGCGCATCATTTTTCATTGAAAGAAGTAAATAAAATGAAACCCACTCACACAAACACTTTCATTAAACAATTATTTCTATTAATGGCTGTTTCGCTTTGAACGGATAGATTTTTCATAAAGCATGTTTATATTGAGCGCCCTTCTAGCCTCACGGTCTGTGGCGAGGCGGTTCCTTATTTTACATGCATTTCATAGCCGCAACATTCTCTAGCGCTTTGAAATCGAAATACAGAAGGAAGCGGAAGAGTGGTGAATATTCTTATTGCCTGAATCATCCTTCCTCCTTCAAATTGGCATTGACATTATTTAGGATGCTGAAATGAAGAATCGCTGAACTTGTAGGGAAATTAGTTTCAGATAATATAAAATATTCATGCATTTTCTGAAGTTTCTGCGGGATAAGAATTGCCGCAAAAGTCTCGTTGTTCAGGCTTCGATGATAGATGACACGTTTTGGGACAGCATTCTGAAGAAATAAAGTGATGTGAAAAGATTCACATGTGGAGGCGATCTGATCTTGGTCGACAACTACAAAACCTGTAGGCAGAACTAGACACAGACAGTGCCTTCATATAATAAAAAAATATTATCAGCACAGAAAAGAATGAAAATATTACCTTAGGCACGAAAACCTGAAGTTAAGATATCACCTGCCCGTTGTGCATTTATTATTTGAATTTTCAATTCTGTGCGAGCCAGACACGCTCAGTTGCGCACGCATAATATCACAGAGAATACAACTGTGTTTATCGGTCGCTGAATTAATTACTCACACAAATGAATAAGCGCTGACGGGGTAAAAAAAGCTGCTCACCACTCGGAAAATACAATTACTATTCAACAACCATTCGATTCCCTTCCGACTTCAACGAACGCTTTTGAAGAGACGATATCAAATTTCCGGGATTCGTGTCGTGTCTGAGATTCCATGGAATTTAGAGTTAAAGCCGGAGCACCGTGCTGCGATATGTTAGTCAAGTAACGAAATATGTGTTTTTTGCATGTTCCGAGAATTTCTTATCTATCGTTGGGAAGATTATTTTATAAATTAATCTGCGCGATTTGGGGAGATTTAATGCACTATCTCAAAGCGCGTGAGTAAAAAAATGCACGATCTTAGATTCGACTAGCGGATTCCGGCAGACGTTCTTCTGTTCTTCATCTCTCTCTTTCTCCTTTCCTCTTCTTCTCCCACTTTCTCCTTCCCTCTTCATCTCCCTCTCCCTTACCGTCTCTCTCTCACACACACACACACCATCTCTTTCACTATCTCTCACCGTCTCTCTTTCACCGTCTTTCTCTCTCGCCGTGTCTCTCACACCATCTATTTCGCACCGTCTCTCTCTCTCCGTCCCTCTCTCCGTGTCTCTCTCTCCGTGTCTCCCTCTCTCCGTCTCTCTGTGTCTCTCTCTGTCTCTCTATTCCCTCTCATTCAATATTAGTTGCAGATTATGCACGTCTCGCAGCAGGTGGGTTAAAATAGAGAAGCGCCGGACCAGCAAAAATGTAATAGAATATTCAAGAAGATCTCATCGTGTAGATTACGGTGTGAGAAACGTTTGTTTGAGACCTTTGGCCTCAAAATAGTTTTTAATGCCCTAGACGCTTCGTTGAGTTATTTAACGATATAGATTAGAAAATGCTGTCGAGTGTGGAGGGTTGCATTTGACATGAATATTCAGTTTTGTTCTATAGCGCCATATAGTGCAGTTACAACAAAATTAACAGCACAAAAACCTTCTGGGTGAAAAAAAAATCGTAGATGTGCCAACTTTAATGGAGATCGGTCACACGGCGTGGGAGTTAATCGCTCTTACATAAATCAACATCCATCTTTACATATATACCGTGTGGCCCACCTAAGATGTTCCCTTCAATTTTCTCCTGAACCGTTGCAGATATTGAGATGCGGTTTTCACTAATACTACTATATGCAAGGGGCACATATGGACATGCATAATATTATTCTATTGCATTTTTATTGCAGAGATATTGACTCAACTTCGATTTTTAAATGGAACCCTATTGAGATATACCAAAATTTTCCTCCCTCTCTACATCTATATCTGCTAAAGATCTTAGCGTCCGGCTTGCTGGGTCAATGGGTCACGATATAATTATAATCCTTATTACCTCTATAATGGATTATAGGATCCGCCGACTATACAGCGCAGCTGGGAATCTGAAATAGAATGTTTCTATTCCTAGTTCATTACTGTTTGGATTGACTAAATGAAAGATCACTTTCTTTTCTAAAGAACAAAATTTAACAAAGTTTATTTTTACTTTTTTATCAAACAATTTAATGAATTTAAATTAGGCCTTTGATCATGATCTCTTTCAATTTACAATTTTACACCGCGGTTAACTTATCTTTTCTTCGTTGATGTCCTCGTAGACTTCTCAGTCGAAATATCTTGCGATCTTGCCGTAGTCCAAAGTTCCAACGAAATCCTCTTCTTCCCTATCCAAGCTGTTCTCAAACTATCAAAATTACCAGTCCGATTACGTCCTATGACATAGTCCCGAACTTGATTACCACTCCCGACAAAGTTCCTATTTATACTTCAATATTGCTTCCACATGAAAATATCTACGATCAGTTCAGAAGCGCGTTTCCGACCAGAATGAAATCTTCCTGCATGATTCATCCCTCGAAGACTTCGTATTAAACTACCTTCATTTTTTTCATAACATTTGACCGTCTAAACTTCTCCGCCCAATCCCAAAGTTTCTACTTTCGGCATCAACCCATCTCTTAATGCATTTAGAAAAACAAAAACCATTGTTTAACGTGCTCTAGCTCTCGTGATATTTCGTAATGCATGTTCCACCATATTGTCTCCAAATAAATGTTAATTTATTTTAACGTGACATATCGGTATGTCACAGCTTCCCCTCTCCAAGCGTCATTTGGTTTGCTACAACCTAACTAAATGACAAGACTAAAATTGAACACTTTCTTCTTGCTTCTTCACACTAAACGACATTAACACTTTACACTTTGCACTGCACTAGGTCTTGTTACTTGCTGCCTTAAAACTATTTACATTTTCCTTTCGGAATGTGCCAACAATAACCATTTCATCAGGTATTCTAATAACCGTATCTGCCTAATATTTGCTCCCTATTAACTTCATTGAGTACACATACACATTAAATTAAACTCCCTACACAAACTGACAAAATACACATAATAACAAAACAATACCAAAAGAAAACTATTACACCTAATATTTACAACTATTTACAAATCTGTTATGACCAGTATATTTAATCATGCGTGTCGTCCCTCATATACGGCTTCATGTTCCTGTAGTTATATGTTCCCATTTGCCGTCCATTTTCATCATTCAAAATCGCGGCATTCTTGCTTAATACTTTACAAATTCGGTACGGTCCTTTATACAACGGGAAAAATTTATAAAATAGCTTCTTATCCACTGACGACACTTGAGGTACTCTAATTAACACTTCATCACCCTCCTTATACTCGCCTCGAAAGCATTGTTTCTGTTTTAGCTTTCTTTTGGCTGCTGCCTCCTCAAATTGTCATAAATTATTCGCGTATCTCTCACATCATCATGAAATTTTTGGTGGCTTGGTATTACAAGCGCCGATGCATGCATTGGCATATTTCCCTGTGAACGCATCATGAATTCGTTTTCTCTCTGTTCGATCTTGTCCTTAATGTCCGACATATATTTCCCAGATTCAGATTCTTGCACCATTTTAACGTTTCTAAGTCCCTCCTGTCTTCGTTTTTCTAATTTACAATCCGAATTAACTAATTTAGATTCTATGTTTTTACTTTTTTCGCCATGTTGAAGCGTCATTGCATTTAAATTATCTACACGCGATTCGACGATTGTCAACTTTTCGCATTGTTGGTCATGTAAATGTCCTGATGTCACAATGTTTTCCTGTAAATAATTAACTTGGGAATTAATTTTGTCGCCAGATTCTTTTAATTCCCTCTGCATTTGGTCGACTTGATTATTAAGAGACTCAATTTTACAATGAATAATGTTAAATTCAGCCGATGTATCCACCCGTAATTGCACTATTTCCTCGCGTATTTCCTGACGAACATTCTTCAATTCTAATGACATTTCGATGTCATTCCTTCCAATTAGCGTTATTTTTTCAAATTCAATATTCATATCTGAAGTGATTCCATCTAATTTAGTATTATTATGCTCAAGTTTTGCGTTCATTTCTGCTAACATCTTAAGAATTAAATTATTAGGGTCCATATTTTCTAACGGTGCAGCCATTATTTCCTTTTCTTGTGGTTCAATCTCAATAATTTCACGCGAAATTTCTCCCTCGGGGTTAGCATTAGCAGACGCCATATCATCTACATGAACATTCTCCATACGCAATTTTCTGCTCCTAGTATCCATTTTGAATTCTAATACAAATTAAAATCTCTGTTAAATTATTTTAAAACACACCAATGAAATGGTCTTGGCCCTTTCTTATAATTAACAATTAATTTCAAATGTCAATCCATAAATTTCAGATTCCTTTGGATGACTATATTATAATTTATAAGACTAATTTTATCCGTGTCACCAATTGTTATAAATTATAACAAATTATGCATCACGTTGAGGCGCCATTTTGAGATATACAAAAATTTTCCTCTCTCTCTCTACATCTATATCTGCTAAAGATCTTAGCGTCCGGCTTGCTGGGTCAATGGGTCACGATATAATTATAATCCTTATTACCTCTATAATGGATTATAGGATCCGCCGACTATACAGCGCAGCTGGGAATCTGAAATAGAATGTTTCTATTCCTAGTTCATTACTGTTTGGATTGACTAAATGAAAGATCACTTTCTTTTCTAAAGAACAAAATTTAACAAAGTTTATTTTTACTTTTTTATCAAACAATTTAATGAATTTAAATTAGGCCTTTGATCATGATCTCTTTCAATTTACAATTTTACACCGCGGTTAACTTATCTTTTCTTCGTTGATGTCCCTCGTAGACTTCTCAGTCGAAATATCTTGCGATCTTGCCGTAGTCCAAAGTTCCAACGAAATCCTCTTCTTCCCCTATCCAAGCTGTTCTCAAACTATCAAAATTACCAGTCCCGATTACGTCCTATGACATAGTCCCGAACTTGATTACCACCCCGACAAAGTTCCTATTTATACTTCAATATTGCTTCCACTGAAAATATCTACGATCAGTTCAGAAGCGCGTTTCCGACCAGAATGAAATCTTCCTGCATGATTCATCCCTCGAAGACTTCGTATTAAACTACCTTCATTTTTTTCATAACATTTGACCGTCTAAACTTCTCCGCCCAATCCCAAAGTTTCTACTTTCGGCATCAACCCATCTCTTAATGCATTTAGAAAAAACAAAAACTACATTGTTTATTCACGGTCGTTGCTATGCTCTAGCTCTCGTGATATTTCGTAATGCATGTTCCACCATATTGTCTCCAAATAAATGTTAATTTATTTTAACGTGACATATCGGTATGTCACACTATAGTTTTTAGCTCATCATAACAAGCGTGAAGAGACGAGTTCATAAACATGCATATCGCCATATGTTACATAATAAAATTTTCGAAAAATCAAGAGTTTTAAAGACGCACGCCGACTACTGGTTTCCGTAATCTGAACGAAATTCCGGGTGAAATGCGGCGAGGCCATTCCCTTCCGTTGCGTTGACCTTGCGGTAAATGTAGTGGTGAAATGTGCAAAGGAGCTCACGAAAACCCGCGATTTGCTTTTAAGACTACACCCTCTCAGTCCTGGAGACAATGTATTCACCCGTAGCCATGTTCTGAGCAAATCTGTACGCCACAAGGTACTATTTATCAATTAATGAAATACTACAAGATTTGAGAAAATATTTGAATTATTAACCGTAGAAAGCAAAGGAAGATTGGAGAGTGAACATGTTCTGAATTAATAAATGCGTGTGCTGTCAGAAACAAAACGTTTACTCTTTGAAAGACTGAAAACCTCAGCCGGTACAAAAATATCGTGTAAATAAAAGAAATAAAAATACTTTAAAATACAGAAAAGGTAAGTTAACAATTCTAGAAATAGCTTGATTTATAACATGTACTCAATATGTGCACCATCAACGGATATACACATTTGAAGACGCGTGTAAAGCGACCTTCGAACAGAATTCAGAGTTTCACGTGAAATGGCATGACAAGATGCGGTAATTCGGCGCCGCAGATCTTCAGATGTTGTTGGTACTTGCGAGTAAACTTTGCTCTTTATCGTTCCCCATAGAAAATAGTCCAGGGCGTAAGATCAGGTGACCTTGTCAGCCAGTTTACCATAGCACCGCGCCCAATCCATCGGCCGGGAACTTCTCATTCAGCACTTGCCTAGCCACAAGCGCATTGTGGCTAAGATTCTCTGTACATGATTTTTCTTCTTTAGTTAGCCCTATTCTGTAACCAATTCAGTAACGCTAACCCTAATTAAAATATCTCAACATATTACTAGAAACCTAAACCTCGAAATACTTGTGTCCCTGCGGGTGGTTGCCGAGTGTACTTTCTTCGGCTGCGTCCGGCGTCGCTCGGGGACGTTCGGCCCGCCGAACCAGAGCAACCAGAGAAAATGTATGTTTTCCCACGGTATCCATGGGCGTAACTGTCTCCTGCGTCAACATCTGCTATAGTATTTCTTGGCCGGTCATTCGGTGACACCACATCACTGTCAGTCAATCGCCGTTACGTCGCACAATGTTCAATAAGTCACTGTCTCGCTTGTTGACCAAGTTCCACCAATGTGATGCAATTCCATGCCTGGGTGTTTTAATTATCACACCGCATCCTCTGACCCTCTATAACTTGTTCCCAAATAGTCATCAGGTGGTGCCTGCTTCGGATTACGATGCTCGTATTTTGCACACTACCTATTTTCTCTACCATTTATTCACCCACAGTCAGGTGGCGGTCACTAGTCACTGAAATTAATTCTCACTCATGTCCTATCATTTGCATTGTTGTTGCCTTTCACTATCGTGTTTTCTTCATCGCAATAACATTCGCACTTAGATCTTTATAATTGTCTCGTTATCTGCACCCTAAACTAATACGTTTTAGGCGTCTTCCACGCCTCCGGCCCAACACCACCGTTCCGTTTTATTTGTGTTCTCAACTGCCATACCTCTCGTTCCGCCGCCGTTCCCTCTCTCGCTAACTGCCTCCACTGACTCGTTCTGAACGAGTCAGGGAGCTGCGGCCATGGCGACCGCGCAATTTAAAATGGAAACAACCATTCCCCTCTCCGTCTCTTTCCATTTTTCTCTGTTTCACTTTGTCTTTCTCTTTTTCTCTTTCTCCTTTTCTCTTTCTCTTTCTCTTTCTTTCTCTCTCTCCCTCTCTCTCTCTCTCTCTCTCTCTCTCTCTCTCTCTCTCTCGTGCATGCTTTAAAATCTGAAATCTAAGAATCAATATTCAAGGGAAAAAATGCCTTTAATATATGACTCTTTCAATTCTTGTTTACTACTGAAATTCCTACCCGTAAAAGAGTTGTGAACGTGTGTCCGTAAAAGAGCTTTTGTATGTGAAACGCTGTTTTATTATAAATCGTTTCACATGCATTCAGCGCGTTCTTTATTGAAGTGAATCGAGATACAACAGGTCGCATAGAATGGGACGATTCCTCTGTGACGCGGTCGAATGGAATATCGAATGTCAACTTTTTCACTGCTTGTGTTGCGAAGCCTTGGTTCACTCAACGAGGAGCTTCCCCTAACGCCGCACGACGAAACGGGTCGTGGTGCTCTTTACCCCCTTGTACATTGGGTTTTACGCAAACATCGTCTTTGCGATAGTGGTATACACAAGTCAGTCGTGACTATCTTCATAAACCATAAATAGTTACTTTCTTTGTCGTCTGAACAGCTCACAACCAAAGAAAATTGAACACAACGAAATTTTCACGGAGAAAACATTTTGGTGAACATTAAATAAATTCAAAGTCTATATTTCGAAAGCTTAAAAGACATCTTTTTTAAATTTAAAAGAGTTATTGCAGAAAAAAGCAACACACAATTTGTTGTAATTAATCCATGTACCTGCCTTATTTTTCAATGAATTGTGATCTTAAGTTTAGGAAATAATGATTTGTGGTAAAATATTTTTATTTTATTTGTAAAATATGTAAACTAAGGAATCTTAGGAGTCCATCGTACAACTCTGTGTGAAAATAAAATCGTAAATTAAATGATTTACTATTACTCATTAAGATAAAAACTGCTAAATTTGGTTTCTTTCTGCGCAATAATTTAAGATGTATTGATAGGCAGCTACGAAGTCTTCATCCTGGTGGTTACGAGATGACAGAGTTCTTCCGCGTTGACCTGACATACCGCACGTGAAAGAAGCGGTGCTAGTGCGGCTTTGCCTAGTGTACAGAGTGGCGCGTGGTCGCTAATGGAAGCAGTCGAGTGGGTTGAGGGTAGAAAGAGCGCAGGCAGAGGGGAAGATGGAAGCGGACAGGGAGCGTGTGTGGAGTTAATAAGGAGGCATGGAAAAATGAAGGAGGAGAGGGTGGGGACAGAAATCGAGGGTGAGGGGGGCAAAGTGCGGTGAGGGGCGGGAACGAGGGTGGAAGGGGGAAGGGCGAGGCGGCGGAAAGATCTGGAAACAATAGTGTTCGTAGAGTTGCTGAAATAGAGGTAATGGTGGAGGAAAGGGTGGCTGAGGCGGAGGTTAGAGGTGGATAAAAAGGTGAAGGTCGAGGTAAATGGTAGAGGTTAAGGATAAATACGTACGGTCAGCGATAACGATGGATAGTGGATACAGAGAGCGGAGGTGGCCGAGTGGGCAGGAATGAATAAGAACGGGTGCGGTAGCGAGGAGGGGGGAGAGGGGAGGGAGGGGACGGGTGTGAGCATGGTGGGTGGTGAGAATTAGCGGTACGGAAGGAAGAGGCCAGGCAGAGGGCAGTGGTGTAGAGGGAGCGGAAGAAGAAAGGCACCAAAAAGGGGGCGTTGGCTGTGGGCGAGGTGCGAGATCGGGAGGATGGCCAAGGGCTGGGGCAATATCCAGGGCGTGGGCGTGAACGAATGCGGTGGCTGCGTGGGGGAGCAACGGGCGGCGAACGCAAAGTGAGGGGCGGGGACGGACGTCGCGAGGGGAAGCGATTTTGAATTTCTCGCGAGCGGCGCGGAAGCGGGCGCGGGCGGAGACGGGCGGCCGTTCGAGAATCTGGGGCTTATCGTTATTTATAGCGGCGGCGCCCAGCGGCCGCGTGGGGGGGGAGCGAGGCACAAGCGCCGGCGTTCCATAACCGCCCCGCCCCCTCCCCGCTATCCGTCCCGGCTTCCTCAGCCTGTCGCCGTCCCTACCGCGAAGCTCTCTTGGGACGCGTACCGAACGACGACCCTGTGGTACGCCTGTCAATCTGACGGGACAAAGTGAGACAGTTCTCAGATTCATAATAGCTCTATTGTTTTAATATATTGGAAAATGTATTTTTGTTGCATGGGTGAATTATTTGGCTACAAATAATTGTCGTACTCTACTTTCCAGTGATGGAAAATATTCCAAAATAATTTGTCAGGATGCTCAACTGCTTCTCTTTAATTCAACATTTAAAATAATATCCTTTGAGATATTTTTGGAAGGAATAGTTATTAAAATTTCCCCGTTTATGTAGTCCGGTTAATTCTCCGGTAATTATAATTAGCAATATTTTTGTATATATTTGTGTTAATTTATTTATTCTTCTAATTTTATGTAGTACACTATAAAATATTCGTCAGTGCAGCTCATATTTTTCTGTATAGAGCTTATTAATGTAATGCCGTCAGTGTACGAGTATCATTTACATTACACATTTTAAATTTTTTATAGAAATTTGCCACGTGTTCCCTTAGCAATACATTAGAAATAAAATAAACGAAAAAGAACATGTACATATTAATTCACGTTGTCAGAAAATTGAAACATATTCTATCAATATCTGCCGAAAAACCTGATAATTCTATCGATCATGAAGGTTATTATAATTATAGATGCAAAATTATTTTTTAAATTATCAATAAAACTATTATTACATTTATTAAACCCAAGTCAATATTTTCCAAGAAGTTTCAAATTCTCGCAGCTTGCCTACATGTTATAGTGTTTAGGAAGTATTAGGAAACTACCGGAGGGAGTGATATTTTCAGTTTCAATGATTTTTAATATTATCATGTGTTAGCGCGTAGTTAAATGTACCGCCCGTGTACCTTCTAGCGTGTTTACAGACACCAGGGTGGGCACCTTGCTATTCCTCTTTTTCCAGGTTTGACACCGGAGTCAGCAGGCACTCACCTGCGTCAGGAATGTCCTCAGTTCCCCCTCAGTGCCCCGGACTTGTATTTGTAAGATAGAAGTCCTGACCACGTTCGTGAGATATTGACCAAGAGACAATATTCTTCGTTAAATCTCAATTAACAAAGATTTTAATGTTCATACTACCGGAGGTCAATTCTTTTCTTTTCAAGTCTTTGTTTCCAATTCATTTCACGATGTGATCTGCGGATGCTGTTACGGGACGAGGCGGCTGCCAGAGGTCTCCAGGCGTTCAGCGATTTCTGAAAATTCGTTGATTAGTTTCAATCTCCTAGAAAAATGTATTGTGATAATTTCTGTCTGTTTCAACCAGACAGTTTCAGCAATCGCACACAAGTCGTCGGCCCCTTCGGAACGTTTCGGAGCTACCGTGCGAGGCCTAGACTATAGCCGTAGGCAGCGACCGGGGGCCCGGCGGGCAGAAATCGGTTAAAGCGTGGCAGCGACATTCGACATACCGAAATATTGAGCTGCGTGCGGATGAAGATTCTGTCATAAAATTAGAAGAAGAAGAATAATGTTTATTTCTTCTTCTTTTTCGAATTTTTGTAATACGAAATATGGGGTGACCCACATGTGGGTAGTAGAATTCAAATTCTGATCAATTCACGTGTAATTTATGTTAGAAGCATGTTCACAGCTGTTGTTTTTTTAGGAGTTTTCCCGTTCTCTCCGCCCCTCATTCTACCATAGCTCCTTCATCATTCGTATCATAATATGACTCAGTTTCTCCCAGCTAGATTCCTTGACCACCCACTGCCTATCAACAGCGCTAGTGCTGGTCTCACGAGCTACCGTTCTCCGCCCTCTATATTGCGCGGCCGGTATTCATATGTGCCGGCGCTGGTCGGCGGGCAGTGATCGGTTACAGCGTGGCAGCGGCTTTCGACACACCGAAATATTGGGCGGCGAGCAGGCAGGAGGGGCGGGCCGTTCTATTTTTCCGCGGGAAGGCCGCCGCCGCCTCCGTCGTCGCAAGGGGCGCCCCGAGCGAGTGCTTGTTTACTGCCGCGCGGAAGTGTCAGTTTCGCCCGTGTTTTGAAACGAGCGTTTGGTTGGAAACGACGCGTTACGAGGTACCGCCGTGAGAAATGCGCTCATAAAGATGGAGTTGACGGCTGTGTCAAGAAAAATAAGCATCCTTCATGGGTGTTTATTGGGTTTCGGTTTTAAAGGACGAGCTTACAATGAGGTATATTGGAGTTTGAAATGTCATCGCTACCGTGGGTGCCGATTAGCAACTTGTCTGGTGGATCTTGGCTGGTGAGTAGTTGTATTGAAGGTCGATGTTGATGATCTGGTAATTCGTGCATCATAGATTCGATTGTTACCCTAATATTATATTTCTTCACATTACAATTCTACATTTTTTTAAAAAAAAACGATTACAGTTGCGTCAACGAAATTTAAGATAAAAATAAACAGCAGACGTGTATGGTTGAATCGTATTGTAAATTTGTACGGTTATCAATACTTAATGTTTTTAAATCTGAATTTTTTAAATATTTCATTTATTATATCAACTTCATTGCCGGTCTGAACATTTAAAAAAATTTAAACCGTTTTCATTTGTCAACGATGAATTCGTGACAAATTAAACTATTTCAGAATGTAAGTTTTTAATGACAACTTAAAACGTCTTCATTCACTAAAATTAATGAGGGATATTGTAAACTTTGTAAAGTACTAAGTATATTATGATGAAAAAGAAGAACACCGGCATCATTGGAAACTATCGCCGGAATGGATGGAAGAACCTACGGAAAACTACCAATCAGAGCAGCCGATCACTAGAATTCTCCTTCCGTGAAAGGCTATTGCTTAGTGCTAGTATCTAAAATCCACCACCGTCGGATCTCGAACCCTAGGATCTCCAAGTCAGACAATGAGCTAACTGTGAGCGAAACTCAGCCGGTCTAATGCCAGTCTTCTGTGCAAAAGAGAACGTGTGAGCGCCACCCTCGGAGGCCCTCTTGGCGGGCAGCGCAGCAGCATGCGACTGCGGCGCCCTGCCCTCCGCCTCGGCGGCGATCACCCGCGCCGCCGCGCCGGGCGGAAGGGCGCGGGCGAGGGGGGCGGGGCGGGGGCGATTTGGCCGCAGCGGGGGCGGCGCGTCCATGTTAATGCGCGGGGCGGCGCTCGCCTCCGCCATCATTCTCATGCAAATGGCGGCGCGCGAGCCAAGTTGCACGAAACGCGCGCGTCGACCCCCCGCCCCCCCCCCCCCGCCCCGGCTCCCTCCGCCTTCCCCGCCCCGGCCTTCCGTCGTACTCCACCTGCAACATTCAACGCCGTCGCCATCGAATGCGGTCAATTGCACTGTTCCTACTATCGTCACCTTCAGAACCACTCTTCTCTCTTTAAGTCTCCCACCTGATTTCCGTTATAATTGCTGGTACTTCCATCTCAACTGCTTTCGCCGCTGTCACTCTTCTCCCCAGCTACTGATTCTTCTACCTTCTATTGACCACACTGTCACTGCCAGGTCTTCCATCCGCGTCAATCGACGTCGTCACCGCAACCAACATAACCATCATTGCTATTTCCTTACGCACTATCATCTCTACAGCCACGACCTCTGACGTTACTCTATCTTCTCCATTGCTACAGACTCTGCCCCTTGCTGTACACATCAACACGACCACCGCTACCATCACCAGCGTCTCCCTTGTCTCTAAACCTTTCCACTGCCCTCATCTTCTTGCTTTGCCGTCCGCGGGCAGAGCGAGGCTGACTCTCTTGCCCCTCTGGACTCTCATTACTCCACTCATCTCGCCAACCAGCGGAAGCCCTCACAAACAAGCAGAATGAGAAATTTACTGGGTCTGGCTAGAAATAGTTGGAAAATTAAAATTTTATTGGTACCAAACTCTGATTAAAGTGTGTGTAAAACTAATGTGATACGTTGTTTTTACTGAAGAAATGTAACTTAAAAATTTAAATAATTTGGTTGTAAACTGTAATAAAAGTATTTTTGGGTTATTTTGACTGTAAATGATTTTGCTACGACCTAACCTTTAAAATTCCATTAATAGAAAAAGTGTAAATATTATAAGTTTAATCTTCAAGTACATTATAGTAACATTTTGGATATCAATTTAAGCTTGCTATTAAATAGCATGGCTTAGTGGCGAAGTGAAATCAAAGTCAAACTGTCTTCAATTATTTTGTTCTCACGTTGAATACATCTCTATTCCAGATCTAGAATATATAGAAAGTCCAAAATACAGATTGATTTGCTCCTTTGAAATAATTAATTTATATCTTAAAAGATATAATTTACATACATAACCTATGAGAAAATAACAGACTGAACGAGCTGATTTTAAATTTCTGTTACGTTGGATATGATTTTGTTTTGCTTTTAATATCAGATATGAAAAACACTTAAAATAGCTGGTATTGTCAACATCTACGGTGTATCTTCAATTTATTGCCTTGTTTCCGAGTAGAACAAGGACCTGAAAAGTATCATACTTCCCTTCGTACGTTTTTATCCTCGACGCTCTAGTGTCCATTCAGTACGCACTCGACCTCTTTCCCTGCACTTCATCCTTCTTCCCCTGCACCGGCGGTTACCTGAAGAGGAGCACCTGTGAGGACTCCCGCACCTCTTCAACCCCTCTGCCGCTTCCCAACGCATCACAACCGCTCTCGGAATCAGCCTCATCGCTTGCCTCTTCCCGCCCACCAGCCGCTCTCCCTCCCGACTCTTCTCCCTCCCCCCCCCCCATCGCACCTACCTCTCCTTCCCTGCCCTCCCCTCATTCACTCCTTCCCCCCCCCTCTCGCCTGTGCGTCACCCCTCTCCTCTCCATGCTGCCCTCCCAACTCATCATAATTTTTTCCTCGTTTCAGTCCTCAACCCTCTCGCCACTGTCTTCCCCGTCTTTCCAACACCTCTCTCCTCCTCTCCCTTCACCTCTTCCCCCTTCCCGCTCCACTCGAGGGCTCGTCTGCGGCTGTTGGTTCGCCTCGGCGCTGCCTTCAAGCCGTCCTCCCGGCGCCCTCTCGCGGTCCTGCCTCGCTCCCCGAGGCTGCTTGACGCCCTTCGTATTATTCCAAGCGGCGCGCAGATTCCTCATTCCCATCCGCGCAGTCGTTTAATGAAGAAAGTGGACTTAGGTGGAGGAACAACAGCGAAGACGAGCCGACGCCTCGGGCGTTTTCCGCGTGCGACGCGAGTGGAGACAGAAAGAGACAGAGAGAGGGAGGCGGAAAGGAGGGAAGACACTGCGGTCTCCGCAGCCTCCATCGCCTCTGCAGTGCCGACCTCGCAGAACCAACCAAGAAACACCGACCTTCCTTGCTACTCGATCTTCGTGCGACCTCTCTTTATGTCTTGGAGGGACAGAAAACACACAATGAGTTTATATTTTGCTCCCTGCAATTATGTCTTATTATTCCGCAAATTTAAGTTCTTCTTTCTCCATCTTCACTTCACATTCCAATTCATATTCTTTTTCACATTACCGAAATCCACATTTCTAATAATGTCTCAGTATTTTTTTCAATGTCCCTTTTTTAGTCTCCTCTTTCTTTCTACTTCTTTTTTAACAAAATGAACAATTCTATAAATTTATTTTTCCTTTAAAATATATAACCATTCCAAAATCTCTTTTCCCACTTTCTTCAGATGAACGTGTTTTCGACGGCCATTTATTCCACGCTTTTCCCTCAACCTCCTCTCCCTTGCCTTCTTCACTTCTGCCGCTGCCGTTCGCCCCAACTACCTGGTCCTTTGCGCGTCGTCGGGTGTCCCGAGGCCCGGGTTTATTATTATTTCAATCTCCCGGTGATGAACCGCGCTGCGCCCGCCGCCGGGCGCACGTGCCCCGCCCACCGCGACCACGCCCCTTTGCTCTGGCATTCTCCTCTCCGCTCCTCGTCCACCTCCATATCCTCATATTAATCTCCCCTCATCGTTTTTACTCATTCAACCCTTAATGCTTGCTTTCATCCTTGGATCTGACGGGGAGGTCCTAGGGTCCACTATCGACTGTGGCAGAATTTTCGACACTAGCATTTCAGCTAGGTCGAATGAAGTAGCTGTCTGGGGGAGAATTATAGCTAACGCCTGATTTCATCGGTAGTTTTCCGTGATTTCTCCGATCAACACCAGACGAATGCCGGAGCAGTACCGGGCCACGAACCGCGCGCGATCTTTCCCTCCAATTTCTTCTCCTATTCTCACCCCCTACACACTTACACTTGCATGAATTATCACACATCACTCTCGCATGCCGGGAAACCGGTCGGGAACTAAGAGTTTGTCCCGGTTGGGGCAATGCTCCGCTGGTAGGAGATACCTGGTAGGAGATAATGGAGATCACTGCAACATCCCGCTGAAAAACTGATGTCACTGTAGCGCTTCTGTCCGGGAGGTCCTAGGTTCGAGTCCTGATGGCGGCAGGATTTTCGACACTAGCATTTCAGCTAGGCCGAATTCAGTCGCTGTCTGGAGGAGAATTCTAGCGGCCGCCTGCTCTGATCGGTAGTTTTCCGTGGTTTCTTCGATCAACGCCAGGCGAATGCCGGAGCAGTACCCTACCAAACGGGCCACGGACCGCGCGATCTGTCCTTCCTCTTCCTCGTCGTATCTTCTCCCCTTACACACACTTACATTAACATGCACCACACTACCACATATTCCGGGAGACCGGTCGGGAGCTTAGAGCTTGTCCCGGCTGGGGCGGTGCCCGCTGGTGGGAGAGTCCTGGTTAGGGGCAAACCCCACTAGCCGACGGTAGGTCGGTGCCGGATCTCGCCATCCAGCGGGGGAAGATCACCGCTATCTCCCGAGAAAAAAACATGCACTACACTAACGAGACTAATGACCGAAGCAGTTGACGCGCCCGGAAACACGAAAAAGTCAATCAATCAATCAACATGCACTAAATTTACGGGGCTAATGACCTCAGTACCACAATGACCTCATTCAATCTTTCCTCCTTGGCTCGTGTTCTTTAGTTTTCCCGTCCTCATTGCTTTTCCGTACTTGTTCTTCTTTCCCTTTCTTTATCTGTCTTTTCCTTTTTCTCTGTCTTTCCTTTTTTTTTCCCTCCGCCCTTTACCGCACATTTTTTGTTTCCCTCTTCTCCTCTTCCCTTGCTTTATCCTTATTCCTTGGAGTTTCGTCCTTACTCTTCCTGTCTTGCTTGATCTTTCCAACTTTGCTCACTCCAGATTTTTTGTATTTCACAATCCGTTCGTTTGTCTGTAGATTGCTTATCCAACCTTTTCTTTAATTTGCATTTTTATTATCATTACTCTTCTCACTTTCTCTTCTTTAGAAAATCGTATTGTCTCGCTTGCCATTTTAATTTTCTTCCCAACGGCATGTTAGTACATTTACTGCATGTAAAAGATCCTCAAGCCTAAATGACGCCTCTGAGCTAAATTCAAAATCGTCTGTTTCGTCGCCCAAGTAATACCTTCTTTCTCCCATGATTGGTGAAAGGAGTGTAACGAAATTCGCGTGGTCAGACGTTTTACCCCTATTATCACATCTTTTTAATTCTTGTAGCATGTCTCTTCAGCCTGTATCTGTATTTGCTGAAAACTTCACTTATTTTTCTAATTATTTGTTTATAAACCTTCTTTGTGGATTCTCACTGTTATTTTACCCCTATTATCACATCTTTTTAATTCTTGTAGCATCATTACCATAAAACTTCAATTTCCGTGTTTCCTTATATTTTTTTTCATCTGTTGAAAATCATGCCTTCTGCGTGTGTTTCTCTTTTTGTTTTCTTCGTAGGATTTTTCCTGTGTCAGTTACTTAATACTAACAATTGTTTAATTGTACTCCCTGAGCTTCTTTGGTTACATCTTAGTTTCGAATGAACACTAGTTTTATCACATTCCTTTTTTGTAATCTGTTCTTTTAGTGACATCAAATTGTATCCGCTGTGTTTCGGGTTCCTTTCGAATGTGTCTCTCATTGCCATGTTGTTCTCTCATTTTATTTTCCTTTCTCGAAGTTAGTCAAACATTTTCGTCGCAACTCTGCCCTTCTTTCGGCTGTTCTCCATCGCTTCAATTCGCTTTTCACGCCGTCTCGCGCTGGCACACGTGCTCCGAGTGGCCACGCCCCCCGACCCCCTCCAGCCCCCGCCGCCCGCGGGCGCTGCGACACGTGAATGGCCGGTGAATTATTAAGGCATCGGCGTCGCAACTTGCGAGAGCAGGCAGCGTCAAGGGCGGAAGGAAAAGGAAGGGCGGGGCCAGGCGGCGAAGCCACCTGCGACGGCGGCTGCAGAGAGCCCCAGGACTCCTCGACCTAATTACGTTAACTCGAAAAGCTAATGCGTGTTCGCGCATGGAATTTCGGGACAAGAGCTCTCTTAGTTTCAAATTGAAGTTGGTCTATTGTTTGTATGAAGCAGGTGTGTCATGCATACACTTGAGGTTACGATCGTTTTGTAGAGGGGCATTGGGGTGTAATTGAATGGAAGTTCAGAAGTGGTTATTATCTTACTCGTATATAACAAACGATAATAAATAAACTCAAGATTTAATTAAAAATAAATATGAGAATCTTTCTAACAATAATATGTGAATCCTTATAAAAAGAAGTTTGTTCTGAATTTTAGAATGTTATCGTATCAATTCATTTTTCTGCACAAAATATTTTTGATTGGCAATTATTTTCCCTCTCCTCATACATATTTGATCACTCATATCAAACGTTTCCGACGCTAATTAGTATCAGAATGTTTATCTTTACTGCCTTAAATATTTCAAAAGATGCCGATAGAAATCCTAGAATGTAAGCATGCGAGAGCGAAAGATACTTCAAATTATTCAATTCCGATGGCGGAAAGTGAATTCATTCCGCGATTCTCTTGCATTGCCATACACCATTGATTTTGCAATGCGTCCTTAAACCTGTGGCTCGACGTTACGCGCAAATGAAATCTTTCTTTTCTTGAACTACGTACTCCTTTGTTTACGACTTCATTACAAGTTAATCTCGAACTCGGCCGGGCAGCGAGAGCCAAATGTTTCTGTCATTACAGGCGGAGCGCTTCTGTCACCGTTCCATTTCCGGAAAGAAACATCGCGCCGGAACGCGGGAGTACGCAAGAGGAGGGCGAATTTACGGTGCACCTTGCGTAAAGTTCTGCCGAATAATCAACTCCATGCCTCCCCCCCCCCCCGCCGCCGCCGCCGCCGCGCTCGCTCCGCTTACAGTGAATGCGCCGCTTTCAAGATAGTCCTTTCTTTCTTCGAAGGAGGAGCAGCAGCAGCCCCTCCACTCCGCGCTCGCGAGGAGTCGCCTCCGGCCCTTGGAACCTCCGTGGAAGTAATTCCACTTTTCTGCTCCGCAGTGGGCCGGAGCGACATCCAAAGGGCTCATGGTGTACGTTTCTGAGATCTGGAAGCATTTCACAAGTCAATATCATACCTGAGTACACACTCTGTCAGAATAAATGTTACAGTCTTCTAGCGTTTGTGGGAGTGGTTGAAGCAGTTCACTTTTGCCAATGAACAAATCTATACTAATAAGAGTGAATTCAACGACATGTAACAAACATCGATATCACAAATAGGACTGTATGAATAGATACGAAATTTTTACAGATTCTTCTTCAGGAATTCTTGCAAAGTTTGATTAAAAATTAATTCAACTCAAATGAGAAAAATGAACAATTTAAATGATATGTTGGTTGTACAATGCTCATTATTTTTCGCCTGGCACAATGACCAGATTCGTTCCTAATATATTCCGTTAGAGGACAGTAGAGAGATCACGTGATAAATTACGTAGATTTTTAAATTCTAGTCGTTAAACTATTAAATGAACATTTTGTAACACAATTGTTAAATGTTTCCTTCAAGTAGATAACAAACATAATAAATTAAATATCTTCACACAGTAGTCGATTTCATAATACACCGTAGTTGGAGTCTGTGGGCGTCGTCATAGTCAATGTGCAGTGCATGTATCATTGATGTATTGTATTTGCTCAATATATGTGATTCTCACCACAAGTAGTTCCAACCTCGTGCTCTGATCCACCTGTTTGCTGATGTTGGAGACACAGCAATTAGATTTATAATAATTAGGTTAATTTAGGCTAATATATTATTAATATAAGTTAAAGTTTATTACGCTAATATATTTTGCAGCATTTCGACTAGTGCTGGTTTAAAATTCCTTGATACGATTAAATGAATGGTAAGGATAGGATCGATACACAGAAAATGTTCACAGGCTCTTATTTATGATTTTGCAATCTACTTGCAACGTTTAGAAAAGATTGGTAAGAAAAGTCTTAGTTTCTAGCAGCAGAACTGATACTTCATATATTCGCTAGAGACCAATAGCAGTGAGTAAGATTTTTTAATTCGAATTGTGAAACAATTAACAGACATTTTGTAACACCGTAGTTAACAGTTTCTTGGAACTCAAATTAACAGGTGGTTACGGAAACAAAATAAATTAAATACATTGACACGGCCTCTCTGTAGATAGTGAACATGCAGTTCACACCGTCATATTGATTTGGTCTTTCAATCGAGGTCTGACGAAATGAAGCCGTTCGTTGTTAATATTTTTCGATTCGTCGTGGTTTAATGTTTGTGTAAAATGTACTTTACCCTTGCACGAAATTTGAATTGATTGACAAGAAACTTGTATAATACTGAAAATCATTATGTTCTGTGTTTACTTTTTCAATTGTCATATTCTTTATAATGTTCAAATATTACAAAAAGTATGCATATTTAAACAGATATTTAAGAAAACACTTTGAGATCCTGAGAAAAACAGAGATCAGCATATAGCAATGAACTGTAAAATAAAATGAAGAAAACTATTGTATTTTTTTTAACTTTAACCAATTACATTATAAAAAATATTAAACACTGTAGTTTATATAATATTCATATTTTTCGTCTTTTACACAGATTGGATATGAAGAAAGCCTGGAAAACGCCGTACATTTCGATAGTCTCTTATAATGCAACACTTCTCCTGGTAGGTGGGCTCATGAGCAGTACTTGTATCCAAAAGACCAGGCCCAATGAGTTCCAATCAGTCAGGGGCGAATGTAACAAATTCAACATTCGGATTTCTTATCACGTATTCATTGGTTCAACTTCAGCCTTTTAAATATTCTAGAAGATTATTATATTTATTTGCGAGGCACCCTGAATAAAGCATCAAAATATACCATCCTGTTTTTGAAGTTATTCAGTGATTTTCCCGAACTGTGTAAGGAAGATGATGCTTTTCAACGACTTTGTTCTCACAATTTTGAAGCTTTAACCTGTGACTTTGTGAATTTCTTCATGATTTCATAACTTTGGAGCAATTTGATATATTTTGATGTCTGAATAATAATAATAATAATAATAATAATAATAATAATAATAATAATAATAATAATAAAAATAATAATAATAATAATAATAATAATAAAATGGCATTTTTACAGCGTTTGGATGGTGGTTGTAGAAATCTACTCCAAAATTAAACTGCCAAACGTTATATATTTAGACTGCGGGACATAATCAAGGCGATACATACATTTTATATTATTCTCCGTTAAATTCTGTAAATATTTGTTAGAACCATCTTACACTCTCCAGCTGGATTAAGGCAGGAACTGTATTTTATTTAAATTCCTTCACTACGAATTTTAGAATATATTTTCTACAGTAAATGAATGTTTACGCATACGATACACGATTTCTTAAAAATAACTTTCGCGTTGATAGTGTGATTTGTCACATTCTTACAGGCTCAGAAACAATTCATTTGTTTTATTTTATTCAATTCCTTTCTTTGCTTTTCATTTTATTATTTTTCTTTTATCCTTTTCCCTTCCCCTTTTTCTTCATCTTTTCTTTCATATCCATTTCCCCTCCTCTATCGTCTCGTAAGTAGTCGTCAAGACTTGCATTTGTTTTCTGCGCGCCGTGTGCCCCGTGCGGGGCCAGTGTGCGCCGCGCGCCCGGCGGCGGAGGTGCGGATAAGGTGGGCGCGGGCCGCTCCAGGCCACTCGCCAGCGGCAAGCGCCGCCGCCCGCGGCGCCCGACGACGCGATAGTTCGCAACTCCAGCGCTGCTTCCAGCGAATTAATTAAGAAGTATCCCCCACCGAAAGCCCACGATGATAAGGGAGCACTCGCAGCCGCGTTATCACTTTTCATCAGCACCCGGATTTTCATTATTGGTTAGGTGTCGTTCTTACGTAAAATGTATTTTAAAAAACCTTTGTTTAGAAACATCGTATTACCTTTACACGTACAGGACGAAGTAAACTCGAATAAAAATGATGTATTTTCAAATCTATTAAAGATGTATATTCATTGAAAATAAATTCGAATGTTCCAAAATAATGAGGATCTCTCGTTAAGTTGAAATTGTGAAGGATTGAAAGCTAATTGAAATTCTCGTTTGATTTACTCCTATTGTGTTAGGTAAATTCCACTAAAACTATCTTGTTAGACTAATCAATAAAACATTGAGGACCACAAAACGTTTTTGTAATTTGTGGATATTAATAAAGACTTTATAGATAGTAAGAATAAAGGCTTGAACTTAAAGATGTTCAATAAAGTCTAGATAGTAAGAATAAAGGCTTGAACTTAAAGATGTTCAATAAAGTCTTGAAACGTTATATTATCTTTTGTATTTATCAAATTGATTCGGTGAATTTGGTTAATTGTGTAGCTTTTGTAATTACAGTAACTTTTCTGTTTTTATTCAGAAGTTAATAAACATATGTTTCTGCATTAATCAAACATGTTTTCTATTGGGTTTGTAAGACCAAGTACAACTAATCATTCGATTAAGTGTGTTCGAATGAGACTTTACAAATAAAAAAGTTAAAAATCTCCCTCGAATCCTATTCAATTTCGTTGTCACACAATATTCCTGTACTTTCAGAAGAGGTTCGCATGCAAAGAAATGGGATTACAATTGTTAACTCGCAACTAAACTATATCTCCTAAACAAAATTCCTTTTTCTCTCTTCTGACGGCGCACAAAGGGAGAAGCTTCTGATGTTCTAGCGAGTACCCCAGAGAGGGCAAACTCTTCGTTCGACGTATCCCGCCCCTTCGGTTCGCTTCCCCGCGCTCGGTGACAAATTGCCTCCTGGGCGGGGCGGGGCGGGAGGGGCAGGGCAGGGGTCGGGGAGGGGGGGGCGGCGGGAGGGCGGGGCGGGAGGGCCTGGGCGGGGCGGGTAGGCGCCCCCGCCGACCAAGCGCCGCCTGGTGGACGCGGCGGTGCCTTTGCGCGCCCGCGGCCGACACGGGGCGCCGCCCGGCGACTGCGCGCGCTGTTTACCTTCCCCCGCAGCAGCCCTTCGCCCCCCCCCCCCGCCCTTCAGAGTTCGTGAGCTGCTAAGTCTAAGCGCCGCCGCCGCCGCCTGCCGGCGAAAGCGATCCCTCCCGAGCAAAGCCCCACACTTCGGTGATGACGGCGACTGCGGCAGAGGACGACGAAGTGTTCTTCCACACTATCCCTTTGGCAGCGCTGCTACAAGAGTAGGGAGTAGTTCCTGGGGGAGGGTCTTGGGGGAGGTGGGGGTAGACGGGGGATGAGTAGAGAGGATAAAGACTAACGGGAGGTCGGTGAAAGCGATGAGGGCGGCACGTGCGATAAGGAAGACGAGGGCGGTGAGGACGGTGAGGGCGTTAATTTCGCGAAGATTTTGAGGTGGAGACTGGGATTCAAAGGAACCGAAGAAATGTATGGTGACTGAAGGAATGTCATCGAATTCGACAGTTAAATGTTTTAAGAGTTCCAAGTGCTCAACAAGCAGTTAAAGCCTAGAAGTACGAAATGGTCAACATTAGGGTCAGAAAGGAGGAGGAATGTGACAACGATGAGCACATTTAAATGTGACAGACCACTGTCACGTTTTGGCAATAACAAAAGAGAACGTGAAGTCGATAACAATCAAAAGTACGAAAACAATCCTCCAAGGACAGTACGTAAGCCAGCAGTTACAAAACGGAATGAGATGCAAGACAACACACAGAAGGAGAAATTCCCCATGACGGTCGCTCCATTTGCACCTGAGACAAAGGCGGGGGGCGGCGGCAATGACGTCAGTGATCCTGAGGAGGTGCGGTGGGGAAACGTTGCGGAGGAGTGGTCTCCCACGGTCGCAGCGGTGGTAGGTCATGAGAGGGCGGGGCCGGTCGGGGGCGAGGACGAGCGAGTTGTTAGAACGAGCCCTCGGCCGCTATCGGCCGCCGGCGAACTTGGCTCGTTCTGCATGCCTCGTTGGCGGAGCAACCACGTCCTCGACCCCCACCCCCGCACCCCCTCCGCCGGCGCCCGCCGTGGGCAGAGTGACCGGACTGCCCCTATCAATGCGCTAATCAGGAAACTTGGGGCGGGGCCCCGGCCGGGCCGTACGACAGCGCTGTAGTAAACTTCCCGACACCTCTCGACTTCCCCTCGGCGCCAAGCGACGGGGAAGTTAGGGCGAGCGAGCGCGCGCGAGCACGCGGCGGGGCGGGGAGGGGGAGGGGCCCTGCGGCATCCCTTCCCCTTCTCAAGCAGCTGCCCATTAATCTATTTAGTTTTATGGCCTTGAAGTCAGTTTACTGGCGCCAGCGCCCGAAACTTGGCGCACTAATCCTGAGCCCCCACCCCCATAAATGTTGCAGTAATTAATATTAAGTGTAATTTATACGAGGTGGCGAGGAGATGGGGGCGGTGCGTGTTGGATATTGTCATCACCTTGAGCGCTGTTGCGTCCCAGATTAATACGCGCGTAGGAAAGAGGGTGCGTTTTAATATTGCAGAGAAATATTAATTTTAGAAAAAGAGCGCGATGAAGGGTTCCTACGGGAATATATATTTTAGTGAAAAACCTTTTACCAGACCGAATTTGAAATTTAAATCCCGATCCGGGAGAGGGAATGCAGCAGTAACTTGCGACGACGCGATAAAACTTCCTATCTCGAGTCAACAGACCACATTTTCACAGTCATTAGCACCAGGGAGTGAAGAGCTTGGATAAGCACTATTTAAGAAGATGTCTGTCCTACGACAAGTTTATACAAAACAAGTCAAAACTTGACTGAATTTGGTTGGGACGGCCGTGTGGGGAGAGCCTTTTCCTCCATATAAAACAGTTTTTAACAGATTGTTCCTGACACTCTACAGAAAAATAATTTGTTACAAAACTGTTTCGTAAAATCAATAAATTCATTGGCTTAAGGAATGTTTCATCTATGTGGTTGATCATGAAGTACTTTGTAAATGTTCATTTTTAGCACAATGTTAATGATCAAGTTAAGACTTCTATGAATAATTGATTTGATTGAAATTATTGATGCATTAAGTGTCTATGAATTTAAACGGTCATTTATAATTCATATATTTTGTAAATCATCTTCCAGAAAGATTTTGCACCCTTCTATGCCACTTACAAAATGATGTTTGCCTGTTGGTTTTTCTAAGTAATTGCATTCCGAATGACACCGATAACCGCGTGTGAATATGAAAGATGATACTAGAAAGAATGCATCAAGGGATTGGTAATCCGCAACTGAAGATTGATAACTTCTGGCATAACTATCAGAAAGGCGTAATTGAACTTCCATAGTCGTAATAATTTCAACACTAAACAGCGGGTAGACAAATTGGTATGTTTAGAGTAAGTGAATGAGAAAAAAGCGAACAATGAATAGCGCAGGCCTCAATGTAGCATTTTCTTCCACCTTTCCATGCCCTCTCCGCTTTTTGTTATTTCGCAGAATTTAATTTAAAGAAGGGCTGCGTTTACCGCTGCGGCGACGAGTACGCGTTTCGCAATCTCGCCTTCATATATCTCTCTTTGCACTGGCAACTCGCAGGCTGGTCCGCCCACCCCTCACCCCCTCACGTCTCGCCGCGCTGCCGCCGTTGACGCAGCCTGCCACCGCCACACGGTGAGCTAGAATCCCAAAAAGCTGGCCATAATATAGAGTTGTTCAATTTGTACCAAAGTTGGTATGTACAGGTTATCGAAGTTTGTGATTAAGAATATGATATCAAAAGGCGAAAAAAACAAAATGACTGATCCAAGACGGCTTTTATATTAATAAAATTGACGAGGTTGCTAATAAGAGTATAAGTTCAAAAATTTAAAAGACCAAAATGGCGGATTCGGTTTGGTGAACAAAAGTTGATAAATGTCTTTTTACTAATATAAAAGTCAGTAGTTAGGGATTGTTGTAGTTAACGGTTAAATATATCTCAAAAAATGGAAAGCTCGAAAAAAAAGACTAAATAGAGGATAGATGATATAAATTAGAAAAAAAATTATTTCAATTACAATTATTCATTTAGTAAATTGTTTGTAACTATAATTAGAAGTTGTCGTTTTCTTCTTTTTCATCTACATCAATATCTTCTCTTTCTTTTGCTTCTTCAACTGAATCATCACCTTCAAAGAAGTTTCCTCATCGTCTGCATCGGAATCTTCACAATCTTCCGCCACAGCAACTAAGAGGGCAACGGCTTCGCCCGACACACTACAGTTTCTTTGGTGAGGATTTGCGTTGAGAAGAAACGTAGGAATCTGTGGTTGCCAAGAATCTCCTGTACACGTCATCCATAGTATAAAACTCCGGAAAACTTTTGAGAAAAACTCAGGTGATATTACTTATCAACTTATTAGTTGATTGTTAAGCATCCTCCGACAGTTGACCGAAAAGTAAAATGGCCGAAGAAATAAGGTCTGGTCGATGGATAAACAATCTATGGACTGCTGTAGGCATGCAGTACCAGAGGTATTCTTTGAAGTAGTGTGTGTTAGTTGCTACGGCGTAAAATATAACCAAAATATTCAGTTTAATATAAGAAACCGGAATGTAATCATTTCTTGAAGATTGTATTATAAAAATCGCCACGCGGCGACCTTTGTCCTTTTCTTAGCTACTCATCCCACTGTGAAGGAGAAAGCGATGTTTCTCTCCTTTTTCTGCTTATTGTATTCTTTACAATGCTTCAAGGCATCGACTATAATTTAAATTGTACAAATGTAGCTCACAATTAATCGATTTTACTGTCGTATTTCAAGATGTCCCAATAACGACATTTTGCAAATGTTTGCAAATGTTAAGACGTGGCTCAAAGCCGGAGTCGATACTAGTCAGTGGATTTGAAGATTAATTTACAAAGGTAATAATTTAAGCTTACGGACACAATGGAAAAGAAAGTGGAATATCGTGGAATTCGTAATTTATCTGTTTTTAGTACATTTTACAATTTTCTTGTGAATTTTGCAGAGTTCAGTAAATTTGCAAAACAACGTATAAATAATGATATGATGATGATGATGATGATAATAATAATAATAATAATAATAATAATAATAATAATAAGGATGGAGATGCAAAATTCTAGTCATAGAGCCTCGGAAAATGAGTCGCTGCCTGGGGATCGTCAGGGCGCGGTTGGAGCCAGTGCTGACCGTGACAGCATGCAAGCCACTGGTGGTGTGTTACTGAACAGGCGGGAACACACCGGGTTAACCGAAAGCACTACAGCCAATGAACGCAGCAATCAAGAACAACTAGCTGCACCTGCCGACAGTGCTTCCGGACAATACTCGGACCACTCAAGCAGGCCTGCCTCGACGGAGGATACAATGGACAGCTGACATGAATGAAACAATAGTCAGAATTTATCTCCGTGTTACCCGTTGCGGAACAAATTGTGTAGGTTACCGGCAGGAACTTTACAGAAACTTTTTGCAACAATTCCCACATCTCTCCCATCTTACGGAACAAAACATAGCCGACCGAAAAGCATTAATCTATAGGTCAGGAAAATATGTCTCGCACAGTCGAATACGGGAAATTGAGGCTGAAGTTCACTCAGAAATACAACAGCATGAGATTTCAGAAACTCCAGAATTAGCTAGAGCAACCTCTGAACCACCAATACAAGATCTGGAACCCAGCTTAGTGACACAGAAATCAGATAGGTCTTTAACCAACTTAGTTAACCAACTTAAACAACAATATGAGCATGAAAAAGCCAGATACTGGGATCTGCTCCTCATTTTAGACCTAAAATACCTAGGCAACACAATTCAAAAAACTGGCCACCTTAACTAAGTTAGCAAATGAAGAAATACTTGTCAATGAAGTCAGACAAATTACGACCTATGAGCAACTGGACTCAATTATCTACTGCACATCGCTAGCAATTGTGAAGTTAAGTGGGGGGAAAATCCTAGAATCCCAACAGCCATATAGCCATCGAAAAGACTTCACACCACCTTGGAAGAGACGGCTGGAGGGAAGAATAAAACAACTCAGATCTGACATTGCCATTATCGAAGCCTTTCAGAAAGGAAGCAAAAGACGCGCATCAGAAGGAAAGTATCGAGAATCAGAAGGAAATACTGCAAACATGCGCAATACAACGAAAACCAAAATACATTTGAAGTAATAGATACTCTCAAACAACAACTTAGTGTCTATTCGCAAAGAATACGCCGCTACACCAAAAGCTTGAAAAGGAAAAAAGACAATCAGGATTTTATTAAAAACCAGAAGAGGTTCTATGAGAATCTGAAAAGAGAAATCCATTCAGGAAAGTTACCGGAGAAATCAACTGTGGAAGATCACTGGACCACGGTATGGTCAACAGAAAGTCATTTCCAGTCCCACGCATTATGGCTGACAGAAGTGTCGAGCGTATCAAGCAAGACCAGGGAAATGGAAGTTTCCGATATATCAATGGATGTTCTAAAGACAGCTATTAACAAACTCAAAAATTGGAAATGCCCTGGACCAGATGGACTTCATAACTTCTGGTTTAAAAGATTCACCTGTATACATGAAATAATTCTGACTCTCATTAATCATTTTCTGAAACACCCTGAAGAACTACCGACGGCCCTGTGCGAGGGGATCACTTTCATGAAGCCGAAATCTAACAATGCCACAGATCCCGGACAATTCCGACCCATCACATGCCTCAACGGGCTATATAAAATCATCACTAGTTGTTTAAAAACAGTGATAGAACAACATTGTAAACAAAACAATATTCTTTCAGAGTACCAGAAAGGATGTTGCAAGGGTTCATTGGGTGCAAAGAACAGCTTGTAATCGACAGTGTCATCATGTCTCAGGCATCCAACAAAAACGAGATCTGTATACTTGCTTCATCGACTACAGAAAGGCATTTGACATGGTCCCGCATGACTGGCTGATCTATGTTCTAAAGCTATATCGTGTTAACCATGCAATAGTAAGATTTCTTACGAACGTAATCAATCACTGGCAAACAACAATACATATGTCCTCAAGTAGTGAAAGAATTGTCACTAAGACACTGAAAATCCGCAGAGGTATATTCCAAGGCGACAGTCTCAGCCCTTACTGGTTCTGCCTTGCTATGAATCCCCTTTCCTCCTTGCTGGAAAGCATGGGAGTTGGATATGAGCTGAAAGGTCAGAGCAAACATAATGTGAGTCATCTAGCATACATAGACGATATCAAACTGTACTCGGGAACATTACAGGGACTGAAGAAGCTCCTTCATGTCACCGAAAGATTCTCAACCGACATAGGAATGCAATTTGGTATCGAAAATGCAAAATCCAAAGTATAAGGAAGGGTAAACTCATCAGCGAGGTAGAACATGAAACGCTGACAAGGGAGACTATAACAGCTCTGGAAGAAAATGAACTTTATAAATACCTGGGAATTCAACAAAACAAGCTGATAATCCACAGTGAAATTAAAGAAAAGCTGCAGGTGGAATTCGAGAAGAGAATGAAAGGTTTATTCAAAACCTTCCTCAATTCACGAAACCTAACTGCAGCGGTTAACATGTATGTAATACCAGTAATAACTTTCTCACTGGGCATCATTAAATGGTCCAGGACGGATATTGAATCCTTGGAAAGGCTTATTAGAGTCCAAATGAGCCGTTCCCAATACCACCACCCCAAAAGCTCAATTCAAAGGGTAACGCTTCCAAGGAAGATGGGAGGTCGTGGTATCCTGAAAATAAGTAATCTCCAATTCAAACAGATTACCAGTATGAGAGAATACTTCAGGAAGAAAGCGTTATCTTCTCAACTACACAAAGTGGTACTTGAAGCGGACTACAATTATACACCTCTGAGTCTCAATCAAGCTAATATAGAACTTCAACAGCCCTCTTTCCAACAAGAGATAGATCTCTGGAAGCACAAAGCAATCCATGGAGATACCCAGCTGAAATAGCCAATCCAAATGTAGACGTAGACATGTCGTACAAATGGCTCAGCATTGGATATCTCTACCCAGAGACTGAGGGGTTCATGGTTGCCATTCAAGATCAAGTCATTGCAACCAGAAACTATCTCAAATATGTCATCAAAGATCCAGAGATGACCTCTGATAACTGCCGGGCCTGTGGCCAACGCGGCGAGACAATTCAACATATTACAGCAGGATGCAGTGTACTCGCCCCAACGGAGTATAAGAACAGGCATGGGTCAGGCAGTATGGTGGGTCGAATTATCCACGCCCAACTCGTCAAGATCTGTGGTTTAGCACCATGCCATGATACACCATACTACAAGTATATCCCAAAGAATGTACTAGAAAACAATAACTATAAATTGTACTGGGATCGTAGTATTTTGACGGACCGTACAGTACATCATAACAGACCGGATATAACACTCTGGAATAAAAAAGAGAAGAAAGTATGGTTTGTAGACATGGCAGTTGTGGACACCAGCAATCTCGCTACAGCATATCATACGAAGATCCAGAAGTACAAAGAATTGGCACATGTCGTGAAGGAGCAATGGAACATCTCGGAGATCAAAACCGTTCCCCGTGGTTCTTTCAGCAACGGCGTCATCCCGAAGACTTTAAAGAATTCACTAGAAACGCTGAAAATAAACAAAAATGCCATAATAAATATCCAGAAATGTGTCATACTTTGTACGTGTACATTGGTCCGAAAATTCTTGGGGAGTAATGAGTGTGTTTAGTTGCTATTTTAATCACATTAGACTTTATGAATATTATAAATGTTAAATTTTTATTAGTCTATTACTGTTGATTTTTATTGTTGTCATGCTTTGATGTATTGTATCTGTATGACTACAATCTATGTACCAGTGAACTGTGAATGAATAAATAATAATAATAATAAAAATAATGTAATTGTTTTTAATTAATACATACCTCCTGGAACACCTTTCATATTGAAAATATTCGCTTCACATACACAGAACACAAATATTTATATTTAACGACACGACTATTTTGTAGCCTGGCCGGCCCCACGCCCTGATAACAAAGAATTGCCAAGTTTGACCTGGAATAAACGAATAAAATGAACCGCTCAAAGCCCGCCCAACGGGCGTTCAGTAGTCCCGACATTACTATAGCCAACATTATAGTCCCATCTAGAAAATATATATATATTTTTTTTTCGTTTCTGGCTTTCAGTTTTCAAGATTGTAGCCCACCGTGCGCCACCACCGGCCGCAGCTCTCCCTGCCTCTCCGTGCTTTGCCCTGGACCACAGTCTTGTCATTCTTGTAACAAACTGAAACTAAACATATTTATTGTCTATCTGTTCAATTCACAGATTTGACAGAGATTTGTTTGTAAATTTCCAGAACTGGCTTAGGGGATAGGCAGGTTTCATTTATTCTTCTTACTTTGTTGGGTTTGTCTTATTTTAGTGTTTGAACATTTTCTTGATTTTGCATTTGTAACATTCTATTGTTCTCACAAACTCGTCCCCATCATTCACCCTGATCCTGCCTTCACTGCTGTGTGTTTGCCTTGTAGTGGCCAAATGCGTTTCCCGCCGCCGCCGCCACCACAGCTGCCGCATTCGCACCTCTGTTCCTTCTCGCCCCCCTCCGCACACCCTTTCAGACAGATCCTTTCGTCCCCCGCTCCGGTTTCCCCCCGGTTTTCCCCCCCCCTTCGCATTCCCTCTTGCTCCTTTCTTCGACACCGCTGCTCTTCCTGCTTTCTGTGTCCCGTCCTCGCCTCGCGCTGCTCTTCCCACGTTGCAGCGTGTCTTTCTACTGCTTCCCCCGCTCTTCAACTCTCCGAGCGTAAGCGAAAATATCATGTTTTACCATAATATTAATACTGTTTACCTCCTTATTTTTCTTTTTATAGGAAAATTCCTAGATTTCATGTTTTGTTTTCTCGTAGTATTTGAGGAAGTCTGTTCATAAACTTGGCATCATAAATAATATAATATTCCTTTTTGTTATTCGTATTGTGTTCTTTAATTATTTTGTATCAAGTTTTATCTGTATAAACAATTTATTACATAGAATATCCTTTGCGGAAGTATATAATAATACACAAAGAATAGAGGCGAAGGTTTCCTGTCAATTCCTACTCGTGCGCGACATCTTCTCGGACTAATGGAGAAATAACTTTCAAAAAAGTAATGTTACCCGAATATTTCAGTTTGTATAACGGCCTGACAATCAAATATTTTCTCTTCCGTCATCTCGTTACAGACACACTTCGCTCGTATCTTGTTTTCGTGCCACTCCGTCCAAGCAACCTCGAGGCGGAAGCCAGGAGGCCTTTTTCTTCCAACTCCTCCGCCGCCGCCGCCGTCGCTGCTACCGCTGACTACTCTTGTCTCACTCTCCCGCGCCCTCTCCGCATCTGCGCTAACAAGCCCGCATGTTTGTTCCGTGGCGCATTCAACGATGCTGTCGTCGTTTCCTTTCATGTTCCTCGCAAGCGGACGTCCACCTGACACACATCTCCTGACACCGCCCTCCGCTTCATTCGCCCTCTCCAAATACTCTCTAGAGGAAAATTAGAGCAACCGGCTGCTCTGGTTGGTAGGTTTCCGTAGTTTTCCCGATCAATATCAGGTGAATGCCCCAGCGGTGCCATAAAAAGGACCACAGACCGCGCGTGGTCTTTCCTTGTTCATCATTGTTCTCTCTTCTCTCCTCCACACAGACGTACTTAGATGCGCTGCACTTGTCACAGCGGAGGCGAGCCCCTCTGGGGGAATTCCTCAAGGAAGAAACTCCACAAACCGACGTGTAGGCCAGTGCCAGATTTCATGTTCCAAAGTGAGAGGAACACCAGACTAATGACGTTAATGGTCAACGCACCCGGAAGAACTAAACACTTACCCTATCATTCAAATGTTCCCCTTTATTAGCGTTTTATTTCCGTCCGTTTTATCACTTCTTTGTGATATCTCTAATCTCCCTCTATCTCTTTTTCTTCTTTTCATTCTACACCTCTTCTCTTTTCTCGACTTCCCATACCTTTTCCCCAGTTTTTGCATTCGGTCGTTGTCCTGCGTCCCATTTCTCCACAGAATATCTGCCTATCTCCCTCCTGCTTTTCTCTCCTCCCATCTCACTCAACTCCTGCTTCCACAACTCTACCTGCCCAGGCGGAGTCCCAATGTGCTTTTGATGTGCCTTAATGAGCTTTCTTCAACAATAACGCGCTCACATAACCCCGACTCTGTAAAAAGCTTCTTTCTCACTTCCATTTAGGCAGACAATTTTATTTTTAGATCCTTTTTTTTGGAGGAAAATGAAAAGGTGTCTCATAAAAGTCGTTTTAATGGCCTGGTTTGAGCTTATTGTGAACATTTAAAAATGAATCGACGTTCTCGCTTCCGCCTTTCATTGTCTGAGGGCTCAGTAAAAATACCCAACTCAAATAGGAAGTGCAGACGATACGAATGGAGAGTTTGAGAGAACTCTGCTTTAGTAAACGATAAATAATGGCGAAGACGGAAAGTACTCACAATTCGCTGTCAATTTATTTCTCAACTCTCCCTTTACAAAAGTCACAATTAAGTTAATTAATATCTTAAGAAGTTTATTGCTGCAAGGAAATATTAATTTTTGTATGTTTAAAGGATATAAAAGTATTGGTTTCAAACATTACTATTAGTATGTAAAAGAGCATGTTAATAATATTATCAAACGAGTGTATTTGTATTTATTGTTGAGTGTTTGGAATCGTTTCGTACAATTTCAAAAAATCTGCTTTTATCGTATTCTTTAAAGAACATATAATATCATTGAATTCCAGCAAATAGATTTATGATTGAATTAAAAAAATTGGATCTAATGGCGTAATAAAGTTGGTTTACTTCTCCTGCAGCAATAAAATTAGAATTCAAAAAGATTATTTCTGATTAAGAATCAATTAGATTGCACTTTTTTCTTTACCCGAAATCGGACTTTTCGAATATGCGTCGTTGCCTTAAGTGAATGTATCTCTTACATCTTTCTATTCCTCTTTTTAAATAACGGAGACTATGTTGAGAATACAGCAAGTTTTCGCGTGCACGTAGGTATAATTCTCTATTTTACTGATGACATAATTTACATATATACTACACATTTTCGTTGTAACCAAACTTTCTAGCATCCGTATCAAATAGTGCTGTCCTTATGATTTCTTTTAAGAGAATATTTCTCCAAAATAAAAAATATGATTTTCTTAGTAAAGTTCATGATTGCTGAAAGAAAGCGTTTCTTCGTCTCAAAGAAAATATTCTACAAGCTTCCTCCAAGTGGTGAAAAGTGAGACAATGTTGAGAATGGTCAACAATTCTGTTCTTGATTATTCGTCACTTGTTCTAGTTCGAACTCACTAGAACACTTCATAATTTGGTAAGCCATTGTCGTCTAGGTCTACCAGAAAGCAAGGTTCTTGAAGAGTCCATGATCTGGACATTTACTTCCATTACATATTTCATCTATTTCATCATATTTCATCTTCCATTCCATGATCCGAGAAGTGCATCATGCATTTAGTTGCAAGTGCCAAATTTACCATTAACTTCATGTCACGATTAATTATTATCTCTTTCCACGTTCATTCTGCGCAAATAACAACACTCCAGCTCCTCTGATCTCTCTCTTCAGGTGTCCAGCATCCAGTTCAACATTCCCGCACCCCTTCAAGGTGCGCAAAATGGGCAGGTGTTCGTGAATTAAGAAGGCGCCTCTCCTCATTTCGAATTCCTCGCGTATCTTCCATTTCGGTTGCTAGACGGCGCAGGTAGCCTCGTCTCTTATTCAGGGGGTGGCGTGACGGCGGGGTGATGGGGTTGGGAGCAGTGAAAGGAAGGGAGTCCTCTCCCCTCATCCGTCCTCACCCGTCCAAGGCCAATCCTCAATATTTCACGCACTCTGGATGCTCTCATCCCTCTGGTTTTGACATTCCTACCGCGTTATGACGTGAAAGTTTAAAACCACCCACCTCGTTGGAGTGATAGCTACCGCCAGTATTGAATTAGTGAGCGTAAACGATTTTATCTAATCATCGACCAACCCGCAATTTCACCAGGTCATTCGGTGAGAGTACGTGCTATTTGCAATTCGATAGATCTTTAACAGCTTCAGATTGAATGGAAAACAATTAGGGTTAACGGACACTTGGTTGCGTGCCAGATCATTAGTTTAAATATCCATTGAGTGTAATCGGCGCAGGGATCTCCAGAGCGACAGTTGCAACCCCCTCGGAGTAATGGAAGGGGTGGAAATGAAAGAAGTGGTTCTAGGAAGGGAAACGTGGAACAATTCTCTGTCGATGACGTAGCTTGAACGCGTGGAGCGAGGCGGGGGCCATGTTGAGGGGAGGGCTCTCCTCTGGAGAGGAGTTCCGAGGCTGGCGAGAGAAGAGCTCCGTTTCTTTAGTGGGGCACATTGCTTTTGAGTTCAGTTATAGCTGCGATGTGTATTTCGACTCCTTTTTTAGCGAATGTCTTATGTCTGAAAATGTATTGAGTGTTATTAGGAGAGAATGAGGACTGATGAAGTTTTATACTTGTCTGCTTTACCAAACTTGACGTTTGAGTGTAAGCTAACTACGATGATACTTCCAGTTGGACTGTCACCAAACGTCCAAAATCAAGTTAAATACAAGTGTTCTTCGAAGGTGAATGTAAACATGTAGTGAATACAACCTTTCTCTCAACAAGCTCTCATCTTCAGATAGGTCTCTCGACGTGTGTGGTAGTGTAGTGCACTAAATGTGTGTGTGTTTGTGTAAAAAAATAATATTTTTTTAGAAACCCAAAAACATTGTTATTTTGGTGAATGTTAATTTCATGTAGCTAGACAAAAGAATATGTGTTTCTTATCACAAAACGAACTTCACGAACGTAATAACTACAAAATGAAGAGTAGTTAGGAAATACGACATTCACACGTCATCACTTAATTATGATACTTTTTGCTCTACATAACACATTTAGGCACCTTTACATGTTTTAGATAGTTTTTATGTAATTTTACAAAAAAATCATAGACGTTATTTAAATTATCTTCCTACTCTCTAATGACCTGATTACATCTGGTTGTCATTATTTTATCTTCAAAAAACTTGTAAGAAGCAAGCAACTAGTTCAAACAAATATTTCTTCTAAACGATTCATATTATATTCTAATTGATTTAATATTCTAAAGGGATTCTACAATCCTTTTCACATCTTTCAAATGTTGTTATTGTAATGCAACTTCTTATATTATTTTTCCTTTCTTTTCCTCTAGCCATCTCTAAAACATGTTTGAACTAGTAGTAGGAAACAGAACGCACTGCTAAATGCAATCCATATACAGTACGGTTTAGCACTCGCACAGTAAAGGATGTACATGCGAAAATTAGATGCGAGTGTGTTGTGAACAGTACCAGAACACACAGTATTAACGAGACCGTTTAAACGGCTTCATGACAGTCGATACAGAAGCCATTCCAATGCCATTAACTCGCCCATCCTACATCCAACTGTTGCACGCGACGATGACATAGGAGTGCAGGGAAGCAGTGACACATAACCGTCTGATCCAGAGAACATGATGGGTTACATGGGTTCATCAGAGATTCTCAGAGTAATCGAGTGTATTCACGATGCTCTCCAATTCGCAATTCATCAAGCGTTCGCTGCATCCTCCAACTGCGTCGTGCGCCTTTCTCTTGTTGGGTCGATGTTGATCGGGCGGCGTTATTCACTCTCGTGCGTCGCTGAATCTCGCACGAGCTCTTGGTTTATTAAAGACAGACGCGTGTTTCCTCTTGATGTAGGGTTGTCAACTGTTCTCCATTTGAAACTACATTCCTCTACTTTCTCTTACCTGCGGGCATATTCAATGATTTCTGTGATGCTTGGTAAACCGGGGTCTCATTTGGTTTTAAAAGTTGTACAGATACACACATAACAGTTACAGGTAGCTATTAGTTGTAATTCTGAGCAACAAACACCAAAAATTATTTCTATTAATAGAAACGTTTAATAATATAAAAATTATTTCCTCTGAGTAAAAATATAGATAAGCTGCGATGGTGTAATTGCGGTGGCGATGGTGCAACGGATAGCGTATCGGGCTGCTATACCCAAGTTCGGGGGTTTAAACCCGATAGAAGCCGTGGATTTTGAAGGGCGAAAAAAATCCTTCGTACGCCTTCCTTCGGAGGGGAAGTAAAGCCGGCTGTTCCATGTTAGTAGATTTACTGCATGTGAAAGATCCTCAAGCCTAAATGAAGCTTCTGAGCCAAATACAAAATGCCTGTTTCGTCGTCCAAGTAATATCTTCTTTCTCCCCTAGTAGATGAAAAGAGCGTAACAAAATTTGCGTGGACATATGGAAGAGCAGGCCTCATGGCCTGAGTCTCGCCACGTAAAATAAGGCATTTATTCATATTTTAGATTAACTGAAGAGTAGAGTGGCTTGGGAATATCAAACCCGTCTTGGTTTGCGAGTTTAATAATTTTCCTTTGAAGAACATCGCTTTCCCGTTTAGTTACATTCTCAATTGTTGTTTCCCATTTTCCAGTTTCTCATTATAAATTTCAAATGATTAAATGAAAACTAAGGGAAAGGAATTGACTAGTTACTGCAGTCCATTTGTTTCAAAAATCGATTATAGCTATACAATTTCATAAAATTAATGCTCGGTTAGAAAACATTAGATTTAAATGTGCATATTGTTGGTGTACAGCAAAAGTGATACATCTAAAAATTGTCATTTTACAGGGGAATTATTTTATCCTGAAAAAAAGAACAGCTTAGTTTGCGCTCAAAGAAAGAGATTTATTCTAACGACTTGTGTTCTTTGAACCCTCTTGATAGACCTTTTCCTCGTAAAATCATGCTATTAAATTTATAAACACTTTATTTTCATAACATGATAACACTTAACGTGACAACTTTTTAGATGTACCACTCCTCGTGTGCACTTAAGATATGCAAAGAACTAAAAAGGTGTAAGTCGTGTGTATCAATCTCAAAAGTCTTGATTCATACGTGTGCTAATGAATATTAATATAATGAAGAATAAAAATGATTCCTAATTCGTAATTAATGAGTTAACCTATATTTATCTTAGTTAATGCAAAAATGAATTTTATTAAATTAAAGATATTTAATTACTTCTTTCGTATCACCCATTTTCATTTTCTTGTCCATTTGACCTCCTATGTGCCGCGTTTTTGAACCTCTTCACTCCTCGCACCGCGCGCCTGTCGCCGGAGCAATTCCGCGGCCCGCTCTTCAGCCGTTGGATTAACCGAGCAACAGGAGGAGCCTTTGAGCTTACTGGAGATTGTGCTGGCGCAGTTCATTTCATTTGCCTCGGGAAGTGTCGGCCACAGCCTCAAGGACACATGCACAAGGGTGCCTAATTCCCAACTTGCGTCATGCTACTGTTGTAACAGGTCTATAGAGTCAATGCACAGCACGTAATTTTAGCGTAGATAACGGGTTTTCAAACATTTATACGAATTATCTATATCTATATATAAATAAAAGGCGTATACGTGTTGAACAGAAGCAAAGCTACTCGTCCGATTTCGCTAAAATGTTCACACTTGTTCTAATTAATAATGGGAGTATTTAAAAAGTGATTTGAATTAAATTGGACATGTGGGGGCGTCTTTGTTCATGATTGATTAGTTTATGAAGACTCACGCGCCCCTGAACTCTACGCAACCCGCCGCACAGTGGAGGATTGCGCGTCTTCATTGTATACAAGTATTCTGCCCCTGCGATTGTGAAGGCCGGACTTTTAACGTGAATCTCTGACCAGTATATCAAATTTCTCCAAAATAGTGTCCCGAGCATACGCATGCGATAGCGAACGCATGTCCAATAGTCCATGCAAATGTACAGCCGAATGTACAGTGAAAAGTGCCCCCAACTAAATCTATGATCGCAAATGCTCATGAGAAAGAAAATAAAAATTCTCTGGATTCACATAATATCAGCCTCGTAGGACAATCTGTTGCAGAGATATAAGAAACGTGTTTTTCATGTTTTATTTTTTCTCAGCTTCTATTGCAGCTTCTATTGCTGAAAAAAATTGTAGAGAATAAATAGTTCAATAGTTGAATTTGAAGGTATTTTTGTCAACAAATTTTGATGCCATATTCATATAGAAATAAAGAAAGAAATTATTGAAATTGATCATATTGCATGGAGAGCATGTAGGGACGGGTACATGAATGGATACTTGAAAAAAAGATGTAATATTTAAAATGTGTGCATCAAGTGTGGTCACATGTGTGTCATCACACGTGTGTGATCATGCGTGTTAAAATGTGATTATCTGTTTCTGTTTCAATGACATACAAGTGATAACTTGGCATTTAAAATTCCCGATAATGTTATAACGCAAATTGGTGCCAGAAATTCAGGCTAAAGGCAGATGCGCCGGCCATTTCTTTCCACCAAGGGTTTTCCGATTGAGTTTGGTCCATATAACATCCGATGTAACACCTACAATATTTCGAATTCGTATATCGTGTTTAAATCTGTGTTTAAATATCTGTTAAAACGTATTTTTCATACACATTTTGGTGCAAATTTTTAAACTGATCAAGTTCATTTTATTTTTTTTTCACTATCGTCTTTATTCCTAAAAATCGAAAAAAAGAAAGTTGTACAATGTTATAAGACATTCTAAGGCAAAACTGAGACAGTACTGCAACGTTAACACGTCAAAAATCAATTTCAAAAATGTATTTATTTTTTTCTATATGAATTTGGCATCAAAATTGGTTGACAAAAATACCTTCAAGTTCTACTATTCTTCCCCGCCACTGCAATTTTTTTTCGGATTGATATCGCAACAAAAAAAATAAAATATAAAAGCACGTTTCTCTTATCTCTGCAACAGATTGCCGAAGAAGGCTGATTTTCTGTGAATCTACGGTATTTTTTATTCTCTTTCATATCATCATCGCGATTATAGATTCAGTTCGGGGGCACTTTTCACAGCCTCATGTGGCTACACCATTTGAGGGACAACGTTTTAACAATAGGATCTTGACAAAAGTAACTTGATAACCATGTTCAAATCAGGATATATAACAAAACCGTACTTGCCAGAAAGTCTGTCATCTATTAGAAATTTTGCACAGCTTAGCGTAAAACGTGACTAACAATCACCTGGCCAGCAGTGGGTGATGTATAATACACTGCAATAGCGAAGCATTGCCAGGCCACTAATAAATGAATAAATCTACGAACTTTTATCAGGGCTCATTTCATACGCGCACTACATTGTTGAAGCAACTTCGTTTTCAGATCTACTTATATGTAAGTATATTTTTGGCATCTTAAGGTCGGATTAATCAGACTTCTGCCAGCTGGCGGGGTGCCTGTCCTATCCTGAGGGTAAGGATGAGGGTAAGGTCCTATCCTGAGGGTAGCGATCATGTCTTATTCTCATCACCGAACCCAGCTTATTTGGCTTCCCTGAGCATTTTCCTTCGTCCCACAGCTATAGAAGGGGAGATTATTTTGAATGGGAAAGTTATAGATTCATTATTGCCCCGACCGGGAATCAAACTGGTGCCGCCTCTCAGAATGCTAATACGCGGCCCATGACCCACAAGGGGCAACTACATTACATAATTTTAATTTTCTTTTTCCAGTTATCACAGTCTTCACAGTGACAGTCTGTTAAATTCTTTTGTTTCGTAATTCCATTTATTTCCTATAACAATTTTCCTTTATAATTTTAGAAAACTAAACCCTTTAAGAATTTAATTATCTCTTTTCGATTATAGAAATAACACAAAGAAAATTACTACTCTTCATTGCGATTAACACGAAAGATTTATTAAATATTTTTAGAGCATTTGTAATTCTTCATGTCCTGCACAACAGACTAGGAATTTGATCGTGTTTAAAAGCCACAAGTCGCAATATTATTTTGTTCATTAAAAATAATTCATTTAAAAACTATATTTCATCAGGCGGCACATGTGCTTTAATCTAATTTCGTTTTTCCATTCAATATATATTGCTCACGAATTATAATTATTATAACGTAGGATTATTATATTATTGAGATGTCTCTTCTCTCGTGAAAAGTGATCCAACAATTCAATCGTTTTGTTTCTGCCGAGAAAATCAGCACACTAACAATACTGAACGCCTGGCATGGCCTCGATCCCGTTCTTCTAACGTGAAAAATGTGAAAAATGAACGGTCTGTGCGTTGTGCTTTTTCCGCCGCGTGAGGGGGAAGAGGCGCGGTTTGCACGCGCGGGCGTTCGCTGCCGGGTGATGATCAAATGCCGCTGCAAACAGCATCTCGCGCAATAACGCAAACAGCGGTCGCGAGGACGTCATCGGTGCAACGCGGCGCCTGGGCGGAGGCGAGGACAGCGGAAAGGTCTGGCACCATCGGAAAACGAAGAACGAAAAGTTGACGACGTCTGAAAGGCATAAAGATACGATATGAACGGAAGAGAAAACTAGAGCCAGATGGACAGGGGTTTGTACAATTTGGAAAAAGTCCTACGTATGATTTAGGCGCTAGTAGCGTTCACATACGGCCAGGTACACAGACAGCCACACAGGCAGACAGACAGACACTCAGACAAACAGACACACACAGAGACAAACAGACACACACACACACACACAGACCGACACACACACAGACAGACACACACAAAGACACACTGACAGACGGACGGACGTTTAAGCCGCAATTGAGTTTTCGGTATCAAGGACCCACAAAACGTATTCCGGCTACACCACGTGTTAGTGGATTTTTTCTTAATTTAGCAACTGGATTTATCCATTTTTTCGTTATCAGATCTCGGAAATGTTTTTTTTCTGCCAAAAATACCCCGTTTATCACGCAGCGTTACATAACTTTCTCTATACTACGTATATTACCCCGTATATACGTACGTATACGAGAAAATAAAAATGGAGGCGGTGGAGACTCCGAGGACAAAGACGAAACTATCAGGGATAGAAGGAATGGCAATGACGGATGAGAGTATTCCGATTTTAACAAAAATGAGAAACTTTTGAAGTAGTGAATTTCATTGTTGAAATTCTGCACCGGTAAAGTTTCCTTTACCATGTTACAAAATATTTATTTAAATTTCTCAATGAATAGGTGTCCGACTACTTTAAATTTTGGGTGAGGTTGTAATGCATTTCTATACTTACTCCGTAATAATGAACTCCAACGTTTACTTGTATGATTTATGTTCCCTAGTATTCACATTAAATCCCGTAAGAATTTTATTCTATTTATAGAAGTTGTCATGTTTTTTCTGACTCCTTAATATGTGGGTACTTTTCAACTAATAAATATCCCATAACGGCATAAAAAATAAATAGGGCAAAGCATTTCAGCACTCTTCTGAATACAGTAATGACTGTGGCAGAATGAATAATACTTGTGACTATGATAGCGATGGCAGCGACGCGTAGTTTAGCGGCAGCATCAGAAACAGCTCTGTGAACCAACGGGGCCACTCAAAACATTTTTCAAATAATAAATATCTTGTGAACGAATAAACAAAATAAGGAAAGGAAAACATCCGGCGCACTGCAATGACACTAAGGAATAATAATAACGTTGGTGGTGAGGGTAGAGGGAGCAGCAATAGCAGCAGCAGCGATCTGCGTGGGATGAAGAAAGGAACGTGAGCGAAAGCCCTGGCACGCGCTTTTTTTCAGTCTGCGGGGGCGTATTTGCTCTTCGTTCAGGAGATGCGCGGGAAAATGTGATTTAGGAGACGTGACCGTCGATGCGACTGAATAACCAAACGACGCAAACATCGCGTCACAAAATCGCGTTTCTTTCTTTTAGGGAATGTGAAATTGCTTGGGAATGCGCGGAACGTTTACGTAAGCACTTTCAGTAGGTTGTAAACAAACATTCGTTTAATGTTATGGAATGAAGTTCACAACGAAATTTTATTGCTGCCTCGACGTTCTTTCTCAGAAATTGTATACAGGTTATCATCAAGAACACATTGCTTTTAAGAAGAAATTTGCTTTTAAAATGTAAGATCTTGATTTTCTAAAACTTCAGATGTCTGTATTTCTAATTGCGATAAATTCTTTTAAATTATTATTAATATTTTAGAAATAGATAATGTCGAAAAACATATGATTGACCGTAACTTCTTACGGGTATTCAAAATATATTCCGGTACTTCCATTTCATATTATTATGTATATGTATTATGTATACGTAGGTACATTTTTATAGTACATTTTACTAGAACACAAAAATATTAATTATTATTTTTAAAATTTAGGATAATGAATTATAGAATTGAAAGAATTAACTTCATTCCAAAATTTACACTAAAAATTAAGTAGTTAAAGTAATTTAGGTAATATAATAAATGGTTTTGAATAAGAAACAATTTCCCATCGCCCTCATAATACCGCCAATGCTCGGAAAGTCGTTAGACAGTACACAAAACGTGGAGCAAGTTGAACCTATCAAAATATAACAATTCTGAAATAATGATCTTAATAATCTATGACTTATCAAGAAATGCACAAAAGGGTCTAAGCCAATACTCTGCTTGTCACCTATGCAGTCGTTAAGAACAAACATACTAACACAAGAAACTAAAATGACGAAATAGACTTGAATATTAATGAATAAGACAATTTTCCATTTCTTCTGCCTGACTTTAGTGGAAACTATTTCTTTTTATTATCATCTTAATACCTGCAAAGACTGCTACAAGTAAATAAATCATCCATGAGCACGTTGAATGGAACTGGATATTGCGAGAAAGGGCACGAAAGATCTGGAATAAGAACAGTGATGGAAAATAAATCAGAGTTTCACCCTTTTAAAAAATAACTTATGGTAAAAAGAACAATTTGAATAAAAACAAAGACTATCTGTTAAATTATTTCTGTGTAGCATATATTCTACATTACTAATTTCCATTACATCAGAAATTGAAAGAAAAATTCGTAGCCCCCGGCCATGTGAGGAGTGGTTAAAATTTTGTTTGATACCCAAGAACTCTGAGAAAATCCAAGAACAATGAAACGGTTTCGAGTTTGCCTGAAAAATGCAGATATTTCGCCTACTCTAACAAAATGCGTACCGACTAAATTCTCGTATCTAGTACATCTGTTTTTACAATACAGCTGATGTCATCCGACAGCAAGTCTCAGAAAGAGGTCGGAAGCCATTAAATACTTGCTGTTTCACGAGGTGCCTTATGAAAAAGTAACTTTTTTAAAAGCTCTTGGGAGTGTAAAGAACTGTTGTAAGGCATATATACTATACTTTGTTATTACTGTATTCGTGAAGATTTGTTTCTGGTAAAATACGTAACTTATTGCAATGTTATACGAGAGTATTTTATTTTATTAGATCAGGAAATGGAGATGAATGTAGAACAAAGTGTAGATATACTTGTCTCCAACGAATAAATTATGAGAAGCAATAACAAAAGAAACAACTAGTACCTCAAAAACAGATATAAATAATCCAATATTCCTTACTTTCCGCGTCTCTTCTGTCCGAATTTGGGAAGAAACACTTTCTCGTTATCATCCTCTTAATACCTGCAAAGTCCGGGAAGTGGGCCAGGTATATATTATTCAGCGCGGAGCAACTTGGACGGGTCGAGATGCAGCGGGGAAGGTGCGATGGCCACGGTGATGGCAGCAACGGGAGTGGTGGACGTGACCCGAGACAGGAGCGGTGGTGGGGGCGGAGGCGGGGGCAGGGGACGAGGACAAGGGCGAGGGTGAGAGCGAGGGCGGGGGCGCGGGCGGAGGTTGGGCGTGGGTGCGGCGAGGGTGGGGCGGGGGGGGGTGGGGGAAAGACGAAGATGTGGGCGGGTGCGGGACTGTGGCGATGCTTCGTGAGGCACTGCGCGAAGCAAAAGTTTCCGCGGAAGAAGCAGCGACTTCTCGACCGCTCCGCGCTCAGCTGGAAGTAATAAACTTCTCTCGAATTTTCTCCGAGCTATTGATGAGAGGAGATTTCGAGCAACTTGTGTAGCTTCCTGACGGCTCTTCGGCGCAGAGCTGCCCGGCGCGCTGGATGTGGATGTAGGCCAACGCGGGGATGCCTTCTGCGGAGATTTCGATGCGGAAGAACTTCTCAGGTAGTTCTTTTTAAAGGTAAAGAGTTGAGATAGATAAATATCGTGCTTAGGGTGGTAGACGCTTTTTAAAAAATTGAGCTACATACATACGCATAATTACTCCAAATTGAGAGTCATAATAATTTTCACCCGCAAGTATATTACAAATATCCTTCTACAAAGTGTTATATGTCAAACTGGAGTATTATCTGTGGTAACATCCTTATTAAAATGTGGTAACATTATTAAAATGTGACTAGAACAGTGAATAATGAAGTAGCACGGTATTTGATATGTTTAAAGCACTTCACGAAGTATTTTCTGGATTGGGTGTTGCACTTAAACAATATTAAATGCAACATGGCTAGAATGTTCTTGTAGCAGTTTTACTTCAGCTGCTTCGACCAGTGTGACAATTGTCACAAGTTTGTCAAATTTAATAGGTTACGTAGTGTTGTTAACGCTGCTTTCATTCTTGTTGAATGTTCTGAGTTTATTCACTCAGTCTTAATTTGCTTTGGTGAAATGTGATTTTGTAAATCTTTACGCTCAGTACTATGTATACAAAAGTAGTAAATATTGAAAATGATTAGGCGACACTTCTAAATTTTCAAGAAAAATAATATCAATGAAAACATTTTTCTCAAAAAGATTACCATGTATAACTTTATAAAATTATTTGTCATAATTAAGAACTATTAAATAAAGAACTATTAAATATAAATGAATAAATAAAAAATAAATAAATAAAAAAGCGTTTGAAATGAATAGCAACTAAAAATGTACTTATACTTTTTAATGTATTACAAGATAATGTATTTCCTATAAAAATGATGAAAAATTCTTTTTGCACAAGGCGACATTTGGTCTCTCCACAACCTTTCTCGGAAATCACTCTTTACTATGAATCTGATAAATCGGATAATGTTTAACACCTTACTTCGGAAAACTTTGGACAACTCAGCACGCGTCTTCACCCTCCTTCAATTTCATTTACGATTCATTACGTAGCTGCGCCTGTCGTCCCATTGCGCTCCATTTACACTAGATCGCGTAAAAGTGTAGGTGTGTTCTCCCCTCCTCGAAATGATAAAACAATTTCTCAGATGTAACCGGGAGTTGGCGCGTCTCTAAATCCAGCGTTCATTAGTAGGTGGGGTCCCTCCCGCCAGGATTAGACGACCACGCCTGGCGGGGCGGAGCTATGGGCGCCAGCGCTGAAAGCGGGCAAGGAAGGAACTGTTGTGGGTGGAAGTTGTTTTAAGGTGAAATGAGCAGAACTAAACTAGCATTGAATGAATCGGTTAGTTTTATACAAAAGATACATACTCGGTTTTCAATAATGGCAATATATTTTTAAAATAAAAAATAAAATGAGAAGAATGAACACTATTCAAAATATTATCTTGTCAATGCAAAACAATATTTGGGGATATTGTAGATATTCAAAATATTCAAGTATAAAATTAATGTATAGGAATTTTAGAATATCAATTGCATTAGCGTTAATGACTTTAATACATCAATAAAATAATAATAATAATAATAATAAGAAGAAGAAGAAGAAGAAGAAGAAGAAGAAGAAGAAGAAGAAGAAGAAGAAGAAGAATCATAAAAAATCTGTAACATTCAAAATAATCAGCATCAATAGACATTATTAAATATTTTTATTATGTCATACTTTTACCAGTTATTGATTTGTTTGATTTTTTATTTACTTATTTACTGTTTGACTTACAACTGAAGAGAGACGACACTATGTCCGTAGTTCCGGAGTCCCATCAATCGCGTGGCAGCTGTTGGCGGTTCTCTCCCGTACAGCATGCACTTCAAGAAACAATGTTAAAGATGGCCTCATATAGTGTGTAATGAGTGTACAAATAGAGTAGTTGGTAGAATGGGAGTGAAGGGAAACTGATGAATTCCGAGAAACCCTGACTAGAACTTATTTTGTTCACGTCAATCCAGAAGGAGTGACCAAAATTTGACTCTGATGAAGGCCTTTATCACCATGATCAATATGATACGGTTTGCCACGTTATTTTTAACATTACTCGTGTGCTGCGATCATTCACTTATGTACGACGGTTTAAAAGAGTAGCACAACACCCTCATTTGGTTATCTCTCTGCTCTTCAACCCGAAAGGAAATAATGGACCTACCTACTACTCGTATTCCATTAATCGTGCTTTCACAGAAAGTAAACTAATCTTTCACAATGGTTCGGGAGCAGAACCCATTGATTGCGCACAAATCATAGGGTTTTAAAATGGGAGCACTTATCAACTGAAAGGTTGGTAACACATTTCAAAACGATTACGACGAAACATCACGACGGTTGCCATAAACATTAATAATCAATAAAACACGCGATTGAAGTAATAGCTCTAATTTGTCACAAAAGAATCGGCATAGAGATGCATCATATGCATTACCTATACATCAAAAGCAGAGAGAAAATGCCGCAGAAAACAAATACCCCCTGAACTTAGCTTTAAAGAACATTGAACGTGTTGGCAGTTTTGGTGAACTCGTCAACCATCTGAAAATACATGTGATGAACATTAAAGCTAGCGATTTTAAAACGAACATCGATTGTTACTAAATTTTGCGAAGTTTTTGGAAGATGGTTAACGCGATGAGAGATTCGTAAGAAACAAGTTTACATGGCATATTGTGTTAACATAAAGGTCTCGTACAGAATAATCCCTCAGGTTCCTGGAACAGCTTACTTGAAAGTAGTAAGCATTCTTTGAAATTACTCATTCACGAACATCTTTCGAATGAAATCCTTTTTCAATGATTCAGAAGTGACCAGTATGATATAAATTCGTTAAAAGTTAGCATAATCTACACTGCAGCTACTTTTGCATATCTTCCAAAACTATATTTACTTTAGGCAATACTCGGTGCAAAATGGCTCAATATTTTTTAAAACACAAAGGAAATGCGACAGTTATGTCTCCATTTAAAAGAAATTATTTCTCATTCATCCCATCGTGAATTATTATGTTTTCCAATTTCTCTGCATTGGCCATCGAAGTCAGAATGACCCTATCTAGCCAGTAATCGGAGATGTGCTTTTTCCATTCGCCTGTTTAGTCTGATGTTAATTGATGCGATCCTGCGTGTCGATGCTAATCGGTACACACACGCTAAATTTGTCAGTGATTACCGCTTCATTGATTAATGCTCACACTCGGTTCTTTGTGCTATTTGTACTCTGTAATGAAATACACCTTTACATGGTAAATGGCAGGTTTCCGCCTATAATTGCTATAATACACGGGACAAAACATAAGACAAAACGTAAAGTAAAAGTTGGGAAACTGCATATAACATCAAATTAACTCAAATATCAAAAAGCTTAACTTCTTAAAATAATCTATAACTCTACAATTATTTTATTAAACAAATATATTATTTGGGAATGTTAGCCATTTAAATTCAGATATCTAAAAATGAAAAGAAGTGCATCAACATATACTTGGTTATGTATTAAACACAGAGATAAAATTTTAGTTATGGTTTTGTTCATTGTAAATATAAGGAATGACAGGCCCTAATTTTTAACCAATAGACAACCACACGCAATTAACAAAATTTTAAAAATGAACAAGTCGTAACAAAAGTGGCACTCGTGTGGTCTCCATTTCCTTCACGTGTTGGTATTCCAACTACAATATCACACGCTCCACCTATTCTGTATTAATAAGCGAACGCAAATAATTCATCCCGCGCCCCGGCAGGCCGTGCGCGACCCCCAGGCGACCGTCGGTGCGCCCGCTCTGAACAGCGCTCTCTCGCGCTCCATGCAGCATTTACTACCTTGTAATTGTCGCCGGTGTATGAAATTCGTGTACAATAGCACCGAGCGCCGCCGGGTGTCGCGCGTTTCAACCCCTCCCCTCCCCCCTCGCACTCGATCTTTGCTCTTCTCCTCTCTCGGCGCAGTGCACTACTGGGTAGATTCGAAATGGGCGAAAGCAGAGGGCGCAGCATTAAAACTCAATATTTTGATTCTCCAAGACGCTCTCATTGGACTCGAGGAAGACACGTGTATGGAGAGATTCAGTCAAGCTGAATGACGTATTGAATTTGTGATGAAACAAATTTATTCCGAAAGTGGACAGAGTCCACATGATTACAATAATTATTATTACATACTTGTATGTAGAATAGAATGTAAAAATCAAATGTTTTATCTTCCATATCAACCCTTTCTTTCTTCTCTCTGCAGCCTTGTGTCCGGTGTGCTCTCATTAGATTTTTCTGGCTGTTTTTCCGGGACGAGCATAGCAAAAGAATTAAAGAAACATCTTACGTGCAAGGGTTCCTCCACAGTCAGGCGTCAAGTCGCTCACATTTACACGAAGAGGTAGAGATATGCAATTTTGAAGACACCAATATTTCACAGAAAACCTACGAAACTTTGATCCCATTAAAATCTCAGAAACAATTTTCACAATTTTCATTATATAAGATCTACATACAAGAAAAAATCAACACTATAAAATTGCTGTATTTAGAGGTAAAAGGTGCGACGACGATTGATATGCAACATTGGTCACTACTTGATATTTATTTAAAATGCAGTCATTTGCACGTCTGTTAATTGTGATATAAATATAATTAATAACCTGTGTTTATTATATAATTAAAACATTGTGTTTAATGAAACTTTATACAAGTGGACTCTGCTGGTAAGATATTTTTGTACCATTTTTCATTCCAAAATTTAAAAAAATAAAAAGAAGTCTTAAGCAATATCCAGAAATCTACCATGAATACCGATCTGGAAAATAAACAGATATTTGACTAATTAGAAAGAACAATTACATTCTGTAAAGTTTTGTATTTTCGCGTGTGGAAAATGATGATGATATGATGAGAATGAGATGATTTCCATACCTGTTCCCCGAATTAAGGGAAGAGGAATGCTTACCGCTTCATGACTTCTCTTTCAAAGTCGCTTCAAAGTTCGCTGTCAAAGGACAGATGATCAAAGTGGTTCTTAGCCATTGCTACTGGCATGATTTCTTCGCGTTGATCTTTTTTCAATTTGGCGTGAAAAAATGCTTTTTTTCGTTATGTACAAAAAAGGTAATTAATTTCGCGTTAATTTCACTGTAACATTATTTTTCGAAAATACTAGATGATCAGAAAAATCGAGAAATTACATGTGTATTATTATTCTAACTTTCAACCATCGCGATAGATGCGTCAGCTGCGCTTACTCGATTGTAACTCTAACCCACAGCACCATGAAGACAAACTTTTTGTACACATTATATACTACTTTTTGTCGAGTGAAGCGTAGAACTTGAAATCACATAAAAATTGTCCCATTGGGCGGTTTGTGCGTCATTTCGGCCGACTGTGCTCCCTGCGTACCACGGCCTTAGTTCCACGCCCCACCGCATGGCGAGCCGCCATGAATATTACCACTGCCCATTCAAGCATCCCGAGTTCTCTCCCAAACATTAATTATTCATTCCAAACTTCTGTGATGAGATACAAGGTTTGTGTTTCACAGCTGCTCTCGTTTCGAACGGGCAGCGAATTAATCATGCGCCCGTTGTCGCCCAAGTCGCGCGGCCGACTGGCGTCTGCAACTGGCAACAGCGTCTAGCGCCTGAGACTGGCAATAAGAGAATGGTAGCCTTTCCCCCCAATTGGGAGTAGTAGTCGGATCGGGAACTGTTGGGAGTCATTCGCTCATTGGAAGACGATTACTAGTTGTCATTGAACATGAGTAAAAGTGTCCCTTAGATCAAATTTAAATACTTTCCGTGAACGTTTTTCAAATTATTCTTCTACCTTTTACTTTCTCGTATTCGTATACGGAGTAATATACGTAGTATAGAGAAAGTAATGTAATGCTGCGCGAAAAAACGGCGAATTTTCGGCGTAAAAAATTCATTGACTGGCTTTGGTGGCGAAAAAGTGCATAAAAACAGTTGCCAAATTAAGAGAAAAAAATCCTGTAACACGTGGTGTAGCCAGAATCCCTGTTTTGTGGGTACATGATGCCGCAAAAAAGCAACACGTCCGTCCGTCCGTCTGTCAGTCTGTCAGTCTGTCAGTCTGTCAGTCTGTCAGTCTGTCAGTCTGTCAGTCTGTCAGTCTGTCAGTCTGTCAGTCTGTCAGTCTGTCAGTCTGTCAGTCTGTCAGTCTGTCAGTCTGTCAGTCTGTCAGTCTGTCAGTCTGTCAGTCTGTCAGTCTGTCAGTCTGTCAGTCTGTCAGTCTGTCAGTCTGTCAGTCTGTCAGTCTGTCAGTCTGCCAGTCTGCCAGTCTGTCAGTCTGTCAGTCTGTCAGTCTGTCAGTCTGTCAGTCTGTCAGTCTGTCAGTCTGTCAGTTTTTCGAAGGAAAATCAAAAGAGTCTTGTGAAAAAGAGCTTCAAATTTCACATTTACAGTAATGCTTAAGCGCCGTTTTCTTAAAAACGACTACGAATTTTTCAATGGAAATTCCTATTTAGAACTAGTTTTTACTCTTCTTTTAATATTCTCGAAGTAATGATTCAGTTTTGCAACTAGGAAAGCAAAAAGTTGAGAAATTGTCAAAAAAATGTTCTTTGGGCGACGATAGATGGCGGATGAACAGAGAATGGAGCACGACTTTAAAGCCAGACCAGACCAAGGAAATTAAAAAAATTAAGTACGAGAAATTCTGTGCCATTTAGTAGGACCTCTAGTTGTTATTGTTTATTAACTTGAAGCCTGAATATCGACTTGAGTAATGCGATTTCTCACTGTTTTCTGAGCGACATCGTGTTGGATATTAGGTTTGGTGTCATTCAACCATCTTTTTGGGATCTCCACATTTTCTAGGAAGACAACGAAATTGTTGAAACTTAGTCAACGACTAGTCATAGAGCTAACAAGCCAAAGTAAATGTTAAAAGTATCTTCTATTGACAGCTGTAAGCCCATTAATTAGATGATTCATAGGAAAAAATACAAAATTCTGACTTTTTACCTACTTCTATTAGTTTATTTTCTATTTAATGTATATTATGTATTAGTATAAAAGTATATTTTTTGTGTATTTAAATTGGTTAATAGAATAACACGAGAGTTGCATTATACGGCGTACCACATTTTAGAAGATACTAAGCAAAATCTAGAACTGAAGTGTCAGATTGGAAAAATTGTTGCCTGATATGCTGATGATATGAAGAAAGAGTGTCAATGTGCATGAATGTGTAGATGTCGAGTTTCACCTGGTTTCAATGTTCGGACACTGCGAATCCAAAATTTAAAATAATATATATGCCATCCTCAAGACAGCTGTACCACTCAGTCTTCAAGTATAAATGCAACAAAACTGATATCACTTATTAGGATCACAATATGTTGTTAATCACATCTAATCATATTTTGTTGCTATTTCAGGTAAGTACTGGTCCGCATAATGAAGAATATATTATGCTAATGCGTGGAAGAAGAACCCGAAAACGTTTATCAAACTCAGCTGAGCTTATTTTCTAGAGCAAGAGCGCATCAAAAAATTGATATTTCATTCAAAAATGTCAACAATTTAATGACAATATTTAGATTAAATCAAAAAATCTCCACTTTGAAAGCATTAAAACATTCTTCAAATGACTCGATTAGAACTTGCTAAATGTTGTACTTCATTTGTTGTATGTTGATCACAACAATTGTTTTAAAATTTAAATATTTCAATTGTACACTGTCCTATAACAACGAGGCGGACACATACCAACTTTCTGCACTTTGTTAATCATTCTTTTAGAAATGGAAATGAATTCATACTAGAGAACTGAGTGAAGTGGAGTGTTAGAAAAGCTATAAGTCAACATATAGATAACTCAAAATTAATTATAACTAGGATATTAATCTCTAATTCAAATTGTAAGTATATTTGTAAATATTCGTAATAGTTTTGTAATTGTATATCTAATTGTAATAATGTTTGCCACCGAGCATTAGCTCAAAGCGAACTTTAATAAATCTATCTATCTATCTATCTAACTCATCTTTGGCCGCTGCTGACATCCCATGCTATGAAATGGGGTACCCTCCAAAAAAGTAAAAGAAGAGCAAAGAATGTTATTTTGTAAATTATGGCATAAAATATTTTGATCCCAAGTTCCAGGAAACCATCTTTTAAGGGTTTAGGAGGCACCGGTTTCAAGATTAGGTTTCAAGATAAGGTGCATAATCGAGGCGTATGTGCAGTGGGACGAATGTTGTAGGTGTTATATGCGCCTTCCATTGTCTGCGAACTTCTGTTTGTTTTCATTCCATTACTAAAGTGGTGGAGGTAAGGTACTGTAATACTGCGTGGGACCTCGGCGATATTTCGACAGAAAAAACTTTTATTATCGGGCCCTAGTAAAGGAAACGTTAATACATTTTGTTCTTTATATATATATATATATATATATATATATATATATATATATATATATGTATGTATATATATAGCCCTTTCTTAGTTGGCTTAATTTTCAAGACATTATACGAAATTTTCACATTAATCGTTTGTATTTAATTTTTCAAAAACAACGTTTTGACAATGTTCATATATTGTCATCATCAGGGTGTAAAAATAACGACGTAACAAAACAAACTAATTTAATTATTTTGGGAATGGTTGATGTCCCTAGTCTCTCACGTGCGTGTAGTCGCGGAGGGCCTTGCATTCTGCTAACCCCAGATCAGATGAGTCCGCAAGTGTTTTAGTGTCAAGTTATGGTCAAATATGCGTCCCATCGGAGCGAAAATAGTATCTAACTGGCAGTTGGTTTGATTAAAGCCCCAGGGGGAAAAGTGTAAAAAGTAAGTCTCCACATTTTTTCAATTTGGTTTCACTTTTTCCCACGGAGTGAGCGAAGAACGCTTAAAAAATTGTTCAGAAATTTTCGTTGAACTCTCAGAAGTTTTCGAAAACTGCAAATGTTGGAAATACTGGCAGAAAGTTGTGTCGTTCTAGCACCACTAGTTTCGATCTGATCTGATTTCTATGTTAAATCTGATGCAGAGCTGTGAAAGAGGGATAATTTTCAATTCCAACAGTAGCATACCTACGTAGTTTGGTGTCGATGGTTTCTCGTAAATGGTACAATTCCGTCTTTATGCCCTAAGTTATTATATTTAGAGAGGAAATAAATAGTGGTAAAAAATCAAATACATACTCAATACTAACTTATACGTAAACGACGTTCCTGAGTAATCTTTCTTAGTTTTCTATTTAAATATGAAATTGAATTGGACACTTAATAATCTATTGTTGCAGTTCACCGGAGATTCGTGAATCATATGTTGAGATGTGCTGCAGTAGTCCATTAATAATTCAGTCACGACATATCGCACCAATGTTTATTGAATATTCACGCTCACTAGCCATCCGTTCTGTGGTATTGTAATCAAAATTATGGGTCAATGAGTGGAAGAGTGAAATGAGATCTCTTTTTGCTCTGTGCATTCTGCTTCCAAATGAATACACGGATAGTATTTAGTCAGCTTAATTTGGTGATTTATTAAATTAATTACTTTAATGAAAATAATCTCCACATGTATTCTATATTTCATCAAATATTCCGGATTTTATTTCCTCTTCCGAATATGCAGCACATGTAACTCAATAAAAAATATTCATTTAATTACACGTGCGTTTCGAAAATAAAATCGTTATTTAATGGTGGTGTCATTTGGAAGGTAACATGGGTCTATTTCCTTTCATTTGAACTGTTTTCATCAACCTTAAAACATAATTCTAAGAAATTATTGATAGATTCCTAAGCAATCTTGTGCAGCGTTGCTAAACATTTGGATTTGTGTACATTGAATTAATTTTGATTATAGGGAAGATTCACAATGCAGATGATTCTGGATTAACTTCACCGTGTTTTGTTTCCCTCTTCTTCGGCCTCAATTTCTGTGAGAGAAAGTGTTACAATGTTTCCTACTCTTCATGTTTTTGTTGTTCCGTTAGTCAAACTCAAATTTTCTGACATAAAATATATTAATAAATAATAGATAATAGTTGATATTAGCATGCCTATATTTAGTTTTAGAGGAAGGAGGAAGTTCAAGGAATTTTGTAACACACAAAAAAGTTGACTCCTCGAAAATTTACAGCGAAAACATATTTGTAAGCGAATATTTCATAAATACTTTTCTAATTTATTCTTTGTGATATGTCAAAAACAACAAAAATTTCGTCTTTTATATTCCACAGAGACATAGCCGTGCGTTGAGCCACACACATATTAAATTTTTGCAGATTAAATGTACTCTGTTAGTTGGTCTTGTAACTTGGTAGATTTTGGAGTATCAGTTGCTAAGCGCTACTGACATTAAGTCTACTTGCTACAGCGCTCCGCCAAACCAGCACGGCATCTTTACCAATTTGCATTTCAGAATTTTAATTATTTAAATTTGTGCACATCAATTAAAACTTAACCCGTTTCGTTCGTGTTTAGTAATTGCCTCTGGACATCTCCAAAAACCCACCTTCAATGTACTGCAGGCGAAGAAGAAAACAACGCTTGAATCACGAAACCAATTTACACGAGGTTTGTTGAAGCAACTCATTATGCTCTTTCAGTGGTGGCCCTTGTTAATTCGATTGCGGGTGTGGCTTCAGAGCATTTGAACAACTTCTGAGAGAGGATATCTGCATCTGAAGTGTTAAATAGTAGTACACAGAAGTCGAGAGCGAACAACTTACAGGTGAACCTTCTTTCATGAAATGTGGCAGTAATAACAATTCTATGGAATAAAGTAATTCCTTGTGAAAAATACGCTAAGTCAGCTCGTTACCTCCCAAAAACTAATTACTTTTTCTGGGAATGAATGCACTAAACTATTGTATGAATCAAATAACTTCAGAATTTAAATTTTAAAATAGTACATATTTAAAAATCGTAGTAAGAATTGCTACTACTTTACTTCGGATTACTGTTTCTTCAACTCGTACGTTACTTTTATTCCCTCTCTCCCACTTCATCTCTCTGCCTCTTCATGCCTCATAACTCTTTCCCAATTCCTTCTTTCACTCCACTCTCTCTTTCAGTATCTTGTTCGTACTTCTTTCCGATCACATGTCACTTTCTACCACTTTTATTTCTCTATTCCTCGCAACCTCTCCCTCGCTTCCTCTTCTTCTCTCTCTCCCTCCCTCCTTTTCCTCTCCCCTTTCCTCTCCCTCCCTTTCCTCTCCTTCTCTTTCCTCTCCATCTCCTTCCTCTCCCTCTCTTTCCCTCCCATTTTCTCATTTCCCTCCCTTTCTTACCCTCCTTTTCTCTCCTTTTCTCTTCTTCCCTTTTATCACCTTCCCTTTCATCTCTATCCCTTTCTGTCCCTCCTTTTCTCTCCCCCATTTCTCCTTCCAATTCTTTCCCTTCCATTCTCTCGCCTTCTTTTTCTTTTCTTTTCCTGTCTCTCTTCGTCGCCCTGAACACACGTGCCTGGAAGAGATTTCCAAGCCCCACGGCGTGTGGCGTCTCTCTACGCTGCCGCTCCTCTTGCTGGCGGCGACCGCGCTCCCCTGGGAGCGCAGAGAGCGGACCTGTGTCAAGTAACCTTTTATTTCCTCGCGAAACGCCACTAGCTCTTCGAGGGCGGCCAGGCTCCGATGCTTATCTGTAGATCGGCGGCGGCGTCACTACCGCACCACATTAATCTGCATTATGAAACCAACACTTTTACTAATTTGCATTCATTGTTAATATCAACATTTGTCCAAATATTCATTTTCTTGTCGAGAAATTCAGACTACCAAAATAAAACGGAACGAAGTATCACAGAACTCCAATGCCCTTTTGTGAGCTCAATTTCTTCCAGCTTCCTCTCGTTGGCCACCTTTACGTCAAAGTGGTTCCACTACCTTTCCTTGCTATCGTCGCTGTCAGCGGTCGCTTTCCACAGAGGGTGCTGAGACCGGACAAGAGCCAGCAACGCTGTGCCAAATTATCCTAACCCCGGAGTTGGCACAATGAACATAGCGCACAAACTTCCATCATAGAACACGCATTAAACTCACGAGCAAGTCTTATTAATATTTGCATTTGTCGAAACATTCATTTATAGTTCAGAAATTCAGCCTATCAAGTTAAAATGGTACGGACTATCCCAACTTTTCCATTCCCACAGGTCTGTTTATTTCCAACCCGTTTCCTCTAAATGGTCACATGTTCGTAGAAATGGCTCCAAGCTGCATGCGTAAGCCACGTTCTCTTTCACTGCCACCGTCCTCTGCCGTCGTCGCTGTCGCCAGTGGCATTCCCCAGGGTGCGCTGAGAGCGGACGCGTGTAAACTCGTCTTTTATTTCCGTGCAACGCGTCTCCATCTCGCTCGGCGAGGGCTGCCAACCCCGCTGCAATTATCCCAAGACCTGCGCCGGGCGCGCGAACGCACTTCGCCAAACGGTCCCCGGTCGCCGTCACAGCAGCCGCCGCTAATTAAACGGCCTACTCGGCCGCCCGCTCGCCAGTTTGCGTGTTCGTGTACTTCTGCCCTGCAGTCCACTCATCCACCCATAAGTTTGTCCACGCTCGCTTGATCAGTCATTCAGCTCGTACACCCAGTTACTTATCCCATTGTGTAACTCCGAAGACCAGATACAGGCCTGAGACTCACAACAATTAGTTTGTTACCCGATCTCGCAACTCTGGTTATTCCCCTGATTCTCACCATTCGCGACGTTTCTACTTGACTCTCACGCGTTTGGTTAAACTCTAGCCTGATCGTTTACTCTTCCAACAACCATTTCTCCATCGTTTTACACCTTGCTCTTCACTCAGCGAATAGTTCCTGGGAAGGCATATAATTTCTGCCAATTGTCTGGTATCCCATCTGTAAGCCTTATCCACAGACCTATCGAATTTTCATACTCATTATTTAACCCACCAATATTCAAAATTTTAGCAAAATATTCTCTAGGCTTGATACTAACATGAGTTGGCAATTGGTTTAACTCGTCCGTTTTGTCAATATTACTTGCCAAACAGTCAATACCATATTATATTATGTCTAATCGACATCTGTATATCATACTTCCAGTTAGCAACCATCCAACATTCGCTTCTTCAAATTAACCACCACCACAATAACCCCTCAATAATTCCCTTCTCCAATAACCCTCAGAACTAGTACATAACAAACTGCCTCAACAAACTTCTTGTACAGGTTCCTCTCTCTGCGAGTCCCTCTAGGAGCTTCCCTCTACGCGCGCCCCACAACGTGTGCGTCGCAACAAACAACACGCACACCGCAACAATCGCACCGCAACAAGCGCACCGCAACAAGCGCACCGCAACAACGCACCGCAACAAGCGCACGCAACAAGCGCCGCAAAACCACACAGGCGCACCGGAACAATCCCACCGCACACTTACTGTGTTGACACAGCACCAAGCGTACCGCAACAAGCTCAAAACAGCAGGCGCACAGGAACAAGCTCAACACAGCCGGCGTACCACAACAAGCGCATCATAACATGCTCAACACAGCAAGCGCACCGCAACAAGCGCACTACATGCTCCTCAATGCCCATTCTTTTGACCATCTTCCTTTATCTCTTTTCACTTCCGAATTAATTGTTTTCACCTACAATACCTATTGTGTCGACAAATTCCTTTTCCCACGCTCCTTCCCTTTACCTCCCCCAGTTTCCTACTCTCATCTTATAATCCGTTCGCTCCTCCTCCCTCCGCCTCCTTCTGTCCCTCGCGGCCGCGCGGCCTCCAGTTGCCTCGCCCCTCCGCTGCCCGCACACTGCCCCGCTTGCGGTCGAAACTTTGCTCAAATGTCACGCGGCGGCGGATTCCGGGATGGAAGGCTCGGGAAAGAGGAGGCGGAGGAGGGCGGGCGACCTGGGGCGGTGGTAATTAGTTTTAATATTTGATCCGTTTCATCTCCAGTGACATTAGTCACCCCTTGGCCACAGCGCAGGGGTATTAGCTAAGTCCCCAGAAAGCCTGGAATCCCGAGAAAGGAAGACCGGCGTGGCTCGGCGCGAGGGATGGGTTGATGAGTGGACTGTCTGTAGAACATTGCAGAGGGAAGGGTTTGGTACTCGTCTGTTTTTTATCGTTAAAAGCCGTAATGAGAACAATTCATTTGAGGAATATAATGCTTTTCGTGTAATGAAGTGCAAATATAACTCTGGCAATTCGTCTCTGTTGTTTTTGTCCTCGTAATAATGAAATCAGCACATTTGTCATAGCGTCACTGAAAACAAATACTAAAACGCAATAGTCAGATTCAATCTATCTTTGTAATTATGTCATATTATGTCATAATTTACTCACAATGTTTTATGAACGGTTTTGAAAACTTCTGCAACTGATTTTGTTTGGTTACATTTTACTGTTCCCAATTATAGTAATTAAATGTTGCAAGGGTAATACATAAGCATGGTATATGTAAAACTTAAAATAATGGCCTTATTATAGTTAGCCTTTCATATCAAACTAAAGTTAATGACTTTTAGTTTTATATTTATTTTATTATTATATGATACTTTCTGCTTTTTAGAGCACATCCAATCAAAACCAATTGGTAACGCAGAACACAATGTTTCCAAAACTACATTTCTAAATTGTTATATTTTAGCTACAAATATGTGTTCCATACTTCACAGTTGCTTGGCTGATAAAAAACGCATTGTTTGTTTACATTCCTCGTTCACGTTTTTAGACCAAACACAAAATTATTTACTTCAAGCAAAGTTTCAGAGGGCAAGTTTTATTTCTACAGTACGCGTTTGAAAGACATTTATACTTACTCCTTGACCATCTCCTCGTCCAAGCTCACTTTCTGTTCCCACTTTTTCTGTTGCACATGCATTGCCGTCGAAACTCTTGGGCCATTCGGAGCCGCCTCAAACATTGACTTGACCCGCGAGCTGCAGCGCTACCAATTCCAGGCACGTTGATTACGAATTAAGTTTTAAATTACCCTTTTCGGTGGCGTTTGCGTGGGCTTGGTCCAACAAAAAGTCTCTGGTTTTGTTTGCTCAATGTTTAGCGAGGGTCTGCGACCGCGCTCTGAGCGTTGCCAACGAAAAACGAACCCCCATTGAAATGTTAATAAATGATTGGAGACTGCAAATATTAGAGAACTGAATAGAACAAGTGTAATTAATTTCGTTCGGATCGTTGAATAGCTAGCGTCTAACAGGAGTACACAGGCACATTCTCTCCCATTCTGAGTGGAACGACAGTGCTTTGCTTGTTTATTTTTAAAGTCATTCTTATACTTCCCTAGAGTTTTTAAACATGTTTCATATACCAGCTATGAACTACCTTACACGTCACATTACAGGGACTTGTACAATTTCAAACTCATTTTTTTACTATTTCAACTGACCCTTCTTTATTATATTTTTCATTAATATTTCATTCTCGATTTTGTTATCCGATTTATTTCATCACTAGCAATATTTGTTATTTGAATATCTATATTTAACATTAATTCTTGTTTAAACGATTTCAATTTACACGTGAGTGAAAAATAAGTAATAGGATTAACAGTTGATGTGCTGTGAGATGGCACATTAAGCAAAACAATTAGTAATGTCACTATTTTTATATTTATATCTGGTCTTTTAAGTTGAGAACAGCCCGTGATTTCGTATTAACCAATTTTCAACATACTGGCAGAAATGATTTTCTTTTTTCTCTGAATGAACCAGACACAGGAAGTGCATTATGTTTTCATTAATCCCGTTCCTTAGCAGACTCTCCTTCTTTATTTGCAGTCAGCTACCTTTTTTTTCTTATTTCCTGTATGTACACCATTTTATTACTGCTTTGGCGCACAATATTTGACGAAAATGTTCGCCCTACTTTCTCGAGCAGCCGTTGCCATTTCTTCCACTTTCACATCCTACGTTTCGGTTACATCAACTCGGCCTCAAGGCCCCCGCACATATCACCCAGTCTTATCATCTGCTTCAAATGTCACCGTCCCCTCCCCCCCCCAGTTTCGTCGTCACCGATCCCCTACGGTCCCCATCTCCCCAACGTGGGACCGTCCCTTCCGCACCTTCTACCACCCCTGCTTCCGTTGCCGCGGCCCCCCCACGGACCCACAGCCCTGTATACGGGCTACATCGCAATTCCGCACCGCTTCGAGTGGGGGTTTGTAACCGCCTCGGGCAGTGCTCCAGCACCTTGCGGCTTAAACGTGCTCCGAATAAAGCAGGGGCCTTAGCAGAACCCCCCTCCGGTGCCCGGCCGCCGCCCGCGCCCACCGTCGAAAGGCCCCCTTGGAATTAAGGTTAAAAAAAACCGGTTAACCCAGCTCGGCACCGCGACCGCCGCCGCCGCCGCCTCTCCGCCCGCTCCCCACCCTCCCCGCAAACCGACAGATGACAGACGGCGCCGTAGCCTTTAGAATCTTGTTTTTCGTAATGAAACCGATATCGCGCCCCTTCGCCATTTCCCTTCATCCATTCCAACGCACCGCAAACTAATACACAAATCTGAAACGCGGTTTCTAATTTCCACCTTAAGTTGGCAAACTTGCTCCGCGATCCCCCTGCGCTCAGGAGGGTGGTTGCCGCGAGGGGGCGGTCTGATGAAAGCGGAATACAACCTGATAATTTGAAATATTCGTTCACGCCGAGCCGCCCCGCCCCGCCGAAGGCGACGAGTGCGGTAGTGGCTGGCGGATCTGTTTCCCCGCGTACACCCCCTAGGCGTACGCGGAAGGAGGGCGGGATATTCTTGGAGAAGCGCGGGAGAAGTTTTGAAGATCGGAGTTCTTAATTTCCGGAGCTCCTCCCGCGCACAGCGCAAACACTGGACGGAGCGCGCGGCGCCGCGAGCGCTGCCGGCGGCGTACAATGGGTCGAAACGCATCGCAAAATGCGCGGAGGGAAAACGCATCTACAGGATAGAACTGTACCACGAAATACATACCTCATCATCAAATATTTGAAGAAAAAGTATCGTAGTTCGTTTGTATAAGAATTACAGTTATAATAAAAATAACTGATGTATATAACCTTGGATAAAATTGGCAGCTATTCAAGAAACTACTAAAAGCTAACACTGGCTTCTGCTATTAAGTAATGTTATTCTGGTAACAAGTAAAAGTAATTTTTGTTAGTGACATTCAACTCTATCTCACATATCTTTGAAATTGAATAAAATGTAAACAAGAATGTGTTGAAAATTCATATTATATTGTTTATTTACGAACATAAATGTTAGTTAATGTATTTGATAGTTATAAATAGTACATAAAAAGTACGAAAACATATATGTCCATCGTTGAAACTTTTCGATTCACTGTGAAACAGAAAGGAAAAGAGCGAGGGTGGGAACCCTGTGGAACACCCGCTCGTAGTCGCGTCCGCGTGCGCGAAGCGAGTGCAGCGTAAACAGTGCGAGCGTTTTCGCCAACTCTGAAGCTCCTTTCGTGAGGGAATTTGCGGATAAATTGCATTTTGAGGGCGGAGGACGGCTGTCCCCGCGACGCCCGATTTCAGAGTCAACTCTTGCATCCACGTTGCCCGACGTAGCTCGCTTCTTTCCTTCCTTTCTCTTTTGTTTGCTCACTTTTTGCCTTAAACGGTTCTTTTTTTAGACCAACCTAACTAACATTTATATATATACAATAATATGTGTAGTATACGAAAAGACCTGGAGTCATGTAATGCACTGGAATCTAGATTTCGGGATTTCAACGGAAATAAACGTTTTTGGATGTGCAAGTTTTGGCTGTTGGGAAAACGTGCGTCTATCTGTCCGTTTGTGTTCGTCTGTGAACAATATTAGCAACTATACTTTTCGTAGAATTGTATTTAAAATAAATATTTAAGAGAAAGTTAATTTTGAGATATTGTCCATTCCAGTGGGAATTTGGAAGATTTTAATGCTAAAGTAACTTTGCGTTATTGCTATGGACACAAATAGTGTCATTAGTTTTCATATACATAGATTCGATTTTACAAATCATATTGAAGGTCGCGAATGCATAAAAAAGGTAATTTCAGTTATATTATTTTTATGAAATTGAGTTACGAGGTCGTAACACGTTTACAGTTAGTACGGTCAAGTGATCCGGGCTCGTGAGACGGGTTAGGAACAGGTGAGCTACAGCTGTGTGGTTTGAAACTCACAGAAAACATCAATGTTTTCAGTTGTGTGTGAGGCGTGGGGGTATTGCAAATCTCTCGTACATTACGTCTACCCTTTTCCCTAATCTCTTGACCTGACAATCAATTTTGGAACTTTTTTTTAATCGAAGAAATTGATCACATTCCCAGAACAATGGTTCTAGCTTCGAGGTAGGGCCAAGGAAAACCATGGCCAAGTGTGTACATGTATAGGACTGAGAAAGGTCTATGCGTTCGGGGTGCGCGGAGGCCTTCAGCACTCCCCAGACGAGCGATATGGTCATGCGAGGGGCCCTAGACGCCGAAAGGAATAGAAAACGAACTAGGACGAGAAAGTCTTCGACATTTGGCAGTAGCACTAGTTTGTTTTTCAGTTCTTGCCCTTACGTTTTAATTATCACTTCCCTTATCTCTTTGAGTTTCACATTCGTTCATTTTCCTCTTCAATCTAGATTATCTTTATTATTGCCTTGCGACCTTCTTTTCGTTCACGTTAGCTTGCAGGAGCCTCTTTCCGATCGATCTTCTTGGGTATATTTTGACAAGCGTTTTCCATCGGACGTGCCGTCATGTTGGGCTCCAGAATTTTGGTGCAGGGATTCTCAGAAATCTTGGAGAAAGAAGTTTGAGAAAGCAACTTTATGGCAACACCCCACCTCTACAAAATGGCCAACCCAAATCCATTTTTGTTGTCACCTTGTACATACATTTATAGGAAGGGTTCTCCTTTCATCGGAATTGACGTAAGAAAAAATAAATATTACGCTTTTGGGGTAAATAATTTTAATTCAAGGAATGTTTTATTATTTTAGAAACAGTAATGCTTATTTTGCTGACAGAATGGTAAAATTAATGTACATTTTTTAAAATACCAACATCAAAAAAAATTCTCCCTGCACTGGTGTAAAAATTTCAGGTTTTAGCATAGTATGATTCTATTTCTAAGAGCACTGAGAAATTTCTTCACGCGAATTCAACACACATGTGTTTTCACTTCAATATTGAAATGAACTGAATATATTTACGCAAATTTACACCAATTTCAGCCCCAGTTGGTGCGCCATTTTGAAATAAACTGCAAATATTTAAAACAAACTACCTGAGTCGAGGAATCTGAAAAGCAAATATCCTTCTATCTTGCTACTTCATTACTAGAATTGGCTCAATGAAAAATCATATATTCATTTCACAAAAACATGGAAATTTATTAAGCAATTTAAAACAATTTTGGTATTGTATAAATTTACCCAATATAAAATAAAACGTTTGTCATGACAGTTCCAACCTTATGTCTTCGCGCGCTTTTGGACCATCTTTATCCATCTCTGACGCCGCCGTCCTCAGGTCCAGACACCATCAATAAACTATTTGCTGCCAACATTCCAGTCCAATCACTGACAACTTCGCCCAAGCCCTCAATGTCCCTCCAACTCGTTCACATCAAATATTTTAAACTCCACTGTCACACTTAGTATTCAAATTTTGATGTTCTCTCAATATCCATTCCCTAGTAGATGCTTACAAGTCCCCAAAGAAAAAACTCTTAACATTAATTGGAGCACGATCGTTCATGAGCACGACATCAGTCAGAATGAATGTCTCTCGTATTCCAAAACACTTCTACCTTACTAGCCATCTCTTACATTTCTTGCAACACGAACTAGCCGTCTTCAAAACTGTCACTGCTTTTTCGGCCAATCCCTGAATTCTATACAGAATTAACTAGCCATCTTCGCGATTGTCACTGCGTGAAGATGTTGACCTTGACGACGACTCGCTTACCGTTGCTATGCTAGCATATTCACATAATTTCTCCCCTTTAATTGACGCCATTTATAATAAATGTTGTACAATATTCAGTGACATATTGGTATGTCACAATATACATATATTACACGAGTGATGAAAGTGACATTTTATTTTGCAAATAGGTAATGTTGCGACACATTTAAATCGTACAATGATGACGCAATCCTACACACAAAATAATATCAGTGTTTCAATCAGTTTTTATCTCGTGGGTCCCACAGAATGTTTAGACACCTTTACTGACTAGTCTTTTATTTCAATTCAATAATTCAAAGCACTTAATTGGGTACATCGTTACATTGTGATCAATTGTAGTTGATCACTTCAAAATATATTGTTTTCTTTGATGCATTAATCGTTTCACCTAAACATTTGAACAGCATCCTACTTTTAGCGCAAGTGCTAAATATTGAACTTTTAGAAAGTGTGCTAGTCCTAAAAGAAACAGCTTTTACTAGTGTTTGTTTAAGAAACATATTTATGAACAACTAACTTATTAACGGAAACTTCTCAATTTCGATTTCAAAAGTATCTCGTGTCAACTGAAATAGGCTGATATTTGAAGTGTGATGGATCAATAGAGAGCCATAACGAATTTTAATTAAAAAGAAGTGTTATCCAAATATGTTTCAATGACAACAATGGAGATCAACATTATCTGTGTATTATATACATATAAACAACGGGAAATTAATGGGAGTGGTAAGTGATGAACAGACAGGAAAGTAGTAATGTTTTTACTAGAGAATTGATTATGGACGCGTGAGAAATTTCGGAAAATATATTTAACTAGAAGTGTTACTGAATGGCACAGACTTTCTCATAGCAATTTTTTTCTAATTTCCTTCCTGTGGTCTCGTTATAAGGTCTTGCTTCATTGAATTTCGAATAAACCTCCTAAATAGTTATGAATAATTATTAAAGAAAGTAAAACCTCGTCTTAAATAAATTTTCATTGAACAATTTGAAGATGTTTTAAAAAATAGTAAGTGCGAAATTTGAAGTTCTTTTTCATAGGAATCGATTAAGTTTTCAAAAAACTTCATTGAAGTCATTTAAAGCACTTTCACTTCAAATTCAATAATGTATACAAATGCGGAAATTGCATATTGGTGGTGTGAGAGATATTAAAAAAAATCACATTTGTATAATTATTGAAAAAAAACAACAAATATAGCAAAATAAACTATACGTCATATAAAACAGGGCAATTAGCACTACACATTGGAAAAGCTTGAAGAAAACATTTGGAGCTATTTTTGAGAAAATGACGTTTAAGCGTTTCTGAGAATATTTGCATTTTGAGCTCATTTTAACAGAAAACTTGAGTTTTCGAGAAACTTTATATGATATTTAAAGCACATGTACTCAGAAGTATAATAATGTGAAGAAATGAATCCTCTAATAAATCCTCTAATATAAATATTACCAACATAAGAGACAAGTAAAAAAAGGCATTTTTGCAATTTTTGAAAAAACAAAAGAATAGAGTAATATGCCGTTTACGTCATTAGGTAGGGTCACTACCCTAGGCGTAGGGTCACTACCCTACCCCAAATTTAAAGAAGAAATTGGAGCCGTTTTTGAGAAAATCTTGTTTACATTATTTTTTAATTTTGCAAATATTGAGCGCACTATTGCACGAAAACTACTAACATTTTCATAAAAATATACACTACCTTTATGAAAGGACTATTTATGGACAACCAATTTCATTTGAAGAAAAAATATATTTCTTCAATTTTATAGTTGTAGGAATACGCCGAAAAATTCAAACTTTTCCAATTTTCGAAAATTCATAGTTAACCTTGAAAATCAGACCTATTCCACCGTTATATGTGTATTTTACTCTATTCTTACAAGAAATTTAAAGAAAAAATATGTAACCGTTCTTGAGGAAATTTTTAAAATGTCCGGGGGCTTCATGTAAAGTTCCCCCAAATATTAAAAAAATGTCTTTCAAGATTTCAAAGCTTCAACTGCAGGGGGTTCTTCAATTTGGAAAAGATCGTTCGTGTGGTTTAGGCGTTAGTAGTGTTCACAGACAGACATTTAAAACAGATGGACGGAGGTTTTGATAAAAAAAAAACAACACTTTTTCGGTATCAAGGGACCCTAAAACGTGTATTTCCGTTGAAGTCTCGAGTAGAAAATCACAGAGAGACCGTGTCACAGAGTAAAGAGTGTGATACGCAGAGAGGTAATTATCCAATCAGAAGAAACATAGACATTAACCATGGACGAGAGAAACGCAAGATTGACGAAGGAACGATTTTAAGACAAATATTGCTTATCTAAAAAGGCAAGTGAGCGATAGAGAATAGCTCGGAGTGCCGTCGCAGGCGTATTGTCAGACAGCCATGGTCATCAGAGTACGTTTAGAATTTAATTGCGAGTAGGCGCGAGTGAAAATATATTTAAAAAAATTATGGACGCTTGTAAATGTCAGTGGTGGAAAGAATATAAGATTGGCGAATATCAAAATTTCGAAAAGTTAAGGGCCACAAACTTGTAATGAATGAGAGCGCCGACGCGTGCGAGGACCTCGCTGAGGATCGGAGAGAACAGTTGACCAGCCTACCAGTGTACAAGTGTGTGTACAACCAGCGTACAAGAATGCGGAGGAACGAACAGGGAAGTGAGAAATAAATAATAATTACAACATGCACTGAAACACGGAATGTCAATGTATTGACAATAGTGAACAAAAGTAACGAAACCGAACCGAAGCACGGTGAACGAAATACCGGTGTTGTTCACTTTGTATAAAAATATTTATTAATATTTTTATTATATTGACTTGCAAGTATAAAAATATTTATTAATATTTTTATTATATTGACTTGCAAATTAAGAACATATGTTTACCATAAACTAATTGAATTTATTTCCAGACGCTTGTAAATTCGTGACACATTTATTGCTTTCGTACGACTAGAAGTTCGGCAGAATACTAATTACTCTCACCAAAAATTCCCCGCATTCATCCTGACACCCTTCGCGTTGACATCCCCGATCTAACCGAACTATAATTTAATCATCCTGTGAGATGAGCCCTCGTCCAATACTGCAGCGAGAGGCAGCCGCCAGTCGCGTGCTCTAAATTCCATCACGATCGAGTCCCTCGCGCTCCTCCTTGCGGCCAACGTTCGGAATGAGTGTCGTGCAGACACTTGATTTGCGCTTTCCACACACACCCCCCCTGCGCCCCCAGACAAGAGGACGCAAAGGGTCACGAATTGACCTGCCATATGCTGCGTACAAGCATCAGAACTTTATTTCAAGGCGTTGTGGCATGATGCATGTCTTATTTTTGCATTATTTGCGCGAAAATCGCGATGCTACTTTCACTGAAGTGTGCTAGACGAAAGACAATGCACCTGCCGTTAGTGTTGGGGTCGCCGAATGAAGCAAATAATTCTGTGAACTTTTTTGTACTTTTGTTATTTGACTCTCTATACATTCCTTAGTAGCATTCAAACTTTCCAATTCTCAGTGTCGAGCGTGATGGTGCATTTTAAAATGCAAAATAATAATGGCCATTAATCTATATCTTACAATAAGTATTAAATTGACTGTACTCTCAATCCCAATTTTACTGCAGGTAACCTTTTTCGTAGGCCTAGATTTTCTAGCATCTTTTTCTGACAACGTTTCATTTTCTCCAGCACTTCCTTCCACAGATACTCTTTTACTTTCCGTTTATGTACTATTTTTCTGACCCCAATAAGAGAACAGTGTTATTCCTCTATCACAACAGAATTAAATGGTTGTATATCTGTAACTAATACACATTTTTCTGAATGTTTAATCCGTGCAGTAGTTGCAAATTTCTTGACCTACATGTTAGAACTCGACTGAAGGTGCTAGCACATTACGAATAGATAAACTCTTGTTACACTGTTTTATAGTACATTAAATGTACTGAAATATATCTACAAATTATATTCTTTGACTAATAAATGACATATAAAACGAAGAAAAGAAAATTTTAACTTAAAAAAAAAACAAACTAAGTACAGCAAAACTGTGTCTGTGCGTGGTATACTAAGTCAGTAACAGGACAAATGAACAGCCAAAATAGCGATTCGCTGCAGTGTTGCTAACAGGGTGGAATTGATTTCCTATGAAATCTAAGATAAAACTAGCGCCTGATTGATAGGGGTTTCTTCAATTTGGAGAAGATCGTACGGATGGTTTAGGCGCTTGTAGATTTTATAGACGGACGGACAGACAGACGGACAGACGGATAGACGGATGGACATTTTGAAAAGTGCCATATTTTCAATATCAGGGGACCCCAAAACGTGTATTTCCGTTAAAATCTCGAAATCGATTTTCCGCATCATTACATAACTTTCTCTATGCAACGTATATTAGTCTTGCCATTAATATTGCCATGCAGTCAATTTTGATTGTCATGTAGAATAATTTTACATAAAGCAAAATATAATTTCAAAAATTAGTGCGCCGTAAAGAAATCCAAAAAAATGTATCTGTTTCTTTTGAGAATGTTGAAGATTATGTAGAAATTCTTCAAATTCTTCTCGTATTTATTTTTCAAAGTTTTGAAAAAGGCATAATTTCCTTTCCTTGAGTTCCGACTTCCCAATCTTCATCCCCACATATATCTGCAAAAAATATTTATAAATTTTCGAGAATTAATTAATGGAATTAAGTAATTAATGAAAACTATATTTATATATTTAATTGTTCATAAATGTTTGAATGAGAATATTTCAGTAAAGGATTTTTTTTTGATAAACGTTTGAAGCTTTTACATTGATGCTACTGGTTAAAAGGTTTTTTAATGTATTATATATTTTGAATAAGTGTCCGTCGTTTTATTATTAACCCTATCGAATTGGACACGTTCCAGTAAACCTACCTCTGAGGGTATCCCGAAAAGTGAAGTAGAGTAAATAAGTTCTGGCAGGTTGCGGGCGTTATTGTGCGGCATTGAGGTGAAAAGTAGCGCTAGTGACGCACTTTGTCGCCGGATGACGTCAGGAAGTAGGTGCCCCCTGTATATAATTCTCTGCATGACGTTGGTGATGGAGGCGTGGACGGCCGTAGCGAGCGTGTTTGTCTCTAGTTGTAAAAATACTGTCGCATATTCTTGGTATCTGGGCTCTTCGGTGGCAGCACTGTAAATATAAATACCCCCAGAGTTCGCGTTGAAAAATCTTATGGAGGAAGAAGAAACATTCATTACACTCGTAGGTTTCGACTTGCAAAGATATATTAGAGATTTTGATATATAGAATAAGTAAATATTTATATTAAAGGATTGGGCGTTGCTTGTTGGAGTTATTATTAATATAAATTGTTAAAAAGTTTGTTATTCTTCATGAATTACCGCTTTCTTGTTTCCAAATCCTTCACTATTCAGACATACTATCCAGTGCTACTTAAAAAAGCTGGTAAATATTTTTTATACATGTCAATAAGCATATCACATGACTTACACATGTATCTAGTATGTACAAATATGCAAAACAATCTTTACTTGCTAGAATTGTGTTATGCAGACTTGTTTTAGGTATAATATCTTCTCAAATAATAATGAAATGTTACGAATTGGCGGTACACAGAATAAAAACCTTACAAAGACTATAAATAAAAATGAATTTAAATACAGAAAATAAAACTGCAATGTTCTCGGATGCATTCTTATACTGAAATATTGTTTGAGAAATATACTGAACAGTATCATGCAAAGTGTGATAACTAAATGATATGTCCCTACATGCCATTCGCCTATCCAACTATCTTTTATACTTTCGAATATATCTTTTAATTTTTCGTAATTTTTTATTTTTCATTTTATATAGTTCCATTTTTAATAGATTGTGTAGCTTGTACTCTTTGGAAAATTTGCTAAAAAAATTGAATTCATTGAAGCATCTAAATGTAGGAACTGGGAATCAGCATCGTTCTGCTGAACGCAGGTCCAGAAGCAACTTGGAAACTCTTCATGGCATTCGAAGCCACCGGCTTAATCTGTAATGAGAGATCTACCTGCATGCATGGATATCACCACTTACATGAAGAGGTGCTACCAGCTTAAATTCGTAATAGAAGCTGGATAGTTTGCAAGTAGCGCATGAGATGTAAAAGGATTATTTCAGCGAGTGATCTAACGTGAAGTGGAAGAGATTAATTCGATGGGACAGAAAGTGACAAGAATAATTTCTACAATTAAACTTTGTAAACTAATAAATTGTAATCAGTAGATAAAAATTCAATGATGATTACAGAAAAAACTTTTTGGCGGAAATTTCCTCATTTTCTTGACAAATAATTTTGCGAAAGGAAAATTGAAATCAAAATATCACTTATTTTTTCAGGGATGTGTTATATGGACAACAAAAAAATGTGTATTACTCAAAGATTATGTATCTTTCATACATTTTAAGGTTAGTTTCACCAGCACATGGACATCACATGAACTTTCATTTCACGTCTTTGCTTCAAAAAGAATTTTCCTAAAACTGTCAAAAGCTTACCAATCCCCATTATAGTTTTGCTTTGTTTAATCAACATTATGTACTTCTCCCTTCATTATTGCATTCAGATAATATTTTCACTTGACATTAAATTCGCTACGTTAATATTTTTCTTATCGCCTTGCCATTCTTGCTCATCCTCCCTTCCGTCATATCTCAGTGTGGCTCTCGGAGTTCATAGACTAGAGTCGCTTGGGGTGAATTCTTAACGACATGCTACTTCTCAACACTTTAAATAACTTGCCTTAGTAATGCATTTACGAACTCTATGTAGTTCAGTACTTACATAGACACAATTTTAAATAAATTCTGATATCTACAATTGTCAAGAAAAGGTTCTGAAATGCTGTAAGGCTATCAATATCATTAATGAATTATAAATTATATTTTTATACTCTGTGATCAAGCACTCTTTTTTGTCTACTAATGCTATGTCATTTGACAGACATCCTTTAATACACAGAGGAAAGATTGAAGCTTTGAAGGAATTGAACATAAAACTCTGAACATAAAATTAGCAAAATTATAATATTTAGGCACTCCAAGCTCTACATTCAGTAATGAAGACTCCAAGGGCTGTCCGTTAACATTTAGGTTACAGTGCGAAGCTATTTTTGTTCTTAAGTTAACGCTTTAATAAATGAAGAGTATTCGCAAGTAAGAAGAAATAAAAGAGGTCATCTTTGTCAACATATTAACTAATATGTTGACGAAGATGACCTCTTTTATTTCTTCTCATAAGAACGTCAACAACACCATAAGAATTCTCACAATATTCGCAAGGATCCAAGTTGTGTAAATATATTTTTATATAGTAGCGTATTCTATTTTATTGCTCATCTACAAGTGAATCTCCATCAGCCTTTGAACGAGCATTTCCTTTTCAAACTTTTCGATTCACCCTCCTTTTGGCAACTGATCAACAATGTGAATTTCTTCATTCACACTAGCATTCAGAAAATAATTCCATGCAATGCACACGATACTCGCATTTTTTCTCGCCTCACAATGTTTTCCCTTTTTGTTTCTCCTCTCTTTCCACCAGTTCGGGTCTCCGACCGCGTGGAGCGGAGACGCGAGTTCATAACGGCAATTTTCTTAAGTAGAGGCGGCAGCGGTGTCTTCATTTCGTTGCGGAGCCCAGCGCGGCGCCTTGCATCCCCCTGCCCCCTCCCCCACGATATTCCGGCCGCAATGACCCGCCCGCCCCGCCTACCCCACCAGCCCCTCCCCGCTCCGCCTTCCACTCCCCGCCCTCCGCCACGCCGTGGCGACTGAAGTGTGCATAAATATGCTAATGTCGTTCTGTTCCTCGGCCTCGCCGCCTCGTTGCCGCGTGCGCGAATCTCATCTTGCTAAGCATATTTACTGCGCGGCGCTCGTGTAACCCAGCTTGATGGGAAATTTAAGACTGGTGATGGATTATGGCAGTCAAATTTAGACGCACTTTGAAATTTTCGCCCGGGTCTTCTTATGTGGGGAGTTTATACGCTTCTTGAGCGATACCCTGTCTCTTGACTTAGCCAGAGGTGGAGAAAGTGCAGTATTCCAAAATATTGAGGTGCGTTTCAGCTAGAAATGACTGTATATTTCAAATAATAGTCTATTAAGGCACTTTTGCTGAACTGTTTACTACAGTATAGTTTGAGTAATTTTAATAATTACTCAATTTAATTTGTATCTACTAGAAAATATCTAAGCCATTTTATAATATATACAAGAAATTCTGCTTTGAATAAAATAACGATTGTCTATCCTTGTCTCAATTATGAGTAACATAATTTCCACCCAGTAGCTCGTTTATTGAGCTGTTCCGATGCCAGATATCTTAATAGCTAAGGCTAATCGCCAAATCCTTCTCGCCCCCCCCCACCCTCGCCACGTGTTCGAAACCTCACCTGTCGGCTCCCGAAAGTGCCCCTCAAGCGACCGTCCATTAGGTCAGGCTGCGCCTCGCACTTTGCGAGTAACTTCTGATCGGATCGCTGATCTCTCTCACGCCCTTCCGTGATTTCAACTCGTTTGGCTTAATCCACACTCTCCGGAGGTAATGCACTTACCGAGTAGCCCTGCGGCGCCAGACCCAGCGCCTCGCGACGGTTGTGGGGCAAGAGGGGAGGGACAGAGCTTCGACTGCCCGGCAGGGAGACGCGCCGCGACGCACGATGGGCCGAAAGCCGCAAAGCACGAATTGTGCACGCGAAAGGACGAGAACAAACAAGACTTTTCCACTTTTTCGTTACCAGGGCCCGGCAATAAGGGTTTTATGTCGAAAATCTGCCATTTTTTTCTAGAAGCATTACATAACTTTCTCTTCTTACGTACGTAAGGACGTAAAAGTATATCAATAAATATTGCATTACCCGTAGTTATTCCCCTCGTAAATTAATATTTGTTTTCTCACGAGGATTAAGATTTTTGTGGAGTTTACAATGTTAACTATTAGAACACATAACACTCCGAATACACTACATTGACAGATGACTTTTTTTGTGGGCTAGGCTGTAAACGAATGCTGGAATTTTAACGAAGCGATTAAGCATGGTGCCCGTTTCGAACTTTGTCGTAAAAGGTCGATACGTATTGGAAGCGTTATCACTTTTGGGTGGGAAAGGTTATTATAATAAAAATTCTGAACACTGGAAAAGTAACGCCGTACCTCAGCAAAGATTAAAAAATCTTACGCTAAGGATTGCCGTTAAACTTCCCAGTCCCTTAGTTTCGACCGTTAATGTATTCTCGCATGAATGCGGCGCCTTGATTATACGCAACGTGCAGAACACCTCTGTACGACTCGTTACCATCAGAGTTGAGTGAGTAAAATGAAACGCGAACATTCTGTGACTTCGAAATACGAATCATTTCGGTGGATAATACGTTGAGGCAACACACTATTTGCGAAATGGAGCAGTTACTTATGTATGACGTAATTATAAATAATACCACGAGAGTTTTGAGATAACAGATACATTTACCATATACTTACCAGTAAGTGAATTTATCGGGAAAATCAGAGCCTCAAGTAGTATCTGTGAAGGCTACATCACGAACAAAGTAAGGATTGAATGTTAAGTTATAATGTAGGAATAAAATTAATTATGTAAATGTCATAAACTTTGATCCGTGAAAGTCCAACTTGATAATAGAATATTTTTGTTAAATCTAAATTATTATTGCAATTCCATGAAACAAGACATCAACTGTGACAACAAATATTTGATCGCTGCACCTATTCATTAACGAGGAGATAATGTAAACCGTCGTGGAATAGGCGTGATTTTCCAGTATCATTTTACGGCAGTGATTTGCTCATACGATGCGCATATTTGAACGTTATTGATTACATGAGTGGAGATAGCAGTTGTCAACAAACGTCGCTCATAGCTAGAGTGATAATAATTTGTAAATCCCTAAAAAGTCATGTTCTCTCTTAAATAGACATTATAAACTAGCATTTCATAAAAAAAACACTCAAAGAAAATGTATGACATTTTTGCAATGCTCTTTAATCTGTTAGCCAAATCAACCCATGATGCAAGCGCGTTCAGGCTTTTATGAACGTGAACCATGAAATACCATGAAAATATATAGAATATAGTATGAAAATGTAACGGCAGAAGTGTGGAGATATGAAACTGAAAACTGGGATAGTGAAGTTTGTTAGTTTTGTTTCCTTATATACGATAAACATATTTTCTTTTCTGGCTTTGAATTGTCTACTAGAAAATCGCAGAAAATATAATACTATTCGATTTTATGTCATTTTGGCCCACTGTCATTGAATAGAAACTCAGGACGGCAGACCCCGAGTAACGGACGTTTCCTGCCACAGGTACATGTTTTCTGTCGATTGTTTAGCCGTGTTTGCTTTGAAAGACAATAGAAGGCAATCAACCGCGAAATTGAGGTTCATAGCTGCGCTTAAAGCTAATTTAGAACCCAACTCTCACCAAAATACGCGACGAAAACGTCTGTCATACTTTGGACTATCTGACAGGTGCGCATTTGGTAGGAAGAAGAAAGACTGTCACTTTTATCTCCCTCCAGCCTGGGTTTTCACTGTTATCACGAGTCAACTGTTATCGCCTTATTAAAGTTCTCGCATTTAAACTGGGGGGGCTTAAGGAGACTCAAATAATGTTTATGCCGTTCGCATCTTTTGCTCATCTACAAAGAGGTGTTTCTTTGAAATTATCTGCATCGTAAATTTAGAATTGCATAAAGCACGAGTTGGAACAGAAGGCTCCATTGTTCTTTCATGGATTTTGTCGTGTAATCTCGCGAACTTTCGCACTTCTAATCCATATCTGCGTCGTAAACTTCGGGCCCAGACGGCAATGAATTCTCTTTCTCCCTGCTCTCGACTGCGAGGAAGGAACTGTGCGTGAAACGGGAAAACGCTCTCTGGCATTATTGTAAAACTTTTATCGCTTCACCCTCTCGCTCAGGAAACACACAAATGGGCGTGTCACTCTTCCTTCAAGAAAACACGGACAGCAGCATTCACCGTTCCAGGTCTTGTTTCAAGTTTGCTGTATTTCTCGACCGTCTTTTTTCCTCAGAAGCTTCAAAATGGAATCCATTCGTTTGGCAAATATTTACGCCGCCTCGCGCCGACAGATCGGACAGCGTCCGGCGGTGCGCTGTGCATCGCCTTCTTTTTCAAACGCTTTATGCGATATATCATGCTTGTTTGCTCAATAAGTGTGTAAGCGGCAGATAAGACATTTCTCACCCTAAAGGCCTGTTACTGTATGTCAGAGAGAAAGTTTTCCCTGCGTGTCATTTTTAGAGGGAACGCAGTAGATGAAAAATGAAGCTCGTGAATCAACAAGCAGTTTCGCGGATGAAGAAAATGGTAATACTATTATTTGTTTCGGAGTTGTTTAAGATATTCCATTTGTTTTTAGGAAAACATTGATGATTGTATTTATTTAAAAATACGATTCAATAATCATTTTTGCCGCCGTTAATTATTTTATTGAATTTTAATGTTGAAACTGTTTTTAGAGATAAATTGTTACTACTCGGTTTCTAAGTAAACAAGACATTCAAAAATCTATTATTAAAATATTATGAAAATGTATGGTTTGATAAAGTCTGTTTTTGATACACATACCATTCACGACCATAAAAAGCCATCTGAAAATGGCTGATCTAATAATTATATAACCTTTCAAATTATAGAGAAAAATATGTTAAACACAACCTCAGCGTGTTTTGACGATATTTGTTGATTGATTGATTTTTTCGTGTTTCGAGGCGCGTCAATTGCTTTGGTCATTAGTCCGGTAAGTGTAGTGCGCGTTTTTTCGGGTGATGGCATTGATCTTCCCCCACTGGATGGCGAGATCCGGCGCCGATCTACTGTCAGCTAGTGAAGTTTCCCCCTAACCAGGACTCTCCCACCAGTGGGGTGCTGCCCCAGCCCGGACAAGCTCTAAGCTCCCGACCGGTCTCCCCGAATATGTGGTAGTGTAGTGCATGGTAAGTGGGTGTGTGTAAGGGGAGAGAGAGGATAGGACGAGGAAGAGAAAGGAAAGATCACGCGCGGTCCGTGGCCCATTTGGTAGGGTACTGCTCTGGCATTCGCCTGGTGTTGATCGGAGAAACCACGGAAAGCGGACAAAGCAGCCAGCCGCTACAATTCTCCTACATATAGCGACTGAATTCGACCTAGCTGAAAAGCCAGTGTCGAAAATTCTACCGCCGTCAGGACTCGAACCTAGGTCCTCCCAGTCAGAGGCGCTACAGTGACATCAGTTGATGCACTGAGCTCCCGCTCCCGCTACGGTATTGGTAGTTTTGGATACCATCAACGGCAACTACATAGACAGCTACACTGACTATAGCAAATGCAATGAAATAAGTGAAGTCGCATCGGGAAGTAGCGCTAGAGATATAATGTATTTTCTTGCATGTATGGACGTAAGAGTATACAAATTTCTCATTTTATGAACTTCCCCCATCACATACATGTTATCTGCAAGTAGCATGACAATACAAAGGCATCTTAAACAATGCATGTCAGAAATCACGTACCAGTTTCTTGCAAATAATATTTTTTCTCTGCGAAGCTGATTAAAACTTTAAGCTCCTATCTTTCTCTTGGTCTCCATTCTTTTATGTGGCGGTCATCCCTATTGCACTTCCTATTTGTTCTGGATCGATACCCAGCCACTAATGACTACACCGTATCTTCGCCGCCATCATTATTCCGACCCCACTCTCTGGCCGGGGAGAGCCAACTGTTAGTCACTTGTTTAATTAGCAGGCGCACGGCGTGGACGGAGGCGAGGACGGGGGGGGGAGGCTGATGTATCATCATCTAAGTTCGTCTGAGGGCCGGCCGGGCAGCGGTCGACGGTGGTCGGTTGGCGGTCGTCGACGGTCAGGGTTGTCTAGCTCTCTCCACCCTGCCTTTGGGAGGTTCCAAGCAACGAAGCAAAGGGGAAATGATACGATAAAATGACGTTGTGCAAGTTAATAAACTCGTTAACATCGTTTATTGTTTCAAACTTTACAACTTTACTCAATCGTAATTAATATGCCGCAATACTTGTGAGCATATAACATTATTAATATTAACATTATACAATAAAATTCACTACAGTAGAGTACATTACGTAGAATATTTCTTTTAGAATACTCTACAAGTGTATACCATTTTATAATTAATTTTTATTCCCCAATTTTCTATTTTGGATAAGTTAGTCGTGTACAAGCACTTTGCGTGTGAGTAGATCTTTCTTGGCTCGTTAATTACTTTTTTGTTACGAATTGATGTTTTGTTACTCAGTAATCAGAACAACAAAATAATATTTTAAATATGATTAATATCTATTTAATGCGTTTAATATCAGTGCTTTGGCCGTAGTTTCCCTAATCACTTCGAGGCGAACGCCGGAGCAGCACCCTACTCAAGGGGCCCCGGATCGCAAGGAATCCTTCATGTTCCTTCCATTATCATTAATATCATCATTATCATCATCAATAATTCCCCAAATCCAGAATGGAGCGCTGTGGGGAAGTAGGAACTATGTCCCGTTCTAACCCACACTGTTATAACCGATATACGCTGACGAGAAAGCCTTTCGGAGTTTCCCGGAGAGACAAAAGTTAGAAAACAGAAGAATAATGCACACGTAATATTATATAAATATTTGTATTTAGCCATTTTATGACCCGTGAAGAGCAATTGGCCTCGGGGTCGTTAGATCCCGGAGTTTCTAGTCGCTCACCCAACAAGAAACCCGCGATGACTCGAATTCGCTTAACCTTCGTGGCTTCACGTAGTTAACGAATTTGGCTGTGACGCCGGTCTCGCGCTCATGGCCTTGCAGTAGAGCATTCGCCTGGATGACCGAGGGAAACCACGAAACCCTGTCAGGTTAGCCGGCACGGGATTGAACCCGGGCCTCCCGAATGCGAAGTCAGCGCGCTATACCCTGAACCACTTTGCTCGGTTATGTAAATATAGCACCCTACATATTGAAATAAACTGAATATATTAATGATTTATATATTTTAATTCTGACTCTATCTTCGGCTTTCTAATATTTTTTGATATTATTCCAACGTAATCCGTTCCGAATTTGTATAAATGGGCGCCAGGAAAAGATTACGCTAATACTATCATACAAGTCAACCTTCAACTCTAATTATAAATAAATTAGTTTCCGGCTACCTGGGTCGATGGGTTTCATAGAAATAATCACTGTTGTATGCTAATAGATGATTATCGGATCTGCCATCTATACAGAGTGGTCGAGGAATCTGAAAAGCAAATATATTTCTATCTTGCTACTTCGTTACTAGAATTGGCTCAATGAGAATCATGTATTCATTTCACAAAACATGGAAATTTATTAAACAATTTTGGTACTCAATAATTCTTCACAATATAAAAGAAAACTTTGGTCATGACCTGTTCCAGCCTTATAATGTAGTATTCGTCTTCGCGCTCTTGGACGACGGTGCCTCGTTGTACCATCTTCATTCTTCTCCGACGTCGCTGTCCTCAGGTCCAGATACCATCTTCTCTCTTCTTTTCTTGCAGAAGCTCTTTTCAATAACCGTTCATCAAGGTTTCCGAAGTTAATAAAGTCTAAGTCGTTCGCCAATTTGCGAATTACAAGTTCATCCCACGCGTATGTTGAATACTCAACGATCAACAAACTATCTGCTGTTAGCATTCCAGTCCAGTTACTGATAAATACGCCTAAGTCCTCAATGTCCTTCTAACTCGTTCACTTGAAATGTTTTAAGTTTTACTGTCCCCACATAGCATTCAAATTCAAAGTTCTACCAATACTACTCCCCAGTATATGCTTACAAGTCCCAAAAAACTCCTAACATTAATTGTGCACGATCCGTTCAACACCACGGCATCAGTCAGAATGAATGCCTATCATATTCTTTCAACCCTTCAAAAACTCTGTCCATCTTTTCGATTGTTTATTTACAGACAACACTTGATGTACTTCCGTGCCTAGCCAATCCCTAAATTTCTTACAAAATGAACTAGCCGTCACCGCGATTGACACTGCATGAAGGTTGTTGACCTTGGCGACGGCTCGCTTACGTTACTATGCTGGCATATTTACCTATCCCTATAATTTACGCTGTTTATAATATTGTACCATATTATGTCTCACATATTGATATGTCACAATATTAGTCATTCGACTGACTTTCGCCCAACAAATTCTCTCTTATATCGTGACACTTGTAACTGCCAAACGGCAATCACTTGCATCAGCTACGAAGCCAAACAGAAGGTGACTGAGCGAAGGAAGTGCGGTGGCGGACGCAGATTGCACCATTTCTTTAATCTAATGCTCCGCTGCATAATTTCAGCGTTTCCGGAGCGGTTCCTTTCATTTCCTTTCCCTAAATTAAACCGTCGCGATTACTCCATGATCGATAACCTCGATTGCTGGCGCTTCTTCACTGGCAGGACGGAGAAGTTCACATCGCAAATTGCCTTTTTACAGGCGGTTTGAGCGGGCGGCCTCGAAGTCATTCACCAAGAAGTTGGTGTATATGGCTAGATGCCGATGCTCAAAGTCAATGGTGCTATTTCAATACGGAGGATATGCTTACATACCGTACGAAGACACTGTAAGAGAGAAAAGTTGCTTTTTTTGTATTTACTTGACCAACCAATTCTATGGTGTTAATGACATCTGTTTTGAGATGTCGTTTTGAGATGTCGTTGATGTTAAGTGTCGTTTCAGTTCATGCTATCCGCTAAGTAAGGTGTTACCTGATGTGTTTACATAAAGTCCAACATAAAACTTAACAATGTTTTATTCATTCTCAAATTACAATTTTTTTCCGTCCTGTAATCTTTCCCTGTGACCGAGGCTGGGCATAAACAATCTCGTGCCTCGTCACCTCGGCCCTACACGCAGCCGGTCGTGGCGTACTCCGTGTCACCACTTTCACCTAGCCTGGCTCCCGCCCGCTCCCTGGGTAGCACGGCCCTCTTCTGTGCAGCGCGTGCGGGCTGCTCCCGAGCTGACGGACGGTGTGCTCACAGTAGCACTCTCCACTCTCTGCTGTACTCCCTCTGCTCGGGCCCGCCCCCCTTAAATAGGGGAGGCGGGGCCCAGGATAGCCTCGCCTCGAGGCTCGCGTCGCTGCCCCGCTCTGCACAAACGAGCACGTCGGCGCGCGGTATCGCTGCGGGCGCGCGCGCTCGGGCGCCAGGTTTAAACCTGGCCACAGCATTACCTGAATCAACTCTAAGCTAATTCACGAAACTCGTAACTGGGGGCGGATTTTAAACCTCGTCGCGACCTTAAACATCGTCAAAATGATCAATTAAATGCTCTTTAAATGTTTTAAAAATGCCCTAAGACCAAAGAAAAATGACGTAAGAACTCTTATCAAAACCTGTTCGGATGAACCACTCAAGCTGTTGGATACGTTACTGATGTAATCCAGGCTTCTTCCATTCGTTCTAGTGATCTGAGCTTGCAAACTTTTGGTTTAGACTGTTCTTTATCAGGAAATCTGTCCTATCTCGAAATCCGCCAAACTGGCAATGGCGCTGAAATACATTACAAGAATTACATACAACGGCTGTCAAAACCAATTCTGAAAAAAAAAAACATTTATTGCGGAAATATTATTTAAAGCAAGTACCATTAAAAAAAAAAAAAAAAAATTGGAAAGGTAAAAAAGGCTATCTAGTTGAAATCGACAAAAATGCAAAATAATGACGTATAAAAATGGGTAATTTCCTTTTGTCATAACATAAAATGAATTTATAAACTAAACGGCATTGTTTTAAAGTGAAAAGAAGAAAATGACAGTTAATTAAAATCCGCCCCCACTCAAATCTATAGTGTTATATTGTTATCTACCGTAATCTATACACAAAGGAATGTTAGCCTTTTCCCCACCGGCATATATCAGTTATGAGAGGAGATGTGTTCTCCCCACGGAGCCCCATTACAGATTGGAGCGATGGATGGAAAGGGAGGGTACAGCAAGGAAAGATCGCATGCAGTCCCTAGCCCGTTGTGTAGAATACTACTCTGACATTCCCCTGGATATGATCAAGGAAAAAATCGAAGCAGTGATCCGCAAAACTACCGAGTAGTCAGTCTACAAATTCGATTCCGACAGACGTCCCAAAACTCACCGTTGTTCAACAATTCAAGCACATTTTTGATCCGTAGACGGGCTCGAAACCGATATCTGCCAATCATCAGCACGGTCAAGCGAAAGACAGTGCCGTTGACGCTCGCAGCTACCGATGCAGATAAAACTTAGGTTTACTTGTACAAATTAATGTACACCTTATATGTACAAATTATAATGTATAATTTACTTGTTCTTGTAATGTACAAATTACTTGCACATTACAATTTACAATGCACAATATATATCTTGTATATTGCACATAACCACGTACTACATTGTACAACTTGTACAAATTAATGGATGAAAAAATTGAAGGAAAAGAGTATTTTCAGAAAACTGAGTGCGCCCTGATTTAATCGATTCTCATTTAATAGAAGTACGATATTATGATGTATGGAAGAGGCAGCTCAGATCGTGTTGCTGAAGAAGGGGAGTTCTTCTTCCGGAATCTGGGCCAGAAGGGAAGCAGCGCGGAGAAGCGGCCTGTGGGTTGGCAGCTGCCTTTCCTCCAGGGACGAAGAGTGACGGGCGGTGGCGGCTGAGAGTGGACGAGAATCACCCGGCGCGAGACAAGCAGACGAACGCTGCTGTGAAGAAAGGAAAGTCTGCCAAGGTCAAACATTTAATTCGACGATTAATTCGATGGCCTTTGAATCGTTACGTTGCTGTATTCTTTCTTGAATTTTTAGTTGCATAATTCCATACCGATTTACGTATGTCGCTGAAATGGACATACAGATATGCACCGCAGAAATGTCAATTGTGTAATCTACGGAGGAACCACGGGCCGAGAGACTATTCGATCAGAAACAAATAAGACAGTGACTATTTTGTTACGATGTGCTGTGGGTTCACTAAAATGTAGTACAGTCACGTATTAATCGGTTTTAATAAGACAACTGTAGAAGTAGTTGTTTTTTTAAACGTGTGGGAAGTAAATATAATTTGGATAAAATGAACAGTTATATTTCGCAGTACAAATTTACAAACCAATGAAAAATCTTGCTTATATATTTCTTTATTTAGAACATAATTTTAAAAACATCAATTAACCCTCAAAAATGTTCCTCACAATTACACTAAAATAAGATGTAGCAATTAGAAACACACATTACATAAAAATTGTTTATATAATTAAAAAAAGATTATTCGTATTATACATGATTTAAATATGATCACTGCGGAGAGACTTGTAGTCTAAAGTACGTAGGTAGAATGAGTCGCTGCGAAGACTTCATGATGAAGTGAACGAAAAGAACAATTTACTAGGGGTATTCATCGATCCCTGTAGGAACTTTTCTTCTCTTGTCTTGAAGATTCTACTCATTTGAAAGATGACGTTGCTAGCTATAAGTAGTCGAAACAAAAAATCGTTCATTATATAAGATAACCCTCTAGAATTTATAGCAATGTTTAACATTTATTCATTTATTTGACGCCGTAATCACCCTATGCCGGCCACAAGCCTCTTACTCCGCGACCGTCGCGTCGTCTTCTCTAAACACTGCGTCCCCAGACTCCGCCCCGCCTCTCGCTCTCTGCCCTCTTGCCCCTCCCCTCGGGCCCCATCTTCACCTTTTTTTAGATTTCCCATCTTCAGTAGCCCCGGAGAGGCGGGAATTTATTCATGTTTTGGGATAGAGTTAGTGCTGCAGCAGATAAAGCTTATGAAGCAGGATTAGGGCCTATCTTAAATAATCTACTTCATCTAAACTTATAACTAGTGTACAAACGCCTCTTTGATCATTCCTAGTTTAAACAAAATTAATTTATGAATAAAAGTACTAAATTTTAAAGAATGTTCACTTCTCTTTTTTAGTAAAATATTTACCGGATGTAGTGAACTCGGATAAAGTGAATCCTCGGTTATAGTGAACTTGATACATTGGTCCCGTTTCGATTACATTACAAATAATCATAAGAAACCTCGTTTATAGCGAACCTGAACCTTGGCCATAGTGAACCTAGGAAATACAATGACTTGGAAATTAATTCCCTCCTGGAAAAGAATATAAAGCCTCAGTGCCACAAATTCCAACACTAGGCAGCCTGAATTCCAACGATGCAAGAGGCATTGAAGAGTGTCAAGAGTGCACTACGACACAGAGGACTATGCAGAATCAATTAGGAAGAGAACATGTATTCTGGAGAAGGATCTTGAGACATTACTAATGAAAAAGTAAGAAGCAAACAATTGAAAAGAAATTGACTTTTTAAGGAGAAAAATGGTTTAGAAATGTTCAGTTCGTGGTGTTAAATGTGTTTTGCTTTATCTCTGAGTTAATAAAATTAATCGTTATGGAGAAATTCTGTTTAATTTTGGCATTATCGGATATAGTAAATCTCGAGTGAACTAAAAATATTAGTGCCCAGAAGTTTACAATAATCGGAGTCGACTCACTTACCCCCCCCTTCCCCCCACGCCTCTCTGCCCAACTGTCTCGCCCCTCACACCTCCGTCCTCGCCCCCTTCCCTCGCCAGTGCCCGCCCCTCGCCGCGGCCCCGGGCGCGTGTTCCCTGGCTGGCTGCTGCACAATTAACGCGCGGGCGGGCGGGCGCTGTTGCGGGCCGCGGCCGGGGACCTTCGCCGCCCCGCTCGCTGCTTCGGTGGCGCCGTAGCCGACGTGATGCAACGCAGCACAGAGCACCGTTCGTCTCAAGGGAATGTGCGAATTAAATCTTCAGGAAAGTACTCTTCATTTGTAATAGAAAATATGACTGGTCCGAAAGTGTTTGTCTGTGATGTGTGCCAAGTTTTGATATGGATGCTGTTATAAGCTTCAATATTATCTGTGCTATTTGATGGGAATATACATTACACCAATTTTGTTTCCGATAAGTATTTTAGAACAAACACTTGAACGATAACTGTTTCGATACATTTTATGATAAAAATATGCATTTACGTTGATTCATTGGCATTATATTATCTCTCCTTTTTCTGCCGTACGTATATTCCAACATTAAGATAGTGAAATAGCTAGGAGTAACGAATTTAAGCTCTTACATTAATAAAGAATCAAAAACACAATATTTATCTTTTTTAAAAAGTAAATTGTTAGTTGTTTTCTGTTTATTTGAAGATTTCCCTGTATTTTAATTTTCACAATGGTCTAAATTAAACTTCAGTCGTCCTGGGATTATGACACATTACTTTTTATTCCATTTCATGAAGCACATACGTCTGTTACATTGTCCGAAGTTAATGTATTTACATGCAGGTTCAATGGAAATTAAAACTTAAAGCTTCCTCCCTCTACCTATTGCTCTTTCTCCTTTTCTTCCTTCCTTCCTTCCTTCCTTTCTTTCTCTTTCTTTCTTTCTTTCTTTCTTTCTTTCTTTCTTTCTTTCTTTCTTTCTTTCTTTCTTTCTTTCTTTCTTTCTTTCTCTCTCACTTTATCTCTGTCACTCTTTCTCTTTCTTTATATCTGTCTTTTCTTTTCTTTTATTTTTCTTTTACATTTTTTTATTGCTTTTCTTATTTAGTCATTTTTTAACTATTTATTTCACTTTGTGTATTTTTGTTTTATTCAATACAAACAAACTGCACAGCTATGATGACTTTAGTCATTTGATATTTCTTTATTTCCTCTTTCAATTTGTTCAGCCCTCCAGTCGCAATCGTACGCTAGCCTCACCTCGTAGCGCTTCCTTCTCTTCTTGAACATCGTGAATCCACCCATGATTGCGAGCGCCACTCCTGTCCTTCCCTCCCGGAGGTGAAGAGAGAAGCTGAAGACAAAACGCTGGCGCCGTGCAGCGTCTGGAGCAGGCGGTTCGTCCGCGGCAAATTCACTTTATTCATTTTATGGGTTAACTAAACACAGCGCATTTAATTTTCTACCCTTCTTAAACGCTCCTAATCTGACTTCATTGTGAAATAGGTAATCCTGAGTTTAATTAATATTGCACGTCCAAGGCCTTGAGCCGAGGGCGGGCGCTGTCTTGCTCGTGTTCATCGGAGTTGCCTTGTGGCGGTGGTAGGTTACGGCGTAATGCGCGAGGCCCCAGCCGCATGGCGCTCGGCGCAGGCCGGCGGGAGGACGCCGCGAAAAATTGGGGCTGGAGGTGATCGCAGAGCCTTTTAGGGCGTTTACGCACTGCCCTCGCGCGACAGGCTGCCATGCCGGCGTCGGCGGAGGACGTGAAGGAATGGGGGGAGTGGAGAGGGAATAGGTTTGGGGTGCAGAAATAGTTTCGGGGAGGGGAGTCAACATTTGTTAGGAGTGCAGGAATAGGTTTGGACGTAGATCAGTTGACTTGGAAGTTGAGAAATGGGCGAAGAATTCATCATAAAGCATCATAATTCAAATAAAGCTCTCTGTTTTTAATAGTAGAGGGGTGACCTCCATTGCTCTTAAAAACGACTTTGCAAAACATAAACTTCAACAATAAATGGTAAAACTTTTTCGTGCGTTGCAACTTTAAGCGCGCAGTCACCTTGACGCTTTCCGAGAGCCACGAGTCATATGAAAGTTTCCAGCGTTAACGCTCACTACAGACCAATATAAAGCTTTTTCCCGTTTATTGAGCATTCTTGTCCTATTCTCACTAACTCTACCTTTCTTTCCTCATATTTCTTTTTTATATCATTATTTAATTTTACTTTTTCTTCTATATACATTTCAGTATTCATTTAAAATTACTTTCGAATTTAGAATGATTTGGAAATGAATTAAATGAATATTATAAAAATGTGCTTTAATGAATTGAATCCGCAATGATAGAGTATTATCCAGGTAGCAGCGAGAGAATAACTATAATCTATTTCCTAATACTGTACATCGTACAAAAGTTTACAAAGCTGGCTTTTTATAAATGGTCCGCCCCAGTATTGAAACTTGAATGCACAGTGCTCTGTGTTGTTTGCCTTGTACAGGGCTGTACTTTTCCCACATATTTCACTTCCACGCCGCATGCACTTGGCTTCCATTCCAAATTCCATTTCTGCCGCGGAGCCGTGTCTCTTTCGTCGGCGCCCGCTCCTAAGACGCTTTCAGCCCCGGAGGCCCGCCGCGGCCCTGCGAGGCGCTCGCCGCTGCAGCTCGGTGCCCCCGCCCCCCTATCCCCCTTCACACGCCGCCCTAAGCCTTCTCACGCCGCCTATCACGCCAACCCCACTCCGTCCATCATCCCCACGCCGTCCAAGTCCGACCACCACGTCCCCCACAGCCCCACGCTCTCTTCATACCGCGTTACCCCGTCCCTTATTTCCTGCCCCTTTAGTTCGCAATGCTAACATTTACGTCGCACCCGCACCGCCCCTTTGACACCCTATGCTGCCACCCATGACCACACCCCCCTGCGCTTCACTGTTACAGCGTTTCACTACCCTCTGCTTCCATACTCGCTACGTATGCTGTCACATCGCCTTCGTGCTGTACTCTTATTTCCCACTCCCTTCCCACACACCTGCTCTCATTCCTACGCCACCCTTCTACCATCACAACACTCTCTCCACCACATTACGCCGTCCATTGCCGCGCTCTGCACCTCTTTCTCCATGTGCGCCCTAGCGCCTTCATTTCTTACATTGCCATCTCCTCTTCTTTTTCTTACTGTTTAGATTATTCTTATCCTCTGAGCTCACATGGAGACTCTTTGTAACTTCATCAATTTCTTGCAGACAGCAGTTCATATATATATATATATACACATATATGAAATAGTAGTGGTGGTATCGCATGATAAAAACTCATGGCCTTTCATTCTTGTGCTAAGGATTCAAAACCTGTCCCATGCTTATAAAGTCATGTCGCAATGACCGTCATTATGGGGTATCGACTGTCTTCACCACTGTATTTCACCAATATGACAGCTCAATTAAGTTTTCAACTGGTAAATGTTTTTTTGAAGGGTTTGTTCCTAACATCTAAACTCAACAGAAGATCGGGCACCTATAAAAACTCCCTTGCCTATCGAACATTGTGTACATTCTTTTCGCCAGTGCATCACTTTCTCTTCGCTCACCGATGTCTCCGTCGCTCGCGCTTTTTACGATTCCATCTGTCTTTAGAGCTTTTAAGGCAGGACCTCACTTCTTCCATCGCTGCTGCCAGCACATGCACGACCACTCCCCCCCCCTCCTCTGCCGCCGCCGCGCCGCGCCGCCGGCCTCAACGCAACCTGCAGTGCGCCTGGCGCGCGTTTCGATCGCGGTCCCCCCTCCACCCGCTCGCACTCAGCTACGGAGACTTGCCTTTAAGCCCAGGGCCTGCGTATCGGAATGTACAGTACCTATTAGATTTCATTCTTCTTGTGACGCACTAGTAATTCAACTTTTGAATGATATGTGTTGTGATGTTTATGGCAGTTTCGCATTCACTAGACTTTATTTTTAGTCGTGAATCAAAAAAGACATCTCAGTCAGTAGTGAATGACAAATTTCTTGCTGCTTATAAAGTTGTTCTCATTAATGTTTCAATTACCTCGTCTGCAACATTTTCGTTTATGCGTCCATCTCTTGAAATATCATTCTGGTAAGGCGAATTCCTGTAAGAACCAAGTTTAAACAAGGGAAGTAACATAAATGTGCATCATCCGTGTGGGTCGCGTAGGCTTAATTTGAATATATGTTGTAGATATAACATTAGCGTTTGCTGTAGTTGCTGCACTTCTTCCGAAAATTACAAAACTGAATCGCAGTTGACCTGTTAAATCACACGTACAGGGATCTTATGTGGTTATGCAACTCGATGTAGCAATGGAAATGCAAACCATGAGATTACTCCTGATTGTATATGAGATGTAGTGACCAGAACCACGGAAGGACGATACTATTATGCGCGATTTGATTTCCACAGTATGCGGATTTGCAACTCATAATGGTCGCGAGTTTGTCACCGTTTCTATTCAGGCGCTACCCCGCCCACTATGCTCCCATGTTCATTCTGTTGCGGAATCAGGCGAATAGAATGCAACACGTCTACTTGCTTAAACCCCATAGTCAAATAGTCAGAGGGAAGAATCATGATATATTCTTTCGTAATTCATTTCGCAGAAAAAAGGCATTCGCCTATAACATTAGTGTCTCCGTAATTCCATGTGGAAAAGCTGAAACCTGCACAGACGTAAAAGTTTCTATGAAAAGAGATTAATTTTTTTTTGTGCCAGCTATACTCGATAGTTTTGAAATGGCCTGCATTAAAGACATGCATTCTTGGCAGCCCGTCATTAATATAACTTTATAATATTACATGAATGAGACCCGCCCTGCATAAAATATTTGTCTCCTAACACAGAAGATACAAGTTAGCCTGTGACTTATTAAGTATCAATCACTTAGCTAAATTTTGTAAAAACTGTCCAGACCGATGCCAGAATTCATGAGTTTTAATAACAATTTTTCAAGTCTACTTCACAATTGGCATCGCAAACTACGTACGTGGACTAATTCGATGCGGACATTTTGGAAATGAGAATTTAATGTTTCTAACACAACTAAACATACGTGTACTGATTTTTTCCCACTTTCACAAAACATTGCATTGTATGATAGAAATCATTTTTTACAATATTTTGTTCCAGTGAATTTCTTCTCTTCATCAGTTATTGTTTTTAAAATGATAAATTATCTTTAAATAATAAATAAGTTAGACTTCAAATGTGGACTTATACTGTACTTGAAAAATCACAAGTGCAGGAAAACATCTGAACTTGGATACAGTTTCACGTTTTTGAAGTGAGAAGTTAGATCGTTTCAAAAAGTAATTATTTTTTTCTAGTCAGTGATGTTAGAAATTAATTGAATAATTTATTTTAGCAGGAACAGAACGTAATTACATCACTGTCGTCCTTTGGTGACAAATATTTGAGTATGTAAACACTGCGTTTAGTGTCGGTCTAATTCATTGTAATACTTTGATGTTTGTTCACAAGTTTATTGCTCGTAAGACGTCCACGAAATACGACGATGGAGAATCACATGCAGGAGGGGAGCAAATTAGTCACAGAAATGGCGAAAGAGCGCTCAACAACAAGAAGCAATAAACAGAGTAAACGAGAGAATTTGAACTCGTGTAGGCGGAAGGGACAGTATTGATCACGAGCAAGAGAGAGGGACGTGTAGAGAGAGACGATACAAGAGAAGAAATATTCAGGTATAAATATGACAAAATTTAAAAAAACCCGAATAGACACACGTCAGTAAACTTAGAAACACATTCTATGAACAAATCTTCTTTCCGAATGATGCAATCAAGTCAATGGGTTGCGCGCACTATTGTAGCGGATAGGGCTTGCACACAGTGTAATACAGTGAGTGTAAACATTATTCGTACACAGCAATTTACTAAAATAATTTAGATTAATTTCTAGCTTTATTTCTGTAATAATGAAAAATTATGTCTCATAGTGCTAAAAATACAGTACTTGATAGATTCAACTGAAGAAAATTTACAAATGTCACTCTCTCCCACCCTCACATCTAAAAGTCGTAAATTCCACTTAATATGTCACAAAAAGTATTCGTACACTCGTCTCACACTATTGCTGCCGTTGAGTTGGTAGGCTAACGGCGAGTTGATGCGACCCTGCTCCGGTTCAAGGTCACCAACGTATTATTGTAGTAAACAGATTTTCTGTTTTCACTGTCCGTTAAATGCCGTGTCTATCAAGATGGATCGCAAAGACAGAGAAACTAGAAAATAAGAGCGAGTCATAATAATTAGGTTACATAATCATTGCAAGGCATTGAGTGAAATTTCGAAAATTATGAACAGACCTCACTCTCCAAGGAGCAATCGACAGGTTTGGGGAAAGAAAATCATACGAAAATTCACCAAAAAACGGGCAGCCAAGAAAAATTGGTCAGTACAATGACAGAACAATTATGAGAAAAATGAAAGAAAAATCTCATATCAGTGCCAAAAAACTACCGCTGAAATTAGAAAATATCTCAGATTAAATGATTGCGTCAGTACTGTTCGCATCTATCTGAGAAGTAAAGATTAGCATGGTTGAGTAGCTCGCAGAAAGTACTTCATAAATAAAACAAATGAGAAAAAAATATTGTTGTTGGCTAAAACTCGCTTCAATCGTTCCAAAGAATTTTGGGAAAATATACATTTACAGATAAAAGTAAATTTAACACTTTCCATCGAATGGAAGAAGAAATGTGAGAGGAAGAAGAAGTGCAGGATTAATAAAGAGAATCTTCGTCCCACAGTGAAGCACGGCGTTAGTAGTGTTTTAGTATGGGGGTGTACGGGTGTCGTATGAGCACTGCAGGAAGCACTGCACATCCTTGCATATTTTTACAGGGGAAAATGAATCACAAACATTATATAGATATACTGAAGGCTCATGTAAGCCTAGTGTTGAAAAACTGGGAATTGGTGATGATTTTATATTTATGCAGAATAATGATCCTAAACATGCCGCCCTAAATACTCGCCTTTGGATACTGTACAACATCCGATCATTCCTCCAGACTCCTCCTCAGCCACCAGACATCAAACCCGTACATCTTTGGGATTAGCTGAATAGAAGCTTTCAAACGAGGCATATTTCTAGCAAATAGACACTAAAAACAGTTCTACTGGAGGAATAGAATATTATTTAAGTCAACGTGAGATCGAATTTGGTCAGTTCTAAGCCAAGAATATTGGACGCAATAATAAAATCAAGTAGCTATCCCTCTAAATATTTCGATTTACCAGAAAAACTTTATTTTAATTTAATATTTTATTAACACTATCATTTGTACGAATACTTCTTGTGCTTCATTTCTGCAAAATAATTTTTATTTACAAATCTCTCAGTTTGTACTCATTTGTCTATTACTAATTTGTTATTTATAAATAAATATCTGACGCATCTTACACGGTGCTGGAAAATTTTATGCGAATATATTATATACGGGAAATGCTGGGCTTTTTTGTTTTCCAATGTTTATTATATCGTGCGGGTACCCGTATCGTGCGGGTACCCGTATCGTTCGGGTACCCTATCGTGCGGGTACCCGTATCGTGCGGTACCCATATCATGCGGATATCCGAATCGTGCGGGTACCCGAATTGCGCGGGCACCCGTATCACGCGGGTATCCGTATCGTGCGGGTACCGTATCGTGCGGGTACCCGTATCGTGCGGAAACCCGTATCGCGCGGGTATCCCTATCGCGCGGGTACCTATCGTGCGGGTACCCGTATCGTGCAGGTACCCGTATCGTGCAGGTACCCGTATTGTGCGGGTACCCGTATCGTGCGGGTACCCATATCATGCGGGTATCCGTATCGTGCGGGTACCCGTATCGTGCGGGTACCCGTATCGCGCGGGTCACCCGTAATATGTTTCAGACAGGAACAACTTCGTTCAACATCTTCACTTGTCTGTGTCCCGAGCCTCACTCTCACATACGTGTGCACGCACAGCTAAAAGCGGACAAAACTGCGTTAATTTTTTCCGTAATACTGTGCTGTAAGCACATCTGCGTAACGAAACCCAATAGAGGAATGAATAGGTAATCTTAATGGCCGCCGGCCGTTCAGGAATTAACGTTAAGGAATCCCGTGAGCTTCAAAATATTGATTAAACTCTTAGACAAATTGCAAACGACGTAAAACATAATATATTAATTTTCAGCACTTAACACATTCTTATTTTTAACTCATTTTTATAATGTCTCATTATAATAAAAATTCAAATTGAATGAATAGTTACTGTTATTACTAATTTCTAAACATTCATAAGAAGTTGAAGGTGCTGACGTCGACGTACTTGAAGCATTTGATCCAATCTGATTGGTGCTGAATAATTGCTTAGAAATTTTAACTCGTTTCAAAACACATTGTTCAATGTAAGTTTCGGCTACAGACGAGGACTCCCAACCTCAAAGTTCTTTCAAATAAAGCAGATCGCCACCGTTTTCCACTAGCATTGTGGCCGATGATCGTCGAAAACAATGCCCTGTGTAGAGCTCAGGAGAGTCTAATTTTCAAAATTCTGCTTTCTTCCTTGGAGTATCTCCTATTGTGTATATACTCACAACTTGTTTAGTGCATTTTCCGTTTCTATAGCCTATAAAAAACCGTCCAGTTTGTAGGTCAGATGAACGTAGGTCAGCATATATTTTATACAAATCGTATGCATTGTATGGAAGACCGTCTTTGGGAATAACAAACATCCTTTTTTTTTCTTTTATGCATTTCAGTGTAACAAGAATTACTGTTTCATTCACCTCATTTACATTTTTGCATTGACCCCAATATTTGAAATCTTCGATTCCTTCTCATACCGTAATTTCGTTTTTGTTGGCAAGAAATCGAAATTAGCACTATTCGCTGTCTCCACAACATCTTCTGGATTATCCGTCTCAAATTTTGTGGAAAATTGATCTTTTTAATGGTGTCAAACGAAACCACCACATATTAAACAATCGAATCGAAATGTCTCCCCAAGACCAATATAATAGTTGGTCTTGGACTCGCGACTGAATCGATATAGAAGGGGGCGTTGCATTCCTACGTAAGCAAAGGCAAGAACATTTTTTATTTATATTATTTTTCTTATAAGAAATGGTATTACGAAAAGTATTGAACGACACACAGCCGATAACACAAACAACAGACTTGGTTGGTTATAAACTTCGGCTATCGCCTCGGTTTACAAACTTCAACCGCGTCTGTTATTTGGTGTCTATCGGCCTAATGACGTTTAATACTATTTCGTTTACCAACGTTTGTTCGCAGACCAACGTTTGTTCCGAGAAATTCGATGAATCTGAAACGCAGTCCGCTTGCCACTAAGCTTCGTCAAATGTGACATGCGCAGTCTCGTTCAACGAAGGCCGACAAAAAGGATATATGATCCGATTGGGAAGATAAGACCCGAACTGAGCGTTGGCTGATCGGCCACAACCAACGGCCGCGGTCTTAGCTCGTGGTAAGACCGCATTTCCCCGCTGCAAAAGCTCAGAAATTTTAATTAGATAATAGGCATCATCAACGGTATAGACGCTGGGTTCATAAAGCAAGAGAATGCAGGATTGGTACATATTAAACGACACTATGATTTCACAGATCACCCGAATGCACTGCTGGGTTATTTCAATTTTTCCTTCAATGAAACCTTTAAAAAAATTAAAACAAGTTGATAGTATACAAAATATATTTTATGCAATAAAACTATTGGAATCTTGCAAATTCGTCAAGAAAAAAGGGGACAAGGGGGACAAAATGGGGCAAGAGGACGAAATGGGACACGAGGGATAAGGGGGAAAATGGTACATGGAGACAAATGGGACAATGGGACAAATCGGGACAAACAGGACAAAATGGGACAAGGAGATACAATGGGATAAGGGGACAAAATTGTAAAAGATGGACATAAGGATATGGGACAAAATAAGCTAAGGCGGGAAACGGAAAAGGGAGACAAGGGCACAGGGAAAATGCGGGGGGGGGGGAATGAATGAAATGGGATAAAAGGACAATGTGGACGTGACCATAAATAGGCATTTTTACAATGTTAAACAGATCTTACTGATCTCTATAAAAAACCCCAATTATACCCGCGACCCGCATTATACGGTAGACCCGTATTCTACGGGCGATGATGCGGGTGCCGGCATGAAGCGGGTATCCGTACGATACTGGTACCCGTATGAATGCGGGTGGGTTAGACCCGCACTCTTCTGAGGCGGGCGGGCAGGCGGGTTGGCGGGTCTGCGGGAATTGAGAGCTCTAATGCAACGGGCTGGTATGTGCAAGCGTTAGTTCGCAAGTAATTGGCGTATTCGCGTTGGCGAAGGCTCGCGTAGATGGGTGGAGGGGTTGGGGCCGGGGGCGGCCGGGGGCGGCCGGGGTAGGGGTGAGAGTGACACGGGCCTAACGCGAGGGAGAACGAGGCGGGCGGCATTTGCCGGTGAAGAGAGCCCGCCCCCTTCCGCTCCACAGTTAACAGCGCCTTCCCCTGCCTAATTGCGAGGGCAGGCGCCACGCGGCTGAGGCGGCCGAGAGGGGGCGGCACGGCATGGCGCGGCGCTGCCTTGTTAATCCATCCACCCCGCATTCCTACCACTTCGCCATTTAATAATGCTTCAACTACTTCTTCCCTATTCTAGCCGATGTGGGAGGCCCCGGGGGTTGGTGTTGGAGGATTTGAGCGTTATATGTGGGCTGTGAGTTCGAACCCAGAGTTAGCCAAAATCGTGTGTTGTGATATGGTCTGTTCTTCAAGGATTTTCGATTGAGCACCACACTATGTATACGGGTTTTCAGCGTGCTTTGCTCTTAGAATTTTCATTGTGGCGGACATTCGGTTCTGCCAACTTCGAAAATGTACAAGAAGCTACGCTTTGGTGCTACGTTCAAATATACGCAATTCGAGAAATTTTTCATCAAGAACTTTAACGCTAATTTTAATCCACTAAATGTTTTGAAACATTGAAATCATTTAGACCAATTATTTTGATAACTTTCTCCTGAAACTCATATTGCCGAAATATAAGAAGCTTCATGTTTTACTTCATTAAGGAATGAAAAAACATTAGAATACTTAGGAGGAATAAATTTCATTCTTCAAAATTGTTAAAAATTAAAAAATGAAAGGAAAATTAAAAAATATCAATTATTTCTTAAATTTTATTTATTTCATAATTGCCCTGGTAAACAATAATATATTTCATCCAAACATTCACAAGTTACTAAGAATGAAGAGTTAAAACAATATTTATAAAAATATATTACCAAGTAAATTTATTTCACAAGTATTACATATAAATTTTTTCCATGAAATTATCTTCGCTGTCCCTGCTCAGAATTTACTGTTTTCACAATCTACCCCATCCTTCCCTCTATATTCATCCATGTGCATGCGCTGCATGATACTCTGCAGTTTTCCAGATTGAAGTTTACGTCTTAAAAATGTAAGACATGTATTCATAACACTTTATTCAATTTAAGACATTTAACCTCATTTTCAATGTGTTAAATGTGTCAATAAATTTAGATAACTAAGATACCTACTCCAACATTTCAGGCCTTTTCTCTTTCCTGGCAAAAAGCCTGCTTCCAACATTTCAGGCCTTTTCTCTTTCCTGGCAAGATTTCGTGAAGGCATTCTTATTGAAGTTTCCCTTTTCTTGAGAACACACACATTCAGTTGGATTGAATATGCTGTGAAAGGAAGTAAGCCTTGAAACAGTATGCCCTTCAGCTCACACCATTTTATCTACTGCACACTTGTGGGTAATAACTTGTAACACTTGAAACAAATTAATATATACAATACCTACCTAGAGCATTTTAATAAAATATATGAAGGTGAATATGAATGATTGTCAAAGATGAAAATTAAATTGCAAGAATAACAATACATTGATTTACCATGTATCTTCACAATAAATATGTATTTTAAAATTTTCACATTTTGCACAAAATGTTAGGAGTATTGGTCTTGTTTTACTTATGATACCTACATTTTAGATCTGTTCATGGACTTTCTGGCCAGACTTAGTAATAAATCGTTGTTCTCATCGTGTACTACATACACTTCTTTTGGATCAACTATAACTGAAAAATTTCAAACATTTTCAATAATTTTCTGGAGCCAAGCACCACAAACACAGGACATTTAAAATTAAAATAAAATAAATTTAATAAGCAACTAGTTTTCCTAAATCTAATGACAATACATGAAGAATAAATGAGATGAATAATGAATATGTTACTAAATAGTCTTAGGGATACTTTTTTAGAAATTAAAATGAACATAGAAATGAATAAAATGCCAATAAACTATTAATTTAAAGTTAATAATAATAATCATAATAATAATCATAATAATACAAATACAAGGGAGATCAAAAATGATTGTCTATCTACTGAATGTGCAGTGGCATTCTCTTACTTAAAGACAATCAAATCAATTCATACTTTAAAATAATTATTTTATTGGCATCTACGTACTAATCACAATGTTTTGCAACCCACTTGGTGACATCATCAGTTGTTCTGCAATGCAGTTTTAAACAATTACAAACGTTTCTTTCATCATAGTTTTAAATTTATAATAACATTGTAAACAAAGAAAAAAAATAAAAAAAAAAATTTTAAAAAAAAAAAGACAAAATTGTGTCTTTGGTCTCTGGTAAGACGTTTGTCTATATGGTAATTTAATATAATGCCAAAGCAGTGACGTTGTAACTTTTGACAAACAAATATCGTATTAATATTACATATATAATATGCATTATGAATACAATAACATCACATTATTCTTACTAATACATGAAACATTATTACTATATAACAACCATATACTTGTATGTTGCTACATTAATACTGTGTTACATAATGTAACGTAAAATATATAATATGTATGTAAATTACTGTCTCACATTTAAAATATTAAATATATTACCATGAGAGTGTGAAAGTATCAATGTGATTATTAATTGTAGGTTCAAACATTGTAAATCTACACAAGATTTATTGAATATGAATTGCAAGAGTATCTTGTCATACATTGAAACAATTCTCTTTGACAAATATTATTGTTAATATTTTCACTATTGATATTATTATTGGTACCAATAAGGCTACAAAAAATAATGCCTCTTGATAATTTTACATCATCTTTTCCCCTACAAACAATATACTTATATCCGATTTTCCAAACAAAATTCATTTCTTTCAGAAATCTGTACAAAGAAGGTTAAGATCCTTGAAAAAAAATAGATCTCATAATCGCCTCTAATATTCTCGCAAATTTCTATTTCTGAAAGAAGTTTCCATGCAAAGAAACTTTCCTATTATAATATCTTCTTTGCCAACTATATCCAATACAAATACAATTGTATACACTCATTGAAAATTACCTTTTTTTTGATAGATGAATTAGTCATCTATCTGATCTAATTCAGTACTGACTTCGCAGCATTGGATAGTCGATATAAGCTGCATTTTAGAGGTTCACATACATTTGTAATGCTAATTTATTCATGTGGCTTCAGACCAAACAAAATGAATTAAAATATCTTCAAGTACAGTATATATTTAATTCATAATTTATAAATATTAACAAAAGTGCTACAAAATGCTTGTAATAATGGAAAAACATCAACCTTGGTGCGAAAATTTAATATTTGTTACGTTTCATAAACATCTTACCTCAAATACATATGCCACTTCACATATACGTTCCGAATCTGTCTTCATCATCCTTTCTCTTTCATACTTTGCTTTCAAAATCGCAAATAGAGTAATAACATTGTATCTTGCAGTACAATTTAATATTCGTAATTTAAAATTATTTTTATGTGAATTTTAACTCGCTTTGCTGGTATTGTATCAAATGTCTGGTTCAAAAATTAAAAAACAAAAAACAATGCGATGAGAATATGAAGTCAAATGTCAAATTCAATAAAAAATTGTCAATATGCCCCACAAGTCCAAAAGTGCAGTTTCGAACATGTTGGTATAAAATAATACAAATGAAAAGATGCCAACCTAAGGAGTTTCATTCACGGTTATCTCCTCTGAACTGGACCTTCAAAACACTTTAAGTGCAACGAAAAGACCCTAAACCAATGAAGTTAGGATGGCGGGTGATTCACGTGAAATTGGTATGATCCACTTTCTCTGGGACCATTTGAGCTTGAAAACTCGTATATGCATTGCTTCCTCGCCTGTAAGTCGGAGGGAAATCTTTGGCCTCTTTAAGCATCTTTAAGTAGCCCAAAGAGATGGTAATTAGACGTGACATATCGGAACTGCATCTGAGATTGACACATTCATCTGAGATTGACACATTTCAATGACATTTTAGAGAGCTTAGGCGGCAGTATGTGGATGCGCGTTGTCTCGCAACAAATGATTGTTCGAAAATCCATATTGGCGTTCTCACATGCGGAGCCTAACTAACTTGCATGTGGTTTACCCCTTTATCAAAAGTCACTTATGGTTTCTTCAGAATCAGGGTACGGACTTGCTCAACATGGGAATCAGACGTGAATGACGCTGGACATCGTGCTCCGGTCTCGTCCTGCAAGCTTGTTTCACTGATTTTAAATGGTTCAGTCTACGGGTAAAGTCTTGGTCAAGAACAGGCATTGTACCCACTTTGTACAGAAAGACATCTACGGATTTCAGCTTTTGGTACACATTCATATAATAAATCCGATTGCGAAAGCCTGTTTTGTGTGTGTGCGCGCGCAAGCACAGAGTGGTGCAGCCATGTTTACGTCGCAACAATTTCAACTAACATTAGATGAAAATGCAGGAACCTACCACAACCAAAGCGTTCGATGGGTTCTGTAACCTAAGTGGAAAGATCTACGTAGTGAACCTGCAGATCGAAAGTGCAGGTACTTGTGACTCGCATTCCTAATACCCTTGAACCTAAAAGTGTATCGTTAATATCTTATCCTCCTTCAGTCATTTGTATGTGCTGAAAACGAAAGCAAGTGATCGTCGCTTGGATGTAAGGGCTGCAGCGTCATCGTCAGCTAATGTAATTCGAGTTCCCTTCCTTTAATGCTATCTGAGCGCGATGGTCTGACAAGTTACGCTTGTTCACAAGTAAATACTTGTGAACCAATCCTTAAATCGACTCACGAGTCACATCAGTGCGATGGAAAGGGGACTGGCAAGTACCGCGGTGCCTGGAGTAAAAAGTCCCAGCCGGAGGCGTTAATAGCCAATGAAAGGAGCGATAAGACCAAACAGCAGAAATGCTTATTCCCTATTTTCTTCGTTTTTTCTTTCTTTTGATTAAGCTTTTCGTTTTTAGTATCAATCCTTATTCAACGCAAAGCTTTTCTCCCAATTTTGCTTGAAAATATGTTATAATAATTCAACATTTGAGATACCTAGATGGAACAGAATTCATTTTACTAAACTTTCCTCTCTTAGGCTTCAAATTACTTAGACTTTGACTTTCTATTTCATCTTGTAACAACAAGTTTGACAAGCTGTGACAATACTGGCAACATGTGAGTGTCCCTTTACATTTTTTATAAATATCTCTTACATACATATTTTGAAGTCCTCTTTCATCATCTGTTGTTTAGTTTGGTCTGTTGATTTTGTCATAAACGTACTTGAATTTTAGTATTTGAAGATTAAATTAATTGATTGAACAGTTTTTTTAATTTCTATATTTTCGAAAGCATACAGTCATGGGGTGACCGGAGACCACGGAGGGTGGCTTTGCACCTCGCACCACTTTCAAAAATGTCTGTTAAATGTTGGCGTGTGTATTTTCAGTTCCTTCAACCATTAGTCTATTCTGAAAAGTCTTGAGCTGACAACAAAAATAGTTCAATTTTGGACGTGTTTTTTATAGGACAGTAACTCTATTATTTTATGAACTTAATATATTTTATTGAAGAATTGGTTACATAATAATTATTCTCAGTTTACTCATACCACTTAACTTAAAAATTTCAATTTATTCGTACCAATGCTTCAGATCATACTTTTAAAATGGAGTGACTTTGTATCAGGGAGAACAAACTTTCAGATGTGGTACTGCACCGAACCCGGTCTCCCAAACCTACCTGGGCTCGTGTGGCCGGCTAGCTCAGGAAGCATGTAGATTCTAGAAATATGGATGGTGGACGGATTTAGCTACGTGATTAATAAAGGTTATTTTGAACACGAGTGAACTTTAATAAAATAATTAAAACTTTAAAAGACAAAAAAGTCTGAGCTCAGGAATAACTGATACTTCTAATTTTTACGCTACAAAGTTAATACATTAGAGAAAACTTAACGTTATGAGGAAGGCGCCAACACGCGACCAGCACTTCCTGGAGGTTGACTATAACCCTGGATAAAACTTTTTTTTTAAATAAACGTGCCTGAAGGGCGTGGAGTGCTGGTAGGGCTGGAGATTTTGCCGCAGCTCGACAAATCAGTGCACAGTCACCGTTTACAACGCAGGCCCGCTGGGGTGAACAACCTCCACAGGTCGCCGAACCTCACGCCAGACGGCGTGTCTCGGGGGTGCAGGGGAGTCCTTGTCCCGCGTCGGCGGCGGCGGCGGCGGTGGCGCAGTGTGACCACGGCGACGGCGGCGGCGGCGACAATGACCACAGCGGTGATGACGATGGTGGCGACGACAGCTCACAACTCAGGCGTCCCACAGCGCGATAATGATCGTCACGTAACTTGTGACGTGATACGCGGGCGTGATCGGCAGAGATAAAAAATTATACTCGATTTCTCTCTAGCTATACGAGCTGCCTGGGAGCGCGGGTTGCGTCATCTGCCCGCGGTTCCTGCAGTAGATTATTCCAGAACGTTCGAGGGATTCGGAAAATTCTCGATTGTCTCGCCGAGTATAAATACGCGGCGGCCGGCGACCGCGAGTCAGTCTTAAGTCCGCAGTGGAAGCTGAACTGTGAAGTGTGTGCATCGAACTGTGATCAGTGCAGTGATCTGTGGCCAGTGCTTAGGACTGTGCGAGTGTGTAAGAGAAGGGTAGTGTAAATAAATAATCAAGAGAAATGTAGTGTAAGTAAATAAATAGAAGTGTAGTGTAAATAAATAATCATTTTGTTAAAAATCAACGATTTTGTTAAAATAATACGAGAATTTTAATTCACTACTTAGAAACGTAACATTATTAATAATACAAGTCTCAATCGCCCCTGGGTAGATAATAATATTGACGGTTTAAGTTACGGTTATTTTGTACTTGTGTGTGGGATGGATTCCGAGGGAAAGCTCTTCAAATGAAATCATAGGTTTTGAACAATAACAGTTTCATTAACAACTTGTTACGTAAAGCATTCCTTGTTTCCCCCCAATCCCGCAACCCCCACTTTCATAAGTCTTTCGCAGCACTTCCCTTCGCCGTCGCCGAACGACCTTCAAACGCACACTGTTCTCTGCGTGCTGATCTTGCCAGACAGCGCCGCCAAGCATCTCGCTGCCAACCTCAGTGCACGAGACGCACAATCCCACACTTGTAATAAACAATTAAAATTGATAAATACTCGTGGCTATTTTTACGTGGTATAATGACACTTTATCCCTTAATTCTTTCCAATTTGCCTACATTCTCAAAAGAAAGACCGAAGTGGACGACGTCACCTTACCCTGGAGGGATACATTATACCTCACTTCCCTCACCCGAATTCCTTCTCCTACCAAATAAAAAAACGGTTCAATGTAAAAGGAGGAGAGATGCATGTATGTGAAAACATACCTGTGGAGTTACCTAACATTTGTAAACAGTTATAAAAATGTAAAAAAAATAGGTTTTACAACTACAGAAACACCGTTTTCTGGTACAAAGTCACCTCCAAAGGCGTTATTTTCCTCTCCGCACTGTTGAACGAATGTCTGTAGCTTTCTGCATTCGTTCTCGGTTGGATTAGCATTCCCTATGGTATAGAATATTACCTGGATGAAAAAACGTGACTCTCATCGCTTTTCTTCGTTCATCCTTATCTGTCACACTCGCGCTCGCACCGCCTTCCTCACCGTTAGCATCATCCACGCTCACCGTCTCCTTTTACATAACCTTCAATTACACCCACAGTCACTCTTCTCATTCTCATTGTTGCGGACAAGTTCTTGCCGCACTCACCATTAGTGATTTAATCATTGCCACAATTGTTCATCTGCATGTACCCTAACTTCATTCACCGTGAATTCAATCGTTACATGGTCATAGACTGTGCCCCATATCTGTGGCGGTTGTTCCCAGTGATGAAGTTGCCAGCGGGCTGCGCCACGCGGGCGCCACGTGGTGGAGTGCGTCGGGGTTATGAGTGTCCTGCGGAGTCGGAATTTACCGACAGCTGATGTTTTCATGTACAATATCTACAACTTTTTGACACGAAACTCTACTCTGCCCTCTTTTCTAAACTTTACGAGCAAATGTGGACATATACTTAGCACTTTCAGGGTCCATTTTGAGGTATTGATCCGAACATCGCATGTGACTTTTATGTATTGTGTGAGCTTAATCATTTTTGGGGTTTATTATTTGCCATTCTGATATTTTACTCTCTCCTGAAAGCAAGTATAAAATACCTAAAAAAATTATAATTAATAAAGTAAACAGTTGAAGACCTAAATTTATGAAAGAGTAATGTTGGATTATTTTGTTTTCGGACGTGTCAACTGCTATGATAATTATTCCCGGAAGTGCAGTACGAGTTATATACAGGCAAGCAGTGGCGTATACTGCTTTCGTACCCTGGGCTACCGCTGACCTTAGAAATAATCTCTGACTATATAACTATACATAATCTCCGAATAAGTATTTTTTCTTGTTTGGAAAGGCACTGAAATAATGATATAACTCAATATCTTACCTATTTGTACAGGAAATCGAGTCGTCTCGTTTGTGATGAAAATTTGTTGATGACTTTATCGTTGAAAAATGTATTCAGGTGTCTTGCGAAGTTTCTGAAGTAATGATGTTTCTATTGACATCAACGCCAAGCCAGATAAACGTTCTTGTGTTTGTGTTGCTCGGCAATAAGATTTGGTTCTCTTCAACGCAGAAAATGTTCTTTCAACGGATGCTGATGCTGCTGGTATTGCCACAATCAATGTTACTAATTTAAGAAACTCTGGAATAACTTGATTTAATTGGTTGTATGAAAGAAGGCAATTAGATGTTGTTTGTTTTCCTTGACTGCTCCTACAAGTCTAGATGTAAAATTCCATCTCGTCACCACAACTTTTGAGACGTTTCTTGTTCTTAAAGGATTTTAATTTTTCGTATCTTTTAGGAGATACTGAGAAAAATGCAGCTAAATCTGAAAGTGATTTGAAAAAAATACGACATTGTAGAATTGAAGATGTAAATTGTTGTAAAATTAAATTCAGAACATGACTATTGCAATGAACGAAACGAGCTTGAGGGTACTTTCCTTCAACTAGAGTTTTCAGCCCAATAACATTTCCTGCCATTACTGAATCATCATCGTACGTCTGCGCAATTAATTTGCTGTTTATGATGTATTCTGCAATAATATTTTCAACGTGCAGAAACAAATCAGCCGCAGTTTTCCCGGAACTAACATTAGTAAATCCTGTAAGTCGTTTTTTAACATCACCAGTATCGTCAACGTATCTTAAAACATTAGATAATTGACTTTGATTGTCTGTTGTTTCATCAATGACAATGGATACGAAATGTGTTTTATTTATTTAAAATTTAAAATTACCAATCATCGCTGAACTGATAGCCGATATCCAGTGATTTTGAATTGAAGGAGAAGTACCAAGAAACACTGTGGAGCTCTCGAGGTGACAGGCCAGTAGGTGATCAAATTCACTTAACGCACCTAAATATTCAATGTAGTTTCCTCCGTTGTCAGAATCCACATTTTCTAGATGTATATCTATTCCAATTCTTGTTTTCCAATAAAACATACAGCATTCATCAGACGTAATTATACTTCCCTATTCTTTTTCACCAGATCATTGTATTGAACAATATATAGGGCTTCTTGTTTATCTAACTGTAAATCAACTCTCGAATTTACAAAGTTCGTAAATTTCAAAATACTGGCAAATATGTGCCTTTGATTTATCGTGTTTTTGAACAGCTGTGCGAAGAGAGTTTAGGTTCGAAAAACCTTCCTTTGACACATTAGTTTCACCACTAAATAGAAGACATGGCCAGCAAAATAACGTAGATACTCTTAATCTGGAACTGCCACACAGTCAGTTCCAACGATGGCGAGAAATGGCGTTTGCACTTACGTTGTTTTTATTAATGTCCATTGACAAATTTCTGTGGGGAGGATTTTCACAATTTCAATTTTCTCGTTAGACGAACGACGATTAAAAGGGTTCTCTAATAATCGCTGTACAACAAACTCATTGTCAATAAATTCACGTCCCGAAGTTTGCTGTGACATTTTTTCGAAATATCTTACCAAATTGAGTACAGTTACCTTTGAAACTATCACGTACTCAATATGTTGCTATTGTAAGACTTAAAACACGCTTACTATAAACTATTACGTATTTGCACATTCGCCACCGAACGTCTTGCACAAAAGCGAACATCTAAGGTATTGTCCCTTTACTGCCCACTATCTTCGACCTGCTCCGAACGTGACAAAAAACCTCTCGGGAAATCGGCAACATGAGCCCTTGATTGGCCCTTTCTTACCGATAGGAGGAGGCAGTGAGTCATGCAACGAACGCACGCTACGTGGGTACCACTGGGTCCCAGCGGTTTCTTCGGCGTTGCCGACTGATGCGCCGACGAGCAATTAAGCAGATTAAACACAATTTTTAAAAATGTATGTCACTGAAAAAGAATGTGGCCTAAAATTATTTTTAATACATTTTATCTTGACATTGTTATTCTCGTAATTTTCTAGGGCTATCGGCGGTAGCCCCGATATCCCACAGAATACGTCACTGCAGGGACGTGTGGAACGTTGGATACGGCACTGAGCTAGACCTCTGTTTGAAGAGTTTCCCCTCCGGGGACAGGACAAGCTCTAGACCCTGTGTTGGTCTTTCGTCATGTCTGGCAGTGCTGTTCATGTAAGAGTGTGTGTGTATGTGAGGGGAAATGAGGGGACAAGGATGAGGAAGGAAATATTGCACGCGGTACTTGGCCTCTTTGTTAAGGTATTGCTACGGCGTTCTCCAGACATTCATCGGATAAACCACAAAACTACCGGCTAAACTAGAGCAGCCCGCAGGTTCAATTCTCCTCTAGCTATCTAGCTAGAGTAGAAAATCAACCACCGTTGGAACTCAAAACCAAGCACCCCAATAATCTCGCTTAATTTGCTTATGAATTGTGATTCTCACCATTTATTTATCAAACTTATTTGTCCTGCAGGTGTATTTTTTGTTGAGGTATGAACATTTTTCCTGCTCATATATTATTTTTCTACAGTTTCCACTTCTCCCATTCCACTCGTACACTTCCAAGGCATCGTACTCTCCTCTTTAAAATGTATGCCATAGACAAAGTATTCAAATACGTATAACTGGAATTGTATTGTTTAATTCTAAGTAAACGTTTTCAGAAACAGGTAACCTCTGTACAAGTATTGCACTTGTAGAAACCTACTGTAGCCGCCACTCTAGGGATGAGCCACGTGCTACTTAACCCTCTGTTTAGTGTTCGCGCTCTATTTAGTTGGATTTGGTAAAAGTATGGAGCCAATGTAAAGTGCCTGTATTGCGAGAGTGAATGAACAATGAAAGTTATTTAACTTCCAATAATAATTCAGAACTGCTTGTATTAAGCATACTGTTTTTTAAATAAAATCGCATTAGTAATAATTCGTGTTGGAGTATTCATGTTCGAACATTCGATTCAAAAATAAAATAATATACGTAAACTACATTGTGTTTATAAATTTCAATTTCCGTTTTCCCCTATACTTTCTAATAGAAAATAAGATGAATTGCAAGTATACTTCCGCATGAAAGCACATTAATTTGTTCACAGAAAGCCGAGCTCGCTTTGAATACCCCCCTCCTCGTATCTACGCTTAAATCTGATGAGGCGTTTCTTATCTCGTATAATTCGATGATAAATGCTCTTAAATTCGCGGTAAAACTTCCTCCAAAACTTTCAACTGCATTATTTTCGTATAGAACGTGAACAGGTTTAAATCTATTATGAGACATTGCACTGAAAAGCCAAGAACTCTAGGGGAACGAAACTCGAAGAGTGAATTTACCAGAAGTAATTTGGAAGACGTAGAGCGCTGGACGATCGCGCGGGGCTGGCTTTAATGGACCTCCGCCCTCCAGCTGCACTCGTTTCTCCTCTCGCTCTACCCTCTGCCTCCTCTGCTTTCACTCTGGCTATCCTTGCGCTTATCAGCTGTTTACCAGACTTTCGTCTGCCGTTTCCAACGTCTCCGCTGTTGCTCTATTGTCCTCGGTTCCACCCTCTCTCCCCTCCCTAAATATCTCCAGTCTCTCAATTTTCGTCATTCTTCTCTTGCCCTGCCTGTCTCTAGTTCCACCATATTTTGCTAACCCTCCTCGAGCCACCCGTTACATCTTATTTTAAATCATCATACAAAAGATTGTCATTGCTCTACCCTCCCCCATAGACACTCAAGATTTAGACTTCTACGTCTTCGTCGTCAACACAATTTGCCATCGCTCCCATTGTCCGCCGGCATTTCTGATAAAGCCAGTAAACATCCTGTCTCAATCACTTTCGCCTATTCTTACTTTTCAACGTCTCTATGATTAATTTTCTCGCCTCCCATACCTCCTGTCTGCGCCGCTTTCGTTTCTGCCGCCCACACTCCCTCTGTCAACCACATTTCACGATAATACTTCTTTCCTCTACCCCGTCTTCTTCACCCACCTCTGTTTGTTCCTCCTCACCACCCCATTTCTCATAATAGTAGAATTAGAAGTGCACTGAAGTCTAGAGAGAATAGAGGGGTTGGTACAGAGACGCGGTCTCCAAAATGTCTGTGGAGGACGCTGATCTGCATGCGGTTGGCAGTCGCGCGGGACGGAGGGTGAGGACTAGAACTGAGGATGGAGGCCGGAGGACGGCGGCAGAGAGCCCCACCCGGAAAACAAGAGTGCAATAATCCCGTGCCCGCGCCGCCGAGAACTCGGCAATATATTTTTATTTCCCTCTGCTTGTATTCTTCGCGCTCCTTTGCCTCCTTCCCCTCGCCGTTTCGCCCTCTTCCCCCTCTTTCTCGATGCTCGCCGCGCGCCGTGCCGCACCGCCCCGCTCCGCGCACTAGGGGAGCGTAAAAAGTGGATTTTATAAAGCCATTTTGAAAAAGGACGACGCAAAAATAGGCCGGAATAAAGCATTAATGCGGAGCTCTCGTTCCTGCCCGCCTCATCGCCTTAATCGTCCCATTCCGCCGCCAAGGGGTCTCCCAGACGCCCTGGGAGCTGGCGTCGTAGTGCTTGACCATTTTCTCAGCGTCCCTACCGTTGACATGATTATTAAAGTACTGTTAAATTGTCGAAAGCCGAGACAAAAAACAAAAGTCGTGAACCAAAAGTACAGCGTGATTTTGTGGGATACTATACGTTATACTATACTATATCCAAAATTGCTTAAGCAGAGACATGGCTGCTTGTGCTCCCCAAAGATAGAATGTCGGTGTTTTGGGAGATTATTGAATCATATAGTACCTCACTAAGCCAGGCCGAACGTTTGCTCAAGCCGTTTGTACTTTGGCGTTTGAAAATATTTTAAAGTACAAGCTTCAATTTGCCGGCCAGGATAGCCGAGGTCGATGGGGCTGGAATGCTGTAGATGCTTTGACTCGAAGGTCGCGGATTCTAAACCCCATCTCAGGCATGGACAGTTCCCTCTACAGGTAAAACTAACACAATGGTCGCTAATATAACATAGTTGTTGAAAAGCGACTTTAAAACAAAAAAGCTTCAATTTATTGTTCCACGGCTTCATCTTTCATCCGAGTAGTTCATAATTGATTATGGAAAACTGGATACAATCTGGGCATGCAGTCTTCCCGTTTTGCCATGCATGACCTAAAGCCAGAAAAATTTTTGCTCCTATGAATTAGAATCGTCCTCGACAAACATCGGAACAACTGATTTCGATCGAGAAAATTTGCTCGAGACTAGGCTATGCAAAAGCAAACCCATTCTTATCTACAAATTGTATTTAGGCGCTTTTATGATCTGTGTCAAAACATGAGATATTCATAAAAAATGAAGCGAACAGGTTTTTTTTCTATTTTAACTTTATTTTGTTGATTGTAAGGGTCAAAATGGGATATTAACGCCTGAAAATATTCTCGAGACATCTATATCATCTACAAAAAATCACAGGAATTATTAAAGTCACTATTCACAAGCGTAATATAGTTAACAAATTTTTAACTGATATAAGAAGCTAAAAAACACGTTCTTTTAATTTGTACGAAGTACTCCGGTGAATTTTTTTTAAATCGGCGAAAAACTTGTTTTTTACACTTCATGTACGATTTTCAACATACAAAACAAAATCCCCGGCGGGCACTATTGCCTATCTTATTCCGCTACCCTCTTTAGAAATCCGTTACCCTCATTAGTTCAATCATTATGGAACCAAAAAATTAAGAAAATATGAAACAATCTAGTTTGGGCGGCGATAGACGGCTGATGGCTGGAGGGTGAGGTAAAACTGAGAAACCAGCTCAGATCAAAACTAGTGGTGCTACAGAATGGCACATACTTTCTCGTAGTAAAGTTTTCAAATTTCCTTCGTGTGAACTGGCTTCATGGACTTGCCACATTTTCTTACTAGGTGCCATCTATTGTCGCTCAAAGTACATTTTTTTTACATTTTCTCATTTATATGTTATTGAAAAATTCTCATTTCCTAGTAGTAGAACAGAAATATTACTTTAAGAATATTAAAAAAGAGTAAAACCTCGTCCTAAATAGAAATTTTCATTGAAACATTTTAAGCCGTTTTTAAGAAAGTGGCAATTAAGCATTCTGTAAATGCGAAATTTGAAACTCTTTTTCACACGGAATATATTGAGTTTTCGAAAAACTTCATTTAAAGTTATTTGAAGCCCTTCCACTTGGAGATAACGTACACAAATTGATGGATATATCAAGGGCGTGTGAGATTTTTTAAAAAAATTGTAATTTTTGAAAAAACAAATAAATACAACAAAATGAGCATTACGTCATATTATACGGTGCAATGAACAGTATTCATAGGAAAAGCTTAAAGGAAAAAATTAGGCATTTTTTGAGAAAATTGCGTTTGAGCGTTTCTGAAAATATGGTGCTCAAATTTTGTGCTCATATTAACAAAAAACTGTTGATTTTTTGAGCAAACTTATATGACATTATTTAAATCACATGTACAATAACCTGAAGAAATTCCCTCTAATGTAAATATTGTCGACGTGAGAGCCAAGTCAAAAAATTTAAATTTTGTTATTTTTTAAAAAAAAAACAATAGAACAATATGGGTTTATGTAATTGTCATGTTCGTTTGTCACTACACCTACCAACAATTTAAAAAAATTGGAGCCGTTTTAAAAAAATTGTTTCTGTTATATTTGAAAATTGCAAATATTGCACGCACTACTGCATGCATAAAACTACTAACATTTTCAAAAAAAAATCTACATGGCCATAATGAAAGAATTATTTATGGAAAAGTAGTTTCATTGGAATGAAAAATCTCTCTTTTCTATTTTGTTGTTGTAGGAACATTCTCTTTACTACATAACTCAGCTCTCTACACTAACATAACTTCCTCTATACGGCCTCTTTGAGCTACATACGTATATTACTCCGAATATACGTATGTATACGAGAAAGTAACTAGTGGTCCTACAGAATGGCACAGACTTCCTTGTAGCAAATGTTTCTAATGTCCTGGTGTGGACTGGCTTGAAGGTCTTGCTCCATTCTCTGGCCAGCTGCCATCTATCGTCACCGAAAGTACATTTTCTTGACATCTCAATTTTTGGTTTCTTAATAGTATATCCGAAATTTGAAGAGAGAAGTAAAGAGAGAAGAGTAAATTTCCCCAAAATACAAATTTTCATTGAACATTTTGAAGTCGTTTTTAAGAAAATGGCGATTAAATATTCTGTTAATGGGAAATTTCATTACCGATGATATTTGCAATTTTTTTTAAATTGCAAATATTTCACGCTCTATTGCACGAAAACTACTAAAAGTTTCACAAACGTCTACATGACCTATACAAAAGAACTATTTAAGAGCAACAAATTTCATTTGAAGGAAAAATCTCTCTTCAATTGTATTGTAGGAAGCCGCAGAAAAATATTCTTGCAAAACCTTTTCAATTTTTGAAAATTTAGAGTTAACCGTGAAATTGGACCTATGCCACATTTCTTAGTGTATATTATTCTATTCTTGCAAGAAATTTAAAGAAAACATTTCGTACAGTTTTTTAGAAAATTTTAGAAAATGTTCGAGGGCGGGCTAAAGTAAAATACCTCCAATAGAATTTTTTTCAAAATTCCAAAGCTAAATTATAGATCAACAAGGTTTCTTCAATGTGAAAAGATCGTACGTGTGGTTCAGGCGCTAATAGTGTGCACAGACGGACGAATGGACGGACGTTTTGAAAAAAAACATTTTTCGGTATGAGGGGATTCCAAAACGTGTTTTTCCGTTGAAATCTTGAAATCGATTTTCTGCAGCATTACATAACTTTCTCTATACTAGGTATATTACTTCCGTATATACATATGTATACGTGAATGTAACTAGAGTTGCTCCGAATGGCACAAACTTTCTCGTAGTGAAGATTTATAATTTCCTTCGTGTGGACTGGCTTCACGGACTTGCCCCATTCTCTGGCTGGGTGCCATCTTTTGTCACTCAAAGTACATTTTTTTAAGGTTTTCACAACTTTTCGGTTTCGTAATAGTGGAATCGATATATTATTTTAAGAATATTAAGGAATAGTAAAACTGCTTCTTAAATGGCAATTTTCATTGAAAAAGTTAAGTGTTACTGTAAATGGGATGCTCTTTTTCACAGGAATCTATTGAGTTTTTGATTTCCTTCATGTGAAGTCATATGAAGCACTTCCACTCACAAATGCAATAAATTATTCAAATACATGGAAATGCACAAGTTAACAATGTGAGAGATATCTTTAAAAAATACATTTGTGTATTTTTTGAAAAAAACAAACAAATAAAAAACCAAAATAAACATTTCTTTGCGTCATATTAAACAGTAATGTAAATTAAACATTAAATAGTCATATTAATGTAATCCATTGGAAAAGTTGGAAAAAAAAGTGGAGCCAGTTTTGAGAAAATGGAGTTTCAGCGTTTCTGAAAATGCGAAATTATGAGCCCATTTTCAAATAAAACTGTTGCGGTTTCGTGAAACTTTATACTACCTTATTTAAAGCACATTTATATATATATATATATATATATATAATATATATATATATATATATATATATAAGAATTTGCCTCTACTGTAAGTATTATCGACTTCAGAGACAAGTCAAAAAAATTACATATTTTAATTTTTGGAAAAAGAAAACAATAGGCCAATGTGGCGTTTATGTCATCATATTGGGTACATTTGTCATTACCCCTACCAAACATTTTTTGAGAAAAAATTACTTTTGCTATTTTTTAAAATTGCAAATATTGCTCGCACTATTGCACGAAAATTAACAAATTTTCAAAAAAAGTCTGCATGGTCTTCATGAAAGAACTATTTATGGACAAGAAATTTCATCTACAGGAAAAATTCTGATTCATTCTCTAGATTCATTCTTCTGGATTCAGAGTTAACCGTGAAAATCAGACATATGCTTCTTTTATCAGTGTATTTCACTCTATTTTTACAATAAATTTAAAGAATTTATTTGGAGCCGTTTTGGAGAAATTTTTGAAAATGTCTGGGGACTTCATGAAAAGAGAAAGCTCCTTGCCTCGGTCGTCACTTCGGTTATACTCTACGGTTCACCAGTTTTGGTCAACTCAGCAGATACGAAGAGCTACGAAAGAACATGTTCAATATATCAGTTATCTGTAGAGGTGGCATGTCGTTTCGCACTGCCTCCAACGAAGCAGTTTGCGTCATAGCGGATGATTCTGATAGATATAATGGCCGTGAACGCAGAGATGCTACGACAAAAGAGACGGAAGCAGAACTGCTTGGAACTAGCAGAGTGGCAACAGCGACACACTTCCTCCAATGGAACATGGACATACCGATTGATTCCTAAAGATGAATCGTGGATCAGTCGAAAGCACGACGGGGTAAATTACTACATCACGAAACTTCTAACAGGATATGTTTTGGGCCTCACCACGGTTCAAATTAGATGATACCCCTCATTTTCCTATGTGTGAACGTATACGAGTACATGGAGTAGTATACGAGAAAGTAAAAATTAGAAAACAAAGCAGTGTGTGAAATTGTGTTCCATTAAGTAGCACCACTAGTTGCTATTATTTAAATGGTGAATGGTTGGGTACATCATCAGATCCGCCAATCCGAGGGTCCCAACGTTAGAAGGGGGTCATACTCACATATTACGACATCTCTCTGACGACAAATGGAATGATAATTGTGATGATGATAATGACGATAATGATGTTGATGACGGCTAAGCCATCGAATACCATTTTTAATGACCTCTAAAATTTACCTTATAATTTCAATGCTCACAACACTTCGTCAACAGACTCATCGATTTAAACATCCTATAGTGTTGAATTTGTTCAAATGTTTTCTTTGATACGGTAACCAATTTGGAGGCAAATGATGACATTCGCCCTTGGTCCTCCGTTCCAAAGCATCTTGCTGTGAGGTGTGCAATTTTGAGAAATTGAAGACGCCTTTCCCATTCCAAGGATTCATTTGTTGACGTCGTATTGCGTCTGTTAAAGACGTATTTTAGTGGGTTTGTATGTATATGATCATATGATCATTACAAGGATTTAGAAAATAAAGAAATGTTCGCAAATTGAAAATATTGAACACATTCCAGATGAAATTTAGAAGAAGCTGAAAAAGCAATGGAAACATTTCTTCCCCCAGAAAGTTAACACAAGTATGAGAGAGGATCCAATACGCATAAATATTGAAAAGTAAAAAAAATACGAATCACTTCTGACACAATTTTGCTGTCGTAATTTTTAGAACGGGTAAACACAACTGACATTTATATTTTTTTACATTTGTAATACTAGGACCAAATGTTTTACACGTACAACATTCAATTTATTTGTGTTAAATATTTTATGTTATTCCATTAGTGAGCTAGCTTAACGTTTACTTGACCAATTTTGTTTTAGTCATTCATTGTTTTATATGTAATTGATGTTAGAGACGTAATCTGTAATGTATATTTTTATATTTTTATTCATGTGTCATAGCCGACTGGAAGTACCGTGTCCACGTCCACGTGTTATAATGTATTAATTAAACAATTTTGAACCATCTCTGAATTCTCGTTGGTAGCTGTGGAGTTTTAATTGCTCGCGTGCTATTAATATAGGGATAATAAACAATTTTTCATGGAATTAATAAACATAGTAATAAACATAGCTAAGTAAAGGAATATAATTGGTTTCTTTTCGAACCCTTTACAGTGATGTTAGTTTTAGAGAGCCTCTTTCGTAAAATGAATCAATCCTCCGAGTTGTCAGGTTAAAGGTTTCCACAGACCGGTTCGGAAGATCCATAGCCTACGCGAATAGACCGCAGCGGAGGTTTCGCGTCACGTGTGCCTTATGAACAAGTTCAGACCTGCGCGGCAAGCGAGCGTTGTGGCAACGGATTGGCAGCGTTTAATCGGCGGTGAAATTTGTAACGCAGTCAGACGCGTTTCTTCCGCTACAGCTCGAATTTCGTGGAAGTCCGCCCGTGTTCGGGAGTCTTCGCTCCCCTCTGAATCAAGTGACCTTGCCAACAGTCACCAAACGCATAATTGATGCTCCGGTACGAACGGTCCCGCGAATTCCGTAGCCGCCTCTAGCTTGGATCTTTCCGCGCCGCACCCGCTGCGGATCTACCGCACCGGTCAGTGGGAGCCTTAAATAAAAGGGAAAATAAGAATTGGAAATATTTTCGGAAATAATATATTATATTACGTAGGACTTCGTGGCCCGTTTCAAATTTTTCGGAGAGACCACGGCCCCCTACCCTGTCATCACACGTACGATCGTGCTAGCCGCTTCGCCTTGTGTGCTTTCTCCGTGGTGAGAGGGTCTTGCGAAGGAGGCGAAAGGGGCTACGCGGTGCGTCGCGGGCGCAGATCTGTCGGCGACAGCGGCAGCTGCGAGCGCCACCTGCGGGCTTTCTGGCAATTTCCACTCTCCTCTCCGCCTCATCGCCCCGCCCCGCTCCCCCCGCCGCCAATTGAAAACGTCGTGTCGCGTCGTGCAAGCGAGAGGAAGTGCAGGTCAGAGCTGCGAGGACGCCGGCCGAGACGAGATGGAGGATGTTGGGTTGAGGTCGGTTGTTAAAGATGCGTCTGTTGAAGACAGGTTTGTTTTCTATCTTAAAGTGCTTACAGTATGTAATATACTTCATTTTTTGAGAAAACAGTCATGAGATTTGAACGTTTCATGTCGGAGAGAAAACCAACACCTGACAACCATTTGGAAATTTGACAACAATTTGGAACCATTTTTTATGAAGACATAATCGTCTTTCTTAAACTGCAAAAATTCAGAGCTCAATACCGTGTTTAATCATTGCCTTGCAATAACGTTCCAAGCATGGTCTTATAAATTGAGTAACTTACTTCACGCTTCCAGCGAATTTGCTTTCTGCAACATCTCATATGATTATATATTTCATTTTGTGATGCCAGTTCTTTTCTGAAACTGAAAAGTTTCCAAACTATCAAGTAGTACAGTACTGGTGAGTTGTGTTAGTGTCGTGAAATTTAAATTTAAGAGTACTTTACCCAGTGGCGGTTTGTAGGATAGTGCCAGTGTGCCATGGCACCACCAACAAAAAGGAAGGAAAACAATTTTTTCAACACAAATGTGTGTATAAAATATCGTTTTTCAAAATATTTTTCTTTTTAGTAATTCAGTAGAACGAGCGCGAAGTCATTCCATGCTCTATCAATATTCTCTTCAAACGCACAGGGCGTGAGGCTTCCTCCTGAACCCTTGAGCCACCAGCGTCTGGCACCATGACTGCCCATTTAACTCTGTAAAATGAACGCTGAATGTATTTCTACGCGTCTCGCATATCACACGGTGCCAAGGGAAAGTGGCACAGTAGTTCACGTTCTGATCCACAGAGTGCGCCACTAGCACTATCCTCATCGAGCAGACTCTTGGCTCACGATGACCCCGATGCCCTGATGTTTCGCACATGGAGAGGCGGCGTACACCGTGCGCGTAAGACGAACTGAGGAAGCTGTGACCACTTGAGATTACTATGAGCGCTCAGGTTTTCAAGCTGAGAATTTTTATTTGGGCTTATTATTTTTAGTATTTTTCAGTTTAATCTTCATCATAAATTAGTAAACACTGTCACTGAAAAATTAAATTTTGTTGTCCATGAATTTTATTTTAGAGATCACTAAACCACTTATAAAACATTGCATCGATGTTTAACAACACAGGTGGTTTTTGATCAATACTTTATTAACGTCGATTTCATTTTGAACATCCATAATTGGTAACATGAATGTTTTGTTATCGATGTCGCATTACTAACTGGCACCACCACTGACTTTACGAACCGACCGCCACTGACTTTACCTAAACTATTCTTCTGCACTACTTTGCGACCTCCTTTGAGTAATGTAATCTATGCGTAATGTATATAACTTTTTAAATCTCCTAAAAAAATCTCATTGACTCATATTTTGTAATATTCTGTTTTGCAGGTAAGCAACTGTGTGCATTCCTTGATTATTGTCATTCTTCGAACGTGTGCCAAACTAAAATGGTGAGTGAATTCATCTTTTTGTTTATTTCATTCCATATTTGATGAATTTCATTGAAAAATATAATTGCAGCATAAAGTAGAGAATAAAAGATCGCGTAAAAAGTTCTAAATTTCTTGTTTGACTATTAAGAATTACTATTAAGAAAATTTGACTATTAAGAAAATAGGACTAGATATGTTGTTCACGAGATACCTAACAACAATTATGTCTAACAACTAGCTGAACCTATTCAATTTTATTTCACAAACGGAAGAACTGTAGGCTAAACGGAAAATCGAACACCCAAAACTTGTTGTTTAATGTCGATCTGCATTTATTCTCCAAGACTAATACAATGATGGAAGGTTTACATTCTTGAACTGTACAATCTCTATACTTTTTTAACACAGAGTTAACTATGTTTCTGAAAATGCAATTGAAAGGACTTATATTTACCAATATTGTTCATGTTTGTTGCGGTGGACTATATCTGCTATCAACCTGCATGTAAACATCTAACTTACCACATATAATTGCAATCGCTAAATGTTTTGTAAATGATCATGTCAGTGGATTCCTGAACATTGCCGATTACTGAACATTAGAAACACTCAATACCCTTTGTATTTAAACACCAACTTCGATATTAAAAGAATTCGCTTTTTCCGCTTTGCTAACTATAACCTCACATTTAAACGGTTGCTCGTGCTAGACCAAGACCTTGAAGAAACTCTTGACACAACCAAACGACATAATGAACAAATGACTGCTGGTAACAGTTCATGCTATTGCGATTTTATTAAATTTTAGTATTTGTACTATATAATAGTAACAATAGATAACACATCTTCGGATCACTATACTTCACTTAAAGCAAAAACTACGAAATTTGATTGATCAGAAAGTTCAAATTTCGTTCTAAATGAAAACCCTTAGTGTTTTGAATAAATAGAATATATCGGCGGTTGCTTTCAAATCTGACGCGCACAAGCTACTACTACATTATCCTCGTTCAATAAATATCCTGAAGAGACAAAATGAATAGAAGTTTCGAACACACATGCCATCCCTCCTAGTTGAGGCGTTTGGAATAAGATAATGGTAAGCAACCTAAAGTTACTTTAACATGAAAGATAACTAAAAGTTCAATAAATTCTTTAAAATAAATTATCAGTGTAAATAGCATTTTAATTGATTTTAAACGATACTTCATGCATTATTGTGTTGCATCAGATTATTTCGATAGATGCTTGTCAACCTCTAGAAGAAACGAAAAAGCTAAATATCTCAATTTCGCTTCTTAAGTGGCTAAACCCGTACAGCTTATTAGGAGGGCGGCATGTGTGGCCGCTAAATTGCATGCGCCTTTTCTCTTCAAATTACTCGGTGCTGCAACATCCCTCTGCGCGCCCCTCGCAGTGTCCAAGGGAAGAAAGGCCTTCGCGCATGCGCGCTGACGGGCAAGATGGCGGAAACGGAGCGGAGGGAGAGAGCCCTGGAGCGAGACGCGGGCCTCGTGGAGAATATAACGTTATCCTTCCCAAAGATTGGAAGAAGAATTTAATTTGTGTGACGAAACGAACTTTTATTCCCATTGGTATTTCGGTGTAGTGCTTCTTGCGAGCAGTGATATTATCAACTTACTTGGGATGAATGTCAGTTAGGCCTAAATGTGCCCCAAATTCGATTTCGTGATTCATTTCCCCGGTCTCCGAATATTGTGCTTTCCCTCCCAGACTCGAATCGATGTTGTTATAAAATTTTACTCGTATCTTCATCTCCGATATTTCTGAGTGCAGAACGAGAATCGCTGAAGCTGTACCTTTTTCCCATTCGCAGAGTTGCCCCACTCTTTTGTCTGAGTGTGTGTTGTGGACATAATTTAGTTTTCTCATATATATTCTTTTCTATTTCTGCTGTGAAATGTATGTATATATGTATGAATGCATGTATGTATATAAAAATACCCCCAGTTTTTTTCTCTTTATTTTATTGCATAACTTGTCTTTTGCTCACGTCACATTCTTATAAGAACTTTTCTGGTCTCGTTTACATTCAACTTTTTTTTCGCATTTTTTAGAAACCATTAAAGAGATGACAACTGGAAAGTTGAGATTTGTGAAGTAGATAAAAATGTTCGGAAATTCACTGCGGTAAATAATAATCGAGTTATTAGGGAATGTCAGATGATTGGAGATATTTCATCATACAATTTGTCTGACAATATGATACCTGGAAGGCGGAAAGTCGACTATTTATTAATGTTAAATATGATACCATGATAAATTGTCTATAACTTCTGATAGTAATCCATGTTGGAGAATAATCCTACAGAGTTTCCAGTAATAGTCCTTTGGATGAGATTGGAGATGATGAAGCTTCTGCTCCGTAAAACTTCCCAGAGATTCTTTCTGCTGGTTCCTTATTCGTAACCACGAAGTGGTGCGTTTGCATTAATTACCATATTTTTCGGAAGTTTATAATTCATCCATAGTTTCATTTACTTTTTTCTAATATTAATATTTAAATGGATGATGAAATTAGTTCAAATGATTAATTGTATTGTTACTCGTCGTCTTTCCGTATATAGATTCTTTAGTTCATATACTATAACTCAAATGAATTACCGCTCAGCTTAAATATATTCATGAAAACAAGTTCGTTGGTAAATGCTCATAATTTCTATTCAATAATAAATTGAATTTGCATGAATATAGTGTTCATTTTCTCCAAGTGTATTGATACAAATTGTTAACGTCACAACTCTTAACTTATTATTCGTTTTCGTTTCTTCAGAGTACCTTCATTTAGTATGAATTACATGTTAGTTTTAAATTTATTGAGAAGACGCAAATTCAACATTAGAGATGGTAGAACCAAAGGAGACAGAGGAAACAAGTTACACAAAGATCTTCTGAACTCATTTTTTTTCTCATTCTGGTATACACTAATCTGATCATGTGAGAAAAGTATTCTGTATAATATTTATTATTGCAAATAATCTTTGTAAGATTTAGGGAAATTCGTGCAAGCACCCCTGTAAAGCAATAAATGTGATCCTGTTTAATGCTCCTTGGGCAGAAAATGTAGGAACGAGATCCATCAAACTCTGACTGCGTGAGAACGTTTGCAGTAATAGTCAAAAGTCCATAAATGCGAACTGGATTAACGCGTTTCAGATACGTCGCAGGTTCCCCGAAACGCAAGCAGCCCGCCGCACCGGTCTCGAGCGCGTAATTCACGCAGAGGGGGGAGGGGGAGCGAGGACCCCTGAGAAACTCAACGCGGCGCGCCAGCGCGCTCCTCCATTGATCCCGCGCCGAATAGACCCTCCAGCGCCGCGTGGGGGCCACTTAAACCCCGCGACGATTCGCGCAGCTGCTAAGGCTGTCAGCCCTGCTTCATCGCAGCGCGCCGGGGATTCCCGGGGCTTAGTGCGCGAGCGCGCCGCGGAGCAGCGCTGCCAGCACCGGCGACGCGACGTCATGACGAAGGCTCTCCCCCTGCGCCCTTCGCCCTGCCGCAACCCTTTGCACCCGCCCTGCGCCCCGCGGCAAGGCACCTCGAGGGCGCGATCTGTCACCCGCGCGGGTAATGAGCGTCTCCACGGAGGCGGCGGCGGCGGAGAAGCGCGTCGGGTTGGAGGAAATGTGGGAGATGCGATAGCAGAGGGGCTGTGTTGATGTGCAGTGAGAAGCCGAGCTCGACGATAAGGTTGCGTTGTGGGATGGAATTTAGAACCCGGTAGCGATGCATCGGAAGAGAAAAATAGCTTGAAATATATGTACAGTGGAAGGTCTATTGGGCGAATGTCACCCAAACTTTGGAATATTCTATATCCTCATAGTCTACCTCTAGCCGGTTCGGATATACCTCAGATGAATTCTTTATGGATAGATAAAGATAATGGTCTTCTGTTAATGGTGAAATGAAAGGCGAGGAAACAGGAGAACCCTGAGAAAAATTGCAGCCAACACGCTTTGTCCACCAAACATTCCACACGTATTGATCCAGATTTGAATGCTTGTGCTCAGAGCTAGAAAATGAGCGGTTTAACCAATACCCCACGGTCCAACAAAATGGGGTTACATAATATTAGATGTTGACGACAACAGAAGGAGTTGAAGTTGATAGTCCTATATATTCTGTCTCTATAGTCGTTGCAGCAGAGCAAATAGAATGCGTACGGGACTTCGTTTTCAATGATTCCCCCCAGGATCTGTTCACGGAGAAAAAAGAACAGTTGCAGTATACCTGATCCATTATACTGTATCAAGGGAACGCATGATAATATAGGCCCAACCAGGTTCACTGTTGCTATTTCGTGACGGAGATTGGTGGAACGAAAAGTTGATCGTAAAACTCCGAGCCCAAACAACCTTGTTGGAAGAGTTGACTATCTGCTTGGCGTAAGCGAGCAGGTTGGAGGATCCACTCTACCGTCATGACGCATCCGGACAAACCTGATAGGAGCCGGCATTCCGTGCCGGCTTGCACTGCTATACTGGTTGAAGGGCCAGCCGTACGTGTTGCCTTATTTAAGCATTTCTTATTGGTGTTACAAGTACTGACAGGGTATAGGATGGGTTATACGTAGTACTTGCTATTAATAGAATATTCATTATTTATTTTTGATCCAACAACAGATCTGTATATTTACCTACAAAACCAGAAAACAACGTAAAAACGGAAATCATTGCATAAAAATTACGCATGTAGTGAAAATTAAATTTCACAATAAGCCTCAAAAGTCTTTAAATTCTGCAGTCTGACTGTTATTACGATAGATATACATACATCAATAATGCCTGCATTGTTGTTGAATGGATTGGAAGGAATGAATACACACACACACACACACACACACACACACACACACACACACACACATATATATATATATATATATATATATATATATATATATATATATATATATATATATATAATAAAATATTATGAAACAGCATGTACATACAAATAAAATATTAGAATATGATATTGATGTACCAAGTAATCATTTATGATCAGGTGGATTAAATACAAGAGACTAAGAACATGTTTACAGTCATCAGCAATTATTTACAAATATTTATAAAGCATCTTTTTTAACTGAACCCCTAACTGATCCCCAAAAAACAAATTTAATTTACATTTATTTTATAAAAACGCTAAGATTTATTTAAATTAATGCTAAATATGTAGCTGAAAATTATTTTCGAAAGTATTTGTTGTTTATTTCTTTTAACCTTTCATTTTACAAATTTAATATTCTTGTTTTATGTTTATATTAATTTTGGTTACAAAAGGTTCAATTCTATTAGTCCCATTATACTTCTTGCATTCACTAGCACAAAATTCATCTACATATAATTAACACTTAGTTTACAATGACAATGAATTCATAAATAGTTAACATACTGCTAAAATCAAAAAAGTATATGGAAGAAATCACCAACATAAATCATATTTATATTTCTTACTTCTGGTATTTCAATTTCTGTAATCTAAATGAACAAACATATATAAATATCAAATCAAATTAGTTAAATTAATTTAAAACTGGGATTAAATGTATTGCCCAGCATTGGTTTACCTGCTGGGTCTGCAATTTGAATCATTCTCATGGCTTGAAACACCTTTGTCATTTGACAATGAATAAGCTCATTGCCTACATTTACAAATACTACACTCCCATCAAGTTAATGTCATCACTATTGTTATTATCAACTGAATGCAACAAAAAATATTGTAGAGAAGAATGTGCATTCAATAACAGCGAGAGAGATAGTGAGAGATCGGGATTAATCATAATTTTAGTATTATGTAAGGTGGGAGAAGAATCATCACTTTAGCGTGGGACGAAATGATTGGCCTTCATTTTATTGGATGAGTCATATAATAAGTTTTCTTAGCAAATTAATAACCAGTTCTGAAGTGACTTTTACATTTGGCAAGTATTTTGTTAAATGCATACTTTCTAGATTGTTCAAAATTTGGGGTTATATTCTTCAGAAAACTATTGATTGATTTACACACACATGATCACTACTCAGTATCACTGGTAACTGACAATGATACAAGGGAGGAAAATAATTAGGTGCAGACTCTTAGTCTGCTTGCATGCAAAAATATAATAAAATATGTTATAAAACCATATACATAAAAATAAATAAAAAAGCATATTTAATTAAATTTTGTAAATTGCTTATACCAATTCAGAAATTGAAAACAGCAGGATTACCTCTATTGAAGTCATTAAATATTGTTGAAGATATTACAATTTCTTTGAAATTAGTGTTTGGATATGCAAGTGTGACTGCGAAGGAAAAACTCGTGGCTCATTGCAATGCCGCAAGCCTTTCACCACTGAGATCCGGGTTCGATTCCCGTCGAATCTCATTTCAATTTGTTCCAACAAAACGAGTTCGGCTGCTTTACAGGGCTAGTCAACCCTGTGAAGTGTCCTAAACCTACCTATCCTTATTCCTTCCAAATTCTGGCCTCTGGGTAGTGACGTAGGAGGCGCGTACGCGGAGATGCTACCTGGCGGTCCTCTTGACAACCGACTACGACGAGACGCGACAGACAATTATATCGGAGGATTACTCCATAAAACAGGCGCAGTAATGGGAGGATTACTCCGAAGCCAGCGCTCAACGCCCCAAAGGGGCTTGGAGACGCGTTGCGTCGAAGTAGACGCTACAAATTTTAAAAAAATTATATAAACCAATAAATTCAAATTCGATTTTAAACTTCTATGAAATTTAAAGAAAACAAATTGTGATTCAAGAGCAGAAAATGCAGAATTTGACTTCACATTGGCTCAGATTTCATCTTACAAATATGCTCCAATTACATCTGGTGATGTAGTAGCATGTTAAAAAAGATTCATTTCTCACAAAAGGATGAATTTGACTAAGTAAAATTTCCAAAAATTGTTTCCTGTTACAAAAGGAAACGAAAAAAATACCAAGCTAAAATTTGATTGTGCATGTTTTTTTTCAAATTTTATTTGGCATAGATATGCAGGTTTTAGCTTAAAGGGCACGAGAATCATGTCTCGTAATATTGAATTGTTTTATTTTAAGAGGAAAGTATTTTGTTCACTTGGCTAGGGAAATGTTTCAGAAAAGTATCAAGGTCAACACAATTACAACAGTAATGACATTTCCTTGGTCAAGAATCATTAACACAATCTGAGATACTTTTCGCTGGTAATTTTGAAGATGAATAATAGCCAAAATCATTGCATGTTTGAAAATGCAGTGTTATCCATGCTATATACCACAACAGCACACTGTGAGAACAGCAAATTATGAAAACGTAAAACCTTTTTCCTTGACCAAAGTAAAAGTGTATTATTTCAAAAGAAAATTACAAATTTACACACAATGAAATTGATTCAGAACTCTAGTTGTAAAACAATGTCCTGAAAAACCAGCATTTTGAAGTTAATGACACTTTTCTAGTGGGAATGTGAATTTTTTATATTACTCATACTCATTTGTAGTCATTCTGAGAGCACTACTACATAGTACACATTGAAAACTATAACAGAATTATAACACAAGTTATATTACCTAATGAGAATTTTAAAATAACTTGCCAGGTCAAAATGATACACTAAAAATTGAACCATTAATGTATCACATTTTGTGAATGTTAAATCGAATGAAATCACAAAAATCCATGATGCTTGCAAAATTAGCAAAATGTATATTGGCATCACATTCAAATACATGTTCATGATCTTGTCATAGAATGCAATAGCCATTTAGAATTAACAATATCCATGAATATCTGCATCAATGAACCATCATCTGTTTCAATGACCAATTTCCATCACCTGTGCCAAAAACTACCTGAAAAATAAAATTAATACAATAGTATTTGAAAATATAATTAAAGTGATAATTATTGAAAAATGAAAAAAAAAATAGAAAGTGTTTTACAAGTTTTTTAGGAATGCATATTATTTTGTTCAATTATTTACAGAACATGATAGACTTTAGTCTCAATTTAAATACAGTAATCAAAATTCTGTACACTTATAGGAATACTACACAACAAGTAATTCTACAATTTCTAATTGCCATTAATGGCACTTCAAGACTATATTACAATTTTTTCAATGAATTGGAAACACAATAAATATTATTTTGTTAAATTTTAAAATTTCAATGCTTAATTGAGCATTATAAACTAATCAAATAACTTAAGCTTTTTTTAATAGGTACTTTTGTGACCATTAAAAAAGGCACAAATGAATGCAAAATAATGAGTTTGGAAGCCAAGCCCTCTATATCCACTTAACAACATTAGAATTTGAATTGAAAGGATTCAAACCGATGATGCGTTGGCGCGCGCGCGCAACTTCCTGCACCCGCCCCACGCCCCACGCCCCAAGAGCCCGCCGAAGACCTTTGGACTGGCAGCTGATTAGCAATTAGTCTGTCTTTCGACATTTATATATACATGTGTAACAATGCAGACGGAAAATAATATAATTATTACATTTTTTCTCAAACTTCGTTCCCGTTTTGAGCAAGAATGACAGATAGGTTTTCTTTGCTTGATAAAGTCATAATTATCGTATCTTCTATGCTTCTATTATGTAATTGAAATAATGTGATTATATATATATATATATATATATATATATATATATATATATATATATATATATAATATGAGGATGTGTTTAACAGATGTTGAATGTTTTTCAATGTATATTTTCTTCAATACGTAATTAATCTGACAAGGTACCTGGCTGCTGTGGCCAGCTAGTGCTCTGCAACATGATTAGGCTTGATGAGGCCGACAGGTCCGTTTATCAACATCAACCTCTCAGATATCACAGGTCGGTTGGTCCATCAAGGTCAGCAATCTTAGATGCTGTTGTAACCAGGAAAGGGAGTAATGCAAGAAGGTCTCTGTTCCGCATACAAAGGTTTTGTGTAATTATTGAAACCTTGTTGGGTACCTTATGCTATCCTCTTTTTCACTGTTATATTGATTTTTTCATTTCAATCCTTCAGACATTCCCAGATGGATGCTTTTTCAGACTTAACATCCTATGTCGTTTAAAATTGTTGGAATGATTGTGTTCGGTGTAGACACAGCCAGTGCCTCAACGTGCATACAAATAAAAGCAAGGTTCATGTAATAGCTTGAATATAATATCTTTCAAGAAAATAAAGTCGTCCTTTGTAATATTATTTGGTCGGCATAACCCGTAAGTGCTCGCAGTAGATCTGTGAGATCCAAGTCACGGCAATTTTATGTTCATAAATTATTGCGAAGCATTAGTCGTCTGATATTTCATGTATTTCTTCATTGTACTTTTCTGAGATGATCTGCCCTTTTATTTTTATCCTTTCGCTGAATCATTTCCCGTGAGCATGTTCAAACTTGACCGCTGCGCTGCGCGATATCTGTCATATGCGTTTGGTGCAATGGTACCAGTGAGCTGATCTGAGCCATACGTATCACGGCATTATTTACAGCCGTTTATATGACTAGTGCCAATTCAGAAAATGTAATTTGCCTTTTCTACAATCGACTGTCACAATTTCTTACCAATTAGAAACTAGATGTGCCACAGAATATCACAGACTTTCTTGTAGTATAGTTTTCTAATTTCCTTGGTGTAGTCTGGCTTTAAGGTTTTGCTTCATTCTCTGGCCAGCTGCCATCTATCGTCGCCCAAAGTACATTATTTTGCCATTATCACAACCTTTTGCTTTCCTAGTAGTACAACCGAAATATTACTTCAATAATATTAAAGAAGAGTAAAAACTCGTTCTAAATCGAAATTTTCATTTCATAGAGAAATTTCAAGCTGTTTTTAAGAAAATGCCGATGAAAGCATTACTGTAATACCGAAATGTGAAGCCCTTTCTCACAAAAATCTGCTCAGTTTTCGAAAACGTACATTGGGAATTATTTCAAGAATTTCCACTCACAGTTTTAATAATGTATAGAAATCGACGAAATTGCAATGAAATTTGTATAATTTTGGAAAAAAAATCAATATGCCAAAATGAACTTTACGTCATATTTAACAGCGCACATAGCATTATCTATTAGAAAAAATTGAAAAAAAAATGTTGAGCCATGTTTGAGAAAATGGCGTTTCATCGTTTCTGAAAATGCGGAATTTTGAGCTAATTTGTATAGAGAAATATAGCGTTTTTATCATGGTACAGGGTTTGTTTGGCACTAACAATATCAAAAATTTAAATAAAAACTTTGGAGCCGTTTTGAGAATATTTTGAAAATGTCCGGGGGCGCTTCATATAAAGTACCCCAAAATTTTAAAAAATGTTTCTCAAAATTTCAAAGCTTCAACTAGAGTTAGATCGACATAACTTTCTCTATACTACGTATATTACTTCCTATAGAGTTCATATACGAGAAAGTAAAAAGATGGGAACCTTGAACAATAGAAAAAAGACAAAGACTTTCTAAATATGCTGTTGAAAAAGTAATAATATATTTGTTTAGAACATGTCAAAATAATTTGAGTAAATTATATTTAATATTATTATATAGGATAATATGATGTTTAATGATTTTTGCCTTACTTTGTCAATTTTTCCTTTTTTCGCCTAAACTATTCTGACAATTATTCTGCAGTGTAAGATTCATTAAAATTTGCATTGAGGGACGTACACAAACTGAATGAAAAATGTATTTCAGTAAATGGACCTTCAGGTCATTCGCATTTACAAAAGTTGCAGCTATATCTGTGAGATCATTGCGGGTACTGGCGTGAGTCAACATATTGCGGGCACTCCAGGAATAAAATACGTTCATTTTCATTGTGATAATTTCAACTTGAAATTATTGACGTTCCTCGCACTCGTAAGTGGGTCTAGACTGTAATGTCGCATCCCCACTGATGTTCATAAAAAATATTACCATTTTTAATCGTAATTCTGAACTTTTTTTTCTATGCCTTTTATCCAGCCAACAGCCGGTTACCCTTTACGTTCCGATGGGACACATATTCGACCATATACTAGTCCAACACACTTGCGGGCTCCTCTGATCTGGGATCCGCAGAACGCAAGGCCCTCCGAAACACATACGAAGTCAAGGGACAAACAACCATGCCCAAGGCGGGACTCGAACCGGCGACCCTTCGCGCGGATGTTAAAATTAATGTTACTTTCCTTGTGATGGTCAGTATAGTCTCTAATTGTATAGAAACAGTTATGCAGCAGAAACGATTTCACTTGGGATTTAAACTTTTCTATCAAATTTAATCGTTTAACGTCATCTGGCAAAGTGTTGTATAATAATGTACATGTATTGTATGTGAATTTTTTGTAATGAGCTGTTGATACTGTCACCTGATGAATATGATTTCTACGTCGAGTGTTATAGTAATAGACATCGGCATTTTAAAAAAATATAATCCTTTCTTAAGCAAGTCTTTTTTGACAAAAACACTGATTCGTAAATAAACAGACAAGGTAATGGAAAAATTTCCCTAGATTAATGAAGAAAACACATGAATCACGTGGGTGGGATTTGGTTATTATTCTACAATTCTTTTTTGTAATCTAAAGTCTGGGAGCTATAAGATATATTTCCCCAGAATATTATGCCATATCTCAGGCGGGAATGAACATTCGAAATACACACAACGAGCAGTATGAAGGCTGACTGAATTAGCAAGAATTCTGAACACGTAGCATAATGAACTTAATTTTGTGTTCAATTCATTTAAATGGACGTTCCATTTAAGGTTTGACTGAGTGGAGAGACCTAAAAATTTTGTTTCCCTTAAATCAGTCAATGGTACACTGTTCATTTTCAATGGAGCACAGAATTGTTATGAAAACGCATTAAAACCGTTTTCTTTTCGTTTACTATTAACTTGTTATTTCGGAACCAATTTGAAACATCTCATATTGTACTATGTACGGTTTCTTTATTGCAAAGGATGTTCGTATCATCTGCAAAGAGAACCGTTCTTCCGTTTCAAATCGTCGAGGGCATATCGTTTACGTAAAGTAGGAACAGAATAGAGCCTTAAATCGATCCTTGAGGAACTTCACGTGCAATGGGCAAAGAGTCGGAAAGGTGCGTACGTAATGTTCCATCATTCCTGTAAGGTATTTCCACTCTGTGAGATCGTTGTTTAAGGTACGAACATAACCAATCTAGAGCAATATCACGGATTCCGTATGAAGGTAATTTGGAAAGTAAAATGTCATGATCAATGACGTCAAAAGCTTTTGAGAGATATAAAAAAATGTCTTCTTTAATTTCTTAAGAAAATCGAGCAAACGTTAACGTGATGGTACCTCGTTTTGATTCAATGATGAAGCGACAGCTTTAAGAAAAGAAAATATACCTTCTTTATATCTTATCTTCTTTTAAAAAAATGTCTTCTTTAATTTCTTAAGAAAATCGAGCAAACGTTAACGTGATTGTAAATATTTTTGTAATAAACATTATTCTATGGGTACCGGATGTAACGACAGGCCTTTAATAAGCGTTGTTTTATTGTTACACTCCATTCGGTTTTCATTAACAAAATGACAGCTAATTTTCTCTACACTTCTATTTATCACTGAACCGTAGCTATGTGTGACGGTCTGAGCGATTTTCAATTCGTTACACTTTCACAAAGCAGTAAATTCTATTTGTCTGAATTTCACTCATGCTCTCCGTTTCTGTCACTTACGACAAGAATATGTCACACAAACTTTATTTCCTTTAATTTATGAAATGCAAGAACATTTGAATGAACTTAAGCTTATGTTACAGCTGAAATGATTTTTCTAAATATGTCATTTTACTAATCCTGGATAAGAAAATGATATTTAAATCAGTAACCTTATTCAGAGATATCAGGAACAAAGAAAAACATTTGGAATATACTAAAAGCATAATCCATCAATTATTCTGGAACAAATAAGTAAAATATTAAATTCAGTGATATTTCCCCTGCAATTATTTTTAGCATTGTAAAAATTGTTGTTAATACTTTTAAAACATGAAATTACTGAAATGTTTCTTTTATCGTTCTTTGCCTAAATTGTATACTTTATCTTAAAAAGTTTGAATATTCTGAAGATTGCAGCATTTACAATTTGTGGGAACAATTATGCACAATACGCGTGCTATAGGTGTGCTAATCACCTTTTATCCCCAATATGCTTATCGAAATAGCACTATCGAAATATCCCGACTGCACATTGTTCACAAGATAATTGTCGATATCTCTCAGGTGAGAAGCACGAATAAATAAGAAAATAGTAGATATCGCAAGCAATTATCAACTCTGTCAATCTATCATTTTCCAAAAAGAAGTTTCTTAAATGAAATGTTCGACAATCGTAAACGAAGAATTACTCTTATAATCTTTGAATGCGCACATGTACGATGTAAGTAAGTATTTGCCAAACTTTGACTTCTGAAATTTTCTCTATGAACTCCTTTTGCTGGAATAAAACGGCAAGAACAACTGAGATAGTTAAGGGAAATATACTATTAATCCATTGAAAATTTTGCTAACTTCGTTTTCTTCGATACAGGAACGCAGATTCATCGTATAAACGAGAAGTCGACAACAGATCGCGTCCGATGTCAATGTAGCAAGGTACAAGTATCGTCCCAGATTCGTCCTGTCAGTTGATTGAATTTTTCGGGTTTCCGAGCGCATCAACTGCTGTGGTCATTAGTCCCGTAGGTGTAATGCATGGTTATCACAGAAGGTGACGGTGATCTTCCCGCAAGATGGTGCGATCCGGCGCCAACATACACTCCGACTTGCGGGGATTTCCCTAACCAGGTATCTCTCTTCAGCGAGGTACCGCAGCAGCCGGAACAAGTTCTAAGCTCCCGACTGGTCCATCGACGTGTGATAGTGTAGTGCATGTAGGTGTACAAAGATAGGAGAAGAAAGGCGAAGGGAAGTTCGCGCGCGGTCCGTGGCCCGTTTCCTAACATTCGCTTGGTGTTGATCAGCGAAACTACAGAAAAGTACCGATCGGAGCAGCCGACCGCTAGAACTGTCTTCCAGACAGCGGGTAAAAACGACCCATCTATCCTATAGTGTTGAAAATCCTGACATCGTCGGGAGTCTTGCGTTCGGGTTCAACTCGCCACGCACCCGGCGCCAACACACTCCACCGCCCTCTGCACTGCCGCCTGTCTGCCACCGCTCACGCAGGGCGAAGCGTCGCGTCGCGTCGCGTCGCGTCGCGTCGCGTCGCCGCGCCGCAGCTTCATCAATAATGTATCGATGATTAACGAGACCATTAAGCTTAATGGTGAGTGATTTTATGCTGTTCTGTGCATTCGTTATTTCCGCTAAGGGCTTTATAAAATATTGCTGAATGCTGTTTCTTTTCAATTTGCCGTTATATCTCGCGTTGAATAGTGCAAAAATAAAAATTGACGTTTTCGATGATTGAATCTATAATGATTAATAAAGCGAGCCTCTTTAATCATTATGCTGGACAGTGTGTGTCAGAGCCGGTGATTAGCAAAAAGATGGAAAGTATGAGAGCCGTATGTTAGAAGGCGTGCACGTCTTGTACCTAGGCCTACTGTTTAGTATCCATTACTTTGAGCTCTACACATGTCCAAAGATACAGGTTTTCAGATATCTTTTTCACATCTACTTCCACTGCGAGAACTTCGTCAAGAAAATGGTTGAGATTCTCTTGCAGTGTTTTATGAATCGCTGACCATTATACACTATATTATATTGTTGTATTCTATATGGATAATCAACATAACAACTTTGCACCCAATTATTTATCTTAGTTAATGAAGTAATAATTACCAGGTAATAATGATTGATTAGAATGTATTGCTTATTATTCGTGATCGCATATATTGTGTTAAAACACAAGATAAAGACATGCAAAAAATCAAATGTATTACTCTACTAAAATATAATATCACTGCTATTTCTTAAAATTTTTTAAATATTATGTAGTATGTTCACTGTAGTACATAATTAGCGGTGTAAATGATTAAAAAGAACTGGAATGTGATATCACCAAGATATTTTGATGGGTTTTAATAACACTTTACTAAAGGAATCTCCCATTCTTTTAGTTTGTCGTTGATGACAGTCTTATTTAAAAATTGGTATTACCGAATCGATAGAATTAAAATTATCAGATCAGTTTTTCGTGAGGTCCCAATGTTTGAGCACTGTCAATTTAGAACACATTAGAGAGAGGCATAGTTCTTCTGCCACTCTGCAACGTCTGTGCGCGCGTCACGTTCTCCACTGGTGAGTGCAAACAACTCGTGCAATTTGCGAAATAGGAAATGAAATTCGAGGGGGGAAGGGAGCTCTTCCGTTGCTCCAGAGATTCGCAGATGCTGCCCCGCGCCGCGCTGCACCGCACAGTGGGCCAGCCAGGCGCTCATTTGCATCATCAGCAAAGGGAATTGTTGGTAGCCACTTGCCTGCCCGGGAGGCGCCGCGTTTCGGCCACCATTCTGCGACCTTCCTCAGGGTGAAATGCGATTCGATCGCATTTCGCCCTGAGGAAGAAAGCAGAACGGGATTCGTTCACATTTCGCCCTGAGGAAGGTCGCGGTATGGCGACCGAAACATTGGAACCTGTTCCTCGGACGCGGCGTCTGCCGGGCAGCTAATGACTCCGCCGTGAACCACGCTCTCTTTGTTGCTAGTTTGGATTTTTCCCGTCCGTGAATCGTTTGGTCGTTGTCCGTATGGGAATATTTTTTGACCCCCGGTGCCGTGTTCTCCCCCAGGGGTGGTGGGGTCCGAGCGAGAGCTGAGAGTTTGTTGCCGCTGGGGAGGGAACGGGAGAGATGGCTCAGGGCATCAACTCCCTCTTACCAAGAGGTTCTGGGGTTCGAGTCCTAACAATGGCAGGATTTTCGGCACAAGGGTCATGCCATGCAAAAAAGACCTTATGATACGGCTCCTTCAAACCTGAAAAAAATTTGGGTCATTGTTGTCCATAAATGTCCATAGTGATATTGAAATTTTCTAAAATTTTTACCCCTATATTCTTTAATTTTTTCGCCCTCTTGTAAACATTTCTACAAATTCTGAAAATTTGTGAATATAAATAAGATACGATTATGCAGAGTAATTCAATGAATATCAATGTTACATCGTGTTTTTCTTGACATACAATAGAAAACATTTTTAAAACGAAATTATTCGCAATTTATCACAATCTACAATAATATTGTATTCAGGATGTTGTAGAAGATATTAAATTATCTTGATGATATCTTGAAAAAAGGAAAAAACGTTTGTCATTCTAGTCCCTGAGCGAAATGGGCGGTTTCCCCGACAATCGTCATTGTTAATGGAGCTCTGCTCGCGATGGACTACTCAGTTATTGGCGTTTTGGAGAACACCTTCCCTAGACCCTTTATTGAATGTGAATTTTAGTGAATTTGATACAGGTTTTCCTGAAAGTTTGTTCTCACTGACTGGAATGACACAGATTTTATGAAAATCGAAAAAGCGCTAAATGCTTGTGGTGTCTTCCTACCAGTAATATTGATGTGAAATGTTTTCCTTAATGAAACCAGTTCCTTAAAGACGGATCATAAATAAGTTCATGTTCAACTTTTCGTAAATGTGAGTAGTTTTCGTGTAATTTTGCACGAAAAATAGACAATTAATTTCTTGAAAACCGCTTCAAGTTTTTTCTTTAAATTTTATCCTCATAAGCAATAAGGGGCGGTCAAAATGTGGTGCTGAAGAAAGAAAACAATTGGAGCGCATCTTTCCTTCCCATTCCTTGTTCTATTCTACCCCTCACTTACACTTACATGCACTTCACTAACACACATGCATGAAACCCCGTGTGGTCTACAAAACCACAACCCAACACAACACAACTCACAACAGCCTGTAGACCGATCGGGAGCGTAGAGCTACCGGTGACCCTGCTAGTGGGAGATACCTGGTTGAAGAAAACCCGCTAGCAGACGGCGGGGCAAGATCACCGCCACCTGCCGAGCACGCAAGAAACGATATCTTAGCAATTGACGCACCCGGAATCACTAGTAATCAATCATTCTTTATTATTTTTTCGGGAGTGTTAATGGCTCACTTGGGAGCAGTGTGTGGCGCGAGCATGGCAGGCGGTGCACGAATAAACGAGGGAGGCGACCACATCGAGCGAAGTGTTGGAGGCCCGACTAGCGACTACAAGTTAGGATCAGTGTTTCCCAACTGCACAACTAGCTGAGCTGCAAATTAATAATTATTCTACGCTAAGCGAAAGTGAATGCATTTCAAATTAGGTTGATGCACTGGGGAGGTGTAGGATTATAAGCTAAAATATTGTGGTATGTTAAGACTTATTTGTAATACAGTTAAATATTATTTATTTAAGCGTGCCTTGCAAGAAATTCTTGAAATCTTTCATTAATTAAAATTTTGATATACAAGTTAATTAGTTGATATATGTTTGGACAAATACAAAGTGTAATTTTAATTCATTCCGTATTTTTTATATTCTCTCGCATACTACATACATATAGAGATAGTTAAGAGATGCTACAGCGAAAACAGTGATTACTCTCTCTAACAAGTTGTGTAGTTAGAATAATCGTTTCCGACATCCTCGAGACTGAAAAATTGGTTTACGAGAAAACGTCTGTGAACAACGCTAGCAGCTAAACCATAACTAGGATTTTCACTGAGATTGATATTCCCTAGTCGACCTTTCTGATGTGGCGATCACTGACATTATTCAAATAATTTATCTTAAGGCAAGTAATGTTATCTGGATTATCATTATGATGTTGCTAAAGGGGCAAAAAGATGACAAGGTCGGACTGCTTTAAGTGATTTAATGAAATGGATGACGTTAATTTATGTAATCAAATAATATCACCAAAAATATATAAAAAATATACCTTCTGTGAATTGCCTCGTGTCGTGTGGTGTAATAATGTCACTCCGTGCCAGGTACGAGCACCAACAGTCCATAAAATATCAGATTAGAGATAGGTAAAGAGTGTCTGGAATGTCTGAATAAAATTCAGACACTTTCGGCTACGACCACAAAATATTGTCGTTGCCCTCTCACGGCTGTACCTCGTGAGAATTACTTGTTCTCAATTTCATACATCCAGGTGTGTGTATCACCCAACTGTATGCATGAACTCAGTCAAATCATGTACGCTATGTGGTGTACGAAAGGATCGTATTAATGGGAATAAGCAAGTAGCAATATCCATGCTCAAAATGAAGCTCGATCCCGAGTACCGCGGCACTCTCGTCGAATTGCCTCCGCTCCCAAAGTCTCCCTGACACATTTTCATCACTTTGAACAACCTTAGAATTATTCTTTCCAGCGCATTGTTTTGTGTGCACCCACAATATTGCTTCACCCCCAACAAATTACTTTCCTCCATCTCTCCTCTGCTTAACATTTTCGCCCGCTGGTTGAGTGTGCGTAAGCCTGCCAAGGCCACGGCTCCTTGTCCCGAACAGCTCCGCAGTTTCTCGCGTGCGTAGGAGATTTCCCCGCAACCGCGAAGGGAGAGAGCAGCGCGAGGGGCAGGGCGAGGAGGCGGGGAGGAATGAAGATGCCGACGCACTGTGGGCGAAGACACAACGTTCACTGGGCTCTCAGAATCGCCTCCTTATTTTCAAGTTAAAAACAGCTCATCAGTTTTATGGTGAATTATGTATGTAATTTTGAAAATTAATTATGACCACATGAGTTTATGAATTTAGCGAAAAATACACCCGCATGTAAACGTGATATACTCGTAATATATTTTCAAGAAAAAATTAAGTCTGCACTCTTTATATTATATATCCCCGAAAGATTTAATTAAATAACGGACAAATTTCAAAAATAGTTAAGTTTAAAATGTATTACTAGCTTTCTTAGCTAATGTAATTTAATTGTAACAATAAAGAAATGCTATAGCTATAATAATGAATCGCTATTTTCGGTTTTCTCTTTACAGTCACATTAAAATTTGTCAAAAATTACATTTGAAATTGATTTCAACTTCAATGAAATGAGAAAAATTCCGCGATTCGTTTTGTTGATGCCAAACGATCTGATAACCAAGTTTTATCAAATGTGGAAATGTCTCCTGGGTCACTTCGAAATATTTTCTCTAGAATTCTCTTGAACTTTTAATTACAATTAAGTTCAAAATAGAAAATATTTTTAGATGTTTCATAGATGTGTTTCATAGATAATTGCCCATGAAACGCGCGAAGGGAACTCAATTGACTGCTGTGGTAGCGAAACTGGGAAAGCTAAAACCAGAGGATCTGAATTTTGTAAGAGGCATGTCTTCACTCTTCAATTGTGATATGGATAACAATGAGAAATCACTGAATTAGTCATACTATTCACATCATTTTTCAACGATTCGTTTAACCAACAAAGCCAACATTGGCCACTTAAATCACTGACATCCTAAACATCCAGCCGGAGGCAGAGCGTTCAGAGGAAGTTTTCCTTTTTTCCAATGGTCACCTCACGTTTTCCTTGACCCCAGTGTGGGGGCGGTGCAGCGTGCCACTGTGCAGGCAGAGCCGAGGGGCGTGAGCGGAGCGGCGGGCCCGGCGACGCGACTGCAGAGAGCGCTGGTGCCGCTTCCTGAGTCAGCGCTCGCGTCCTAATTCGCTTCCTGCGCACGCTTCCGGCGAAGATGGCGCCGCGCGGCGGCTGCCTCCGCAACTAATGCGCGCCGTTATCCTGCCCCAGACGGCGCTAATGAATTGAATTACTCACGCTCGGAAATACCGGGCTTGAACGGAAAATAATTGAACGAACGAACGCAGCGGCGGAGGCGGTGGCGTTCGCGATATCTCGGTACGTGTTTCGCAAGGCTCGGCCGCCATTTTGGCTTGCGTCATCAGGGCAACGAAATTGGAATGTTGGGAGAGGAAAGTTCCTGCTTCGTTGTTTTCAGCTGTTCTTCGAGTAATGTTAATCACGATCTGCTGAGATGATCAGCGTAATTGTTTTCTGCAAGCTCGTTTCAAACTAATTTAATTAAAACTAGTTCGGCATTTTGTTCGAAAATCATTAAATACTTAGATTCACTAAAACTTCTCTCTAGATTCTCTAAAGAATAAATGGTATTATTGCACCCTAGAGACCACTTTAACAATAATGAACAGAAATTCTCAGAATATACAGGTTAAAAATGGCACGTTTGGAAGAAGTAATTATAAGAATCTACATGAATATTGACTTCGTTAAATCTCTCCAGCAAATCAGAAGGTATTCTATTAAAATTTTCTGTAAGATTAACTTTCTTGAGAAGAAAATTGGATAGTTCTTCGCAAATTATTGACATTGATTAATTCACAAATATTGCAAATAAAATGTTATTTGATCTGACATAGAACACAATACACAACTGAGATGAATTAAAAAATCATTAAGCTGATACTTCTTGGATTACTTGATTTCAGAATATATATATATAATTAAATTTGTAACAGTGGGTACAAAAGCCTGAAGGGCTGTCGTGTGGCTGTCATCCAATCTGACATTTCTCGGAATAGCCCGGATGCCAATAGAGGTCTTGCGCCGCGCCGATCCCTCCCTCGGAGGCCTCTCCCGCCGTGGTTTCGGGAGCACACCGCCCACGTTGCTCGCAAGTCGGCGGCTGCAGCTGTGGAGAACAAGGGCGATGAAAAGGGCGCAGGTGGAGGGGGCGGGTGGGCCGACTGTGGGGGTGGCAGCGAGGGGGCGAGGGTCGGGACGCCGTCGATGGCGGAAGAGGATGATGAGACGGGACTGGCTAAAAAGACTAAGAAGGCGTGAAGGCGGCTTGTTCAGGAGGCTGTGGCAAGAGACCTATAGAGAGGCGGTGAGGGAGAAATGAATGGGGTAGGTTAGGGATATACTGTTCCCCAAGAAGATGAAAGTGTTTTGGAAATGAGTAAATTATCTAATAACCAGAGACCGGATTTTTATGTAATTATATATTTTTTTGTCTTGCTATTTAACGTTTTCAAAACGTTATTTTTTAACGTTTTCTTGGCGAATCGTCACCTTACTAAGACAATATCCAATGTTTTCATTACATATTTAGTACTATTTTACAGATTTTAGATTTTGCTAATTTCACATAATGTTTTTTTATTTTATAATGTTCTTCTATATTACACATTTTTATGAAAAGAAGTATTAAAAAAAATAGAATTTTTCTCCGTTATACGCATTTAAGTGCTGTCGAAAGGAGGTGCTACGTTAGGACGTGGTTCGAGCCCGCATCAGTTATCTCAGTGGCGGGAAGTGCGCGTCAGCCACTGAGATCATTTTCACCTTTAGGAGTAATCATTGACGCTGGGTTTCGTGATCTTTAACTTTAAATTACAAAATTTTTGGCGATATCCGACATGTAACACTTCAATAAGAATGCTGCATGCTGCACTTATTCTTTGCTGGTCGTAGATATCGTGTTTTTGCCTAGACTGACTGCTAAACTACTGTTCTGCTTAGCAGTATATTAATCCTTTATTACTGACGAGAAAGTTGTATGGTGCAAAACGTGCATCAGCTTGTGCTCTCCAAATGATTTTTAGAATGTTTGTATTATTTTTTTAATTTGTTTAAATTTTTTTATGAAAGTAATTTCATATTAGGTAAATGTGTTTTATAATAAGTGTATTTAATATTACATACTATTTACTATTTTACATATTTATTACATATTCCCACTGTTTTCATTACACGTTTATATACATATTTTGACTCCATACAATATTTTTCGGTCTCTGAAACTTTCTTTTTCATTTTGAAAGCAGGCAACGACCATTGACGTGGTGTAAAAGCAAGATTGAACAATAAAGAACATAGTTTTATTGTGTTGGAGTTATTAACACATTATTTCTTAATTTTAACAAAATGTCTACCACTTGGCCACATTCTGACTTTCACGAAACTTTCCCCTCTCAACTTCTCAGAGGGAGTTGAAGGAAACGGCGTTAATCGAGGGCGGTGAGAGCAGGTGAGAGTTTCTGATTGGAAAAGATGGTAGCCATGGAAAGACGACGAGGTAGCGCTATTGCAGAAGAGATGGCTGCAGATGAGATGTCTTGTGTAATGCAAAAGGAATTAGGTTACTAAGTACCAGCGAGAGTCGGATAGGAGGCGGTGAGGTGGCGGCAAGGGGGTTAAGAGGTGAGTGTTGCAGAGAGAAGTGGGCACCTAGCAGCAGGATCAGAAGGCGACGATTCAGTAGAGCGGAGGAGTCAGGACGAAGGTAGCCATCGAAAGACCACATTGACGGCATTGCTAACGAAGGTGATATGAAATGGCGAGTGCGGAAGTAGGGATCTCGGTGTCAGCGACAGGAAGCAGGATGAAGTAAGGTGTCGATAGGAGTTGGTAGGATGGCGGGTGCAGTGCTGAGAGGAGAACCACAGTTGTAGACGGCGTGACAACAGGGGAGTGACGGGTGGCGTGTTCAGCAGGGAGAAGAGGCATCTGGAGACTGCGCCAGAAGGCGATAAGCAGCGGAGATGGTAGGGTATCAGGCTCCGTGCAGAAGGTAGAGGACTCGTTGAGGCAGCCACAGGAAGCTGTGATAAAGAAAGATGGCGAGAAGTAAAAGAAAAGGTAGCCATCAAAACACGATGTACTACTGCAGCATTACAAGATGCATAGTATACCGTGTGGCCCACCTAAGATGTTCCCTTCTATTTTCTCCTGAACTGTTGCAGATACTGAGATGCGGTTTTCACTATGCAAGGGGCACATATGGTCATGCATAATATTATTCTATTGCATTTTTTATTGCAGAGATATTGACCCAACTTCGACTTTTTAAATGGAACCCTATAGATTTTTTTTAGCTTATCATAACAAGCGTGAAGAGACGAGCTCATAAATATGCATATCGCCATATGTTACATAACAAACTTTTCGAAAAATTAAGTTTTAAAGACGCACGTCGACTGCTGATTTCCGTAATCTGAACGAGAAATTCCGTAAAGAATGGGAAAATGCGGCGAGACCAATCCCTTCCGTCGCGTCGACCCTGCGGTAAATGTAGTGATGCAATGTGCAAAGGAGCTCACGAAAACCGGCGATTTGCTCTTTAAGACTACACCCTCTCAGTTCTGGAGACAATATATACACCCATAGCCATGTTTTGAGCAAATCTGTACGCCACAAGGTACTATTTTTTAATTAATGAAATACTAAAAGATCACGCGTCTTGTCGTGCCATTTCACGTGGAACTCTGAATTCCGTTCGAAGGTCTCTTTACAAGCGTCTTCAAATTTGTATATCCATTGATGGTGCACATATTGAGTACATGTTATAAATCAAGCTATTTCTAGAGTTGTTAACTTACCTTTTTTTCTGTATTTTAAAGTATTTCTTACTTTTATTTACACGGTATTTTTGTACGGCTGAGGTTTTCAGTCTTTCAAAGAGTAAAGGTTTTGTTTCTGACAGCACACGCATTTATTAATTCAGAACATTTTCACTCTCCAATCTTCCCTTTCTTTCTCTACGGGTAATAATTCATATTACGGAAATAAGCAGTAGAGGAGTGAGGAGTTTGATTATTTTGACAAAACGCTTTTTATTTCAAATCTGTAGTTCATTTTTTGATGCGAAATAGTTTCTATTATATGAGAGAGAACATTTCTGGTGATCCGATTTTGTGTACAACGCTCGTTGCTATCATATATTCTTAATTCAAGGAATGTTGGCAAAGGAGTGGGGGGAGGTATTCCCGGGCTCAAGAAAACGTGCGTGTATAATACCAGTGGCAGGAGGCGGTGATGAAATACAAGACGACAGGAGAGGGCAGAGTGATAGGTTTAGACCCGAAGAAAGCTATATACTCAGCGGCAGCGACCGGAGTGAGTGTAATGTCACAGAAGTCAGAGGGTTGGCGACTGAACAGAAGGAAGGCCAAAATGAAGGAGTGTGGAAACAGGAGACGGATGGCAGGGGGGCGGGGGCGGTGCAGAGGGCAGGAGCCAGCCGCAAAGGCAGCGTCGGCAGAGGGGCACTCGGGAGAAAGGTGAACCTTCATCCGCAGAGACACGTTAAGCGACCGCCGCGCTTAACTTCGCCTGGCGGCGCTCCGCCCAACTCCCCACCCGCCCACCCGCACGCGCCTTTCTCTTGTTCCCAACTTAACCAGCCTTTTCAATATCAGCTCATAAATTCGTCGGAGCCCATGCGGTCGGCCGACTCCGCTCCTCGGAGCAACTTGCAGAACCTGCGGAGTTGGCCAACAGTTGGGATCGCTGACACTGGCGCGAAGGCGATGTGGTGCTGGAAGCCAGGCGGCGAAAGGAACGCTGCCACGCTGCTCAGCGACCGCCGTTAATGTATTGCATTGCCAGCAACGACACACACATTGAAACTGTGAATAATATTAGTTAACAAGGATTTTTGCAAGTTCAAGACCAAATTATATTTTCTATTATTTCATAAATGTACACTCTACACATCGTACAACACTTTCAACTACACAACTCATCTCCTGGTTTGTAATTATTTTCCGGGTATGGATGTTAAAATTGCTTCAAGTTGGGCGACAAAGCTGGGTGATTAAATGGGGCTCTGAACAAAATGCCACACACTACTGTTACGGCATGTCATTTGGTGGATGCAACCCGTTGCATAATGATACTCATTACGATACAAATTTCATTATGATACAGATTTTTGACTAATTACAGAGAAGTTTACAAACCAAGTATTGCCACTTCATTAATAATTGAGAATCGTTCTAGTAAATGTTTTGTTCGATTGTGTACATTAAAATTGCATTTAATATTATTTTACATTTATCAGTGTTAATTTCTTTCATTATCAGTAATTTTTACGTGGAATATTATTTAAAATAAATTGGATCGTAATTTTACTGTGATCCTATTTGACTAGCGAAGTGGTATTGGCAGCGGGAACATTTTACTGACGTTAAGGTCAGAACGTAGGTTCTTGTATGTTATATGTTGCTCCCGTATGTTTGTCCTGAAAAACCGGTTAATTCTTTACTTAGAAATGTATAGTGAATCAGAGGATGAATTGGCGTCTCTAGAAGTATGAGGAAAAGGGAAAATGGTGGCCTCGGAATTATTGCAGCAACTTTTGTACTCTCTCCCAGCTCCCTGGCGGGCTGGTAAACCAATGCCACCTGCGGAAGGTAAGGCAACTGTCCTGCATGTCAACTGCCACGAAACGATTCAGTAAAAGTGTAAAAGTTTAACTTATAAAAGACGTAGGAAAAGTGTCGTATGAAACTCGATGCAATGGGTGTTAATACACTCGTTTGAAGTGTACGATACTCGCTCGTACCGTAATATCACACTCGTGTATTAATACCTATCATTACAGCATCTATTCATAATGTACTATTTTTATCAATTCAAATCAAGAATGTACTTGTAATAGAAAACCTTGAAATGTAAATGAAAAAAATATGACATGTGCTGTGTGTTATTCAACTATTAACAAAATAATGGTCTATAAAACTTGCTTGCCAGAAATAATAATTACATTTAAAGGATTAACAGACAAACATAATTTTTGATCAGTATCCCCGTCTTCCCGTTATTCTTATAAACAATTGGAATTTTTTTCTGTCTAGACCGCGGAACATATTTTACATGTCAGTGAGAATAACCCAAGAGAACAACGTTCTAATAGACCAGCCATCGCCTTTTCATGTGGTTCTCTAATTTTTCCCTTCTCCCTTGCGCGATTAATCCTGCGGCACACGTTGTCCTTCGAGCACGGAGCGCGCTCGGCTCATGAAACCGACCACGGGAACGCAAAACAAACGAGTCGTTCGTCAGCGCAGCGCCGCGGCTGTTTACACTGGGGGCGCTGTTCCCCAGGAATAGCGCGGGGGCGGCGGCGGCGGCGCCTGCCGTCGACGGCGGTCGCTCTGGCAGCTAATTGGCGGCGCCGTCTCGCGACGCCCCGTCCACGTGGACGTCCTCGGGGACTAGAGCTGGGAAGCGGACGCACACCGCTCATTAGACTTCGGAAAGATATGAATGAAATTCATCAACTAGTTTCCACCATCCCATTTAGACTGAGTTTAAAATTGACATAATTCATTGAATTATAATTAGTTGAGTTATCTGGTTATCCTTACACCAAGCAAAATGTTATTTAAAATATAAGAGGCTGGCACAGAGATGTTTTGGAAAGTGTGCAGCAAGATAGTTTTCACAGCGTACATAGTGTGGCATAGCGAGTGACATAATAAGCTGCAGTTTTAAAAAATCCACTTTTCTTGTTATTACTAAAAGTTAAAATTGCATGCCTTGGGCGATTTAATATTAATTTAGAATTAGTATTTTATTCCTTTATTTTATATTATTGTGTCATCAGGAGAAAAGGTTTCAGAAGATAATTTTCATTAATCGACTTTATAACTGTCAATAGAAAGGCGGTAGTTCTCCTCGTGGCTCGTTTATGGAATCACGACTGTTGGGAAGATTCAGCAATGACGAGGGACGTCAATTCTAGTTGTAAATTCGATCAGATAGAATTTGTCAATGATGTACCAAGGGATAAAACAACACAATTTCTGATATTTTGCTGAAATTTGCAAGATTTATATAAGTATTTGAGAGAGTATCAGTTAATAATCAGAAAACTTTCATTAAAACCATTCAATAACGTGTGGCAGCTATGCTACTCAAACACAACGAAGATGTAGTTGATTGTATTAAAACTTAATTCTTTCTAAAATGTTTTTCCTCCTATTGTTGTTCATCAAATTATTCTCAGGTTCATTAGGTTCTAATTACACAGACCCAGAGAATGGTAAAAAAGGTAATTCGTGTTTCTCAAATTTTATTGTGCTTATTTCAAATATTCGAACTCATAAATAGAAATTAAAGTCTGTTCAGTGCGGTGGTTCATGTGGATCAATTGGGGAAACATAGCGTCCGCAGGGGTGAAAGGATACAAGATAAGAGACCAGTCTTGCATTCCCAAGCCTACCGATCGCAAGTCAGACTACGGGTGCAGAAGGGACACTCTCCCGGGTACATGCAACTGGCGTTGACAAACGGTAATTTGCGTTTGTTTGCAATACGAACACTAGTATTAAACTATTTCTTTAACGTAATCGCATACATACCCTGAGAGCTAGAGAAAACAGTTGCGAAAATTACACGTTTGTAAAACAAGGGAGCCTTGTAGTGTCAGAGTGTATATTCTTATAGCCCTATTATAATGTGTTCTACTTGATAATCCTACATTGCCTCAGAGTTTATCAATGGACGTGCCGCTATCAGCCGTGTGCCCCAGTGTTTCATGGGTATGCCGCGAAAAGAATGTGTTTAGGGCAGTATGAGCACACCTAACTTTGACACACGAAGACCACCCAATACGCCACCCAAACGTTAAGCAACGTCTCCCGGTCAGCCGTTAATGATATTTACGTCGGTACCATGAGTAGTGTATATATTGTATGAACATTTTATGTTGATAGATTGATTAGTTTACTTAAATCGGTTCATACTGATGACAGAAAGACAAAATTAATTTTTATACGTACATTTTAACAAATCGAACAAGTGAGTTGAAAACATGTTTAAAAGTTCAAAATACGAAAATCACATACAGACACTTCCAGTTTATTTAGTATCTTAATTCATTGTAATTGTGAGTATAATGGCTTCAAATGATTTTCAATAAAGTTTCGCAAATTGTTAGTAGTTTTCTTTGCAACACGTTATTGTGACAATTATCCCTAAGAGTGGCTCGAACCAGCAGCCCTTTCTTCTGAAGCGCTGAAACCCAGCATTTAACCACCACGGCCACGAGGATTGGCACATCAGTAATAGTCATTAGAACCTTAGTGTTTCATTTCTAGCATTTGAAAGCCGTTTTAGAATTAGCAGCAGAAAAATGGACGAAATGTGAAAAAAAATTTCTTTGGGCAGAAAAAGATGGCAACTAATAACTTGGCACGGAAAATAATTTTTGCTGGTTGAAAACACTTTTGCATGTTGATGTAGCGATGTAATATAACGGACAAGTTAGTAATGTTGTGAGAAAATGTTTAACTTGATTAATTGTTTTTGTGATTAGAATTCCTTCAAATGCTTTTCAATAGGGTTTCTGGAATTCTCAATTATTTTCTGCGGCAACAGAGAATTGTCACCAATAATAACTCCCGACCAAGGATCGAACCATCGAAACTTCCCTCTAAAGAGCTGAGTCTGTACACGACAATTAACCACCTCGGCTCTCCCGGTGGGACATGGGATTTACAATTCTATAATAGTAATAAGTGTACGGTGATTTCAGTTCTAGCATTGGGCAGCCCAAAAAATTAGAAAATATGAAGAAAAAAACGTCCTTTGGACGGAAAGGTCTGACTGCTCTGAAAGTAATAAGGCTTAACCCTAAAGTCGAGACTAAAGAGTATAGAAAACTAACAAGTGCAAGAAAGTCGGTGCCATTCAATAGCATCACTAGTTTTTATTTATTTATTCATTTACCGTTCGCTGTTACATACGATGAGAAAATTTATTGAAAAAATTTTGTGCAGGGTTTTAGAATACAGTTTTTTAGAAATTGCATAAATCTCAGTCACGAATTAAGCGAAATCAAATTGTTTTTTCAAAAAATTGTACATAACTCTTTTAAAGAGCAGATTTTTTACAACAGATTTTGTTTGAAGCAAAACTCGCTTTCTCAAATTTTGTGGATTTCAAATGTTAACTTTTTGGGAATTAAAAAAAAAAGAATAGCCAAAAATGAGACTATATTTTTTACTTATTACATATCAGAAGAAAATTTTAAGAAAAAAACTTGGAGTGGTTTTTGAGAAAAAATTGCCTATTTAGCCCGAAATTACAATAAAATTACATGGAAACTATTAATATTTTTTTAATTGAACATTACTTATTTAAAGATCCATATTTAAGGAATAGATTTCATTAAGGAAAAATCTCTATCTTCAATATTATAGTTACAGGAAGACGCCTAAAAAATTACATTTTTTAATTTTCAAAAAATATGTGATCTCAACGAAGATGAGACTACCAACAATCTCTTAAGCGTTCTTTAGGCCAAAATTTGAGGCACATTTTAATAAAAAAAATTGGAGCCGTTTCTGAGAAAATTTTGAAAATGTTTTGAGGCATGATGTGAAGTACCTTCATAAATAAAATCTCCGTTTGAAAATCTCAAATCCACAATTCAATTAAGATCGAAATTTCAATTTTGAAGAACTGCTGAACGGTTAAGGTGCAACTGTTGACAGACGGTTTGCCATGAATCGTTTCTTCGGTATCAAGAACCAAAAAAACATGAACTCTGACTACACAACGTGTTAGATGATTTTTTAAATTTACCAACGCGATTTATCCACTTTTCCGTTACCAAAGTCCGGCATTAAGAGCTTCTCCGGCGAAAATTTCTAGTTTTCCGGTACACGATTACATAATTTTCTCTTCTCTCGAAGAACTTCGTAAGGTGAGAAAGTAAAAATAGTTTGTCGAAGCCTTTTTACGAACTGTTCAGTTATATAATCCAAAAAATAACCACATTATTAATGTCATGATTTTTTTCTAAAATAATATTTTTTTTGGTCAAACATAGATGCGACGAAAACGTTGTGTTATCAGGTGACGTCACGCAATAGTCATAGCCATTATTTTGATGCAAATTTTACAAATCTCAGACTACGTTTTCTCAGAGCACATTTTTTAAGTAGTAAAATCAATTGCAACATTACCAATAATGATACAAATTTTTCATATTATTCACCGGCATTTCCACACATGTCCAGTCGTCCATATATATTTGAGTCGTACTTTACAAAATGCAAATCAGCGGAACTACTTTTCCCGTCTAAAACAGGCGTTTAGCTCATCAAAGGGATGCTTTACGGCAGTTTTATTCCCTAGCCATGAAGAACACTCGCCGCGCCTGGCCATAGCTCGGGGGAGGCGCTCGTGGCGACACCTCGGGTGGAGCAGTCGTTAGCGCGTGAGGGATGGGCCCGGAGCCAACAACCGGCCTCATCCCTGGGGGCCAATAGGCAGGCCAAGCGCTGGGAATGCAAGATGGCGCTTTCACTTTATGGAGAGGATGTTGGGATGACAACTTTTGTTGTCGGTATTTGAAGTATCGATTTGGAGAGATTGGTGTTAACGCAATGTGAATACAAAAATTATTTGTTCACATTACTATCAGAAAATAAATAGTTTTCTGTAATTACATTGACAATTAAGATCGTGTATTTCTCTTTTTTAACCTGTTTTTAAATCTTTATGTTATTTTATATTTTCTTGTGTATCAATATCAAAGAAAATGTTCATCTATTTAAAATATACATACAATCTACATTCTATAAAAATTTTAATCTATTTAAAATGTAAATTATAAAAGTCAAGTCAAACCAGCTTACATTTGTATTAAATCCTTCTCCACATCTGCTAGATATTCACTTTACGCAAAAACAGACCGTGAAAAAGAATATTATTTAAATGGCAAGTAAATGGAGGGATCTGAAACATGTGAAGACATCCGCTATAATATTGTAACGAATATTGCGTCATCCCCGGCGCCACTTCGAGGTGGCGGGTTACGTCATCTGCCGGCGACCACGAGCCGCCGGTGAGCACTGAGTTGCATCACCTGCCGGCGGATTCGTCCAGAAGAGTCGCGGTGTCCGGATGGTTCTGGATTGTCCTGACGAGTATAATACGCGACGGCCGGCGGCCGCGAGTCAGTCTTGAGTCCGCAGTGGAAGCTGAACTGTGAAGTGTGTGCATCGCGGTGGATAGCTGTGCAGTGAGTGTGCTCAGTGAAGTGAACCGTTGTCAGTGCATCGTACGTGGTCGGTGACGTGAACTGTGACCAGTGCATCGAACTGTGATCAGTGCAGTGAACTGTGGCCAGTGCTTAGGACTGTGCGAGTGTGCAAGAGGAGTGAGTAAATAAATCAAGGGAAGTGTAGTGTAAATAAATCAAGAGAAGTGTAGTGTAAATAAAGAAGAGTGTAGTGTAAATAACTGAAGAGAAGAGTAGTGAAAACAAAGAAGAGAAGTGTAGTGTAAATAACTGAAGAGAAGTGTAGTGTAAATAAATAATCAAGTGTTTTCAGTAATTGTGTTAAGAAACAAAATAAACGTTTTTTTTGTGAAAATAATACGAGATTTTTAATTCACCACCTAGAAACGTAACAATTGGTCAGTGTGGGGTATAACGAGTGGTGAATTAAAACTTTATTCAAGATGAGTTTCACAAAAGTTTTACGTGATCTAAAAGTGACGAGTTGAAGAAGGAGTAAGAAGAGAGGGAACAAGACACTTCCGGAACGAAAGCAATATTACAAGAACGTCTTGCTAACGCAATGAAGGCAGCAGGCGAAGATCCAGAGAATTTTCTCTTCGAGACAACGGGGAACTTTCAGACCTATCCAAAATATTGAAGGAAAGTTAACTGAAAATTCCAAGAATTTAGAAGGAAAGTTATCTGAAAATTCCAGAATACTAGAAGAAAACTGGCAGAAAATTCCAGAATTTTAAAGGAGAATTGACAGGAGAATTGACGGAAAATTCCCGAATTTTAGAAGGAAAGTTAACAGAAAATTCCCGAATTTTAGAAGAACTGACTGAAAACTCCAAAGCTTTAGAAGAAAAATTGATCGAAAATTCCAGGATTTTGGAAGAAAAGCTGGAACAGAAGATAACGCAGAATAATAAATTGATGCGAGAAGAAATGGAAGAAAAATTGAGAAGGTAGATGAGAAAATTTTGAAGAATGAGAAAAATTACTAAATCTGTTAGAAGAGAAGCTGAAGGTTTTACTCCTCAACAGAAAAATCGAATCGTACAGGAACCACTAGAAATAGCACCAGTAGCCACCGTACGGAGCCACTAGGAAAAGCACGAGTAAAACCACCTACCTTTGATGGCACTTCTTCATGGTCGAATTATTTGAAGCAATTCAAGGCTGCTGCGATGTAAATGGCTGGTCCGCAACAGATTGTGCTACGGCCCTGATTTTGGCTTTGCGTGGTAACGCCGTCGATATTCTAGAGACAATACCGACCGATGAACAGTCCAACTTCGAGCAAATTGTCAAGAGACTCGAAACACGGTACGGGCAAGCGCATCTGGAAGACATGTATTTTACCCAGCTAAGGAATCGTGTTCAGAAGCATGGGGAGAGTCTTCAAGAACTGGAAGCTGATATTTCTCGTCTGGTGCGCCTTTCGGACCCTGATGCTTCAGAAAGTTCCCTGCAACGCACAGCCGTCCGGTGCTTTATTGAAGCACTACATGATGCAGAAACACAACAAGCATTAAGACTGGCAAGACCGAAAACCTTAGCTGACGCATTAAGTCAAGCACTAGACTTCCAGGTTGCAAAAAGAGCATCGAAACGTGACGGACGAGTACGAGAATTGCAAACCGGCGTCGATACTTATGACGAAAAATATTTTGAGGCAATGGTGGAGGTTGGTGGACGCACGCATTTCTAGTGGCAAAAGGCGACAACCTCGATGTTGGAATTGTGGAGAATTAGGGCACGTGAAAAGACGATGTGACCGTCCACTGAAGCAACAAGGAGAGCAGCAGTCTGTTTGTAAACGCAGCAGTCAGAAGGAAAACTGCAAACATTGTTGTCATTCGGAAGAGAAGATGTGTCCTACCTTAAGGGTCACTGTCAGTAATGACCAATGGCAACCCAGAGAACTTCAGAAAGATCAGAAAGAGGACACGGAATTGAAACATGTTTGGAAATGGAAAATAGCAGGACGGAGACCAAGTTGGCAAGAAATAGCTCCCTGTTCTTCAGCAGTAAAATCATATTGGGCGCAGTGGGATTCGATTACTGAAGAGGAAGGTGTTCTGAAACGAGTTCTGGAAAGTGAAGACGGCTCGCAGAAGAGGACGCAGATATTGTTACCGAGAGTAAGGGTCCCTGAAATATTGAGAGAATTGCATGATGGAACTTCGGAGGACACCTCGGTATAACGAAAACCTTAGAGAAAGTGCGCGAACGATTTTACTGGTTAATTGCAAGCAAGATGTAAAGATGTGGTGCACAAAGTGTCAAGTTTGTGCTACCAGCAATGGGCCATAAAAGAGAAGAGCGAAGATGAGGCAATACAACGTTGGAAGTCCTTTCGAACGAATTGCCATTGACTGGGCTGGCCCATTTCCAATGTCAAATGATGGAAATAAATACATACTCGTGGCTATGGATTATTTCAGCAAGTGGTTGAAGCATATCCCCTACCTAGCCAAGAAGCCACTGCTATCTCCGAAGTACTGGTTAAGGAATGGGTGAGCGATTTGGTGTGCCACTGGAATTGCATTCAGATCAAGGACGGAACTTCGAATCTGCAGTGTTTCAAGGTGTGTGAACTCTTGGAATAAGAAAAACAAGAACGACAGCCCTACATCCGCAGTCAGACGGAATGGTGGAACGCATGAACAGAACAATGGGAAAATATTTAGCGAAGGTCGTGTCAGATCACCAACGCGACTGGGACCAATACATACATCTTTTCTTCTAGCCTACCGTTCATCTGTTCATGAGACAACTGGGCAACACCTGCTAATATCCTCTTCGGCCGGGAACTACGTCTACCATGTGATCTACAGTTTGGTTGTAAAACTAATGAAGAAACAGCCGGTGAAGACTTTGTAAATGACCTAAAACGGAAAATGGACATAATTCATAACCAGGTGCGGAAAGAATCCAAATTGCAAGTGACAGGATGAAAGACCGGTATGACATCAAAGCTGAAGGAGGAGGTTATCAACCTGAGATCATGTCTGGCTGTTTAACCCCAACGACGCCGGGGTTTGTGTCCAAAATTACAACGACAGTGGAAGGTCCGTACGAGGTCGTGAAGAGGATAAATGATGTTGTCTACAGAATTAAAAAATTGCCGAATGGAAAACCACGAGTCGTTCATTCGAATCGGCTGGCCCCGTACGCAGGAAGTAATGAAAATGATGAAGAAAAGACCGCACGAGTTTGTGAGCTGGACATGCAAGAGTGCAGCATTTCACGAGTTTATGTCTCAGTATAATGAAAAGCATCAAGCGCGTTATGGGGTAACAATGGAGGTGCACGGATCTGTTTGCGCTACCCCAGGAATATGCATTGGCGCATTGTGTCGCCCAGGATTTAGATATGACCAGAGGTGTTGCTACTGTATTCAAGAGAAAATCGGAAGGATAGAAGAATTAAAGAACCAACAAACCAGATATTGGGAAGGTTCTGCATCTGCACGACGTCAGCCACTATGTTTATTACCTTGTCACAAAAAGTAAGTCAGTCACAAGGCATCCTATGAAAATCTTTGGGAAACTCTGATTGAATACGCCAACAAGTACTGCAAGACAACGTCCAGAAGATTGTCATGTCAAAATTGGGATGTGGTTTGATGGACTGAACTGGAGAATAGTGAGAAGCATGTTGGAAGTACTGTTCCGGTACACTGGGGTTAGCATCTTAGTCTGCAGCTACCACCATGGAATGTTGTCATATCCAAAGAAGACAATTGACTGCCACTTCTTCTTAACCTCCAACTGCACTAGAGGCTCCAGCTGCAAGTATCGGCATGATTTCACTAAACGCGCTCGAGACGGATCGCAAGTAAGGAGGGGTAGTGTAACGAATATTGCGTCATCCCGGCGCCACTTCGAGGTGGCGGTTACGTCATCTGCCGGCGACCACGAGCCGCCGGTGAGCACGAGTTGCATCACCTGCCGGCGGATTCGTCCGAAGAGTCGCGGTGTCGGATGGTTCTGGATTGTCCTGACGAGCATAAATACGCGACGGCCGGCGGCCGGAGTCAGTCTTGAGTCCGCAGTGGAAGCTGAACTGTGAAGTGTGTGCATCGCGGTGGATAGCCGTGCAGTGAGTGTGCTCAGTGAAGTGAACCGTTGTCAGTGCATCGTACCGTGGTCGGTGACGTGAACTGTGACCAGTGCATCGAACTGGATCAGTGCAGGAACTGTGGCCAGTGCTTAGGACTGTGCAGTCAAGAGGAGTGTAGTGTAAATAAATCAAGGGAAGTGTAGTGTAAATAAATCAAGAAGTGTAGTGTAAATAAAGAAGAGAAGTGTAGTGTAAATAACTGAAGAGAAGTGTAGTGTAAATAAAGAAGAGAAGTGTAGTGTAAATAACAAAGAGAAGTGTAGTGTAAATAAATAATCAAGTGTTTTCAGTAATTGTGTTAAGAAACAAAATAAACGTTTTTTTTGTGAAAATAATACGAGATTTTTAATTCACCACCTAGAAACGTAACAATATAATACACTTTTTTTAATGTATTCCGATCATTTGCTGCAATAATATCTCCAGATTGAAAAATAATAAAACATTAGAGTTTTCTGCGCTCTCTTTGCTAGTATAATTAATGTTTGATTTAAAAATGTGTCTGAAAAACGGAAAATCGGTGTTAAAGTAGGATTGACAATAAGGAATTTAAATATTTCAATTTCTGAAAAGTAGATCTTTTGAATTATGCGACTGTTGCAGTAAATAGGCTGTAATTACTTTCCATTTCATATAGTAAATGGTTTCGGAATCGAAACACGAAATACAATTCGATATTAACAAAAGGTGTTTTATTATCTGATAACACTCATTTTTCAACCAGTATGCATGATTATCTGTCGTAACATTCCGTTATCATCACCCCCTCCTTGCAAATTACAACCCAACCTACTTGTAAAATAAAAAATGAATAAAAGTTTACGCGTGTTCCTGCGCATCGCCTTTTTGGAAGACCATCCGCGGGGTGCGTGGATGACAAATGAGTGGGAAGAAGGCACGCGCCGAGCCAGGGCCTCCACGGAGGCGCAGCGGCGGGGCAGGGCAGGGGGTGTAGGGGATGTTCTGGAAGGGCGAGGGGCAAAGGGCGGATGTGGGGGGTACGAAAGCGAGTCTCAGGTGCAGCGTCTCTGGCGTCAAGGGCGCCCTAATCCCATCCTCCGTCTCTTTCTTAGGACCTCTCCGGCTCCCCTACGCCTAGGGGGTAATAAATGACCAAAATACCTGTCCCCAGAAATTATACTCCCGCAAGAAACGACCAAAATAAAATGAAAGAAACCATCCTTCTTTCGCACAATACCCTGCATTAATAATAAGCACGCAAGCCATACATCACCGTAAACCTTGCCGTTTGAGTCCCGCGTGCGAACTTCATGTTTCTGCGTTTCCTCGCGTCTCCGGAGGGTTCCGGGCAGTACATTCTGCGTGAAATGAGATGGGGAAGGGGCGAGGGACAACGGAGAGGGGAAAAGGACGAGAAGAAAGAATTGGAGCTATTAGAGAGACGGTCTACGAAAATGGTGGCTCATTTCGTGGTATAACGGGTTCGAAAGGAATCCGTTATACACGCTTGGCAATCCGTAAGTTGTGTGATGAAATGATGTGTTCCTGAAGTGTTAATGAAATTATGCCTCGCTCAGGTCTATATATATATATATATATATATATATATATATATATATATATATATATATATATATATATATATATTTATTGTGACCATAATTACCTCAATTTCCCGAATTAGGGATTCAGGTTGACCAAGCAAGTACTTACTACATATTAGAATTTTGAATGCACGATCGAAATGATAAGGACACGGAATCGTTCTAGGGGAGGCCTTTATTAGGAGGTTGTTGGCTTTAGGTTTGATACTTTTCTATTCAATTCACGATGCACCAAGTTTCACATTACAATTATTCGTTTATTCATAAAACATGAATATTTTTAACAACTAGACAAATCTTCATCGCATGCTGTTAACGCGATTAACATCATTACCAATTAAGCTGTTTGAAATATCTAATCATCCGGAGCTCCACACTCTTATGCAATAATACAATACCAATATTCTACGTCCTACATTTTTTCATTCTGTATTATTATTCTCATCTTCTTCTTATCATTATTCATCTCTCTTCTCACCGGCCGTGACTCGTTCCTGGAACCGTTCCCTGAAAGATCGATCTGCGGTCTTTTATGCGCGCCAGATTTGAATCGGCAATCTCCGTTGTTTTCCTATTTAACGGCCAAATGACCGTTAGGTATATATATATATATATATATATATATATATATATATATATATATGTGTGTGTGTGTGTGTGTGTGTGTGTAATAAAAACATTCATTGGAAGTTACCAGTCATCTGCAGCTATAATATACCAGAAATAAACTTAGCAAAAGGATTCATAACTTTGAAGCAAGTGGTAAGAACCTCCCGTCGAGCCCCTTACTGCTTCCAACCGTAAGTTCCTCCGTCAGAGGCAAGGAAAGAGAATGACAGCGGCCTATTAACTAACCTGCTCCCTCCCCAAAAGAAGGGGCCGGGGCACCGGAACTCCTCGCTGAGATCTCTCGGGCGGAGAACTCCGTCTGCTAACATATTCATAAAGTGTCGTCGAATGTATAAGAACCCGAGCAGACACTTCGTACGCGACGAATTCAAATTTGCGCGACGAGGGCGGGGGCGCGGTCGCTGCCCGGGGGCGCACGCCAGCGATGACGCCGGGGCGGTCGGAGGGAAACAATTCGCTCCGCGGGCGGCGTCGGGGGCGGTGATGCGGGTGGCGACGGGTGGCGAAATCTATTAGCGTACGTGCGCCCGCTCCCAATGCGCGGCTGCCGACCCGCGTCGGGGAATCCCCTGTGCAATTACCGCAGCCAGCGCCCCTGGCGGTATGTGCTGGAACTGAGGCCCTCGAGATCTGAGGATATTTGGGTCCTCTGTGGGCGAATGCAATGCCTTGGGCTTCGGATGTTGCGTGCAGTGCTTGGACTTCTGATGTTGCGTCTGATTTCTTTTTACGTAAATGTCAAATGAATGTAGAGTAAATATTCTAATTATTATGAAGTATCCTCTTAGAGTTCACCTAAAAAATAACCAGAGTAATAAATTCATAAATTTGTGTCATACATATTTTCTCAATAAGTCATTTTTTGTTAGCAGAAGTAATAGTAGTAGGATTTATAATTATACAAGAGTTTTTGAACTGGTTCGTAGGATACATGTTAACTTAAAATTTCTTATTAATAAATAACATGCAAGTTTACTTTCCAAATAATAACATTTTCTGCATGTTGGTTTGAGACGTCATTGCGTCTCTTTGTTTTATAGACCATTGTATTAGTTTTCTGTAAAAGCGCTTTATGTACTTCATAGTATAATATTTCATAGTAATATATGAAGTATAATATTTCAATGTCTGGATTATGAAATTTTTCAGGTACGTACGGAGAGGTAAGGAATGCGCAATTCCAATGTTGAAAAACACTATTTATCTGCCCTTCCTTTAATTAATGCTTAATAGATGTATTGGCATTACTTGCATTTACCATTACCTCTAGATGTGGTAATATTGCTAACTTCGATATGGCACAATCTCTTCGGACATGTACTATTTCCATCTCGGCCTCCTGGAGTTTCCCCGAGTACGAAATTACAGCTGGCGAAATCGGCAGCATGATGTATTGCAGGGCTCCTGGAGTGCTCGCTCTTCGTAGGAATTTACAAGCGACAGGGACGGATCCAGGACTGGAGCGGCTGCGAGGACGGGACGAGGGCGCGGCGAATGCTCCGAACTGGGAGCAAGCGGTGAACCCATAAGCAAAGCAAGGGGTGGCGTGAGAGTGGTGGTGGGTTGGGGGCGGGGGGCGGGAGCAAAGACGGGCTAAGGACGAGGGAAGTGGAGCCGAAAGAGTGACCGGAAGGTGCATTTGGAGGCAGACGGACCTGTGGATGGGAGCGACAGCATGGGAAACAAGCCGTGCGAAAAATCTCGCATGTTAAACTCCAACCTCTCCCTAATTTTTCCATTCCATATTAAGCCTGTAATATATATTTTTCTTCAAGACCCTCTTATCCTCCGTCACTTGCTCTATATGTCTCTTTGAATTTGATAACAATAAAATACACCCTTGCTTACACAAATTATTCTTATTTAACATTATTACCAGGTACACTCGTATAATTCAATCGCGTAGAATATATGAAGTAATTAGTTTAATTTTACAAACAGTTGAAGATTCTACAGGCTATGAACAGTTGGGGTAGAATCAAGAAGCGACGAACCAACAAAACTGTGAAAGAATATTCAAAATCTCATCCTGTAGAATACGGGGCGAGGAACGTTCCTTTGGCCTCAAAATTTTAGTTTCTAATTAAAACTTTAGCTTTGGCCTCAAAATTTTAGTTTTTAATTAAAATATTTGTTTTCGCCTCAAAACTTTCATAATTTTAACCCTACATGCTTCGCTTAGGAGTTATTTAACGATATACATTAAAAAATCCGGCGGAGTGTTCTTGGTTTTTTAAACAAATTCTTCACATTTTTAAAGTCACATTCGTCACGACTCCGTGAAATTCTCTTTCTTTATAAATCTAGTTTATAGGGGCGATTGCAGGGGTTGCAGGAGGGGGCAACGGTGGAGGTGATAGCGGGGGCGCTGTCAGAGGTGGAAGGGGGGGGGGGGGGAGAGAGGGGGAGGAAGGGCAGGACGGGGTGGAAGAGGGAGGGAGGCGAACATGAGGCCGGGACGGGGAAGGGGGGAGATCAGGTGGGTGTGGTGGGGACAGAGGTGGAGTTTATTAAGGGAAGTGGAAACAGCGGCCACAGCAGAGGCGTGAGCGGGGTCGGGGGCGGGGCGTGTGAGCGCCACCCTCAACGCGCGCCCCGGGGCCGGAATTGGGGGGTCTTATTGCGGGGCCCAAATGTTGAGGCGCGCGTCCGCAGGCAGCGATGGGTTGCTGCCGTGCGTGGGGCGCCTGCGAGCCACTGCAGAGCGAAGGGGCCTGCAGAAGCTCCTTGACATCTAAGGCGCTAAAGCCTTGCAGAATGGGCATATTGAATTCATACTCCCAATATTTACATATATATCAGAGTTGTAGCTGACTTGTGGATTATACGAAAATACACATTCAGTTTTTTTCTGGCCAGGGCAAAAATTGATTTGTAGTTTCTGTAATCCCCGAGATTAGTCCACTTCAGAGCGACCCTATGGAAGCATACGCAAGTCTCAATGAAGGTCAGTAATTCATGAAAATACATTACATTCATCCTTTACTGTACAGAAAATTTGTATTATTTGATAATATACATACAGTAACACCAATAAACTATAAGAACAATGTTTTTATGATTTGTTAGGCAATGGACTATGATATGTTATGCAATATGGCATGTGTTTGCAAGAATAGATAAGAAATTGAAATATATTGATGGTATGCTTTGAAAAAATAGATGGGAAACAAAAAGCAAGAATTGATAGGAAATATAATTTGCACTCAACACAAAAACCATATGTATGTAAAAAAATATAATACAAAAAAAGGGAAAAAATTTAAATTTCAAACACTGATAGGAAATAGAAATAGAATGCAAGAATAGATAGAAAATATAGTGTAACGAATATTGCGTCACCTGCCGGCACTACTATGAACTACCTGTATGCGCGGATTTCGTCCACCACGAGCTGCCAGTGTGTGCGGCCAGTGTGTGCGTTGCGTCATCTGCCGGCGGCCCCTGCACTAGATTGTCCCAGAATGTTCCTGGGGTTCGGAAAGTTCTCGATGGGACCCGCCGAGTATAAACTCGCGACGGTCGGCGACCGCGAGTCAGTCTTACGTCTGAAGTGGAAGCTGAGCTGTGAAGTGTGTGCATCGCGGTGAATAGCATTGCAGTGATTGTGTCAGTGCATCGAACTGACCTCGTCAGTACTTCGGACTGTGCGACAGTGTAAGAGAAGTGAACAGTGTAAATAAATAATCAAGAGAAGTGTAGTGTAAATATAATCAAGAGAAGTGTAACTTATAAAGAGAATAATTTGTGTAAGAAGTGTTTTCAGTTTTTGTGTTACGAAAATAGACGTTTTTGTGAAAATAATATCAGAGATTCACCACCTAGAATCGTAACAATTACATTTGCAATCAACACTAATATATGTATGTACAAGAAATGTAATTTTTGAAAGAAATGAGAAATAACACTGACAACTACAACATTCTCTCTTGTTCTTTCCCTTCTTAACCTTGCGGCCAATCTGGATCTTTCCCTTCTTGCTTGAGCTATTTCCAAGTGTTCTCCTTCTGTATTCGCAGCGTAGGTTTGCCTTCTGCGCTTAAACTGATTGCGTTTAGGCGGCATATTTGCACAAATTCATGCACTTTCAAGCCTTCGACCATGTGGTCTGACATCGTGTAAACAAATGTACTCCGATTTAAACATAGCTGCACTTCAAGGTCATAAACTGGAAGGAGAGGGGGACAATCGAGAGCTTCAATACCAAAAATTTAAGCCCGAATGAAGCTCACGATTGGATGATAGAGTTCTCCTCTCCTTCCAGCTTGTGACCTTGAGGTGCAGCTATGTTTAAATCGAAGTTACATGTACAGCTCATTGACTGCAGAAGGCATGCACTGCACTTTGTGACGACTGCAAGCACTCCACCTACAGTGTATTACAATTTTAATTTGTTTTGCTTAATAACGTCTTCAAAAATCTTAACAATAGTGCTACAAGTTGTTTATTTAACGGTTGAACGCAGTTTAGCGATTAGAATTTTAAAAAATTTAGACTATCTTGCGCACCGCTACTGGCCTCTAGCGGAATGTATTGTAAACAAAGTTATCTTAGCGATAGGAGATAAGTTATCGTGGTGGATCTACCAAGGCATTATTTAAATTATTTATTTTCTGTATTTGTGTAGCATTAATCTTTACCAAACTGTGCCAGGACACTGTGTCAAACCCTGAAGAAGGACCTGTATCTATTAATGCACTTCTTTTTGTGATATCTATGGCGATTACATGTCGTTTTATTAGTATAGATGAGTCATGATATTTTCTCCTAAACGTTCGTTGGCCAAAAGTAATATCTTCGACCCTCCTACATTCTCGCTAGAAAAGTGGCGAATTTATTCTAAAACAGCCTTTACAGGGTTCTTTCGAAGCCCGGTCGGCGCAGGCAACTAGCAGACGAATCTCCCACTTGTCTCCTTAAGAGGATCCTAATCCGGCCGTTCGTCTCGCGCCGTACGACGCCGCCGCTCCGCGGGCGCAGCAGTGGCGGAGGAGCCGGAAGGAGTGGTGTTTTCATCCGGCCTTGCGGAAGGAAAGGTCCCCACAGCCTCCGTCGTCGACCCAGCCATTGTTGTCGTCATCACGTTGTTATTGTGGTTGTTTCTGCTGCTAATGTCGCTGCAGGGCGTCTGCGATGATGAGCACGGAGTTGAAAGAGGTCCGTGGATGGTTATTATACGGGTACATCTAACAATGATGCATGTATTGAGGTAGAACATTTCCTTATTTTTAGAAAATAATTTCATAAAAGTATAATTCTTATTTGTATTGAAACTTTCTCCTCGATCCCTGGCAATGTCATAATCTATTGGGCGTTCAAGCATTTGATTGCAGTACAGAGCCTTATGGAGTATTGCTCTTTCTATTAAATACAATTTTACATAAGACTCTCTCTGTCTCTCTCTCTGTCTCTCTCTCTGTCTCTGTCTCTCTCGTCGTCTCTGTCTCTCTCTGTCTCCCTCTCTCTCTCTCTCTGTCTCTCTCCCTCTCTGCTCTCTCTGCTCTTGCTCTAGCTCTAGCTCTAGCTCTAGCTCTAGCTCTAGCTCTAGCTCTAGCGCTCTAGCTCTAGCTCTAGCTCTAGCTCTAGCTCTAGCTCTAGCGCCAATTCAGGAAGATGCTCGGGGCTATTAGGCTTGATAATCCTCTTTCTAATGCAAATATTTAACATGTTTACTCCACGATAACTTCAATTGTGTTCATCTTAGACAAATGCATTTTTTAACAGTTATTCCCAGAACTTTTGTGAATGAGATGGTTATTTTGTAATTGGGTTTCATGGTTTAATTACGAAGAAAGTAAGTATAAATGACGGCTTTATGGATTACTTCTACATTTTCACGTTCTTAAATTTTCACCATGCGAGAAACTTTTTTATTATTGAAAAAAAGCACAAACATCCAGCGGGTTGAAATGACAAGAGAAGTCCAAATCTTGATATGAGACCAACCACATTTCTGTGTAAATCATGGTTCTGGAGTTAGACGGTAATAAAAACAATATTCAGTGCGCTCGGAACGAACATCTTATGTCGTTCGTAGATCTTTAATAAGTCTTAGGGATTCTAAACTGGCGATGGGGAAAGAAAAGTAGAGTATTTATTTTTGAATTTCACTTATTACAAACAGTAAAATATAAATAAACATATCTAAAACTAGTGGTGCTAAAACAGCACGTACTTTCTCGCCTTTAGTAATGGTTATGTAATACTATTTATACCACAATTTATCTCCGAATTAACACATCTCAGTCACATTTTTTTGTAAAACTTATTTGAAATCGTAGAACGGTGCGAAAATTGGTGCGAAAATTAAATGGTTTCAAATAATACATTTTTGTTCAAAACTTCAAACAAAAATATATTTCTGGCATTACGATACTGATAGCGGTGGCAAACAAATGTAAATAGATTGAATAATATATAATAGTAGTTATCAAACACTCTGATATTCTAATATTCTACAAATATATAAAAGTAGTAGTTTACATTAACGCGAACGAAAGGTAGCCATTATCACCTTTTGTTAACAGTGCGGCGTTACAAAAATGTTACAAGTAACAATGACCTCTCATTAGCATGAAATACACACTTTGCCTATTAGCATTCTTTATTCCGCAAGAATATGAAAATGGGTGAAAAATATAATTAAAAATAATATTTTTTGTATTCATCAAAATTACTCGAGTTTAACATGCATTATTCCCCATTCCCAGATTTTTTAAATTCGTTGCGTCTACTATTTGATGCAGCTTACAAGCCTTAAGGGGCGTTGAGCGCCTTGCGCTGGGGAGCAATCCTCTGTTAAATATGTGCGCTGGGGAGTAATCCTCCATTAACTTTTCTTATGTCGTCTCACATCGCAGTCAGTTGTCAAGAGGACCGCCACGTAGTATCTCCGCGTACGCGCCTCTCCGTTACTACCCAGCGGCCAGAATTAGGAAGCAATATGGATAGGGGTGGGGTTTAGGACACTTCACAGGGGTTGGACTAGCCCTTGCAGCCAAACTCTTTTTGTTGGAACATATTTCACATGAGATTCGACGGGAATCAAACACGGTGGTGAAAGGCTAGCGACTTCGCTATGCGCCACGAGCGATGTTATTTCCATGTTATAACATTTTTTCATGTTCTGGAAGAAAATAGTCTTTATAAAACGGAATTCCTGTGAATTTAATGTAATTGACAGAGAAATGCGAGATGTTCTTAATGAAATGAATGCACGTGCAAGCAAATTCTCTATCCCGTGACCCGCGATGTATTTGTGGCAGCCGAACATTGAAGGAGAGGGGCATCAGCTGTCGGCGTAGATTTCGACCGCGGGTTCTCTACTCTTTTTTAAGGCGTAGGTCGTAGGAGAATTCCCTCTCTCTCGACTCTTTGAGCGTGGGAAGGTGTGCGGGTATGGCTTCTATTCACGTGTCTTCCTGCTCCGTGTTGAAAATCATAATCCTCTACCAGATATGCATTGCTCAACGCCATGTGAGGTATCAGAAAGTCATAGTATTGGGTTGTGGCGCATTGTGCGTTGAAAATCAGCGATCAGTCCGAATACAGTCAATAAGGCGTGTATATTTCAACTCAGAAGCTGTCAATGAAGTGTTTAATATTTATTTAAAGGCGACTTCTTCCATTATATATATACACACACACACACACGTTATATGTTAGTGTATTTTGATAATTATAATGAAGTCATGCAATTTACTACTCGTTACAAAATTGAAGTGTTTTTGGTAAGTAAAACATTTCATTTCTTGATGACAATTATCTTACGGAAACTTATGTAACATTTGAATGTGATTCAAAAGCACATTAGAATTCGGCCATTCATTAGAGGAAACTGTAAAGAATCGTACAATGGAAAGAATAGTTTCTAATATTTACCTAAGGAATACCCTATAAAATTATCAAAATGTTTTGAAAGGTGTATATTACAATAATGAATTGTATTCGGATTGTTCATGCATGTGTTAGACCTTATCAGGACAGGCGACGCGTGGAGATGTCCGTGCTTTGACAAGCAGCACGTGATGAAACGTCTGAATTCTAATTGTCGGAAAACCACTACATGCAATGGTTCATATCACATTTAAATTTATTTTTATGGATTTTGAAAGGTGTTATGCTGCTAAAATTCCATGTCAATCTGAATATTAGCATGGCGACTGTTGCGCGAAAGTGCTGTGTGAGAAGTGGCAACGCTGTCCTCCATAAGCGCTGTACTGCAATCAAATGCTTGAACTCTGTTTAGACCAGATTTTACTTATTAGATGCCAGGTGGTATGTTTAAAAATAAATTTGTAAATTCCAGTTTATGTATTCAAGAAATTCCCTTGGCTGATGAATGAAATACACAAATTCTAGTTTTGGAACAATTAACTAAAGGCGAAAAAATAGAAAATTTTAAACCACCTGAATTTTTCATTACAGAATTTTATACCCAAATAAGAAATTTTTTATACATCCCAGGAAAATATTTTCGCTACATTTTGGTCTTTTCAACATTTCCACAAGAATTGAAAGTTTTTGGTTGAAACAACACATGTTGCCCGTTTTCTGTTACATTTGTTTTTGAATCAAATAAATGCTATCTGGAATATAAATACGGATACTGAAAAGCTAATACGCGTCTTTTTAAATTTTGTTAATAAGCTTTCTCACTTCAAAACAGACAATTTCATCTATTTCTAACCCATTTTTTCTCTCCGAAAAATGTAAAATACTTTAACTATCCTTACATTATTTTATATTTAGGCAGCTCTTTAAATTGATTGTACACGATGACGATGCAGTCTTGTACTAAAAAAGCCATTGTAAAATTTAAAAAGTGAGCATTTATAAACATCAGCATTGCTATGGATGTATTAAATTGCTTTATTTTCGTGTTATTCATATTTTGCTAGCAAAAAATCCTTTTTTCAGATGAATCACAACACAAAGCGTTGTTGGGTACATGAAAACATCCAACAAAATGGAGTAAGTTTGTGTCTTTCAACATTAAAACTGCGCATGACGTGCGTGATGTTTACCTGCTAACATTTAATCTGGTACACACTCATCTCCGTCTGCTGAAAATTATGACAAATATTTGAAAACAAAAAATTCGTCTTTGAAAAAATGTAAACATCAGAAATTTCTGCATGACAGTTGCATGAATTTCTCGTTGTTTAAAAGTTGTGTTATGAAAAATCTCGTATGGACATTCATGAGACGTAATGTACCCAAAACATCAAAGAAAATGTCATGTTTTCATCCTGCTCGAATTCCATGTTCTGACACTGAATGTTATCTCTGAGCAAATAAATATTCATTCGTACTGGCAAAAGCAGAAATAGTTTCGAATATCCGTGAATCAATATGTATTCCCGTTATCTTGCGTTCTCAGAATATGCTTTATTAAACAAACGGACGATCGTATGCTAGTAATAAAACTCCGCAAAAAGATTAAAAATATTGGTGGTCAAACGTATGCCTTTTAGAGTGAGTAAATGTGTGTATGGAACGGAGAGAGAAGGAAGTACATATGAATGAATGAATGGGTAGGAAGAGAGAGAGAGAGAGAGAGGGAAGGACGGAGAGAGTGAGGAAGAGATGTCTTCACCCATTCCCCTTTCTATCCATCCCTTTCTTACAGAAAGTGAGAAAAGCGGGAGAGATGCAAAGGAGAGGAGACAAAGATGGAGGAAAAAGGAGGGGAAGGGGAGGTAGGAAAGGGATGGGGTAGAAAAGCGAGAGAACGCTGGTGTTTCATCATTTGTGTACCAGGTTCATGTTTCAAGTTCTAATTTTTGCAACTGATTTATTTCGATTCTACAGATTCTAATCGACATCACAAGTATCTTACAATTCTTATTATGTTATTACTTGTCCTCCCTACTATCTAGTATAGGTAGGAAAAGTATTGAAATCAGCCCAATAAGGAGGTCTGGAATATCGGTACTCCTACCCCATAGAGCAGGAATAGCCAGTGAAGTCTAGCGCCCAACTTGTCGGCACCACATGGACAGTCGGTACGGACGAGATTTTTTAATGTTCATTAAGTGGTGAAGCGAGGCTGCCGCCGCCACCGGGCTTATAATACACCACTTTTAATAATCAACCCGGAGTTCATCTTTCTCCGGTTACATACTCTCTCCCATCATGTCTTCACGATAGTTACATTGTTTCCCGTAAGGATGGGCGTACAAGTTCATCCCGGTCGGGACGGAACCTCCGTATCTTCCGCCGTTTGCAAAAGTTACGAAGCAAAGATATTATGGACATTACGATGTGCCGTTCTCTCCGTATCGATGACGTCATCGACACGTACATCAGGTCGCCATCGGCTGTTTTAGTTGTGAGGTTAAGTGCATCGAACGTCTAATTTCATTATTTTGATGCAGAATTACCCCGATGTGTGCAACATGATATTAAATTTTATTTAATGTATTACTTTGTTAGAATATGTAATTTAGTTGGTTAACTAAACTATCTGAATCAAGGAGTAACATTTGCCAAATTTAAAATACTAATTTTTAAGAAGAATCAGTGTAGTATTAGGGAAACTTGGTACAATTGTGCATGGAGAATAAAACATTTTGGAATGATACATTAGAATCGATGTAATTTGTGTGTGACTGTTTTGAGTAAATTATTTTGTCCTATCTGTGCCGCTTATTTTCTTGAGTTTCTAAATAAGGCAATGCAATTATGATTTTCTCCTTACTTCAATTTAATTGTATACAATTACTGAAATACATTAATATTTATTTACTATTCATTTTATTTACTATATTAATATTAATTTTAATATTAAGTGTCCGTTACTTCTTTGCTATATAATAATATTTATTTACTATTATATTTTATTTACTATATTAATTACTATACTACAATAATATTTATTTATATAGTACATTTTGCAAATTATCCAATATAGTTTTAAATTTATCGTGCTACATGTTAAAGTACTGAAATAATTTTTCTACTCACAGCTTGGGATATAATATGTGAAATTCCCCTTTGTCATTCTCGTTCTGTTTAGAAGAGAATCTGGGTTTTCTTCAACTCCTTGCCTCATTTTCTTCTTCCGCTATTGAAAGTGAACACATAGCGATTGCTTCTTCATTTAAATTATGAGGCTGCCTCACACAAGTCAGGGTACGAGAAGCCAAACTGACTCAGAAATTGTCCGAAGTGTTCGTTCCATCCCCTCCGTCCGTGCCCGATCTCATGCGGGGTCCATAAAAACACTGTTGTCCGCCCAGTTCCGTCCATGCCGTACGGACCCAGTGCGCGCGTAGTAGTTGTCGGCTTGAACTGAACAGCTGTAGAAAATCCATCCAGTCGGGACTCGAACCGAGGACCTTCCTGCCAATGAAGCTTCAGATAAGAACTTGTAACGTTAGAACGCTCATACATTCGCTATAGTACGATATGACCACGTATAATACGATACGATACGATAGTTTACGATGCGATAATATATTACGCGCACACACTTTTCTACATTGCATTTGATACGCGCACGATATTATGTTATGCCCTCGCGCTCGTTCTACGTGTATTGCAGTCCAGCAGGCAGGAAGCGACGAGTGGACGCGTTTCCGAAGCGCCGCAGGTGAGAGAGGTGAGGAAAGCCAGGTCAGGTGGGCGGAGCGCTTCCATCTGCCCACAAGCAATCGACGGCGCCCGCGATAAGGCGTGCCGCGCGGATCCCAGATACGAATCGCTCCCCTCCCCCGCCCAACCTATTTTCAGAAGGCCGTTCCGGAGAGCGGGGCGGCACGACTGCACGTGCTTACGAGCCGCTGGGAAAACATCGCTCGCTCTGCGTTCTTCCTCTGGAGGAAAGCGATGCAGCGGTCGTCTGGAATGAGAAGCCTCTTAACTTGTAAATGCTAATCTCTCCTCTGGCTATGCAGATGTCGCAGAGTAAATGTTACAGGCTTCTAGAGCATGTGGAAGGTTCAAAAGTGAGAATTATTTGCCAATGAACGTTTAGTGGGAAATTGTATGTAACGGTGTTGTATGATCTTATACCTAAGGCATGTGCAAATTCTTCTGCTTGCGCCTGATTTTCAGGCCACCTCGTGTGTACAGAACCTCGGCAGGTATATGTGAACTGCGTCACAACCAACCCATGTACGATCTGCCAAACATATGTGCGTAAAAGGTTGCCTAACAATCAGGATCAAATGCCACCGGTATATATCATTTAATTTCAATATGCAATATAGCACTATATGTTCTTTGGGAAAAGTCATCATTTTCGACTACTCTACAATCGCTCGAAGTGTCAAAAATTTGTTCTAAGACTGTACTAACTTGTGTACAGGTATCGATATTACGTAGGTACGGGTGTTATTTGTTGGCAATATTGTACGACAATTTTACGGCATATTCATATAAATATTCTTTCACCGAGTGTGGCACCACATGTGGTTGTTTGGTTGGTTGATTAATGATTCCGGGCGCGTCAACAGCTAAGGTCATTAGTCCCGTAAGTGTAATGCACGTTTGATCGTGGGAGGTGGCGGTGATCTTCCCCTCCCGGTATGTGTTGTAGTGTAGTGCATGTTAGTATAAGTGCGTGTACGTAAGGGGCAGCGTAGGATAAGGAATGGGAAGAAAAGATTGCGCGCGCGATCCGTGGCCCGTTTGTTAAGGTACTACTCCGGCAATCGCCTGACATTGATCGAAGAAACCACGGAAAACTACCAATCAGAGCAGCCGGCCGCTAAAATTCTCCTCCAGACAGCGACTGAATTCAGCCTAGCTGCCAAGCTAGTGTCGAAAATCCTGCCACCGTAAGGATTCGAGCCAAGGACCTCCCGGTCAGAGGCATTGCAGTGACACCTGTCGATACCCTGAGTCACCGCTGAATGGTGAGATCCTGAACCACCTCTCCCGGTACCACATGTGTTAATTATGTCTACAACCTCGTGTATTCTTTTTCTTGCAGACTTCTTAAGATTTTTGAAACCCATTCCAACCAAATGACGAATTAATATGGTCAATATTGTCGTATTCTATAAGCAATTTATTTTTTATTATTCTACGATAATTGATTTATTTATTATTTAACTGTTGACAAAACCATGGTCTCCTTAGACAAGGTCCTATAGGGTAAAGCTTCTTGCGAAAAAATGCGTTGAAATTCTATTACTCAAATATATCATTTAAATTTGCAAATAGTGACGGACCGAGTTTTAAAAAACTATGGACTCTAAATTGAAATCTTTGTGTACATTACATTCAGAATAGATTTTAAAAATGCATGACCACTTACAGAATTGTTTTAATTGATGTCTTTCCTAATTTTAAATAGCAACGATACGAAGAAATGTAGAAAAATACATTTTCATTATATCGACAGGAAGCTTGTTAGGTTCACGAACGTAAGAAAAATAGTTCTAGTGAACCAAATTATAAGAGAGTGTAGTACAGTACTGGAAACATAAATTGATCGCGGCCGTCTGCGGCTAAGTTCAGCTTTGCACGGCTTAGCCAGCCCTTGCATGACGAAACGTCGCAGGCGGAGCCTCACAACCATCGTAGCCAATCTCGATGCAGGGGAGTGCCCTAACAAAATTACGACGTACAAAATGGCGGCGCTGCTAGTTCAGATGTGAAGTATTTTCAAAAAAAAAATACGTGGAAGAAACACTTGTATGAACATGAAAGTAAATTCATTGAAGTATATATGAACACATAGCACTTAACCACTGTTAACACAATTCTTTTGAAGAAGTTACAGAATTTTGCGATCCGTTTACTACAGAATTTTGCGATAAGAAAAACGATTATAATTGCATATTTTCAATTGTTCATATGTATATTACATTTGCAAAAATGCAAAATACTGTCTTTCTCGAATCGTTAGGACTGCTAGGGAAACATTTTAATAAAAGAAAGTAAAATTCAAAGACCAACTGTATATTTATCATTAAAGTAACAATTAAACTAGATATTAAGCAATTAATTTGCATCTCATTGAAAATTGTTATTTTTCTATCATCAAATCAGGGACAATTTGGGACACTCTCGGCAGGATAACGCACATTTCGCAATTGTTTATAAAATTGTTAATTGTTGCAAAATTGTTAATCCGGGTTTTTGGTTCTGGGACATCAGAAAACTCTTCCACTTTAGAATTGCAAAATTGAAATTGTTTATTATTTTACAAATTTTGCAATTCTTTTTATTCTCTCATCTCAATTCCTTTACAAAGATGCAAAATTGTGCAATCCAACCGGAGCTATCGCCTTTCGTTTTCGTGATATGCAATTGTTTATAGGATCTTCGCGTCTGATGCCAACCTCACTTTTTTTTTTTTTAATTTGTTGCGTCCACTCCTGACGCAACGCGTCTCCAAGCCCCTTAAGGGGCGTTGAGCGCTTGCCCTTGGGAGTAATCCTCCATTAATGTGCTTTATTATTTTAATATTAGTCGTCTCGTCACGTCGCAGTCAGTCAGTGCCTTTATCCCTTCGGCCAGGGGCTCGACGCGTTAGATACCGGGTTCCTGACCGGTCACCCAACCACGAACCCGCCAGTATCGAATGCGCTTAACCTTCGTGACTTCACGGAGCGTACCATAAAGGGAGGATACGGGAGGATAAAAGCATGGAACTTTTGTTGAGAATTCCCTGGTGACATGTGCTATTATACTTCTTTCTTGTTCGTTTTTCATGTAAAATAGAACCGTGTAGGTTCGGTTGTAGATCGGTTGTGGTACCGGTTGTAGATCCGTGTAATTGAAACCGAAATTGGTCGAGACAGATGTATGCACTAGGGTTTACAATATGCTAAAAAAGGAGCATATAAAGGGAAAAATAATGGAACAAAAAGTTCCATAATTCCAATTTTCTACAAGTTCTTATGCATCAAATATTCGTGAAAGTAATAAAAATTTGCGTGTTTTTATTAATACAAACCAGGAATTCGAATCTTTACTCTCACCCAAGTTAAATCACGAATGGCTACGTTAAACCAAGTGGTAAAAAAGGTACCCACACAATTTGGCCATTTATAATTTCAGATTAATTTTACATAATATTAATCTTTAAACTAGAAATGCTACAGAATGGTAGAGATTTTCTTGCAGCAATTTTTCTAATTTCCTTGGTGAGGAGTGGTTTTAAGTTTTGTTCCATTCTCTGGCCAGCTCCCATCTATTGTCATCGAAAGTACATTTTCTTCACATTTTCTCAACTTTTTGGTTTCTTAATAGTAGAAACGAAATATAACTTGAAGAATATTAAAAAAAGAGTAAAACCTCGTCTAAAATAGAAATTTTCATTGAATCATTTGAAATATTCGTAATAGTTTTGTAATTGTATATCTAATTGTAATAATGTTTGCCACCGAGCATTAGCTCAAAGCGAACTTTAATAAATCTATCTATCTATCTATCTATCTATCTAAGCCGTTTTTTAAGGAAATTGCGACTAAGCATTACAGTAAAGACGGAATTTGAAGCGGAATTTGAAGCGGAATTTGAAGGAATCTATTGAGTTATCGAAAAACTTCATTTGAGCCCATTGAAGCACTGCAACTCGCAAATGTCGTAATGTATACAAATCGTGAAAATGTGCATATTAACGGCGTGAGAGATATTTTAAAAAATTACATTTGTGAAATTTGTGAAAAAAATACACCAAAATGAACTTTACGTCATATCAAACACTGCAATTAGCACTATCCGTTGGTAAAATTTTAAGAAAAATTTGGAGCCGTTTTTGAGAAAATTTTGAAAATGTCCGGGGAGCTTTATGTAAAGTGCTGCCAATTTTTTTTTAAAATTTCAAAATGTCAAAGCTTCAACTAGAGTCAGATTGACGAGATTCTTCAATTTGGAAAAAATCGTACGTGTAGTTTAGGCACTTTAGTTCACAGACGGACGGACAGACAGACAGACGGACGGACGTGTTGCTTTCCATTAGTTTTTCGGCATTAAGAAAACAAAAAACCTTGATTCTGGCTACACCACGTGTTAGAGGATTTTTTATCTTAATTTTTCAGCTGGTTTTATGCCCTTTCTCGTCAGTAGAGCCGGGCAATGATTTTTTTTCCGTCGAAAATACGCCGTTTTTATCGCGCAGCATTACATAACATTCTCTATACTATACGAGAAATTAAAATTATCTATAACTCCCAACAACCCGTGAATAGTTACAATGAGCGTGTTTGTTTAAAAATGTGAAAATGAAGTATAAAATTGAACTGAATCCTAGTTGTCTTTGCAGTTAGTGCAGTTTGCACTAAACGTCACTTTACTGCAGAAAAATGAATATCTATTTAGGCCATTTTTCACTAACTGCCTGAATGCAGCACTGTCCATTTTTTCGAATATATCATTACCACCATGCATTTAAGAACATGTGCAGAATAAGACAAAAACACAACGAACTTTTAAGTGAGTTTCATTTTTTGTTAATAGGCTACACAGAATCATACTACAGGTATTTAAAATATTAATCTAGATTCCCTATTAGGTTTGGTTCGTTCGCATGACTGTAATTTTCAAACGCAACGAAAGTTTTTAATTAACATTTTTAAGTGTATATTTCTGCCGTCATTACTTCCGGCTTCTGCAGCTGACGTGGCGGTGAACAAAGTTTGTCGTCTGACGACAGTTTTGATAAAACCCACGAAAGTTTTTTTAAACGAGAAAATTATGAAATTAGAGGACGCAGAGTATTTAATAACAAACTGTACGATGAAATAAATGTTCAGAGAAGCTGTTAATTTGTCTCGAGGCACAGTCAAATTCTACTTTGCTCGGGAATGTTTGTCAGTATCACGTGTCAAAGAAAGTTCCTGCTACTTCTAGGAGCTGTTAGCAGCAAGCGAAGCACCGCGTTACGCGCGTTAAAAGAACATTCTTGTGATCTGTCGCTTTCGTCCTTTTTGTCATAGCCATCAAGTTTTTAGCCAGCATGAAAGCTTGAGGATTATTTAATTTCAGTTTCATGTTGCAATACGTGTTGTACTATGAGTCGTTAATTACTTCACATTCTCTCAGTTTCGCCAGTAATATTAACTTAATATTCTGTAGAGAGATTTTCAAAGTAATATAGAGAGCCTAATAGAGGCTTGTTAGTAGGTCATGCTGCAGTAAAAAGCACAAATCTCACATTGAGAGCGTGATCACCATTTTCTCTCCATTGATGCCAGCCGCTTTATAAGATTATATCAATTAATACCGATATTTCTATGGCTTAAACAAAAGAATAATTTGTATTTGTTCATAATTATTGCTTCAGTCTTTAATGAAGAAATTAGAACAAAAATCATTTTTTGGCTTGTTAGTTTTAAACTGGTGACTCCCAAAGGGTTCATTCAGTGTGCAAATGTGGCGATGCAATTTACAACTAGCACAAGGTAGGCTTTCAACCCTCGCTTGACTGTAGATGGAGCCTTTTATTTTCACACACAGCACAATGAACACGGCTCCATTATAGTTCTTATGTTCAATGTTTACGTTAGTAAACAAGACGGAAACTGAGAAATCGAGAATGTTTTATTAGAGAGTACTAGAGCTCTCCATAAATGAATTTTACATATCAAGTATGATTTGCCTTGGCACATCATTGGCCACCGCCTCCGGAAAAAACCGTCTGTTAATATCTGTTATCATTTATCAAGACGTTTACTAAAATATTTTGTTACTATTGATATTACTTTTTATTATTGCTGTTGGTTAGTATCTTTACTGAAGCACATAAATATGACCCGATGTTTTATACAAATGCTACTTCATTGTGATAAATGCACCATAGCCTAATACGCGACGTAGGGACACGCTTCGAGCAGCGCTCGCGGTATCTGTCTATGCCGCGATTTGCGTCATAGTGTACTAAAGGTTTGAATTCTTAAATATGTTCTTCTCTCCGAACTTCACCGGTTGGGCTTAGTTCGGAGCCAGCATTGTGGCTGATTAGAGTGACTTGGACCGGGGGTTGTACGGCTCGATTCCCGATGGTGAGGATTTTCGACGCTAGCTACTAGAACGAATTCAGCCGCTATCTGGAGGATAATTCTAGAGGCCGACTTGTATGATCGGTAGTTTTCGGAGTTTTTGTGATCTATTCCAGGCGAATGTCGGAGCAGTAACCTAACAAATACGGATAGCGCACTACCTTTTCCTCCTATTCTTAGTCCAATTATCTCCCCCTACACACACTCACACTAATAAGCACTTCACTACCACACATGTTGGGAAGCCAGCATGTGGCTTGGAGCTTATTCCGACTGGGGCGGTGCCCCGTTGAGGAAAATACCTGGAGGGAAGCACCTATAAGCGGACGTGTAGGTCGGTACTGTAATTCACCATCCAGTGGGGAGGAACACCACCACCTCCCGGTATAAAACATTTCCAAAAATGCACGCCGCAATGGACGTGCCCAGAAACATCAATCAACGAAACAAATTTCGGCCTCAAGCGTCTTGGGCAATGATGTCTACAGCGTCTCCGGTGGCGGCGGCACGGGCGGCAGCGCACACGGTGTTTTTATGAAGTGCAATTAGACATTGGAATCAGACGGCGGCGTTCGTTTCTCGAGGGACGGTACAATTTCAATCCTTTCATTGGCATTGTTAAGGATTTACGTCTGTAAGGTAAAGAAGCCGGTGTTAAGTCCCATTTTAATATCCTCCCCAACTGATGAATATTGTTAAGTTGATTTTATAACGTAGCCGTCACATTTACGGACTGATTTTTTGTGCAAAAATTGATTCTATATATTTAATATGGTGAGAATAAAAAAATAGCGTTTCAACCTGGAGCAAATCAGCTAGAATATTTTTTGCTGTACCCACGGTAACGTGTTGCGACAGGCTCTCTCTGGACTCACTTGACGGTATATTTTATTCAATTTTATTTCGTGATGAATTCATGTACAGAAGTGAGTATCTCGTCGCCTCGTCACCGAATTTTTAACCGAGACAGAGGATTCAGAGTCAGCATCCAATATCTAATAGTCTAGTAAGGAGGAATTTGTAACGTTTCCTTTTCACGGAATTTGTAACGGTGACCTTTTCACCTGTGAAATTGAATTTACGTCCTTGACGTACTTTGCCATCACCTGTAAAATGCACTTCTCCGTAATATTAAAAATTATTAAAGTGCAAAAAGTCGCAGACATTGCAAACAGTCACAATCGCTGTTCATGCATTTTTTTACAATTTTCATGAACTTACATGAATACGATTTAAAGCATCGATACTCTATGCATGTTCCTAAAACGGTTTCACTTAAAAAACACTGCTTCTGGAAAAAATTCCTGATTCTTATCAATTTTTCGAAATCCTGTGATTACGTATCGTACGTGAAGCGCATTCACGTACCAATTAGATGTATTTTCCTCCTAATGATCGTTTGCAACGTACTAAGGGAAAATAAAACTTTGCATGATACATAATGAATTCGCAATAATTTATTTAAGTTTAGGATCACTTCAACCACTGTTCATCTAATGGTGATGAAGTTTATGATGTTGGACGTAAAGTGTTTGGTATAAGTACAATAGGAGACATGCCGAGAGTCCGCTTTGACTACCCACACGGATTAGCAATTTGTAATCATCTGACATAGGCATTGACGTCAATTGCTAAGGTCATTAATCTAAATAGATTAGTGTAGTAAATGTTTTATCACGAGACATGGGGTGTTCCTCTCCACCTGAATAGGGAGATCCGGCGCCGACCTACACATCGGCTTGGGGGTTTTGAATCCTTCAGGTACGCGGATGTCCCCCCAGCGGGCGACCGTCTCTGGCGGAACGAGCTCTAATCTGGGGTCAGTTTTTGTTTGGGATTGATCGGAGAAACTAAAGAGAACTATCAATCAGAGCAGCTGCCCGTTAGAATTCTCCTCCAGTTAGTGGCTAAATTCCACTTAACTCTCTAGCTATTTTCGAAAATGCGTCACCGTGGAGTCTCAACACCTAGGCCCTCTCGGTCAGTCATTGCAGGGACAGCTTCATTACTGGCTCTGAGCTGTACTCAGCCAATGCAATAGGCATCGATAAAAGTCATTTTTGGTATGAAGTTACTACGAAAATGTATTTCTGTATCCTTTAAAACATTCAAGAAGGAGCTTTTAGTCGTAAAAGACTTGCCAGTTTATGTAGGGTTTGTCTCCTACTCATAGTGTTCGGCAACGATCCTTATTCCTGAAGAAATATGCAACGAAAAAACATTGAAAATGTTGACGAGGTTCAGGAGGACTTTGCCGAACATGTTGGTTAAATGTTAATAATAAGTATACGGAGAAAGATTCTTCTCTAGGCATACCCAAAAATAAAAATGGTTGTAAGAAGAAAAAGAATTTCCATGATTTTTTCTTTGAAAATACAAGCCTATTTAAAGGCGCGATTAATACCGTAAATATAAATTAAAACTACCTGGATCTTTTTCGTGAAGTGACAACATTCACATAGTCGCAAAAATTTAAATATTCACTGAAATGCGTGTCAAAAATCTACATTCAGTGAGCAATCATGGATTTTGCTTGGCTTATGCTGTAGATTATCATTATTATTTATGAGATGCAGCACACAAATGAACAAAAACGATATCAGAACTGTGTGACAGTTGTGTAAAGATAAATCCGTATATTTTGTTTATTTAACCGTCTCAAATGGATGAGCGCGGTTGCAATGTAGCTGTCACACAAAAACGGAAGTTTTATACGAAAGGGAGATGAGAGAGGAAAGTCACACAAGGTTTACCAAAGTCGCATATTCATAAAAGGTGTATTTATACTTTTTTGCACCAAACAAAACATCACAGAAGAGAGATGAGAGAATCAAATGAATAACTTCAGTGGAAAAACTTGTTTTAAAACATGTGATGAAAAATGCGCAACGAATAAAGCAGTAAAATAGAACTGGTTTAATACAAATTTTTGGAACTATAGAAATAAAAACATCTCATTTTGCTTGTATAAAGATACTATTACTCTCTATGACAGTATAATTTTCATGTATTTGCGAATAATTGAAGAAAACACAAATACGCAGAAGAGGTGATTCACTCAGAGCTTTAAGACAACCTGCTGTCTGAAACAGCCTGCCGTAAACGGCACTCTCCAACTGTAAGGTGTTAAAATGGCCACCTCAATTAAGCGGTCATCTCAATTAACGTCCATTTTTATGGAACCCATAGATTTTTATCTTTAAATACGTTCGAAAATTCTCTCTTTTCAGCGGCCACCTATCATCACCGAAGCGGCCAGGCACATTTCATAGATTGACCTTAATTACGCTGTCACCTCCAATGATTTTGAACTCTAATAGAATAAGAAGCAGATGGGCGGTGAATATAGTCAATACCGTCCTGCGACCGAGCACATTGACTTATTACTTTGTGGCATCTAGAGTTGTTCTTCTGGCCAAGGTTCTTCTTTTGTTTAAGGTAAAAACAGATGATTTTAGAAGTTGTCTCTATGGAATAAAAACGCATTCGCTTCGCTTTTACGGGAGATTTCTGATGAAGTTTGCTAAGCCGTTCATCCCCTCTGGGGGATCTTGTTGATGGCTGGCAAAGCACGTAATCGTCTGTAGACAACCGCGTTCCCGAACTGATGACCATGCGTAAACTATATCGTAGTATAACCTTGCCCACAGAATTGCATTTTGAAATTTAGCTTGCTTGTGAGTTAGGTTCCGTGAGAAAGAATGTGCGTTTCACATGATCAATGTGGTTTGCTATTTGCCGTGAGAAGGCATGTGATTCTAGGAAACGAGAAAAGTTTCATCTAGAAAACGTACTCACGTTTTTTAAGTGCGGAAAGATAGCAGTAGTAGCATTGTAGTAGATGATTTTGACATTGCAAGCAGGTCAGGCTTCGAATTTCCAAAACTATTACACTTTAAAATAATTCAACTAAATACATATGCAGTAATTGACATAAAATCGACATAGAACTAAGCGATGCTATCTCAGATGGTCAGCTTGCTCGCATTGCATGCACTAAGGTTCCGGGATTGATATCCGCCAGGGGCGATAAAAATGTATTTTTTTTGGTATAGGATTGACTTACAAAGTTTAGTTTACAAGAAACTCTTCATTTGTATAGTTGACTTATATCTAATTCTTATATACTAACTCTAAACTACAATTGACGAGGGACTCACGAGCACCTTTAAAAATTACTCAGGTTTGAAAAAATGTTGAGAAAAGAATGAATGAATATCGGTTTTTTATTCTAGTTGGGTTTTCACTATATTTTCCTAAATTTATATGTCTATCATGATTGAAGAGTGTTAGATTGGAATAAAAGTTATTGGCAAGAAAGGCTATATGATATGCGATGGGGTTTAGGTTAAGTTCGTGTGTAATTGCTATTGTAAATGAACCAGGGGCGGGTGATAGTTCTTAGGTATTTTTCTGAATAACCTGAATTTTGTTGATATTATACTTAGCAGCATTTGTCCAAATTGGACAAGCGTACAGGAGAAGAGGTCTAATAATGGTTTTGTATAAGGTGATACCGTTATGTAGTGATAGTTTACTGTTATTTATAAGTGATTTTAGCTGTATTATTTTGGCTTTGGCTTGTTGGACTTTTGTATCAATGTGTATTTTCCAGTTGAGTGTAGTATCCATGTGAAGACCCAGGTATTTAACGGCATTGTTGTGAGGAGTCCAAGGGATTGTATTGTTGTTCAATTTAAATGGCATGGGGAAGGAATAAGGTCTGAAAGTGAAGACTTTAGCTGTAGATTTCGGGGTTGATTTTAATCTTCCATTCGTGCCCAGATTTCTATTTTATTTATATGAGATTGATTTCGTTAGCTATGTAATTAATTGAGGAGTGGGACATGTAGATTACGGTATCATCTGCAAACTGGGCTATGTTTGTTAATCTTGATGTAGGCATATCGGCTGTGTACAAGTTATAGAGTAGAGGAGAGAGAGGTGATCCTTGAGATAAACCGGCAGAGATAGGGCGGGTTCGAATTTTGATTTTCTATTGAAACTGAGAAAGTTCATTTGTGAGAAAGCTTTTAATTATTTTGAAAAGGTATATAGGGGTGCCTATAGATAAAATTTTATAAATTAAGCCTTCATGCCATACCCTGTCGAAAGCTTTAGCGATGTCCATGAAAACTGCTATTGAATATTGTTTTTTTTAAGGAGGAGTGGAGATTTTCTGAAATACGCAACAGTTGGTGTGCTGTGGATGTATATTAGTGAATCCGAATTGGTAGAAAGGTATGAGGTGAATTTTTTAATATAGTTGTTTAATCTTGTTAGAATTAATTTCTCGAATATTTTTGCTAAAGTGGGAGGAGGCTTATGGGTCTATAGTTATCGGGGATGCTATGATTCTTATTAGGTTTGGGAATCGGGAGGATGATAGAATGTTTCCAGGTAGTAGGGTAGTAGCCATTTCTTAAAGATGAATTATATATGTTTACAATGAAAGCTATGATCAGGATTGGGTAGATTTTTGAGAATTATATTATTTATTTTATCGTAACTGGGAGCTTTTTATTGGGAAGGGATTTGATAACTTTTAGAGTTTCATGGAGAGATATACTTAATTTTTTGTGGTACATTGAAATTAGGGAATTGCAAAGAGTTGGATGTGGTGTGATCTGGGAGAGGAGGTGGATGTTTGGTGTGAAAGTTGATGGAAGTGGTCTGGCTAATACTTCCGTTTTATCGGCAGTAGCGTATTTTTTCCATTTGAGTAAGCTAGTGGTGGAGTATACTTTTAGTGAAATTCCAGAGAGAGTTATTTCGTGTATTTAATGAATGTATGATATTATTGTATTTAGTTTGTTTATAGTGTTCTAGAGCTTTTTTACTGATTTTGGTTAGAGTATTTAGTTCCTTTGTAAGCGAGAGGAATTCTAGTGCCATCCATAATCTTCTAGTTTTATTTTTAGTTTCTATGATTTTGATAATGCTTTTCAGTAGTTTATTTGATGTGTGTTTTCGAAGGTGTTCGGACGTTCAGGATTAAGTTTGCTAATTGTGTTGATTAGTATATTATTTAGTTGCGTTATTGCTTGGTCTATTTCACTGGAGAGTTCAGTATTTTAAAATTGGGTATTTGGTTTTGCATTATGTTTTTGAATTTGGACCAATTTAAGTTGTAAGTATTTAATGCCGGAATGGGTGAATGGGGTGGGGGGATTTGATCTGTAGAAATTAAGACTGGAAGGTGATCAGAGTCTAGTTCAAAATGCGTAGTTGAGTGAAAATTGCTATTAATGTTTGTTATTCCTATGTCTAGTATATCAGGAAGCTTCATTGATCATAAGATATAGATTGGTTCTGGAGGTGCGAACAAACTAATTCTGTTTGTTACGATATAGTTTAGAAGTTGGGCGCCTGCTGCGTTGGTGACTCTGCACCCCCATTGCACATGTTTAGCATTTAGATCTCCTAAAAGTATGTAAGATGGATAACGCGAAAGTAAGATGTTCAGACCTGCAAAATTTGTTCTTATGTTGGGGGGTTTATAAGCGGCAATGATAGTAAGATTTTGGTTGCTGTAGGTAAGTGAAACTGCTATTGTTTCAATGCCATTAATTGGTGTTGAGTTTTCTTCGAAGTAGTCGATAGTGTTTTTAATGAGTATGATAACTCCGCCGCCTGAAGTGTTAGCCCTATCCTTTCTTACTGTGTTATAGCCTGGTAGTTTAAAAGTAGCTGGAGGTTTTAAATGGGTCTCAGTGATACATGCAATGTCGACATTGTATGTTTGGAGAAAGAAATGGAGTTCGTTTTTTGGGGGATATGTGGATGATGAATTTATGATGTTGATTATATGGGTTATTATGTGATTGATAATATTATGAATGAATGGTGTGTTCAGAAAGTTATTTTGGGGGAGACTAGTATGTGGATTATGGTTTGGGACATATGGTGGGATATTATTTGGCGGACGATTAAATGCTGATTCATGGGTGAAATTTGGTATGTTAGCAGTTCTATGGAGTCTAGGCGTTTTGAGGTGGGGTGCGGTGGGGGTGGAGTTTATTTGTTGGTTCTCATATTTGACGAGGGGTTTGGGGCATTCTAGTTTTATTTTCCGATATATTTTAAAGTATTGGCATTCATTCGTACGGATATCCGCACGGTGAGTCCCATCGCAGTTTCTGCATTTCGGAGGTTGGTTCAGTCTGGGGCAATTTACTGAGTAATGATTCTCGGCACAATGTATACAGGCGATTTGTTTGTAACAATTATTTTTAGAATGTCCAAAGTCTAGACAACGAAGGCACTGAATTATTCCATTTGTTTTTCGTCTTCTTTCAACTTTAACTTTTAAGTTGCAGATTTGGCTGGTTCGGAGGATTAATTCAATCGATTGTTCACCGGAAAACTCTGCAGCTACCACTGGGATGGGCTGTTATCTTTATGTAATCTGGTGATACTATTTAGAGAAGAGTATTGTTCCTTCAGATCGTTATATATTTCCTCTTGGGTGATGGAGGGATGAATGTTTCTGAAAACCACCGAGAACTTTTATTGGTTGGGTCCTTGTACTACGTATGAAATTGTTTTTCCGTTTTTATAAAATACTGAATTGCTTTTCTGAAGTCTTCTATTTTTTGGAAGTTAACTTTGGCTTTGTTATTGTTGAATGTTACGGTGAATTGCGCAGAGATTTGGGCCTTAATTTCCTGATTTAGTTCCATAACGTTTGTAATATTGTGATGTGGATGGGTGGATTCTAACATTTTCAGATATAGGGGTCGGTAGCGTTCGTAACATCACCAGGAAGGTCAGCTAGACTGCTGAATCTATTCTCTGTAGGAATAGCATAGCTGGTATTAGTGTTGGTCAGTACTTTTTTGGATTGATTGGGGTTTTGGATGGAGGCACTGTTACCGCGTTTGCCACTGTTCACTTGGGGGTTTGGAACGGAGTTTACACTAATATTGTCACTGCACCTTGAGGATGAGGTTGCACCTTCTGCTGGCACAAAATGACTGACCTGTGTTGGCTGACTATAATTTTGTATATGTGGCTGCATACTTGTTGGTTGCGGTGCTGCGTAACGATACATCTGCGCTTGTTGAGTTGGCGTTGGTTGATACGCTGGAGCGTATAGAGCTGGAAAATCGCGGCCGTCGTCTTCCGCGACCTCCATTTGGCCGACGGTTGGATAAACCAAGGCTAAGGCATCGGCGATGCACTGGCTGAGGCCAGTTACTACTACCGAGAGAAGCTGCTTCCACAGGTCGACTGCTCGGAGCGGAATGATAAAAATGTATAGCTGTAAAAAGGTAAACCCCGAGGGTCGGCGCTGGATCTCTCCATCCAGTGGGGGGGGAGGAGAACACCGCCACGACCCGTGATAAAGAGCCTTCCGGTCACAGGTACTACAGTGACATCAGTTGATGCCCTGAACCACATCAGCGTTGTCTCCAATTTCAATGGGGAGTTGTGAAGCCCTGGGCTGCAGCAGAATTCGGCTGTGGTTACTACTGTACGCGCCGCGCTACCGTAATGCCTTCCAAATGCCCGGGGCGCCCGTGGGCGATTCTTCGTCGCGTATCTCGAAGGCGGCGCGCGGGGCGGGGCGCAGCGCCGCGCGAGCTAAGCCCACTGTCGCTGATGTTTTCGTAATGCGCCTTATCAGCACGACTTCGCGCGAACCGCTCCGGCGAGAGCGGAGGCTTCCCGACCCGCATCTCTCCCTCCAGCCCCCTGCCCTTCGAACCCTCCGCCCCCAGCTCTGACGCCTTAGCTACGATCTCCTCGCTCACTCTGCGGTCCGCTAATCTCATTGCCTCTTCCCACGTCGTCGATGCACAGCTCATGGGGATTTCGTACATATCGTATCTTTTATTTAAATGAAATGTGTTTAGAGAATGGTTTATGTGCCAGTAAAATGAATATCACTCCACAAGACAGCCAGTGAATAAAGTAAACCTCTGTGCCTATGGACGCAAAAGAAAAGATTCCCCCCAGGATAAAACCGTTCCTTGTGCTCCGATGGATATGGACGTAGTCAATATTAATGCTGGGAAAGTCAAGTTATCAATTAAGTTATAAAGTAATAATTATATTTACATTACTATTAAAATAAATACTTATGTACCAAGAATTTTAAATAAAAATATTACTTGTCGACCGCATTTAATTTCACCGCAAGATCGCCACCACCTCCCCACCTCCCCCTACAACAAACACAACACTCATGGGAATAATGACCAAAATGATAGGAGCGCCTGAAAACACATATGCACTCCCTCGTTTCATCATTGCTGTTTTGTTCCCTCATCCACTCCATGAACAATTGGACCGCTGTTCTTGCACATTGTATTGTTGATGATTTGCTTTCATTATCACTTTCGCCTCACACCATAAGAGATAATAATATTTTCTTGTATATTATTGTAATTAATATCTTTATCCTTTCTGCTTAAAGGATCCTTCACATTTTTCAGTCATTTCCATTGTAGAGTGTCCTTCCAGAAATTTCTTTGCGGATCTCCTCCTACTCTACTTGCAATAGTGCAGTTCTGTATTTCTTCTAAATGTAAATTATGTTTCTAAACGCACAATATTTTCAATGTATCATCATTTCAACATTATTTTTGTCTTTCTCCACCCAAATTGTTAATACTAGAAAATATTTTTCATAGAATAGAGACATCCTTTTGTGAACTATCTCTATTATACCTGTATTCACATTTTGTATATTTTATGCTCTTTCACGTCTACATAGTGTGTTTTTGTTGTCGTCTCCATTTCCACCACCATCACTACAATCAACACCATCTTGATGACGACTATCATCGATATCAACGTGATCAATGTAATTTCACCCATCATCAATCCCGTTAGCATCTCCTGCTTAGTCACCCCTCCTTACCCACCAAAACAACTCCTACAACACCAAAGACAATTGCAACAAATAAGATGATGACAATAACAATTACAATAACAATGACTTCAAAATTCACCTAGTAAACTTTTTACCATAACTGTGCCTTTCCTATTGAACAACCACTTTTCACTTTCACGCTACGGAGTAGAGAGAAAGTTGTGTAATGTTGCACAAAAAAAACGGCGAATTTTCAGCAGAAAGACACAGCAAGTATTACAGGTAACGAAAAAGTGGATAAATCCAGTTGCTAAATTTAGTAAATAAATTCTGTAACACGTGCTTTAGCCAAAATCCATGTTTTGTGGATCCTTGATGCCGAAAAATCGCATGACGGCAAAACGTACGTTTGTGAAAAACGCTGGCGGCTAAATCGCTCAGCCGATTTTCTCCTAAATTTATATTCCCAACCAATCTGACTGATGTCGCGGCCGATTGAATTTGAAACCGATATTTTAATTTTGAAGAGTACTTTACACGAAGCCGTTGAGACATTTCCAAAATAAAAATGACTTCATCGATTTTGAATAAATTTTGATGTTGAATTGTGTGAAGGACGGTTAAGAGTCTCATGTTCGTTGAAAACCCTGATATTTTGAAAATTGCAAAACTAACTATTAAACTAAAATATTAAAAATAGATATTTATCCCTTAATGAAATCTGATCCTTAAAGATAGATTTTGAAAAAAGAACATGACAATTTTTGAAAATTTGAGTACTTTTCGCGTAATTTTGCATGAAAGTACGGGCGAGAAAGTACGTGCTGTTTTAGCACCACTAGTTGCACTGCACCATCACACTTTCCTGCGCCTGCACCTCGAGCGTCTCCTTCCCACTCCTCTTCTGCCTACGCCTCTACCCCTTTCATCCCCCCCCCCCAGCCGCCGCTTACATCGCCGCAGCGAGGCTTCCGCGCGCTTTATTTTATCGCGGCCCCGCGGCCAAATGGGATGACTCAACGCGCGCGCGGTCGCGTTTTATTTTCGGGCGCCCTCTGCGCCCGCATCACGCCCCCCGCGCCCCGCCGCTCCCCTCGCCCCTCATCGCCCACGCCGCGCCGCTTGGTTCAGCCGCCGCCCGCCCGCGCCCGGTGCACGCGTCGCCGCACCCGCAGTCGGCCGTCTCCCAACGCTGCACCCGAGCCCCGGGCCGCGTGGGCCGGGCTGCGAGCACCACCACCACCACCACCACCGTCGACACTATCATCACCACCACCTTCAACCGTCACCTTCATTCATCACCACCACCATCAACCATAATCACCGCTATCCATTATCAATGACTAAATGTCACCCAAAGTGAATAAACAGAGGTTGTCTGGTATTCTGCAGAACTTCGTTTTCCGCCCAGCAGCTACAAGCTCTGACGATGATCGCTACGCGATCGAAAAGATCTTAAGAAGAAATATAGATTTGATACCAGACAACCTCTGTTTATTCACTTTGAATTAATAAGGTATCTACATCACCAACAGTCTAATTAATAAATGTCACCCTTCATGTTTTAGAAATTATTCGTATCATTAGGCCTATAAACAGAAAATACCAACCATGATTGTCATGTATGTTATCGGTGTATGTCGTTCAGTACTTTTCTTAATACCATCTAATAAAATAAAATAAAAACATGGAGAAAAGGACTGCTATTTCTAGGAATAAGTGTACTCAACTACGATCATTAGCTACATCTCTTGTTTTTGTTGTTCTTAACAGACGCGGACTTTCAAAACCCTAGTGAACACCGTGAGTAAAGAATGGTTTATCCTACCCGTTTGTTTGCGTTAATATCATACACTTCCATGGTATTGAAAGGAGAGACATTCAATGGACTCATTCTGTGTAGAGAAAAATCGGAATTGTGTAAACTAATTATAAAGTACATATTTCATGCAGTCAGTTTACTTTGCAAAAGGTGAGGTAGAAGATTTTATTTTTTATTTTCTTTATATTGTTATTAGTAAGAAAACCCTAACTTTTCCACCTCGAAATACTTCGAGAAACGTTCTGGTAGCCAAAAAAGCAAAACAATTTGAGGATTTCTTGGTTTTTGCGAAATATCATTTTAGTGGTTGCGCTTATTGCAGATATAGTTATGTACAATTTTAAATATCATAAAATTCTCTACAAATTTGCTTTATAAATTATTTCTCTCGAGCAAATAGTAACCGAGCTACGAGATTTTACAATTTCACCAAATTTTCCTTTTTATTCTGAAGTTTCCCAAAATTATTAATGGTTTTTTATAATGTTATGTTTTTGAATTATTAAGGTCATTACAAATAAAAAGCGGTTAAATACTATGTTCTTAATAATTATTGAGATTAAAAACACGTTTGAAATGTCAGAGTGACTAGGTCTGTACGTTCTGGCTACGATATGCTTCGATGAAAAGCATTTCAATAGAACAAGAGGGCGTTCGTTATTTTCTTATTCATCAATTATGTTGCTTATTTTTATTTTTACAATTATTGTTTGAGCATGAGGCAAGTTCGATGATGTATTACATTTTCGTATGTACTATTTTCCACGAACCGTTCAAGAACATCTGTTAATTCTTTGCGCCTTGATCGTTTGTTGGGCTGCTCAGAGCATTCTCTGCCGCCTCCCCCGCCGCTCGGCGCATGCGCCTTCTCCGATCACGCGCCGCCCGCGCGCCCTGGCCGGACTAATTGTGTACCACCCGGCAGCAAACAATCGCCCCTCCCAGGGCACGCCTGCCGTCGCCGTTACCCCCCCCCCGTCAGGCGCTTCATCCCTTTCACTCGGCGCTTCTTCCTCTTTCTCAGACGGCCTTCTCTTCCTCCAATATTATTGTTCTTCCTCAATCTTTTTGCTCTTGTTTCCTTGAAGGTGGCCCATTACAAACGTGAAAAATACTAGTAGTTCCTGCTTGTGTAATTCGCTCGAGAGTTCAGTAAATTTCTAGTGTAGTAGAGTTCTTAACCACAAATGTACTTGCCTGTGCATTTATCGATCAAAAATGCACTTCCTCCCGGAACCAGAAGTGTGCCTGGGTCTGCAACTTGTTGGACTTAATGCTCTTATTAAATTCGATTTGTTTTCGTCAATCATCGATTATATGACCTATGTGACCTATGGGGGAAGAATTATAATTGATAGTAGATTATAGCGGGTTTGTCAATTTATTTTTTTATGTGCAACATCATAAATTTTTCTTGCTCATCTTTATTTCTAGGTAAAATATGCAACTATTACATTTTTACATGAGTTAGTGAAATAATAAATAACTAAGTCTCTAAAGGACGGAGGACGGAAAATCAAAACATCAACCTTGGAAACTTGAATCTTTGCCATCATGAACTCACATAGCGTGCTGGATGTCCTGCTATCAGGGACTAGTTGAGAATATGTGAGGAGCAGGGAGGGGACGAAATCACAGAACGTAGAGGGCACTCACCGACTCTTTCCAAATACAAAGCAAGAGAGCGCCCCATGCCACTAACAAATGCCGCACAGGCGTGCGGTTCAACACTCTCTGAGATCGAGGAGCGCACTGGCTACATGTCCATCAATTACCCCCAACATATTTTCCAGCTGATTCAATCAGTGTCTTATCTATACTCAGCGACTTAGTTTTTCTCAGAGCCAGCATTGCCGTTGACTCTGCAACAGCTTTGACCGGGAGATCCCAGGATTCGACTCCCGACGGTGGAGAAAACAGCCGCTGTCTGGAGAAGAATTCTAGCAGCTGGCTGCCCTGATCGGGTGATTTTTCGTATCAATACTAGGTGAATGCCGGAGCAGGTCACGGACCGTTCCCTATCTCTCTTTCGTCCTCCTAGTTCCCTTATATACTCTTACATACGCATTTACATGCACTACACTACTACACATGGCGGGAGGCCAGTCGGAGGCTTAGATCTTGACTTGGGGAGTCTCCGATTGGGGGAAGATATCTGTAGGGGGGAAATTCCTCTCTAACTGACGTGTTGGTTAGCGCCAGATCTCATCATCCAGCGCAGGAGGGACACTGCCACCTCCCGCGAAAAAAACACACACTACATTAACGGGGCTAATGACCATAGTAGTTGACGTGCCCGTAAACATCAATCAATCATTTGCAGTCAATCACTTGCGTTTCAAGTAAGACTAATCTAGATTTGCAGAAAATATTCAATTTTTTTTTTTTTCATCTAACGGTGATAATTTGATTTTTAGAATGTATGTATGTATGTTTAAATCCGAGGTAATACATTTTATGTATATATTTCAATTTATACATAGGGTCTGTTGCTGTAAATCAGCTTTTACGGTGTCATCCAAACGGGAGCTTGAATGACACCTGTAGTAGCGAAATTTGTGCTCCCGATTTGTTGACACCGTAATAGCTCATGATCTGTCAAAGGACACTAAATAAATAGAATAATACACGAGGCGATTCTTGTAATCTTCGGAGAAGAGTTCGGTACACGAAAACGCAACACTGGGCAGATACCATCACTTTTTCTCTTATTTGATAAAGTGGCTGTTGTAAATAAACGAGTTGCATATGGTAAAATCTTTATTATGGCGTACGAAACAAGTAATGAACATTATATTATTAAATAATACGAAATTTAATGTAATATTAATAAATCATAAATATTGGACTTTGTTACTCAAAACTGCTATCCATTATTTTCTTTTCACAATTGTGGAAAAACCACAATTGTTTTTGTAGAAAATAATTTTGCTTTTGGACTTCTCATACACGTCGAAGTCTACTAGAAAACCTAATGTCAAATTAAGACTTCAAATTGTATAACCAAAGCAAATTGGTTTACCCTTGTTTCAGACAATTTCTTCCGTAGCAAGGTACCATTGCTTCGTCGCAACAACACTATTTCTCCCAAATAATATCCTTCAAAAATGAATTACATAGCGAATTGAAACATGGCCTTCCTTTAGAAAGTTTGCCGTTAGTGTCCAGAGTCGTATTGTCATTCAGATGAATAAAATGCATAATTTCCTTGAATCTGTTTCTGTGTAAGTCATTGAAAGCAGCTTCATTCCTGTTGTCCATTTTTCTTCCCAATATATTCCTCTACGTGTCATCGGTACAAATCCAGTCAAAATCAAAACCCAAAGAAACACTCGTATCCCATCAATAGATAGTTGAAAACTTGATATAGGTTTTGGTACAGCATATATTACACTTTGGCTTATTATAAATTTTAAAAGATCTGAAAAAATAGACTGAAGAGCTCCAGTGGAGTTTGAGCGCAATCAATAAACATTGATCTGAACATCGTTGACTCATTTCTACTTACTTTATTGCCCCTCCTAATTACTACCCTTTCTTATCATCAGTTCTCCTTCTGCGGTTAGCTGCTTATCTGTCAGAATGTCGCATATCTCCCCAAGCTCATCAGCACTGGCCTCACCTATCTCCAATTTAACGTCAGTAGGACCAAACAATCCGTCAAAGGAATCAGCATTTTAATTATAACTTCCGATTATTTTCCAAAATAGCCAAATTTCGTCAGTAGTAAGTTGAAAAAAATGAAAAAAATGTTGCTGCAGGTGAGAGTGTTATTCATGCTCAGTGTTGTATTTTCGCAACATTCATATTGCAAAATAAATAATTTTTGAATAATTGTAGATATAAGCAACTAATAATATTTACATGTTAAAATAGATAATAATACGTAGAAATCATTGAGCTAATAAAAAATATTTCGATTAATTCAGAAAATATTACCTCTATTCACTTTGTCAGCGTCTCTTTCCCTTCATCTTCAAAGTCACGAACAATACAGTTAACTATGAAGCAACGATTACACGAAAACCAACCAATACACTATACCAGCTTGTTCTCCAAAGCTTTAAATTTAAGCTCATAACATTGTTAAGCAGTTAACATTGTTACTCTGCACAGAAATTCTCGAAAGTTAGAAGTATACATTGCTGCACACTTTCGAAAACGCAACACTGGACATGAATTGGTTCGACGCTCAGGCAAGACTCAGCTTTTTCTTGCTCTCTTCTTTCCTTACTGCCTCTTTGACTCCTCCACTCATCTCCACAATAACCTCTCTTCCCCTCCATCCCATAGCCCGCTGCCTCCGCTGTGCAGTGTAAGTTACCTTGGCCCATTTGCATTGAACGCGAGTGCAAACAAAGCGTCTTTACTTCGTTTTCTTGGGACTTTCCACGCGCCACCCCATGTCTCCGGAGAGAATCTTATCTCTCCTCTTCTCCATTTCGTTACGTACTACGAAGCCCCCTCACTATGTATATGCATCCGTACTCCCATCAATCATTGTCTTTACTTTGCGCTACCCTCGCCTCGATATTCGTCTCCGATGGGTGTCGAGTTTCTTTTAGGTGCTACTGTTTATTGTCAATAAAGTAATGGAAGCCGGCTTTGCTTCCAGATAACTCAGCTTCGCCTTCGTTATGTACTACAAAAAAGCTCCTCTTTAAGTTTGATGGAAACGGAGGTACTTTTACTTGCTTGCGAGATTGGTCTGCAATTGGGTCGATTTTTTCAGATTCCTACATACTCCTAGATACTTCTTCCAAACTGCTTGAGTATGACTATTGTCAGCCATAAATAAATACATTATTATTATTAATATTATTATTATTATTATTATCATTATTGTCATAGTTGAATTTCTTCCTGTTGATCCTATTTTAATGTTACAAGTAGATGGCTCGTTTCAAATAATATTGGACCATAAAGGATCAATCATGTGAGGATAACAGGACTTACGACATTTGTATTTTATATTATTTATTTTTAGCTTTACGTTTCGCACATTTGGCATGCACCTTTTCAAAAGCAAATATATAACAAGCGGTTGACAATACACATTACTTTTTACTTTCTTGTATGCGTACGTATATCCGGAATAATATAAGTAGTAAAGAGAAAGTTATGTAATGCTGCGCGAAAAAATGGCCGATTTTAGACAGAAAAAATTCATTATCGGGCCGTGAAAGCAAGAAGTGGATCAATCGAGTTACTAAATTAAGAGAAAACTAGAGGTGATACAGAATGGCACAGGCGTTCTCGTAGCAAATTTTCCTAATTTCCTTGGTGTGAACTGACTTTAAAATCTTGCTCCATTCTCTGGTCAGCTGTCATCTATCGACAACGAAAGTACATTTTCTTGACGTTTTTCAGCTTTTCGGTTTCTTAATAGTAGAACCGAAATATGATTTCAAGAATATTAAAGAAGAGTAAAACTTCCCAAAAAAAATTTTTAAATGCGAAATTTGAAGCTCTTTTTCGCAGGAATTTATTGAGTTTTCGAAAAACATCATTTAAAGAAAATTTAAAGCTCTTCCATTTACAAATTCATTGATGTATACAAATCGATGGAAATGTGCTTATTAACGGCGTGAGAGATATTTAAAAAAATTATATTGTGTTATTTAAAAAACAAAAAAGAATACATTAAAATGAACTTACGTCTTAAATTTTTTAAAAAAAAAAAAATTGGAGCCATTTTTGAGAAAATAGCGTTTGAGCGTTTCTGAAAATGCGGAATTGTGAGCTCATTTTCACAGAAAACTGTCGAGTTTTCGAGAAAATTTATTTGACATTATTTAAAGCACATGTACTAAAAATTTTGATGTGTGAAAAAATCGCCTATAATGTAAATATTACCGACATGAGAAACAAGTCAAAAAAATTACACACAAAATTAAAAAATACATTACACAAATACAGAAAAATTATAAAATTACATTACAAATTACAGTAAAATTACATACACAAATTAAAAATTTAAAGAAAAAATTTGTAGCCGTTTTCAAGAAAATCTTGTTTTTGTAATTTTTTAAAATTGCAAATATGGTGCACACTATTGCACGAAAACTAATACAATTTTCAAAAAAATCTGTAAGATATTAATGAAAGAACTATTTATAGACAAATTTCATTTGAAGGAAAAATCTCTATCTTCAATTTTATAGTCGTAGGAAGACGCCCAAAAAATTCAGACTTTTGCAATTTTCGAAAATTCAGACGTAAACGTGAAAATCAGACCTATGCATCCTACAGAAGGTATTATACTCTATTGATACAAGAAATGTAAAGAAAAAGTTTGGAGCCGTTTTTGAGAGAATTTTGAAAATATCCGGGTGACTTCATGTAAAGTATCCCCAAATTTTAAAGAATGTTTTTCAAAATCTCAAAGCTTCAACTAGAGCGAGATCGACATGGGATTCTTCAATTTGGAAGAGATCGTACGAATGGTTTAGGCGGTAGTAGTGGCCAGAGCCGGTCATAGACGGTAAGGACAGAGGGACAGACGGACGTTTTGCTTTCAATTTTTTTCTGTCGAAAACTTGCCGTTTTTTCGCGCAGCATTACATAACTTTATATTACTTATATTACTGCGTATATACGTACGTATACGAGAAAGTAAAAATCCTCTAACATATGGTGCGGTCAGAATCCCAGTTTTGTGGGTCCTTGATGCCGAAAGACGAATTGAAAGCAAAACGTCCGTCCGTCTGTCTGTCTGTCCGTCCGTCCGTCTGTCCGTCCCTCCGTCTGTCCGTCCATCTGTCCGTCCGTTCTTTCATCCGTCTGTCCGTCCGTCCGTTCGTCCGTCCGTCCGTCTGTGCCATCATTGCTAGCGCCGAAACCATGCGTAGGATTTTTTCCTAATTGATGATACCCCTGTCCATCTGGCTCTAGTTGAAGCTTTGAAATTTTGAAAAACATTCTTTAAAATTTGGTGGTTCTTTACATGATGCTCCCCGGAAATTTTCAAAATTTTCTCAAACACTGCTCTAAGGTTTTTATTTAAATTTCTTGTAAGAATAGGGTAAAAGGTACCATAAAGGTGGCATACGTCTGACTTTCGCGGTTAACTCTAAATTCTCGAAAATTGCAAAAGTTTGAATTTTTTCGGCGTGTTCCTACAACTACAAAATTGAAGATAGCGAATTTTCCTTCAAATGAAATTTGTTATCCAATAATATTTCTTTCATAAAGGTCATGTACATTTTTAAAGCGTTTTTGAGAACATTTTTTGAAACATTTTTGAGATCAATATTTGCAATTTTAAAAAATTACAAAAACAAGATTTTCTCAAAATCGACTTCAAATGATTTCTTTAAAATTTTGGTAGGTATAGTACCAAAGAAACCCTATAGGATGACATAAACGCCATATTGCCTTATTCTTTTGTTTTTCAAAAAATTACCAACAATTTTTTTGTTGTATCTCACGTTGGTAAATTAATTTGCATTAGAGGCGATTTCTTCACGTTATTGTAATTATGAGTGCATGTGCTTTAAATAATGTCATACAAGGTTTTTCGGAAACTCAACTATTATCTGTTAAAATGAGATCAAAATTCTGCCTTTTCAGAAACGTTGAAACTCAATTATCTCAAAAATGGATCCAAATTATTCCTTCAAACTTCTCCGAGGGATAGTGGTAATAACACTGTTTAATATGACGTAAAGTTCAATTTGGTGTACTCTTTTGGTTCTTAAATTTAATTTTTTTTAAATGTATTTTTTAAAATATCTCTCACGCTGCTAAAACACACTTCTCAATACATTTTTATACATTATTGTATTTGTGAGTGAATGTGCTTCAAATGACTTGAAAGGAAGTTTTTCGAAAACTAATAAATACCTGTGAAAAGAGCTTCAAATTTCGCATTTACAGTAACGCCAATTTCTTACAAAGGGCTCCAAATTGTTCAATGAAAATTGCTATTTAGGACAAGGTTTCAGCCTTCCTTAATATTCTTAAGTTATGAGTTCTACTACTTGGAAACCGAAAAGTTGAGAAAATAACATAATGTAATTTGGGCGGCGATAGATAGCAGCAGGCAAGAAGGAGGGGCAAGACTGTACAGTACTAGTCTACAAAAAGGAAATTAGAAAACTTAACTACGGTAAAATCTGTGCCATTCTGTAGTTGTAATGTTGACGTATATGAAAAACAAAGCAATAAATTCCATTCATACATTTTAGAGCTAATCAGTGTTCAACATACAACATTATTCTTTATAACATGCCGAAAGCGGCGTTTACATTGGCGGCTAGAACAACTCATGTGCAAACTCTTGTATGCAGTACAAAACCAGATATGTCAAGGAATGGATGTGCAAAGATTAGGGCAATATGGAGTGAAGAGCAGTAATGCTATTTAAGATGCTTGTTTACTAGCTGTTAAAGATAGCAGTTAGGGAAGCAATGGAATGAGGAGGTAAATGATTTAGAATTATGTTGGGGATACCGTCTATTCCTGGAGAAGATTTGTTTTTGTATTCTTAATTATTTGTTTGACATTAGAGGGAGAGATATAACTAATTGGTAATGGAGCATTATGGTATGGGGATCTTAAAACCTCCTTTACATCGTTTTGGAAATTCCGATCTGTAGAAATATTGGGATAAAAGCATTTTTGAAATGGTTGGAAGCATTTCTAGTTTGCTTCCTGTAAGCAATTTACAATTGGCGGATAATAGGGGATTTCTTGATTGCGATGGGAGAAATGACGACAGTTTCCACAAACTATTGGAATTTTTATCAATGTTTAGAAGCAGTTTTGAAAGTTTTGATAGCGAAATTTATTTAAATCTTCGTGAACCTTACGCATTATCTTATTTAAAGCTGTTTTAATTGAGGTAGCGGAGTGATTGCCATTGTCACTTTATATATCGCGTTTGTCTAATAAGATTCAGGATGTTGGGTGAAGGGAAATTGGTGGAGGGTGCCTCTGATGGTTGTAATTGGAAGTAACCGTATTTATTAAAAAGCCAATATTGTTGCCGAAGAAAGAGATAGCTGAATCGATTTAATCTGAGGGTTTTAAGAAAGGTGGTAAGGAGGTGGATGCAGAAAGATATTCTTCGAATGGTTTACGATTTACAATTTATATATTCTTATGGATATGTGCATTGGGGAGTTTAGACACTATGAGATTATCACAGGAGAGAAGCACCGGTCAGTGGTCTTGAGTTTGATTCTGCTAGAACAGATTGGAATAACGGTTTCGTAATTTTTTTGCAAATTGCAATATCTCGGATATCGGCGATGAGTATGCGGCGATTATACGGATAATGCGATTCCGGTGGAGCAGAGATTAAATTATTATTGATAGTATATCTGAGTAAAACATTTCCATTCGGGGTGCATGTTCTGCATCCCCGTGCGGTATGTTTGAGTTGAAGTCGCCTATGGCTATGGTAGTAGTTGGGTTTGAAAAAATGTTAAGGTGTGTTTGTTTCAGGGGGATATTAGAAGGCTTGTATATATTGCTATATTTGCCATTGCTATATTTTAAAGTCCTGGGGTGGTAAACGGTGGCATAGGATCGTGTCGAATCCGTTTTTTTAAATGAAAATTGATACTCCTGCTGCAGATCGAGGTCTGTCGGATCAGTAAGTCAACCCGGAACATTAACCTTATATTTAGGTGTAAGGTGCGTTTCTGTGATGAAAGCAATATCTATATTATAATTATTTAGAAGATATTTTATAAAATTGGTATAAGAGTTTTATAAAATTTTATAAATTTTAGGGATGATTCCTTTTATATTCCAGTTTAAGAGAATTTTTTTTTTGAATTTGGTTTTTGTTTATGGGAATGAGGGCTTTGATTTATTATTTCTGAGATTATTTCAGTGTGTAGGGATGTGCTTAGGTGGGGGGAGTGAGTGTGCAGAGTTTGTTGATGGGTGTTGTGAATAAGATGAAATAATATCTTGTTGAGGAGGAGGAGGTGGTCGGTTTGGAGGGAGCGGAGGAGGAAGGTATTGTTGGGAAGGGATCCTAGACTGACGATAGTAGGCACTAGCGTGAAGTGGGGGAAATGAGGAGGGGGAGGGAAATTGTTAACTGCCTGTGAATAAAGATAGATGAACTTCTTTCCATGAATGCTTCTTGTCTTCTTTGGAAATATTCACTTTTGCGTGATGACGCTAGAGGAGCTTAGTTACAATTTGCGCAAGTGGGATTAAGTTGGGGGTTTAAGTTGCATTTAGCCGGATCATGGGAGTTAGCGCATCTTACACATTTTGAGGTTTTCATACAACACTTTTTAGTGTGTCCGAAGTTCTGACATCTTTTGCATCTCAATAAATGAATTACGGCGTCTGAGCTCAATTGAAACTACGGCACTGAAAAGTCTATTGATGCTAAATAGTTTTTCAAATATTGATCTGTCATGCACTAAAACTACATATAATGGCATGGGAGATTTATCAAATCTTAACAAGCGGGTTACATTGACGTTCAGAGAATTAGCCTTGCTACGTTCTTCAGTAAATTCACCTGCTTCGTAGTCTATCGACACTCCGCGAATAACTGCACTGACGGTGTCGGCTGGAGGGTCTCTGAACGTGTGACATTGACACTTATTCTGATCAAGAAAGTGAATAATTTTTGTGAAATCGTCTATTGAATTAAGAATAGTTTTAATTGAAGTACCTTTTAATTGTGTGATAAAGTTTTCTCCTATTTTGGAGGTTAATTTACTAAGAAGTTCTTTATAGTATGTAATTTCGTGAATAAATATTGGAGGTGGCTCTTTGATCACATGGTCTTTTGGGTGAGACGAAATTTGCAGATTTTCCTCGCAGTCATCGTCCGTCTGATGCCTGAGTGGGGCAAATCTGTTCTTTGTTGGTAAATCCATTACATTGGGGAGAGAATTAGCCTTGCGTTTGGCGTCGGTTACCTGGAGGTTGTCAAGATTGCGTTTCCTCGGGTCCGATCTTAGTACTTGAATGTTGATGTTGGCGGTTGAGTTCTGATCGAGTTGATGTTGATACACTGCAGAGACATCTGCGATGGGATGCCCCCCTAGGGGGGGCTTGGATTTGAACACTATGTAGCACTGTGAAAACTTTTGAGCACGAGTATATACTGCACTGAATACACTGCACTGAATAAATAAACGCTAGTTGATAGAGACTGAATATTCGTCGCGCTGTAGTGCAAACATCTCTGCGGTTGGCGCAGGAACCGAAGACTAAGATGGCTGAGCGAGTTCATGTTTTGAGAACATGTTGCGTTGTGAAAACGATTCTAATTGATAAATGAACTTTCTTATATACTAGCTGATCCCGTGCGATTACATGGCACTGAAGGTGAGCTGTAGAAACGTTATCATAGAAAGTACTGAATTTCCTTGAACATTCACGTTTGATATTTACCAAGGCATTTACCCGTACATGGATATTGTTTTGGCCTATAATAGCAAATACTTATTTTATCGTAATGACTGGGTTGTTTATTGTCATCACAATTTTTGTAGGTAAAGGGACATGCATTTTGTTTAAATGAAGTCGTAGGCTTCCGCGGCCAGAATCACGAAGATCTTGGCTGTTCGGATGACGCCGCGTAGAAGGCTGAATTGCCAACGTTTCGCCCTATCGTTGGGATCTTCCAGGGCCGGTCTGCCCCGGGAATTTTTCGTTTTTCCCCTCACCAGTAGCCCTGATGAGGCGGGAGTTTATTCATGATTTGGGTTACAATTATGCTCCAGCATTGCTGCTTTTGGACCTTGGGGAGGGATTTATCTTAAACATACTAATTAATATTAAAACTAAAAACTAAAACAAAAGACTCTTTGGGCGATTGACGTTTCTATATACAGTTTGCTCTAGAGAATTAAAAGTTCTTAAAATGCGCCGGAATGGTCTGCGCTCGGGGTTATATTTGGGTGGGAACCAAGTACGATTGGCTGAAACAGTCGGCCAATCGTAGCTGGAGGGCTCCCCGTCAACCGCGGGAGGCCGACCGCTTCGTGCCGTCCGATCACGCGCCGCGCCAACCGACTCGACCACCTCCCTCAGTTGACGGGCAGCCGTCATATATTTCAAATGTCACTAATTTGTAGAATCATTTAATAAATTTAACTCCCGGTACAAATTCAAGAAAAGCATCCTGAGAGGTAAAAATTTATTTGAAATCCTTGGTTATTAATTACCAATTAGCGATTATAAGAAGTTAAAATTCGAATTATTAAAACTGCAAAAAAGTGTTTTTCCGTTTCAATTTCAAACCAAATTCCATATCCTGACTAAGAAAATCTAAAAAATAGAGCGAGCGAAGCCCCCTGCATCTCGCGTGACCACGCTCGGTATCCGTTCTCCAGCTCCACCGAAATCCCCCGCACATTCCTCCTCCCCAGCAGATGTCCGTCTCCCCGAAGCGCCCCTAATCGCAGACGCGGCATTCGGAAGGTCGCCCTTGCAAGTGGGCCTCTTAGGGCGCGCCGGGCGCTGGAAGCACCCCCTCCCGCCCACACGCCCTGCAACCCTTCGTCCGCGGCGCTCCGTAAAAGGCGGCGGCGGGGCGGCCCTTTCCGCCCTCGAGTGCCGCTATCGCGCGCGCGCACGCAACAGAACGCGCGTGCGTTCACAAAATTCAGACGCCGCCGCCGCCCTTCTCCTCCTCGTCCGCGCTTATCGAGCCGGCGCGGCGCGGCGCGGCGGAGCGCCGGGGGGCAGGGCGAGGCCGCGCCCAGGGGCACGCGCGGGCGAGGCGACGCCCTCGCGCCGTAACTCAAGGGATGCAGTGTCGTTGGGGCGATGGGGAAAACCGTCGTTACACCAGCCCCACCAGGGCTGTTTCGATTGAGGTTATTTTTGCGACCGGTGTCAAAAAACACGGGAAAATATCGATATGTGGAACCAGTAGCGGCTCGTGTATGAAATAGTCGCTGCGTTCAACTCAGAATTGTCGCTGACCTTGTAGTGACTCTGACCGGGAGAACTTACCTTTCGTGTCCCGCCGGTGCCGAATTTTTGATACTGGCTAGAAAACAAACGTACATGCACTAGACGACCACGCATCTAGGGAGGTCAGTTGGGAGCTTAGAACTTGTCCCGAATGGAGTGGTACCCCTCTGGTGGGAGGTTAGTTCCCCCGCAAGCTTACGTGTAGTTCGATCCCGAATCTCGCCATCCTGCTGTAGAAGATCAACGACACATCCAGATATAAAATGTTCACTATATTAACGAGACTAATGATGTTAATATAGCACTTGATGTGTCCGAACACAACAATCAATCGTACATGGAAGTATTGGGTGTTCTTGAGAATGTTTGGGGATATGAAGAAGCAAACGGAAATACCAAACGAAAAGTTGAGACAAATGCTATCCTTTTAACTCGTGAAAATAAATTCCACGTATTCCAGGAAAAGAAGAGCGCCAATGGCTTCACAGGCGTCGTGTCTACCGCATAGAACATTAATGTTCGGCCTCAATTCCGTGATATTCATTGTCAACTACGAGAGTTGCCTTCTTCCTGCTTGTGCTCCCTTTGGATCGCTCTCCCGCCATCGCAAAGAGTTCCTAACGACTCTCAGACCAGGGTATACAACAAGTTTCGCATTGCCGTGAATGAGTCTCCCTAAGATAATATTCCTCTCTCGTCACTCATGCGCAGTCATGCCATCACCAAAGAAAATAGTCAAGGAACATCACTTGGCGATTAATTTGTACATTTTTTTTCATTCTACGTAAGTGCTGTAGTACATATGCTACTCTTTCATATGCTACGTACAGTCACAACTGCTCTACTTATTTGAAATTGCACGTGCTCTTCTGAACCTTAACACTGAATCGACCTTTTGGCATCGATTCTGCCATGTTTATTAGTTTCAATTCATTTTTCATATGCAGAGAAGAATAGTAATGTTACTGAATGTTCCAGCGATAACGGGGCTTACATTCCTTCTTGCCTCCCCTCGCCTCAACTCATGGGAAATCGCGCGGCTCGAACGAAGAGAATGCTGAATGTTGACGTTTTCATGCAGTACCAGAAACGGTAGCTCAGTGCATCAGTTGATGTTACTGCAGCACCTCAGACCGGGAGGTCCTAGGTTCGAGTCCTGACGGCGGCAGGATTTTCGACACTTGCTTTTCAACTAGATCGAATTCAGCCGCTGCCTGGAGGAGAATTCTAGCGACCGGCTGCTCTGATCAGAGTTTCCGTGGTTTCTCCGATCAACACCAAGCGAATGCCGGAGCAGTACCCAACAAATGGGCCAAGACCGCGCTCGATGTTTCTTCCTCTTCCTTATCCTGTCCTCTCCTTAACAACACACTTACACTAACATGCACGACACTACCACATATTCCGGGAGACCGGTCGGGAGCTTAGAGCTTGTTCTGGGGGAGAGTCCTGGTTAGGGGGAAATCCCGATAGCCGACAGTAGGTCGGTGCAGAATGTCGCATGAAAACAGGAAATATTGAAATGTAGATGTTTTTGAACCATAAGCATTGGTAGTATTGGAAATGTTGGTTGGTATGACATCCGTTATTTATAATGCATGAAATGATAAGCATTCTACTTATCATTCTAAAAAGTTCCTTAAAGTTGAATTAATTTTGTTATGAACACTTCCATGTACCAAATTTCATATAAAATTTCGAAAAATGTTAAATTTTATTCGAATAATAATACTTTTAAAAGTCCGGTACTGTGGTAAAAAAAGATAAAAACGCGCCTAAAATTTTAAATGATTGTGACATTAGATTTATTATATTTTGGTAATTTAGTTTCATAGGTACTGATTCTCAATTATCTAATAGATTAACTACAACTCTTGATAAACGACTTTAATATCTCACGACTTTTAAGTCGAATTCAGGTACGGTCTAAAGGAGAATTCCAGCTCTGGTAGTTTAGTGATTTCTGCGATCAATACCAGAAAAATGTCGGAGCATTCCCTAACATGAGTCACAGGCCATAACGGGTTCCCAACCGCGCGCGATTTTCTTTCTATTTCTTGTTACTCCTCCTGTCTTATTCTTTTCGGTTATAACATGCACTTTACTCACAGGACTAATAAAGAACGTAGTTAAATGCGCCTAGAAACACTACACATTTGCACACTCCGTCAATCATTCCGTGAATCGACTTACCTATGCCCAAGGCAATATGTCCGCACTATTGACTGATAATTCTGGGCGTGTCAACATCTAAGGTATCTTTCCCGTATGTATAGTGCATGGTTTTACTGCCGGTGGTTGCGGTGATCTTCGCCTCCTGGATGGTGTGATCCGGCACCGACCTACCGTTGGTCAGCGGGCTTTTCCTTAACTAGGTATTTCCCACAGCGGGCACCGCCTCAGCCGAGACAAGCTCTAAGCTCCCGAACGGTCTCCCAACATGTGTGGTAGTGTAGAACATGTAAGTGTAAGTTTGCGTAAGTATGGGGTTGGATAGAACAAGGGAAGGAAAGATCGTAGCCCGTTTGTTTGGGTACTGCTCCGGCTTATGCCAAGAGCTAATCGGAAAAACCACGTAAAACTACCAATCAGAGCAGCCGGTCGCTAGAATTCCCCTCCAGACAACAACAGAATTAAATCTAGCTATCTAGATAGTGTCGAAAATTCTGCCACCGTCGGGACTAGAACCGAGGACCTCCCGGTTAGAGGCACTGCAGAAACATCAGTTGATGCTCTGAGCCACTGCTCTATGTCGCATGCGCTATATATTTATTCTCCTGTTCGCTTTATGAATGGCGTTTATCTCACTTAGCTGATTGACACATTGACTAAATACTCTTCATCTGTGATATGTTCCTTCGTGACTACATCTAAAAACCTCCAAGTTGACTTGCAAGTTCGCATCATTTAAAACAGTTTTTCTGTTCCGCAAACTTGTTTACCAATGCTTAATTGCTTAGATTGTTGAATTCTCTAATTGTCTTGTTTTAAATACAGATTACCTACCATTGCACAATAAATATATGTGTCTAATTGATATGGAAAGAAACTTCAAAGCCCTCCGCATCGATTATCTCGTTTTATGTGGGTTTCTATGTTTCCTATCTACCTGCTCCCTCTATTTCTTTTAATGTTTCTTTGTATGTTACTGTCATATCTTTGATTCAATTTTCTTAAGATTGTTCAATAATTTCTAAAATTACATTTCATTAATACTTCTTTTGCAACATTACTTGAACATATTAAAATGATATTCAACTTACAATGTCCATATCGATACGTCCCTGTCTGTACTGATAAGCAAATACTACATAAGTAAATACCACATTCAAGATTTCTTTGTTTGGAAAGTCATCAACTGCTAAGGTTATTAGCGTCTGTTCGCCAGTTTTACAAAACAAAATACTATTTATTTTACATTTGTTGTTATATTGACATTTATGAAAAATTATTGCGTATTATACAGTTCTTTTTCTTTATGGCAATATCTGCACTATTTCTGTATCTTTACAATTCCTGGTAGTTCTTTGTTGTTGTGGAAAAGAAGAAATAAAAATACATCGCAAAAAGGGAAAGAAACTAGTATTAAAATGTAATGATCTATAGTAAGAATTGATACTACGTTTTTTATGGACGCGTGTGATTTTGTTCGAAATGAACTCTCGGACTCCGAATGTATGCATGGGGTGGACGATAAGAGTTTGTCCGATAGTTTAGTCGGCGTGCACGCGCGTTGTCCAAGAACACCGTAAAAAAAGTAAGTAGCGAAGAACATTAATGGCATGTTTTATCTAACGTGATGTTAATAATGCAATATTGCTGTAGGCACACATGATGCATGGAATATGGCATTTTTACGATCGTCGCACATTTATTCCTGCACCACGTATCTGCCAACACAGATTGTGAGGGCGAATTTTATGGGCAAAGCCATTAAACGTTATGGTTTGATAGGGGTGCATTTCATTTTTCTGCATTTTTTAAATGATGTATTTAGTTCTTATCTCTACCCCACGCAATAATTTTTTATCGAGGCGTTATCAGGTAGAAAGAAATTAATGCTGAGGCTTCCGCACATTATACTTGAGCCTCTAAAGACATGTGAAATTGAGATTATGGAAATGTTCCTTCATTTATTTGTTTCTCATGATTGTAAGATGAATAATAATGTAAGGAAATTTATTGCAATAAATTTCAATACAATAATTTTCATGGAAAATGAAATTTTGAGCAAAGATAGTGAAGATGGCAATAGCTACGTACAACTTCTTCAAACTGACCTAAAGACTGTTACATATTCGAAACACGAGAAAGAATGCCTTAGATGGTTTAATTTAATATGTTACCAAGATTTCCATAAGAAGTGCAAGTAGTATAAAATTGAATGAGAAAGTGTTTTCCGACTATTACCACTACCCAATTGTAGGGAAGCCACATTCAAACTACGATAATATTAAAGAATCGTGATAACAGATATTATATGAATGGTTTGTTCTTAGAGAATCAAAAATAACTTCAAGCCAAACTTTTTTGCAATGATTTTACCACGGGAGATGAGGGTGTTCTTCCCCTGCTAAATGGCTAGGTCAGGCGACAATTTACAGGTCGGCTTGTGTTTGTTTTTTTTCGATGCACGTATCCCAGGTCCCAGAGGGTCACAGTTCTACCCGAAAGAAGCTTTAAGCTCCCGACTCGTTTCCATTCCGGTCTACCGACGTGTGTAGTAGTGTAGTGCCTGTAAGTGCGAATGTAAGTAAGGGAGAGGATAGGACAAGAAAGAGGAAAGAAAGATCGAGCGCGATCCGTGGTCTGCTTGTTATGGTAGTACCCCAGCATTCGCCTGGTATTGATCGAAGATACCACAAAAAACTACTAATGACAGCAGTCGGCGGCTAGAATTCACCTCCAGATAGCAGCTGAATTCGACAAAAAGATCCTCAACAAATATTAACCTACGTTGATTTTTATTGAAGCATAGCAATCTCGAAAGGCTCCGACCACAGTGGACTTCTTGCACACGAGAAATACCCCAATAAAATCCGCACCCCATTTCATTTGTCCGCCTCCAATTTTTGCAGACAGAAAGTACACAACCCGATATTCACTCCATTAATTACGACGGATTCAGAGATCGTATAGTAACGTAACGTTAAACCTACGTATGAGCAAAACTCGTATGATTTCCAGCATGACGTACTTGAGAGAAAATCGCAGAGGAAAGTCAGATTTGTGAAGCCTGGGAAACTGGCGGAACGAATGGCCGGGAAATTCGCGCGAGTTGCGCTGTAACGTCGCGCCATCGCTTAATAGTCAAACGATTCGCGTCGTTGCGAACGCTCTCGTTTCACACGTCACACACTGGGCCGAAGCGAACCTAGAGCAGGGCCGCGTTGATTTCTTAAGAGTATAAGCATGCGCTCACAATAATCTTGCAATACTGAAGATAGGTAATTAAAATCAATTATGAAAGTAAACTATAACGTTTGCAGTGTAAAAAAATAATTTTAATTATCTTTCTTATTTAAGAATTAAGACAAAACTTTGTTTCAGGAGCTATTTTGGGTCACTCTTCAGAATGGTCAATATAGACGGACTTATTTTGCGAAAACATTAATCTACCCCTGCTCGAAAATCATACAAAGCGAAAACGATTTAACGTACACTGGAGCTTACATAATTTGCCTGCATTTGTAGAAAGCGTTCAATCAATATTAAGAAAACGTTGAAACAATTTTTTATATCTCCGTCAACCCAAAAGTGTAGATATTCTTAAAAAACTAATTAGAAAACTGGTTGCTTATTGATGGAAATAAAAATTAATGGACCACACCTATTACAACAAAATACGTCACTTCTTTAGAGAAAAGAAGTGAATTCTTTACAAGTTGGAAGTACTTATTATTAGCAACACAAGAAATCTATTATTTCTTCGCGCGATTATTTCTTCCTCTTCCTTGACCTATCCTCACCCCTTACTTACACAAATTTACACGCACTACTCTAGCACATACATACCACCAGTCGGATGCTTAAGAGTTTGTCTCTGCTGAGGCGGTGCACTGCTAGGGCTGGCTGAGAAACAGCACGTTACAGCGAAGGTCGGCGCCGGATCTATCCAATGAATGAAGAAAGATCACCGCCACCTCCCGAGATAAAATCTTGCACTACATGTACCGGACTAATGACTATATCAGTTGAAGCACCCGAAAACACGAAATAATCAATCAATCTCTGAAACGTAGTGATCGCAGTTGTCAACCAACGACTTCGATCCCCGCAGGCATCACAAATTCGCCAATGTTAAGCACAATCAGATCTTTGTCTTTGCCTTGCCGCTACCGGCATTGCATTCATTGTTTTTATTTTCTCGCTACCGCTTACGTAGGAGAGAGAAAGTTATGTAACGTTGCGCAAAAAACGGCAAATTTTCGGCAGAAAAACTTTTACTACAGGGTCCGAAAAAGTGGATAAATCCCGTTTCTAAGTTTTGGAAAAAAATCCTCTTAACTTGATATAGCCAGAATCCATGTTCTGTGGGTGCTTGATAACGAACTAGAGGTGCTACAGAATGGCTCAGACTTTCTCGTAGTAAAGTTTTCTAATTTTTTGGGGTGGACTGAATCTACAGTCTTGCCCTTCATTCTTGCCAGCTGGCATGTATCGCCGCCAATACATTTTTTAAAAATTTTCGCAACTTTTCGGTTTCCAAATTATTATTATTATTATTATTATTATTATTATTATTATTATTATTATTATTATTATTATTATTAGCCCATAACATCCCGTAAAGGGCAAAGGCCTCCTGCTTTAGCAGGGTTACAGAAGGTTGATATTCAATTTCACTAAAATTCACTCAATTTCACTAAAATCGGTTAATAGCACTGTGGATTAATGGCACTTCTTTTTGCTGTTCATATCCCAGTTGCCTCCATGTTGTTCGCTCTTGGGCCAGTCTCGTCCAGATGGGACCAGCTGCTTTGCATAGCTCGTCTGTCTATCTTCTCCTCTGTCTCCCTTGGTTTCTCCAGTCATACCGAGGGTCCCAGGTTGTTGTAGTGTATGCCCATCGTTGCTGGTCTTGCCTTATAATATGTCCTCCCCAATGCCATTTGCTTATTTTGGCTTGCCGTACTGCATCTTTAATTTTAGTCTTTTTTCTAATTTCTGTAGATGGTATTTTGTCTAGGAGCGAAATATTTAACATTTTTCGTTCCATTTCCTCTGACATCGTTGTATCCATTTTATTTGTATTGCTGTTAAGGACCATGCTTGTGATCCATAAAGCAATATCGGCAAGATGCACGAGTCCATTACTACCATTTTAATTTGGAGGTTTATCTTCTTATTTAGCAAAATGAAAGAGAGGCTCCAGAATTTTCTCCATGCTAATTTAGTTCTTCTTCTTATTTCCTTATCTCCTCTATTTGTAAATGATATTAGTTGGCCCAGATAAACATATTCTTGCACATATTCTATATTGCTGTCGTTCACCATTATTGATTTGGGTTCACTGTTACTAATTACTTTAGTTTTCGATAAGTTCATTTGTAAACCGACCTCAGTACATTTTGCGTTTACATTGCATAGCATTTCTTTTATAATTTTAGGCGAGGTAGCAAATAGAGCAATGCAATGTCGTCTGCAAAACGGAGGTTTGTCAGCCGCCGTCCGTTGACATTTACACCTGCTTGTTTGGACCAATTTATTTTACGGAAACACATTTCAAGCAAACTATTAAATAATTTAGGAGATATTGGGTCCCCTTGTCTTACTCCTCTCTTAATTGGAAATATTTCTCCTTCTTGATCTGTTCTTACTTGTGCTTGGCCGTGTGCATATAGTTGTTTTAAAATATTAATATATTTGCTGGGGACTTTTTGATTTTTGAGTGCTTGAAGTATAAATGAGTGTTCTACACAGTCAAAGGCCTTCGTAAAATCAACAAATGCTATGTACAATTTTATATTAAATTCTGCTTTTTCGATGATCTGATTGACTGTTTGCAGGTGGTCTGTAGTGCTGAACCCTGTTCGAAAACCTGCTTGTTCCGGTGGTTGCTGTTCGACCAGTATTTTGGTCATTCTTCTAGTCAGGATTTTAGAGAAGAGTTTGTACATGTCGGACATAAGACTAATTGGCCTATAGTTAGTGAGATTGTCTCTGTTACCTTTTTTGTGAATGGTACTTGGTACCTTGTGAATGGTATTATGGTACTTATGTACCATTGTAAGGGGAGTTCTTCCGACTTTAGTATATGGTTGAAAAGTTTGACAATTTCTTTGAGTACTTCATCTGCACCTTCTTTAAGAATTTCGACAAGAATGCCATCTTCTCCCGGCGTTTTTCCAGTTTCATTTCCGAAATTGTCCTACGTACTTCAGATATGATGAATAGTGGTATTTCGGTTTCATCTTTTTTGTTGTCATCATACAGTTTTGTGTGTGTATGATTTGTACTTTCATAGAGGATTCTGTAGTATTGAGTAGCTATTTTATTTATGTTTTTCCTAGAAGATATCTTCTTTCCAAATTGTAGAATCTAAATATTATTTTAAATATATTAAAGAAGACTAAAACCATGTCATAAATAGCAATTTTCATTCAAAAATTTGGACCTGTCTTTAAGAAAACGGCGTTAAGAGTTACTGTAAATGCGAAATTTGAAGCTCTTTTTTCCAGGAATCTATTGAGTTTTCAAAAAGCTTTTCAAAGTAATTTGTATACCTACCACAAAAATTTTAAAAGAGTTTTTCAAAAAAATTTTTGTGTAATTTTTGAAAAAATAAAAAATACAAAAAATTGTCATATTAAATAATGTCATTACCGTTGTAAAAGTTTGAAGAAGGAATTCGAAGCCATTTTCGAGAAAATGGAGTTTGTGCATTTTTAAAAATGCGGAATTTTGAGATACTTTTCACAGATAACTGTCGATTTTTCCAGAAACTTTTTTTGATATTATTTAAAGCACATGTACTGGTAAATACACCAACGTGAAGAAATCGCCTGTGTGTATGAAATGTAAATATTACCGACGTGAGAGGCAAGTCAAGAAGATTACATTCTGCAATATTTTAAATGGATGCATTTTGAAATGGAATTTTTGAAATGAATAGAGCAACATGGCATTTATGTCATATTACACAGTGCATTTAGCACCATCCATTCCAAAACTTTAAAGAAACATTTGGAGCCTTTTTGAGAAAATCGTGTTTTTGTAATTTTTTAAAATTGTAAATATTGCACGCCATATTGCGCAAAAACAAGTAATATTTACAAAAAATCTACATCACCTTATTAAAAGAACTAATTATGAGCAACAAACTTCGTTTAAATAAAAAAAATCTCTATCTTTAATTTTGTAGTTTTGGGAAGACGTCGGAAAAAATTCAAACTTTCGCAATTTTCGAAAATTCAAAGGTAACCGTGGGAATCGGACCTATGCCACCTTTATAAGTGTATTTTAGTCTATTCTTACAACAAATTTAAAGAAAAAATTTGAAGCCGTTTTTGAGAAAAATTTGAAAATGTCCTGCAATTTGGAAAAGATCGTACGGATGGTTTAGGCCCTAGGTCAGTTCACAGACGGACGGGCGGAAGGACAGACAGATAGGCAGACAGGCAGGCGGAGGGACAAAATTTCAAAGCTTCAACTAGAGCCAGATTGGCAGGGGGTTCTTCAGTTTGGAAATTATCGTATGTATTTAGGCGGTAGTAGTGTTGGCAGACGGACGGACGTTTTGAAAAGAAACACTTTTTCGGTATCAGGGGACCCCAAAACGTGCATTTCCGTTGAAATCTCGAAATTGATTTTCCGCAGCATTACATAACTTTCTCTATACTACGTATATTACTCCCGTATATATGTATGTATACGAGAAAGTAAAAATCGAATGTCGGCAAAACGTCTGTCCACCCGCCTATTCGTCCGTCTGTGAACAACAACAATGGCTAAACTTTTCAGTTGATTTTATCTAAAATTAATATTCCCCGACCGATCTGCCTAATGTCGTGGCCCCTTGATTTTGTAACCGATATTTTAATTTTGGGTGTACTTTTCTTGAAGTCTCTTGAACATTTTCAAAATTTTCAAAAAATTGACTCCATCATGTTTGATTAAATTTTGTTTTTGGATAGTGCAACGGACTATATGAAAATGGTGTAAGTGTCATGTTCGTTCAAAACTCTGATTTTTCGAAAATTGCAAGAGTTCAAAAGTTTTTAACATAACAGCATTATTATGTTAGAGAAATTTTTCTTTAATGAAATCTATGCCTTAAAAATTGATTTTAAAACAAGATCCTGTACAATTTTCGAAAATTTGAGTACTTTTCACGTCATTTTGCGTGGAAGTACGTGCTGTTTAGCACCACTAGGTTTGGTGGAAGGATGTGTCAGGACTCATAAATTTTGAAGCTTTGAGTCATTTAGGCCCACTGTGCGCCGCTGCTGCCGCGGAGGAAGGATTGGGAATGAAGCGTCCGCAGCGCCGCGGTAAATATTGGACGGCAGAAGTTGGCATTACGCTGTGCATATGCTCTGAAAAAAACCGGTGAGTAATGCGGGAAGGGAGTGTTTGAAAAATGTGTGGATTTTTCATCCGTGTTTGTCTTTCCGGCCCTAAAATTCACTCTAGCCGTACGATGCTGTGTATTCCTGACAATTGAAGTTGATAGTCTGAACGGCATTAGTCAGCTTGGGTTAGAGGAAGACGAGTGGATTCCCTGAAACACAATGGAAGTTAAGCGGTAGAGAAAAATTTGCTCTCCACGGAATGAAAGAATGAGGTACGTTGAAAGCAGTTGGAATAGAAATTTTTGTGTACTCTTTGAAGCGATTACGATATTTACACTACATTACATTACAACTTCATATTTATTTATTTTTGATCATTATTATTTTGGTGTGTTTTGACATTATGAACCAAAAAGAATATTTCTAACGAGAGGTATTATAAAAAGGTGTAATTTCTTTGCAAACAATGAATAATGTTGAATGCACTTGTATGAAACAAGAAATAGGACAATAAAGTTCTCATAAAAAAAATAAAACTATACTGTAGGTTGAAGTCACCTTAGAAGCGAGACTCAAGAGAGGTATTCATAGAGTGTCAATATTCTTAAACAATCAAATATTTATATATTTCGCTGCTGCTTTCCCAGAAAACATTATTTACAGAATGAGATGTACTTTGCATTAACCGGTTAAAATTCGTTCCGATGAAGAGAAAGAAATTATAACGAAGAAATTATATTCGAGGGGAGGATATTAGCAACACTGCTTTGCACTCTCAGCTGTCAAGGAAACGAAAGGCAATTTTTATCTTTTGGAATGTGCTGAATAGCAACTGCTTTGCGAGGGAGTGGTGAAGAGGAAGGCCGCTTGACATGGTAGGAAATTCTTTTAGTTTCCTCCTTACTTTAAGTGGGATGGGTCTTTGTTTAGTGAAGGACTTTCAAAATTGCGATTGGTAGATAGAACAAAAATGTTAATGTATTTGTCATTTTACGTATTATGCTTCTTAGATATATCAGCTTATATTTAATGTGAATTCTTTTTGTATGGCTTCAACACTTCGTCTGTCAGCATTAAAATAAACTCTACTTGTATGGAAGTTATCTTGAAATAGTTAACAGTATCTGACAATTTGATACAGTTAATAACGTTTAATATAATAACATAATCTTGGTTTAGTTATAAAGATATAATTTAAACACAAGTTCCTGGGACCGTTCAAGCTACACTCACTTATTATAGTTGCGTTTAATGGAGGCCAAGGGTTAATTTGATTCCCTCTGGTGATATAATGCGAATCTAATTATTTTACCAAATTTGTGAAATTCTTTATATTCACAAAATTTATTACTCCATTAATTTTGTTTTAACGGTTCAACCAATTGTTTTAATTTTCAACATTATTACAAGTTAGGTGATTATAGATAGATAGATAGATAGATAGATATATAGATAGATAGATTGATAGATTGATAGACTAGATAGATAGATAGATAGATAGATAAATAGATAGATAGATAGATAGATAGATAGATAGATAGATAGATAGATAGATAGATAGATAGATAGATAGATAGATAGACAGACCCTACCTGATGACATAAACTCCATATTGCTCTATTCTTTTGTTTTTTCAAAAATAACATTTTTTTTACTTTGGTGTCACCCCGGTAATGTTTACATTAAAGGCGATTTCTTCACATTATCAGATTTATGAGTACATGTGCTTTAAATAATTCGCCATTTTCTCAAAAATAGCTCCAAGTTTTTTGTTCATTTTTTTCTTATAGAGACTGCTATGTGCGCTGTTTAATATGACGTAAAATTTATTTTGGTGTATTCATTTGCTTTTTCAAAATTACACAAATGTATTTTTTTAAATACCTCTCAATCCGTTAATATGGACATTTTCATCGATTTGTATTCATTATCAGAATTGTGAGTGAAAGTGTTTCAATTGGTTTCAGATGAACTGTTTCGAAAACTCAATAGATTCGTGTGAAAAAGGGCTTCAAATTTCGCAATTACAGTAATGTGTAATCGCCATTTTCTTAAAAACCGCTTCAAACTTTTCACTAAGAATTGCTATTTATGACGAGTTTTTACTGTTTTTTAATATTATTGAAGTAATATTTCGGTTGTACTACTAAGGAAGCAAAAAGTTGAGCAAATGTCAAAAATGTACTTTGGGCGACGATAGATGGCAGCTGGCCAGAGAATGGAGCAAAACCTTAGACCACACCAAGGAAATTAGAAAACTATACTACGAGAAAGTCTGTGCCATTATGTAGCACCTCTAGTTTTTAATTACAATGATATCTTGTATTACTAAATCTAATTTCCTTTTTAACGTACTATTAATGTTTCCACTTGAATTTCCTTTTTCATCGTTCTTATTTCTTTAATTTCCTACGACATACTTTTCTCTATCGCCATCACAGTTCTCAAACTCATCTCTAGTATTGAACACTCGGGGTTTCTTCTGCAGCTACTAAGTATTTCCTATATTTCCTAGAAAACTTGCCTTCTGTAATTATTTCTTTCTCTTACCGCCCCAGTTCGCATATGCGTTTAATTTCCTCCATTCTCGTAAGCTCTATTTACTTTCACTTACAATCCGCCTGTTAAGGCCGGTCGGCTCCGCACTGTCCACTCAGCTCGCCGCCGCCGCCGCCGGGTCAGCTCCTTGTGTCGTCACATCAACCAACAAAGTCAGCTCCCTCGCGCCGCCCGCTATTTGCGCCTCCGCAATCTGCTGTGTCCAGCACTGCTGCCACGCACTCGTTGTTTCACGCACTCAATACTTAGCATTCGATTGCCAATGTATTGTCCTTTCTCCGATTTTTACAGAACTGGAACACCCTATTTTTTTCACCACTTACTGTCCTCCCATTTCTTTTTCTCAACTATCAGCCACATTTTCATTTTCATAGTCATTTTCATGAGTACGTATACCGAACTTTTCAGTTCTCTTTTACGAAGCGGGCCACTACTACGTCCGCACCGCTGGCCAACACAACTACAACATCGGTATAGGTAGTTAGGTATTTGTAGGTAGTATTATAGGCTTTATAGGGAGTTAGATATTTGTAATTTTACTTCATGCCACGGAAAGAGTTGGGTGTGGCTAATTCTTCGTTTACAAGTTCCAAACGTTACCTTCTTTTCTCATTATCGAGAGATGGGAGGCCATTTGCTATTAATTGTCTTTTCTCTTCCTTGGCCTGAATTTTTAGTTACAATAAAAGTATAATTTGTCCGGAAGTTTAGCAGTTGTAAATAGTGCATCTGAAAAAAATAATAATGAAAAAGCACTGAGGTAGAAACGACTTGTAGACAAGCCGAAATTCCATCATGTATGTACACCTGTAATTTATGAAATTAAAATAATTCAAGGGAACTCCCTAGCAGCAAGGAGCGCGTGGCTAAATGAGTGGGAGCGCCGGCTGTTACTGTACACCGGGACCCCTCATTTGCTCTGGAATTTGCGCAGCAAAGCTGCAAAACGCGCTTGCGGCGCTTCGGAGCGAGCGGTGGGAATCGAAACCCGAGCCCCGGCCGCAGAGGAGCTCGTTCGCCACTCCACACGAGCAGAGCGCTGCCGTGGCCGCAGTGGGGGCGGGGCGACCTGCGCGCGCCCACCGCACGCGGTAGGATGCCCCATCGCTCTTGACGCGTTCCATGCACTGTTCGGACTGTTTCATATCAAAAGAAATGTTACAAGAAAAAACGATGATTCCAGTCAATGTAAATATATTTAAAGCAGACATTTCGGCCTAAATTGTAAGGCCCTCTTCAGTATCTGTAAATTTCGTAGGTTATGTTACACCACAATGTCGAGATATAATATAAAACCAAGCACTTCTAATCTTAAACAATGGTGGTCTAAAGAACCATATTGGAGAGGCATTGAGGAATGCAATTGTTTATCTTGGAAGGTCTTCTTCCAAATGAAATTAATACTTGAAGGTATCGTTGCGTATCGAACATGGTTCAAGGTACATGGAACAACGGTATGGAACAATGACGACCTCTTAGCACGAGGCTACCGCATCCGGTAAAATGTTTCCGTAAATGCATCCCTCTTCCTGCATCGCTCTTCACGTTTTCAAGTACTCTTGTTCGGAGTGTTTGATTAAAATATATCTTCTCTTCACTTTCTTAGCACATCCAGGCGAATTAATCAAACTTGTGGTTGTAAAATACTAACAAGTCATTTCTTTTAGTAAATCATACATAACTTTGTTAAGGGACCACGTAACATTGATTACTTTTAAGTGGATGTATATCATTTTTACTTTCTCGTATACATACGGAGTAATATACATAATATAGATAAAGTTACGTAATGCTGCGAAAAATCGATTTCGAGATTTCAACGGAAATACACGTTTTGGGGTCCCCTGATACCGAAAAAGTGTTGTTTTTTTTTTTTCTTCAAAAGACTGAGATTTTTCAAATGAAAATTGTTGTTCATAAATAGTTCTTTCATAAGGGTCATGTCAATTTCGTTTTAAAAAAATAATATATTTCGTGTAATAATGCGTGCAATATATTCTCTCAAAAACGATTACAAAATTTTTCTTTAACGTTTTGTACGGTTAGTGCCAAACAAACCCTATACGATACTATAAACGCCATATTACTCTATTCTTTTGTTGTTGTTTTTAATTACAAAATGTAATTCATTGATTTGTCTCTCACGTCGGTAATTCTAACTTTAGAGGTGAATTCTTCGTAGAATTATATTTATGAGTACATGTGCTTTAAATAATGTCAGATAAAGTTTCTCAAAAACACAACAGTTTTCTGTAATAATGAACTGAAAATCCCGCATTTTCAGAAACGCCTAAACGCCATTTTCTAAAAAGTGTCACCCAATTTTTTCTTCAAACTTTTGAAAGGGATAGTGATAAAGGCACAGTTTAATATGACGTAAAGTTCATTTTGGTTACCCTTTGGTTTTTTTAGAAATTACACGAACGTATTTTTTTTAATATCTCTCAGGCCGTTAATACACACATTACAATTGATTTGTATACATTATTGCATTTGAGTGGAAGTGCTTCAAATGACTTCAAATGAATTTTTTCGAAAATTCAATAGAATCTTGAGAAAAAGAGCTTCAAATTTACAGTAAGGCTTAACGTCATTTTTTTTAAACAGCCCCAAATTTTTTAATGTAAATTGATATTTAGAATGAGGTTTTAGCATTCTTTAATTTTCTTAAATTGATATTTGGTTTCTGCTACTTGGAAACCGAAAAGTTGAGAAAATTTTTAAAAAGTTGTAATTTGGACAGAGATAGATAGCAGGATCGCGGAGGAAAGCAAGACTGTACATTCTGCCATTCTGTAGCACCAATAGTTACTTTCTCGTGTGAGTATATATATATATATATATATATATATATATATATATATATATATATATATATATATAAACACGCATAATACGGGAGTAATATATGTAGTATAGAGAAAGTTATGTAATGCTGCGGAAAATCGATTTCGAGATTGCAACGAAAATACACGTTATTGGGGCCCCTGATACTGAAAAAGTGTTGTTTTTTGTTAAACGTCCGTACTTCCATCCTTCTGTCAGTCCGTCTGTGAACACTGCTAGCATACGATCATTTCCAAGTTGATGAACCCCCTGCCGATCTGGCCCTAGTTGAAGCTTTGAAATTTTGAAAAGCATTCTTTAACATTTCGGAGTACTTTACAGGAATCCTCCCGGGCATTTTCAAAATCATTTCAACAACGGATCCAATTTTTTCTTTAAATTTCTTGTAAGAATATATTAAAATACGCTTATAAGGGTGGCATCGGTCCGATTTTCACGGTTAACTATGAATTTTCGAAAATCGCAAAACTATGAATTTTATTGGGCTTTTTTCCATAACTAAAAAATTGAATATAGAAATATTTCCTTCAAATGAAATTTCTTTCTCCTTTCCTAGTTCTTTCATTAAGGTCACGTACACTCTTTTGAAAATTTTAGTATTCTTCGTGCAATAGTGCGTGCAGTATTAGCAGTTTTAAAAAATTACGAAAACAAGATTTTCTCAAAAGCAGATCCAAATTTTTTCTCTAAATTTTTGGTAAGTGTTGTGTCAAATGTGTCCCATACGATGACATAAACGCCAATTGCTATATTCTTTTGTTTTTTCAAAACAATACATTTTTTTGCCTTGTCTCTCACGTCGGTTAAAATTTACATTAAAAGTAATTTCTTCACATTAATATATTTATGAGTACATGTGCTTTAAATAATGACAAATAAAGTTTCTCGAAAACAATCGTTTTCTGTACAAATGAGCTCAAAATTCCGCATTGTCAGAAAAGCTCATAGGCCATTTTCTCAAAATGGCCCCAAATTTTTTCAATATATAGTGCTAATTGCACTGTTTAATATGACGTAAAGTTGATTTTGGTGTATTATTATTTTTTTTTTCAAAAATTACACAAATGTAATTAATATGGACATTTACATCTGCTTGTTTGCATTATTACATTTGTGAGTGGATGTAGTTTAAATGATTTCAAATTAGTTTTTTCGAAAACTCAATAGATTCCTATAAAAAAGAACTTAAATTTGGCATTCACAGTAATGCTTAACCGCCGTTTTTACATAAACGACTACGAATTTGTTAATGAAAATATCTATTTAGGACGAGTTTTTACTTTTCTTTAATATTTTTGAAGTAATAATTCGGTTGTACTACTAGGAAATCAAAAAGTTAAAAAAATGTCAGTGAAATGTACTTTGGGCGACGATAGATGATAGCTGGCCAAAGAATGGAGCAAGACCTTAAAGCCACTCCACACCAAGGAAATTAGAAATATTTGCAACGAGAAAGTCTGTACCATTCTGTAGCATCTCTAGTTTTAGTTTAAGATCATTAACGCCTTACAACGATTTCGTATGCCGGTGTAGTGTGTTGATCAATCATTCAAAATCTAAATCGATTTAATGATTGATCAGTTTGTTTTTCGATGCAAAATTGATTTGGTTTGGCCTTTTCTAACAAGGTCACGGAAGAAAGTAGAATGGGTCCCTAAATGCATCCCTCATTGAACACTGCTCTTGCTGTGCTCACTTATTTGGAGTGGTTTTTTTAAAAATATTATTTCATATTTATTCATAAAAATGTTATTCATGAATACTTTATAATAGTCAAATCATTCATTCGTTTCTAAATAAATTACTTTTGACCTAAGTCTGATTGTTCTTAGTTTTTCATTCGATCATTCAACACAATATTAATTTATGGGTACTATAATATTATTATTTCTGTATTGATAATCGTTGAAAAATATTTTTCGAACGTAATATTATGTCCATTAGAAATGATTCAACTCGAAGTATCAGTTTTTTATAGTTTATTCTTGGTGGCTTTTGTTTCTCTTGAATTATCTTACCCTGCCAGTTATTAGTAGGTTATTAAAAAATTGAACAACTTGCTATTAGTCGTCAGGGTAACTTAACTCAAGTAAATTTATGATTACGGAAATAACAATTCTGATAAGTATTTTATAGAAATAAAAATGTGTTTTTGCGTCATTGTTCTGAATTTAGAATCTGTTTCCGAAATAGGTGACAAGTACATACATGAAACATTTTATTTGGTACAAAAAGACACATTGACAAAAATTTATTCCAGATTTACAGCGTGGTAGACTTCGACTCACACACTTCTGGAAAACATATTCGCATATTTACAATGATCCAAATATACGAATGTACGAATGATCCAAATATACGCTTTACTACCAAAAATACGAATATTCTGAAATTCTCAGCTTTAGAAGAAGATTGTGAAAAGGTTAACTTTAACTCCTTTTCAAGGGAACTTTCGTTTACGATTTAGGACGTTCCACATTGGCCAGCATGAGTTGGCCACTACCAACTGGAACCACTACCTTGCTATGGATGGTTGCTTGGGAAGCTGAAAGAGTACATCACAGAGGGAGCTCGGGAGTCCTGAAGCGTGCTCCGGTACTCTGCTCTGCCATCGTCTCGCGGTAAATCGGCTTTCCAAGGAGCCCTCGGCTTCCTTGCGTAAGTCCTCTCTGCCTCCTCCCGCTTCAGAATTTGCTATAAACCATAATGAAGGGATCTTATTGATGAAACTAAGGGAAAGACAATAGACTTTAAGGGTTTGAAGATAAGATCCACTAAAAACTTCGATTCCTAGAGAGCAAACCACTATGAAATTTACTCAATTACCCAACAAAAATTTTCAAGTGACAAGCGTTTCTGATTATAAAATTATAGAAACATTCTGCTTTGGCAAAATTATGCTTTGAAAATTGAGTAAATAATCGCAATACCCTGGAAGTAGTCTTATTACCGGAATGTTCATACAACTGGCAGTGGCGAAATGCCTCTGATCTTTTAAACAAACCAAACTATTCTATCCAAAGTGACTTTGAAAAAGTAGATAATATTATTAATATATAGGTACGCTATTTAATACAACCACACGTTCATCACTTCTCGCTTCCCACCATCCTCGCAAACTTCTTCAACTAAACATCTCGTCCACACTAGCCATTATAGTTCATAATTCAGAGACATCATCAATCCTATGAAACCTTTCTGCCATCCGATGATACTCGAAAATTGCACGTATATGACTAGCTAGGTAGACCATTCTTTCCCTCTGCAGACTCTGTAGATTCCAACTTTAGAAAATCTACTCTTTTCTCGCTGAAAAACAAATTAAGTCTTCAATTCTCACGTCATTTTTTAGTTCCTTAAAACATATTCAAATACACGTGTGAAAAACCTACGAGTCCCATATTTTCAGCGATCGTCAGACGCAATTATGATGAAGAGGCTCACGTAAGAAAATGTAAATGGCGGCGACCGCGGCCGGCAACCTCTCCTCACGGTCGTCGTTAATCTCCCTTAGGAGTTAAAGAGCGCCGGTGTGGGGCTCGCCTCCTTCTTTAAGTGCACGTGAGAGCCTCTTTAAAGTCCTCGCACGCACGCACGCACGCACACGCGGCCGCCGCGGGCTACAGGCGCTGCGAGACGGTTGCGGTCGAATATGGATTCGCAGGAAATGGGTCGGACCGCTACCCCTCTTAGGATGCGGAGCAACCCGAAATGCCACAAGGGCACTGGGATGCTCGGCCGCTACGGAAAGGTGAAGCGGAGTCGGAGTTTAAGTTTTGTTTCGAGCGGGTGGTTTGTGAAATCGAAAAACGCAATATTGTGTTAGCATCCACTAACGTAGTTACATATCTCCCTCACCTCCCTCACATATCTACCTTACACTCGGTTTTCAACAGTTCTTGACGTTAAATAAATGAGAAAAATGTGCGTAAATTGAATTAAAAGTAATCTTAGGTGAACGTATGTAAAAATTCCGTAGTTTTTAAATCACGTTAGTCGTGAAACTTAAAATAGGTGCTCAGTTTGAATTGGTGCTCATTCTTGAATCGTGCTTCGAAATGTGGGAGGGGGGGATCGAACAGAATTACTTTCCAAAACGTAACAGAACGTCCAAAAACGACTCACTACGTGCATTGTGAAGTAAGAAACATAACTCATGCATCGTTTCAGAGTTATGCACGTGAGTTGTGGGTTTCATGTGCGTCTTCCCTGTCATTTTCTCCCCTAATTCCAAACCAAACTTTTTTTTTGTTGTAAAAAAATTCAAACTGTTGCAATTTTCTAAAATTCACAGTTCACCGGGAAAATTGGACCAAGTGTTCCTTTACTCTATTCTTAAAAGAAATTTAAAGAAAAAATGTTGAGCCGTTTTTGAGCAAATTTTGAAAATGTCTGGGGGTGTCACGTAAAGTAAATTTTAAATAATGTTTTTTAAACTTTCAAAGCTTGAACTAGAGCCAGTTGGACACGGGTTTCTTCAACTTTAAAAAAAATTCTACGCGTGTTAGGGGCCGTTCATAAATTACGTGAGGCGATTTTGGCGATTTTTCGAATCCCTTGGTGAAATGTGAGATTTGGTTGGACCCTACCCCTCCTAATTTAACGTGAGATTTTTTGAAATGCGTATTCTTAATGTAAATACGTTAATTTGTGATTGATTGCATTGGGATTTATTTAAAAAACATAATTTACCTAATTACATTTAAGACTAGATATGACTAGTATTTAGAACAAAGAGTGATTTTCTTCTCTAGCATATAATCGATTTTTAATTGTTTCGAGTTTTTAATTTCACGCTAATTTATTCTCGTGTAAATTTCAAACCACCATTTAATTTATGTTTAATCCGCACAACGACTTTCTATTTAAATTTAGATTTCAATTCAGCTGCAATTGTCAATTTGTAAATATTATTTTTCGCACCAAATATTATCTCAACGATGATAAGAAAAAGTGTTTGCCCTGGTGGGACATATGTAAGACATGCATCCAAATGAAAACAACTCCGAACATAATGAGACGATTTGTATGTCATTATAGAAATGTAGGCAAATTTGTATTTGTAGCTAATACCATACAGAGCTGGTGGTGCTAAAACAGCACGTACTTTGTCGCCGTTATTTTTACGCAAAATTACGTGAAAAATACTCAAATTTTCGAAAAGTTGTACGTGATCGTATTTAAAAATTTATCTTTAAGGAACAAATTCATCAAGAGAAAAATTTCTATGTTCGTAATTATAGTTGTAGGAAGACGTCGAAAAATTGCCAGGGCGCTTGATGTAAAGCACTCCCCAAAATTAAAATATCAGTTTCAAATTGAAGGGTCGCGATACCAGCCACATTTATTGGGAAATGTGGAATTTGGAGAAAATTGGCTGAACGGTTCAGACAGACGGACAGACACACGGACAGACAGACGGACGGATAGACGGACGCACGGACGCACAGACAGACGGACGCACGGACAGACGGACAGACAGATGTTTTGCCGTCATTCGATTTTTCGGTGTCAAGAACATACAAAATATGTATTCTGGCTACACCACGTGTTAGAGGACTTTTTCCCTAAATTAAGCAACTGGATTTATTCAATTTTTCGTTATCAGGGCCCCTGTAAAAAAAATGTCTGCCAACAATTTTCCGTTTTTTTTAGCACTGCATTACATACCTTTCTCACTACTGCATAAACGGTTGCGAGCAAGTAAGAATCTACGAGTCCTGAGGTTGGTAAGCATCCTGTTGGCATCCGACTTCGTTCGGAGGGAGCAGAATCGCGCCTCTCGTGGTGTAGTCAAAGAACATTGACAGATATACTAGTAACAACTGGCAGACCAGAATGCGCTAACACAGCAACATTTGTGGATATTAAAAAGCGCGTTGAATTGTAACAGCAAGTTGACATTTAGATGGCATAGTTGCTATGATGAATACTATAAAAGGACCATGACGCTCATAAGTTAAATACAATATGTAAGTTCCCAATAGCAAATGTTTCAATAAATTTCAATAGTAATAGTTACAGAATTAGGAACGGACATTTCTATAATAACATCGTGAATATGACCAGTTGGCATGAGTCCGAAATTCATCTGGAGAAAAAAGCGTTTCAAAGTTTTATAGGACAAATCCAATCTTATCAATTTTCAATGCAAGGAGTTGAAGAATTCTTTATTCTAATTTGTACTAAAAAAATCACTAGAGTGCAATTAGGTAGTCTTAACAAGAAAATCGATATTTTGGAGTTCTCCATAAAAGATGAATATGCAGTAATAACCTTCAAATTTAATCATCTTGATTTATTCCACTAAAGGATGCAATAATGACCAATCTAAGATTGCATTATGTCAACTAGCTTTTCTAAAACTTTCAATGGTATTCTGACTTCCACGACTTCTTCAAAGCTCAATCACAGAGACATTAGCACCGTCCACAGCCAAAGTTAAAAACATTCGAATGAAACGAGCAGAGAGCTTTGCTGCTACATCTATTACGATGGAGACAAATACCAGGAGGAAAACGAGGAAATTTCGTCAGTTCCCTCTATCAACATTCGGCAAATTTTCCCCTGAGACTAATTCCCCTCCAGCGGCGGAGTTCCCCGCGCGGAACCGAGATAAATCGCAGTTTTACGCGGAGCAGAAGGAGTGGGCGGGCGGACGGGCGGGCGTTGCGGGGAGGGCTGACAAGTGCCGCGCAATTTCCAGGAATTTCGGCGCGCGCTCGTGTTTGTCATCGCAATAATCCCGCGCCCTCCAAGACGCTCCTCGCCCCCTCCCCCTCCCCCGCTCCGCGCCCCGCCCGCGCCCCGCGCCGCGCCGGTCGTTAGTATTCACTGCATGAGTTCGTTTCCAAACGGAGCCCTTTCCCTGTAGGATTTCCAGCAGTAAAACTTGTTTCGGCGACAAATTTCCAAGCCAGCGGGCGCCATCGCCCGTGGTGACAAGGGGTGCAGTGGGGAGGGGGGAAAGAATGAAGGGATGGGAGGAGCGCGAAACGGAGTTATACGTGTCGAGAATCGCGGGATAAATTAATTTGTTACGTATTCGCAAAACTTGCGCTCCTTTCCACGCGATCCTATGCATTGTTTGCAAGCGAGCGGCGGCGTGTGCGGGGCGGCGAGTCGGCAGGAACAGTACAGTGGGTCGAAAATGTCATATTAAAAGCTCATATACTCATAGAATATTCCTAAGGTGAGTTATGGAATGCTTGTAAAAAGAAGAAGAAAATGGCGGACAAAGTTAAAATAAAAGAATATTATTTTTCAACATTTTTATATTCATTTAATTCCAATGTTCACTTAAGCTCAACTTCTTTTGATTATGAGATCGGTATTGGATTGTCATTTGTAGAAATATTTACCTTTTAAAAATAAATATAAAATAAAAAAATGCCACCAATTTTTATCCCTAAAGGCAACGTTCTCTTTTCCGAGGTTTAAAAATTTCATTATCTAAAGAATATACAGCAGCTTTTTAAATCTACATTTCACGAAAAGCAGGAAACGTAGGTGAACTATAATATTTCAATACATCACTATAACATAGCCTTGTAGTGAACATTGTCATTATTTCTTTGGTAAATGATACTTCGCCGTCAAGGAAACTAAAGTATAAATTCGTTATGGACTGAATAATTTAAAATTATATATGTATTATTGTTATTAATTGGCGAAGTAATGAAACGTAACTTTACTCTAATTTTATTTTTGTACTTATTTGTTTTGCCCCAGTGCGCAGCGTGCTCGCGGGCGGCGAAATAAAGAATTGAGTTAGCCCACGGGAGCGGGGAAAGGGCGGCGCGCGCCCAAGCTAACTTGTGCCGACGGGCACGACGTGTCGGCGCGCCCCGCCCCGCCGTGCTCCTCTCTTGGCGGCTCCGGGGAGCGCGCGTATCTCTCGCTGTCGCCCCCCCCCCGCCCCCCCTCTTAGGCTTCAGCGCCTCCTGCGAAACGAGCCTGCTTCGCTCCCAGGTCGCGAGGAGTGCTGCGTTCGAGCACGACGCTCCACGAAATCCCGGAACGAAGCAGCCAAGTTATTTGATGTCATCTTTTGTTGGGAACAAGCTCTTGCAAGGGTGTCGGAGTGAAGGTGCCCCAGCCACAGCGCGAATTCTCTATGCGACAGTTCTATGATATTTGGCTACCTCTTACAACAAGCTTTTCTAGTTAAATTATTTTAATTAACCGACAGGAAAAATAGTACATGATATTTATCTTTTTAAAAATGTGATTAATTCACTGTATTCTTCCATTCAGTTTTAATTTGCAGACAAACGGTATAATGAGATAAAAAGTAATTGTGTTTACAATTTATGTACGTACTTCTGTAGTGCTCATTTCCTTTTTTTCTTTTTTTGCAGGTAAGCTGAAATTTTCTGTATTTCTATCCTTACATACAAAAGTGGTAAGTTAAAAAGCTTGGCTGTTGAATATATTTAAAACACAACGAGATTTTATTTATCTGTTTTTCTCTGCCTTAATACAGTCTAATATTGAACAATGTGGTAATTTCAACCAGTTTACTTCACTTACTCACATTTTTGTCAAATGACAAACACTTGTCAAACCATCCCTCCCATTTCTAGTTGCTCCAGTTGGATTTCTTCGAACACGGTTGCATCACATACGTAGAACTGCATCAGCTAACCGTTGAATATCCCTAATATGCCTCAACCACATAATTCCCATGTGCAAATCCCAGGAAGATGAATTGTTATCGCACCCGTCATCAATTAAGCTCCTCCTCGTACAGTATCGTTTTCTACGCGAAACATCTGTAAAATTAAACTTAAAACACTTTCTAGTGATTACATATATCGTGTGTAGTACTACATAGTCGTCGATAGAGTACAAATTTTAAAGGAAATAGAAGTGTTCAACTAAAATAGTTTATAGATAAAATATTGTGAAGTTTCTGTGCACATTAGTCAACAAATTAATACATAAAAAGCTTCTATATTCTCTGCATTTTCCAAGTCAAACACTTTTCAAATTGACTCCAAGTTTCAGTAAGAGGATGAACGGGCACTACTTTCTGCTCCTTTCTTAAACACACAACACGTGATGCAGGATGTGGCATAGAACTGAACACTGGAAGGACAGGATATGCTATATTTCTCTTTCGTAGTACACTTTAGTTCCACAACTCCCGAATTCTCATGTTTTTAAGTTCTGATAGCCTCCTTCAGACAATTCACGACCCTCTATGCCTTGACTACCGCAGAGCGCTAAGAGAAACATGCCATTCTACTTAGAGTTCCACCCTCAATTAGGTTCGTTCCCTTCTTCCATACAGTGCCGTATCGAGGACGCCCATAGGCCCATCGCATCGAGGTAGCTAGTAAGAGCAATAGAGCTCTTATTCGTATTTTAACGAGTAGAAAATCCTGAATGATTTTGGCAGTTCGGGATGCGACACATAGTAAATGTTTACAAACACCTGATGAAAGTACGCACGTCTTTTGAGGGATTCATGGCATTGGAACTAGCATCCTTGCGTAAATGATCAGTGCTTTTACTGAGTACATTGCTGATAGCGGCCGGGATGCACAAAGTAACCAAGGATCCGAATCAATTTCTCGTCGATAGTTCCTCCCTTTATATTGATTGATTTATAATGTAATATTTTCGGTCGCTTCCACCGCTGTGGTTATTAGTACCCATGAGACAACGCTAGAGGAGGCAATGTTCCTGCTCCGCTAGAACGTGCGATCCGGCTCCGACCTCTGTGCCTTTTTTTCTGGGGATTAATCCTTCACGCATCTTCCCAACGGGCAACTGCCCCAGACAGGGCAAGCTGCAAGTTCCCGACATGTGTGGTCAAGTAGTGAACGTGTGTGAAAGTATGCATGTGCACGGAGAGAGGATAGGACGAGAAAGAGAAAGGAAAGAGCGGGCGATCCTTGGGGCCTTTGTTGCAGTACTGCTCCGGCATTCGCCTAGTACTGACACGAGAAAACACGGGAAACAGCCGTTCAGAGCAACTACAATTCTTATCCAGACAGCTCACTGAACTGGCTCAGCTTCCTAGGTAGTGTCCAAAATTTCCTCACGGTCGGGGATCGAATTTTAGAATCTCCCGGTCTGAGTTGCAGCGGTGGCAACATTTATTGCCCTGAGCCAACTCAGGCGGTGTTTTAGGCACAGTTCGCGGGATTTCAACCAACGCCCTTCCCCAGACGGTCACTACTTCCGACTACACTTCTGAGGGTGGCCAGGAAGGCTAGAACCAGCTCCAGACCGCGCTTCAATTTCAGTCCCTGTTCCTCCTGTGTGCGCCTCCCCTTCGCGGTGTCTTCGTCTTACATCCTCACTTGAGCCGTTCGCTCTCGCCTGGACTTCGCTCTCGGCGCGCCGATTGCGCTCTGCACCGCCACGCCACGCCACGCCACGCCACGCCACGCCACGCCACGCCACGCCACGCCACGCCACGCCACGCCACGCCACGCCACGCCACGCCACGCCACGCCACGCCGCAACGCCACGCCACGCCACGCCACGCCACGCCACGCCACGCCACGCCACGCCACGCCACGCCACGCCACGCCACGCCACGCCACGCCACGCCACGCCACGCCACGCCACGCCACGCCACGCCACGCCACGCCGCACGCCACGCCACGCCACGCCACGCCACGCCGCCACGCCACGCCACGCCACGCCACGCCACGCCACGCCACGCCACGCCACGCCACGCCACGCCACGCCACGCCACGCCACGCCACGCCACGCCACGCCACGCCACGCCACGCCACGCCACGCCACGCCACGCCACGCCACGCCACGCCACGCCACGCCACGCCACGCCACGCCACGCACGCCACGCCACGCCGCACGCCACGCCACGCCCACGCCACGCCACGCCACGCCACGCCACGCCACGCCACGCCACGCCACGCCACGCCACGCCACGCCACGCCACGCCACGCCACGCCACGCCACGCCACGCAACGCCACGCCACGCCACGCCACGCCACGCCACGCCACGCCACGCCACGCCGCCACGCCACGCCACGCCACGCCACGCCACGCCACGCCACCGCCACGCCACGCCACGCCACGCCACGCCACGCCACCGCCACGCCACGCCACGCCGCACGCCACGCCACGCCACGCCACGCCACGCACGCCACGCCACGCCACGCCACGCCGCACGCCACGCCACGCCACGCCACGCCACGCCACGCCACGCCACGCCACGCCACGCCACGCCACGCCACGCCACGCCACGCCACGCCACGCCACGCCACGCCACGCCACGCCACGCCACGCCACGCCACGCCACGCCACGCCACGCCACGCCACGCCACGCCACGCCACGCACGCCACGCCACACCACGCCACGCCACGCCACGCCACGCCACGCCACGCCACCCCACGCCACGCCACGCCACGCCACGCCACGCCACGCCACGCCACGCCACGCCACGCCACGCCACGCCACGCCACGCCACGCCACGCCACGACGCCGCCACGCCACGCCACGCCCAGCCACGCCAGACGCACGCCAGCGCCACGCCACGCGCACGCCCCCGCCACGCCACGCCACGCCCGCCACGCCACGCGCTGACGAGCCACGAGGAGCGCGCTGAGCGCATGCACAAGGGAGGTGCGAAAGACAGAACAGCGAGGAGTAGATAGGTTTGGGGCAGGAAAATGTGATCTTTACTTCTTAATTTTTTTCTCTTCTTTCATTTATTACATTTTCGGCAACCCTTACATAAAGGAAAATGTGAAGGATGCCCAGTCAACTACTTGGTACTTTGGCGATACATCTAGAACGGTAGAAAATGAGTTCAGTGAGTTCTTTTTAATTATTTCTCTTTTTACACGTTCACATTTACACATATTTCTTTACGTTCTTAATTTTTTTCTCTTCTTTCATTTATTACATTTTCGGCAACCCTTACATAAACTACCACATAACGTTCACCTTTGTTTTAATGTTTCTATTAAATATTGCAACGAACTACAAAGAATACAAATAAGGGCCAACCGAAAACAGGAGCAAAGAAGGAAGAAGGAAGCAAAACTGCAGCACACGGTAGCACACGGTTTAGCAGCGAAATGGCCTATAATCTGAATTTCTGTCAACTTGACAGCTAGGATGGAAGTAGAGCGATGTTGCCTTATAGTCGTGCGGCTGGCACGTCGTCGTGTGGACTTTCTTGCTTCGGATCGCAACAGTAGCAAGAAACAAATCGCAATAAGAGCACACAACATTAGATGGAACAGAACTGCACATACGATGCATATATAAAGAAGTAATGACTCTCTTCAATTTTCGGTTACTCCACACTGTAAGATGTATTTTTTTCTGAATAAGCATCGGCAACTCTGCAGTGACGTCAGCAGAATTTGACGCCTCTGATTGGAAACTCCCCAATCACCAGTCAGCCGCTAGCTTTTAAACAGAAATACTATTCGAACAATACAGTAGTTCTCTTGTATTATGATTACATGCAAATGTACTATTGTTACGATCTGCGCTGAAGGACCGTGGAAAGAAAGCGAAGAGAGGTGTGAGCAAAATATTGACTCAAACACTCGTGTAGATATCGAGTGATGGTGATAGCGGGCTAACGTAGTCCATCTTCCTAAAAAGATATTTACTGCGTTAGTAAAGAAAAGAAGGAGATTATTACCATGCACAGAAATCTAAAATAAATTAAATAAAATGCAATGAGGCCATTGCTTGTCGCCGGACCCAAACTTCCCCCTCTGTCACGCCAATTAGGACAGCCCCTGATTCGACACGGCTCAGCGCAAGACGCGCGAACACGCGCCTATCGTCCTATTCTCAGATTTACGACTAGGTGGGATTGTCTCCGGGACAGCCCTCAGGCAAAGAGAGGGCGGCTGCCCGCCAATGTTCACACTAGGCACCGGAACAAGTGAATTATAGAGATCCCGGCTACTGTTTACGTAATCCCATAGGACTCATACAATCATCACGGAGACAGCAGAAAGGACTGCTTTGTTCATCTCTGGTGTATTGGCCAAAACACACGCACAACAAAGACCACCAATCAGGCGCCTAGAAACTGACGTTAGTTAGAAAATGCCCTATCGGCTTCCGACTCACGTCGAATATTCTAGAAATTGAGATTTTGACCAATAGCATTTGAAATTCTGATCACGTGAAGGAGCGATGTGCGAAGTTAGAAAAGATAGTGGGGATGCGAAGCAGGAAGCTCGAGAGGGGAGGATTTTTTTCAGAAGACAGATAGAAGGCGAGAGAACGGCATAGAAAACAGACTGATGTGTTGAGGAGATGTAGTTGGAGCCAGCGATTACTGTTGGCCGACCAACGGAGTGCAGGCCGCCCCATTTGAAATCACAAACTGGAATTTATTCCGTTTCAACGGGCCGGCGCTATCCACCGATTGCGGCTCATTTCAACCATTTCCTGACTACGAGCGTCGGATCTGCGAAGTACGGGAACGGGAAGGAACGCTGGCGCCGAATGAACTGCTGCTTCCGGCTGGCTGCGCCTTGCTGCAACGCGGTTCGCGACAGCGTTTGATTTGAGGGCGACCACAGGTGTGCAATCATCGAAAGAGGTAGAATCAACGACTATTATTTTGAATTCATCCTAAAGACATTCAAAAAAAATCATCTATTGTAAAAGTAATATTAGAATTTAATTTAAGAAACCTTCAGACCAAAATGTATTTTAACAAGCAATAAACGTGTTCTCGCCATTCAGGCGACTAACACTAAAAAAAAAGAACATGACTTTGTAGTTATTATAACTTAGTAGTAGTAGTGGATCCAGTGCACGCCCTCATTCACAGAGTGCTCACCTCTGAGGTGCTCATATGCCGGTGCCAGGTACCATGTAAGTGCCCGTTTGGCGCCCTTTATAAATTTAACGCGCACACCTGTCATCTGATTACCGACACACTTCGGTGTGACGGTGTTTTTCCCCCCGTGTGCTACGCTCATTGCTTACATGCGTGGGTTGCCGTATGCGGCAGGTCGGGTTCATCACAATAAAAAAACGAGATTTCCGGAAATATAAAAGTTTGGACATCAATATGGTTGATGTTCATGTTAAAATAAGCGAAACGAGGCGAAACAAGAAACAAAATTATACAATCGATCAGCGGAAATAGGAAAGGGAAGATTAGTGTAACGAATTGCCCTAGGACCTCGTTGGAAGGAAGGCCGGCGCCAAACAGGCGCCGCGTAGTAGGATTAGTGCAGGCAGGGATGCCGGTAGGGGCGAGTAAGAGAGTTTGAATAGCTAGGGGTGGAGGCGCCCCGAGGTATTTTGGGAACCAGGAATCCATGGCAAGGGATGCCCAAACTGCGTGGCGGCGCGGCAATCACGTCTTGTGAGTCGTCGCGCGAACGCAAGATGACGTCGCATGTGAGGGTGCAAAGTATGCGGGTGTGTTTTGAGCTGGGTAAAAACTTCGTGCGAATGCCGAAAAGTTGCGCCTAGCGCTGTGCACAGAGGAGCAACACATGTGTTGGAACGCCGCGGTGAAACATGGTTTCCACGTGTGACCGCGGTCACAGAGCACTGTGCTGTGTGCGTAAGCTCGCCGAGGAGTGGCGAGGGTCGCGAGTCAGGCACATCATGAATTATTTAAGGATCGTTCCTGCGATCAGGGGACAGGGTCTATCAGAGCTGTAAATAACTTTTTAAACTACTTATTTGTAAATACTTAATTTCTAATAAACCTGTAAAAATCTGAGCGCGTGTCTGTAATTATTGTTTTGTTCCCAAGACGTCACATTAGCTTGTGAGGAGCGATGTCCTCTTAAAAGGAATTTATGTGCAAAATGCACTTCTGGTGGGGGAAGGGTAAGAAAGAGGCAGAAAACACGCAAAAGGAGTGAACGCAACCTTCAGGAGGAGAGCGCTCATCGAGGCACCGCCTGCGCGCAGCGGTGACAGCTGTCTTGGAGGGCGTCCCCTAGGCGCTTTGCCCGACAACTCTGCGCCTTGCACTCCACTCCCCTTCCCAGCCCTTCGGCCCCTCCCACCCTTCCCGCCCCCTCCACCCTCGTCCCTCGGCAACCTCGCAACTGGCCATCAGCCCGTCTCCGCAACCCGTCCCGCAACCCGCCCCACCCCTGCGCCCCGGCGGATTGCCGACGAGAGGCTCAAGACACTCGCGCCGCACCGCGCCGCGTTTGCTCAACCCGCCGAGATTGCGAGGGGGCGCCACTTAGTCGCCAAGGGCCACCCCTCCCTTAGTCCTCGGCTGCGCGGAAGCGAGACCCTCCGTTTCGCCAACGCGGAGGGCGGCCATTAATAATGCACAGGTATCTTAGCCTGAGAAAAATGTTTTGTTTCAAGAATTGCACTGTGCCTTACCTAAATAAAAAGCAATATTTGGTAGGCACACAAGAATCCTCTTATTCTCTTCAATTTTTCAGTCCTCTTAATCTTAAAAATTTTATGCGTTTACAAAAGTCGCCAAGATATTTTTTTCAACAAATGCGTAACACAAGATTTTCACTGAGGCATGTTTAAAATGCCAATTTTAACATGCAATCCTTTTTTGTTGAAACGAAGAACAAAAAACTATAAAAATTCCAAATTGTACTTTAGTCATATTGTAGGTTTTGATTTGTTGATAAACTTAAATACTTTTAAATAGCTACAATATGGGAAATTTGCTCTTACTACATTTTAGGTAAATTTTAGTTATAAATTTTGAAATGAAAAAATAAAGAGTTTTTGAATCCTATAATTAAAGATCTAAAAACATTTTGTTTTATCATGATTTCTTACTCATTTATTGATCCATCAGGTTGATTCTTCCTCCTTCTCTAGTATCCTGCTACAATTTGACATTTTTATAGCATCTGCTATCGGCTACATTTTGTTTTCATTCTCCGCCCCTTCCAATAAACAAGGATTTCGTTCTTGTACTGTTCAAGATAACAAGAAAACATGAACGTATATCGTATTGTCAATTACAATATGACAATTTATAAAAAAATCTATAAGAAGAAATTAAAATTACATTTTAAATTTAATTAAAATTAATTCATTAAAATTAAGTTTTTATAACAAAATTTAACATTTAGCGACTACTGGAAGAAATACCCAATTTACAGTACACGTCAATACATTTATAAAGGCATAAGATTAAATCAAAGAATATAGTATTTCAAATAGGAAAATCACGAAGAAATGAGTGTACATAGATGAAGTAAAGAACCACCATATTAAATGTAGTCAAGTATCTGCGCACAATCTGCGTTTTTATGACTCCTTCATTCCTAGTTCTTCTACTTTACAACATGCAAATGATTAAATGAGAGCAACGAGTATTGTTAGCATTGTTAATTAATAATATATGTTCGCTCTGGTGTAATAGAACCTTGTTGCTGCGGCCAACGCGATTTTTCTAATTGGATTGTTCTGCCGTCGAAAAAAAAATTTCTCGTTCCTCTCGCAAGGTAGCAAAATGAGAGCTCTAGGAAACGTACGCAAATAGTTGTCGGGTGTTCCACAAGGACACCTGCGCGGGTAACTTCAACGCGCGCGTCCTTCCGCGCGGAAACGCTCGCGCTGAGCTGCCGTTCCTCTTGCCCGCGGGTGCGGTCGGGTTTAATTAGCTCAATGAGCGACGAGGAACAGGATGTGTGCAGATCGAAGAAGCGGAACGGCGTGAGCTGATGTATGATATGTAGAAGGGTGGTCTGAAGATCATCGTTTACCACCCGACTCCATCAATCGTATCCTCCGAACCGCATTGTAATCACGTGATTGCAAAGACGACAGATATCAGTTATATTTGAATTATATTGCGATTTTACAAAGCGCCTCCTAGTCCGAAATAAAAGGCGTTTCACGTCACAAATAAGCATTAAGAACTGTAAATAAAGTCAGTTATAAACCTAAAATAATTGCATATTTAAAATAGAAATAATGACGCAGTAACAGATTTGTGATGTGTTGTTTAAATAATACACATTTTGCACTCCATAATCAGGTAAAAAGCATTTTCCATGTAACAGTGTACTTACTATGATCATAAGCTCAGTCAACATTCGTGTGCGAGATAGCTTTGGGAAGTAAACTTGAGAGCCTGGAGAGCGGATGGAAGGTCGCCCACGAGGCGTCCGCAGCTTCGTCAACTCAGCATTTAATTAAATGCTCGTGTGTGGTTTCGCTCCCGCTCCAGATTCTGCCTCCCCCTCGCCCGCGCCCCCCTCCGATTCAGCCTTAAGGTACACACACGTGGAAGGATGCTTTCATGTCTACACCGATCAGCGCTTGCAGTAGGGCTGGCATGCCGAGGCGAACCCGAAGGAAACTCATGTGAGATGGAGTTGCTTTTCACCGATAAAATTCGAAAAACACAATCCTTTGAAAATAAGTGGTGTAACGTAGAATGTCACATGAGTATAGAAACAAAAGAATAAGTGTTTTCCTTGCTAATAAAGCAAAAGATCTTTAAATTGATCTGTTTGATACACATGAAAAACAAGGTGCGAGTAACCAAGAGGGAACCAAAGAAACTATTTAAACGTTTAGATAGCGAATACACAAAGAGTAAGTCAGGCATAGCATTTTAACTGTCTCGTATTTTTATCACATGTCTAATGTCTTAGATTCTGGTTAGCAGATGCGTCTTTTGAACTTCGACCGGCAAACAATATCCTACAGATTGCACTCTCCTTTGAAAAAACAACCTGACAATCATTAGCTATAGGTTTAATAGGATTTCGCCAATAGTAATGTCTTAGTTTTCTGGATAGAAAATGGTTTGCCATGTCTTAATCTATGCAGGGCGTGTTTGCAGACGACCATATTTCTGAATCCTTTGATGTGCAATATGTGTTAAGTTCATAATACATTGTTCAGTGTGCAACTTCTACAATTTGTATACATATTATTTCTTTCAAATGTTACTTTTTTACTTCACTTTTAAAAATGTGAAACATTTTTAAAAAATATGATTCAATTTTCTTCGACTTTATTGCAAGTTACAGGCAAAATAAGAATGTGATCATTTCGATGATGTTGAACATCATTGACAGACATTTTCTACAAGGTTCTGCCAAGACTTTTCTGCACTTTATGAAAACACTTTCATTCTATCATTGGCGTTGTTCCTGTAGTATAGATTATGTTCCACAACCCCATGAATTACATTATTGTGATGATACTTTGTAGAGATTTGGAGCAAACTAACGTTTAGTGGAATTTTTATTCAATAATAGTTCTTGACGTTGACATGACGTTTCGGGTGTTCTGCGCCACCCCATTTCAAAAAATAATGCTCTAAAACACACACTATCCGTAATACACGAGTAATAACACCATTACTTAAAAAAGCATTGAAATCTTCACATGTGTGTTTTTAATATGTTTTAGGTCCAAATTTTAGGATGTCTTAACTAATTTGTAATTGATTCTTTGCAATAATTGGTTTAATAGCTCAATTATTATTCCCATAACGACTGGAACGTTGTCTACAAGTTTAGAGTTTCTGGAATGTCCGCACTGATCGCGTGGGCCCGCGCCAGGGGACGCCCAGTCCCGCTAACGACGCGCCGTTACTCATTTCGGCGAAATTCCGGCGCGGGGCTATCGGCGGGCCGCCATCTCGGCCACGCTGTATCAGGGGCCATTAGCGCCTGCCGGGGCGCGGGGACGGAGGACGGCGCGGGCCAGGGCGGCGGCGGTGGCGGCGTCTGGCTAATGAATACAAAAAGGGCGGTGGCCACCGGTGCGGGGGCGGCATTGTTCGCCCCGGGCGACGGCGCGGGCGGTGGCATTAGCCCGGGGGCTAACGAGCGCCCGTCCACCGCCGTCCCCGCCCCGCCCCCTGCCATTGGGCCGGTCGCCGCCGCCGCCGCGCAATTAGGGTGCTGAAGGTGCGCGAACGACCGAATGCACCCTCTGGCGCTGGCTGCCCGCCCATCGCTGCGGCCCTGTCACCGCCCCGGAAGTGGAGCGCCGCTGTGACCCTAGGAGGTCACGACCTGAACGGAAGGGAATGGACTTCAAGTTGCAGCACTCCGTTAGAGATTAAGGATACACGTGTAAAAAAGAAAGCCGTTCTTTACGGTTTAAATGTGTAGATTGATTGATTTGTTTCCGAGCTTGTCAACTGCTATGAACATTAGTCCCGTAAGTGTAGTGTATGCTTTTATCAGGGGCGGTAGCGATGTTGATATGCGATCTACATTCTGGTATCGTATGGTGAGTTAACGGTGATCATAAGAAGACATTGTTCAAATGATATTGAAGTAATACTGGAGTTATTCAAGAAAAAAGGTGAATGCTAATTTACGGCAATACGTGTGTAGGTTTGAGTAAAAATTTCACTGTTCGTTGACATAAAATGATCCTCACACAATAATTCATGGATCAATAATCGGGCCAGAAGATTATTTGGAACAAAATGCTTAAGAACACAATTAAGGGTAAGTATTCATAGTCGTCATTATAGCTTAAGGAATTCCTTAAGTATTTTCTTATTATAAAGAGTCACTTTTGATAGGGAAATGCTTATGCACATTTGGTATTCACAGACAATACTTAACATAAGAACGATTAATCATACGCAGTTTTTAACTGTTTTTTGACGTAAAATAAATAAATATAAATAAATTCTAGCAGCGTTTCGTGTGGCAACAGCGTACTGGCTGTTTCACAGCCACTTGAATCCTACTTGTAGCGTTCATTCAGACTGGCCGTGAACGAGTAGTATGTTTGCGTCCGTGAGCATCCGTAGGGTAACCTGAGCTACACATAGTCGTTGTGACCCATCCTCTCTGGTCGTTGTGCGTCCGTTTAGGCGATTAGTTTGCACGTGTTCTATTTGTGTTCAGAATAGTAACAACTATGCCAAAGGGAAATCTGTTTTCTGACGCAGAAAAAAATCTTCCCAGAGATTTAGTTCTATAGAACAAACACATCGTTGGAAACAAAACTTCGAAAAATAATATTTCAAGTAAAGAGAAAGTGGATGTATGTGGGAAAATTGCAGAGGATTTTAACGCTGTATCCGAGAAGTATAATCCGTAAGTATAATTTCAGAATATTTTACATTATCTTGATTTTGTCGTTAATGCTTTAATGATTAATAATTTTTCTAACACTAATCCTTCATTCAATGGGACAACATTAAATATAAAAGGAAAGCATTGTATGCTGCTGAAAAGAGTAATTCCATGGAAACTGGAGGAGGTCCACCAACCCAGATGATAGTAGAATGTGATCCCGAATTGTGTGAATCCACGACGCCTGTGGCATAAATATAGAGTTAGGGAACACCATTGACTCCAATGCGCCACAGTTAGCAGAAATTTCGAATGCCCATTTGGAAGTTGCAACGGGGTCCTATTCTTTAGTGGACAGTATTCTTGTGCCCCAAACTGATAGTGACGATATGTTGTGGAGCAGTATGCCTTCGAAAGAAAATTTAGAAAATAAGTTCGAGAAGAGGAAGAAAATAGGAAAAAGTCATGCTTTTATGGTAGAGGATTGCGAAGGCCAAAAATGCTCTAGAACTAGAAACAGAACTGGGTGAGATGAAGAAAGAGGAGCAGAAATTAAAAATTGAGCTCTTCAAAGAGCAAATAGAGTCAGAAAGATTGCTTAAGGAAATCCGGTTGGCGCAGTTAAATAAACTGAAGAAATGATAGTGTGTTAATTATTTTGAAATTTATTTTTGTACATATAAAAAAAATATTTTATTTTGTACAAACCTTATTCTTTATTATTATTTCACATACTGAAGTGCTACTTAGTAAAATCCCTTGTAATGCATCGTTGCCTAATTTCATTTGCTCTAGCATTATCTGAGAGGCATGTTGCAGGAACATCCACAATGCCTCTTCCTCCCCCCACCTCCTCTGCTTCCCAAACATCACGAAGATGCCTATGTTGTGCAAAATTGCACAGGCAGTAATTATTCTTATGGAATTTCGCAGCTTATTTTGCAACTCAAAATACAGACAGGGAAATCTTCTCTTCCATATTCCTATTGTTCCTTCAATAGCACTTCTTGTTCTTTTTAGGGAAGCGTTATAATTGTTTTCAGGTGTGGTAATTGGATTTAGAACTGGTGTGAAAATATATTTTCCTTTTTGTGGGTATCCACTGTCCCCAAGTGTCTTTGAACCTGACCTTCACTTAATTTCATTCTCACCGCACTATTTTAAAAAAAGTCTGCTGTCATGTGCACTGCCAGGCCATCGCACAACTAATATGTCAAGAATTTCTTCTTTTGGGCCCCCGACAATTTGCACATTTTTAGAAAATAAACTTTTTCTGTTTCTAAAACCTTCAGCGTTTTGTCCGCCAGGGCTTTTAATAGGAATATGTGTACCATCCATTAACCTTACAATTCCTGGGAAGTTTGCTTTTCTGAAGAAATCTACTTTTAATTTATTCAGCTCTTCTTGACTGGATGGAAATTTATAAATCTTTTAATCTAACGCGACAAGGTTTCAGAAGCATCAGATAGAATTCTGCTCTCTGTAGGTTGACTGACCTGGTACAAATCTGCACACACCGACTACAAAAAAACAAACAAATATATAAGCAATAAAATAAAGGTAAGTAAATTATGTATATAGTACAAAAAAGTACATTTAAGCCAGTAAAGAATTGTTTGAGGTGATAAAAACACACGTTTCAACTAAATAAAATATGTTTCTCATGTTTTAATGGAACTTAAAATAGATGAAGTGAAATAATTTTCTTTTAGAAAACGAATGAAAATGCTTTTACATGATCTGAAAGAGATGAACCTTTTACAACCAGATTATTTTCTGTCACAAGGAAGTCAAATGAGTTGAGAACTCTTTTACTGATGTATTACGAAACGAAGTAGTACAACTCCAACTGGAAGAATTAAGTTTCAAAATATGGGTATTATCCGATTACTGTATTAATTCAATAATAACACACCAAAGTATGTGTTACTTTCTTCAATTTGTTTCGAATTCATTTCCACAATCACTGAATTAATTTATTTCATTACAGGCACTGCTTAAGCAATTTATTTAAAAAAATATTTTTCATATTAGCAGTTTATTTAAAAAATTAATAAAATTTTTCAATATGGTTATAAATCACTTCTGACATAACCTCAAATCATTGTTAGTAAAAGTAGGTTACCTACCTGAAAAGATGATGTTCCGTAGAACCTCATTGCAATTAGTGTCTTAAATAGCGGTGAAATAGGTAAACCTCTATCATTTAAAGCTGGTTTAGCCACCAATGGTACCAAGACGTGTGCAACAACACTCTTGGTAAAACGATATCTTTTTTTGAATTTGTGGTCGTTGTGCATTTCCAACGGGTTTTGCATGTCCCGCAAATGCTGCTTATTGCTACGAAGCACGATGCCACTATAAAATTCCATATAATCTTGGAAATCATCGTCCATTTCCATTTCTTTCAAAGTTGTACAACTTTCAATCCAACAAGAAAGGGTTCACTTATAGTTTTAAGTGAAAGCTATACCTTCCTTATAGCTATAAGTGCGCGGAGAAGTTGCAACTATGAATTGAAAAACGCTTTAAGAAAATCCTTAAAGTTTTCCTTATTATAATTGACGACTATGAATACGGCCCTAAGTCGAATGTAAATTTGTGAATTAACTACGCCTAATAAACTTTTGTCATTGTATGTTTGCATTTCGTCTGTTAATCGGGGACATTAGCACACATTATTCTCTTTCATGCCTTGTCTCGTGTCCAATAGTGTCCTCATTGTTGAGTGTGGTCCATGAGTTGAATTGCTAACAATTATAAAAGATTAAAATGTTGCGAGTTTTGCAATGTTCATTCGATGAAGAAACATTTATTAATGTTAAAGAATCTGATTTTTCTACATGATTATATACACTAGGAAATGGAACTCTGCAATCTAATTAAACTTGAATGTCCAAGTAAAGTTATCTTATTAATATTTCCATTCCTTTTCATTACATTTCTTTAATCAAATTGTTTTATTAGAATTGTTCAATAAAACATCGTTCAATAACAGGTCAGTATTTACTGACCACTAGTTTCAATTTATTTCTGGAAACATTATTCATAGCTTTCTCCCACGTAATACTATTTATCAAATTTAAGAAGAAACATGGAAGAATTAATGGATTGTCCAGATGATTCAGCTTTCAGATACACTTGAAAATGAAATATATAAGAAACGCATGAAAATCAACCTTCCTTTGAACGAATCTTTAAGTAAAATATTTATTTTCATCTATTAGCATCATCTGTTTTAAAAACAGAAGCATTAAAGCAAGGAAGCTTTGTTTTACTAACGGACACCGAGTAAGTCAGAAACCCTCTATACTAGTTATCGGCCTAAATATTGAGTTATCGGCCTAAATATTGAGTTGACGCGAAATCATCTTACATTTGAATAATTTCTCATAGGAAACGTTAATTGATGATTCTAAAAAGGTTTTCAAATTAACACTTAGCTTTCTCTGTTCATATTTTCTGTCTGGGAATTCCTAATTAACACTACTCATGTAATTCTGATTGAGAGCCTAAAATTGCTTTGTATGATAAACTTAGATTTCATTTTGTTTATATGGGTCGTTATAGTTTCCGGAATACTTCACCGTAATGAAGCATTCATTTGACGTTGTTTCATTTTATTTTGTTGGCAGCATTCCCCCTTTCATCTCTTCTTTCGAAGTCGACATCAGCTTGAATTTCTCAGACGTGAAGATTGATTCTTCATTCCTAGAAACTTGTTTGCGTGAATCTTAAATTTATGAAACTTTGAAGCAAAAATACGTGTGTTATGAGCGTTGGTGAGTTATAACTTGCGGTATGTTTATATAGTACGTAAAATATCTAAAATTAAAAAGAACTATTAATCACTACTACGGTTATTTTTTGCTGAAATACACCGCAATCGTTTCTAAATAAAGGACAGAAAAAGGGAGAGAAAGAAAGGAACGATTGTATAGACGATTATTGTATCTCTACTACATCATAATCTTCTAATGTGTCACATTTTTTTACATAAGGAAATATGTAGGTAAACACGTCGTATTCGTTCATTAAGTACATTACAATCCACATTAATATTAGTGACTGATGAGATATAAGCCCCAAACAAATAACGTGTTTCTAAGCCGGCGGCGCTAGCCGAATCCGTTTACTACGCTCCGTGAAGTCACGAAGGTCAAGCGAATTCGAGACTCGCGGGTTCCTGGTTGGGTGCCCGGTCAGGAACCCCTGGACCTAACGGCGTCGAGTCCCTGGCCGAAAGGGATAAAAGACACTGACTGACTGCGACGTGACGAGACTCGACAAATACAGTAATTATTCAGTGTAATAATTAAACAGTAACGGAGGATTACTCCAGGAATAAAGCACATTAATAGGGGATTACTCCCCAGTGCAAAGAGCCAAACGCCCCTTAAGGGGCTTGGAGACGCGTTGCGTGAAGGTGTAGATGCAACAAATTTAAAAAAAAAAGAAGTCTAGAGTCAGCACGTTTGCTTTCGGAATTCGTTGGGAATTACTGTGTTTTATTGACTCCCTCTTCATTACCTTTTGAATTTCCTCATCCTAACTCATTTATCGAATGAGGTGTTAATATTGAAATGGGTATCAAAATATTTAATTAATTACGCAGATCCTATTGTGTATTATTTTAATGAAAACCGAACATAAAACAGCGATTTGAGACATTTACAGAAAATTCTCCATTGTTTGCAGAGTTTTAACAAATCGTATGCCCCTGGCAACTGTCGAGCAGTAGTATGTTGAAAATAACGTGATTCATCATATATAAATCTTGGATATGGATCAAGATGTGTAAATAGTATATTACTGGAATATAGGAATAATATTTCGTGAAAAAAATATTTGGGTGTTTCTTTCTCGGGAATAATTTTCATTACCACAGAAATGTTTTCAAAGCCTTTGTAGCATTGCGTTCAATTGTTGAAAAGTGAATTACAGTGAAACAACCAAGCTTACATGCTCGTATTATCAAATAGTGTGCGATAGTACACCATAAACAGATTCACATTTGCTGAATTGGTTGTATGAAGCAGTCATTTCTTCATAAGACATGTGTGATACGACACATAGCGGAAAGGCGATTTGGCAGTTTTGAAGTAACAGAATCATTGAGATTTAGGCACTGATCGGATGAATAATTTATCCTTAGATTCATGTGAAGTGGTTTTATGACAAGTTATTTTTAGATCGATATGTGGTTAAAAAATCCGAATATTTAAGAACGATATAGCTGTGAGACGAACGAACGAGGTAGTTTGTGAGAAGTAACCACTAGAAATAAACATTTCATTATATTTTGAAACATTTCTTCCTCATGAACGATTGCCGGTGGAACTCGACCAGAAAAGGTAACGAACCTTGTTCGTGATGTTCTTACAAGTGCCTCACGGCGCATCTTTGAAAATGCTTCGCCTTTAGTTCCACCTCTGGCGGATACAGCAGGCGATTGGCGGCGGTCAGCGGCGGAGCGCGGGGCCGCAATTGGCCCGCAGCGCCGATGCGGCACGTCCGCGCCCCTCCCCGCCCCACCTCTCCTCCCCCGCCCGTCTGCTAACGACCAACGGCCACGGGCGGCCCTCCATCAGCCGCCAGGTGATCTGCGGCCCCTGGCGAAAGCAGCGGCGGGGGCGGAGGGGAGGGCTGCCGAAGGCCTCCGCCCGGTTCCCGCGTCTGCCGGTAGGTGCCGCCTCCGACTCGCTTAGACGGTTCCTTAACGCTGTCGGGTGGGTTCTTGCTCTTCAACCGGCGTCTTTGGCTGGCTCCTCGCTCTCCAACTCAAGGGATTCCATGCTCTCTAATCATCGCTTCTGACGGTTTCTCGCTCTCTAGTTACCGGATTTAGATGTTTTCTCGACTGGAAGCGGCGTCTTCAGTGACTTCTCACTCTCCAGCTGATGTCTTCACCCGGTTCGTCCCTCCCGATCCGGCGTCTTCACGACCCCTCTGCCATGACTGACTTCGCCTTGAGTCGAGATCTTTAGTCGACTTCCTGCTCTCGAACCGACCTCTTTGTATTAACTCTTGCTCTTGATATGTTTCCAGTCGACTACTTGTTCTCATCCTGGCGTCTTCAGGCGTCTTTTCTCCCTTGAACTGGCGTCTTCTGGCGACTCCTTAGTCGAACCGAAGTCGTCAGACATTTGTTTTCTATGGAACCAACGTCTATTCAGCCGTTTCTCCGTTGTCTATCCCACAACTTCAAATAACTCTTCGCCTTCAAACCGGCGCTGCGTCTTTAGCCGGCTCCTTGCTCTTGAACCTGCGTGGCATCGCACCCTTTGACCCTACGTCCTCAGTCAGCTTACCCTTTGAACCGATGCCTTCAACTGACTTCACGCACACGATTACAGGAGTATCATGAATTCTTATTGGAGTATCATGAATATTTCAATGTTCGGAAAAATGTTATTCTTGAACAAATATTTGGTATTCGAAGCTGCATATGAACTAGTAATGAACACGGACGGTAAGCCAGTGCCCTGTCAAGAAACCGAGCATTCGTATTTACGGTCTTGTCTCCACCTTGTAACCTGATAAGTTTTAGAGATCAACTAAGTGCAGTAAATGGAGCAGATGTAATTTAACTGTATGGTTTGTCGTTCCTTATTTTGTATTACGTCGAACAAATTTTACATTTGTTTTGTTCTTGTATAATTGGATGGTGTTATGCTTCAATTGACCAAGCCCCATTTTGTGATTTTTTAGATTTTTGCACCAGGTTGTGCGTGAAGGTGTAAACTATCTATTAAAAATTTGTCTGGCATTGAATTTTGTTTTTTGTCGACGGGGTGCTAGCTTGGACCAAGCGCCAAACACTCCACCTTAAATAATACATTATGAAACGATGATGTAATGATGAGTAATTAATATACGAGTGTGATATTACGATACGAGCGAGTATCGTAAACTTCACCTGAGTATATTCATACCCATTACATCGAGTCTCATACGATACTTTTTTCTTCAACTTATGATAACTTTCATAAGTTAAACTTTTACATTGAAACGTTTCTAGGCAGTTGACATGCAGGATTCAGCCAAGGCCACTTAGCGGACTGCTACCCTACCTGCCGCAGGTGGCTTTGGTTTATCAGTCCGCCTGCGGGAGAGAACAACAGTTAAGATTTAACTTACTAAAGAGGTATATTTCCATTAATCGGAAGACAACTCATTGAAAAAAAGGTTATTTTCTGTGAATAATGAAATAGAGAAATTGAACATTGTAGATAACATTTATTTAATGTTATTTACTGTGAGTATTTACAACTATTTTAAAATATACATATTCTGTATTGTACAATTATTAAAACGTATTTGTGGAAGTGTTACTTCCTTAATATTTGTTGTTGATTACAAATTATTTATATTATGACGATTTCATTTTCATTTTCTATGGAATTCTGAATTGTGTTAGATATTTTAATTTCATTCGCAATTGAATTATCTATGTAACCTTCAGCAACACTTGTTGATTTCCAACCACCATGTCTTAAACGATGGTATATCAATCCCAGCCTCCACTAATAATGTTGCAGAACTTCTGCGAAAGCAGTGACCGGTGTACGAACCTGGATTGGGAAAGTTCAGATACGTGGCTATTTGCTTGCCCATATTTCCTAATTTGTTGATACCAACGTTTTTCACTGTACATTTTCCATTTACATAATTAATAAAAATGATGGAGTGTTGCAATGTTTTGGGCGTAAAGTCATATATTTTTTGCATATTTCGTAATAATTTCCTGTCACTGTGAAGGTACGTGACGTTTTGTTTTTGAACTTTGTATGTTAACTACAATGGTTGATTGTGCATCTAGAATATCATTCCATTTTATGCAACTCATGTCTTTGACAAGCACCCATAATGCCGAAGATAATTGCTACCTAAAACAATCATAATATCAAAATATATTAATGTTTGTTCATTTATGTAATTATTACAGTATACATTATTTTATACTTACTTTTGTTATAAGGTACATTTCATCAGGTGCTTCGGTCATGAATGTTTTTATTTCATTAGATGAATATATGGGTACTTTCGATTTTTTTAGTTTGTGTCCATCAGATTTTCTTCGTAATAAAGTATTTAATTTTCCATTTTTCGATATAATCTGGTGTTTAATATTTAAGGTAGACTTCGAAACTAAATAATGTGTCCACAAAGTTGAGGATTTCATTTTTTCCGCTAATTCCTCAAAATAAACTAGCAAAACATTTTCTGAATATGAATGTTTTTGTTTGGTCGCCATTCCATAAACTTCTGGTGTAATTTTTCATCCATTTTGTGATTTTTGCGGCAATAATCCAGACGTCACTATTTTTGCCTTTTGTGTTATTTCTGAAGGTCTCAACTCCACCTCGTTACATTCACTAGACATTCCACTACACCTCAGATTCACTAAAGAATTGGCCGGTATTTAATGACAACCAAACCATACGGCAGCAACTGACTTGGTTTCTGATCTTAACGCCAGTTAAATGTTCCCTTCAATAACTGCTTTAGTCAAATCCCTCTTATAACTGCAACTACCGCAATAGTCAAATAGGATCAAAATTAAATTACCATTCAATTTATTTTCAATAATATCCCACGTATAAAAATACTAATAATAAAATAAATTAAAACTGAGAAACCTAATCTAATATTAAATGCTATTTTAATGTGCACAATCGAAAAAAAAAAATATTAGAGCGATTCTCAAAGATTAATTAAGTGTCAATAGTTGGTTTGTAAACTTCTGTGTGATTGGTCGAGAACCTGTATCATAATGAAATCTGTATCGTAATGAGTATCATTATGCAACGGGTTGCAGCCATCAATAACAAAATTATACAACAGGAGTAGAAAAAATTATAGTTTGCATCAGTTGACTAACCGCTCAATTTTACGGGTTTGTCTCACATCAGTTGACTATGCGGCAAATGACCGTCGTTTGGTCACGTGATGCATTATTGTATTGTTCCCGCCCGTGGTTTGCATTGCGTGTATGTGATGGCGAGTTAATACTCCAATTGTATTTAAAGTTCGTTATTTATTTTATTTATGGTTTTAATGATAAAGACAGATTTAGGTCAGCATCCTACGTTGAAGAGGATAAGACAGAAATTCCTTATACCTGGACACAGCTTCCTTCCAAATAACCGATTTCGGAGATATAAAATGAGCTCTCAAATTGCAATAGAGACTTTATTGACCACAAGATTATATGAAATGTAATAAACATACGTCGGAAATGAAACCTTTTTCAGTTCACGGAAAGAAATCTGAACATTTAACAGAGTACTGCTCATATTGAAAAGAAAATAGTCAATTCCAAAACTAATTCCCGAAACTAGAAAATTAACTGGTTGAAGGTAGAGAGATAGAATTCTTAAAAGACGAACCATTTACTAGAGTATTCAATACACTGACATTTTACATCAAGCTCTCCAGCTACTCTGTTAATAAGGATGACAAGGTTAACAAGGATGACTTCGACAGCCCGCAACTTGTTTTTGTTGATTATTTACGCTTTGTAAGAGTTTTATTATAACATTGTCATTTATTATTATTTATTTCCAGAAATGTTTGTAAAATTACATTAGAAATATTTCCTATTTTCTTGATCATATAAGGAGGATTATCATAAAATAAGTTGTTACTTCAATAAAAAGGCAAAGAAAATTTAAAACTAGTCAATAGTAAGTTGTTTTCTTTATATATTAGTTAATTACGATGACATGTATTACAAACTTGTCGAATCTTTTAAAATATTACAAGAAGAAATAGCACTACGTACTTGTCAAATTTGCATCACTTGACTAAGACACATGTAGTGGCTTGGAGTCAGATAATGCAAAACGTAGGTATGGAAATTATTGTGTTGAAGATAAATTTACAATCTATTTTTTTGCAAATTAATAAGTAAATGTGATGTTTATTGTAGAATCATTATGACAATGATTAGTAGTGAAGATATCCCATCGGTACACTTCATCTTCTTCTTCGTACTATAACAAAAAGCAATTATTATTATTTTACGTTGACTGCAATTGGAATTGATAATTTGGTGGTGATAATATTTCAGTTAATTATTGAGTATCTGTATGGGAGTTGTATGGGTAAGGCTCTGGTTAGACGATGGATATCTGCACCATTGTCAAGGAGGTTGAGGGCTAAGTGATTTGGATGGTTTTCAAGACGTTGGGGATAGTTTGAGTTGATTAAGTCAATCCTTTCTAAGACAATGGGCATCTGTGGCAATTCGAGGCACAATGGTCTTTGTGTAATGCTGCGTTTGTGATGAACCAAGGCGCTGCTGCGATCATTCTTAAGGTCTTGGACTGAAATCTCTGGATGATGGAGAGATTACTCTTGCTTGCTGTGCCCCAGATTTGAATTTGGGAGGGCAGTAGATGGCGCTGATGGTGATTGGTCCATTCCAGCCCTAATTTGTACAGACGTTGCTTGAATATCTTGGTCAAGTACGGCTTCCTGTTCTTGATGTTTAATTTTGATTGTTACATTTTTATTAATATTGCTGTGCCACCGTGCGCATTGCCAATATGATGTTTAGTATCGTATCACGTGAAGTTCTTCAGTTTAAAGTAGCTTCTTTCTGTGAAATGAGTTTCAGGCATGAGTAGAATGTCTTATTTTGTTTTCGTTGAGAAATAATTCGATTTCTTGGCGATTATTTGCCAAGCCGTTGGCGTTCCAAGCTGCAATGCGAAGAAATTTAGGCATTGGATAATTTGGAGACAAGCGTCGTTAAGAGGTTATTTAGAGAGTTTATTTGTTGACTTTGTTGCATTTTTTTTTCAAATCTCTCAAAAGTATAATTTTCATATAATAGGCATCCTTGTTGAAACGTTCTGTGTTTACTTGAGTTTTTGACCCTTTCCTTTTTAGTATTTCTTGATAACTTGACAACTTTTATAGTTAGCGGGATGATTGCCTTCACACAGTGCACTTGTTGGTTGACTTTTCTTTTCTTTTTGACGCTTCTCTGGATCATGTTCTTTTCCACATTTAACACACTGAAACGGGTATGCACAGTACGACCTGGTATGTTCATATCTCTGTCAATTTTTGCATTGAACTATCTCTCGTTTCAGACCTTCAAATGCAACAACACAATTTAGCAGTCGGTTAATTTTGAATACTACTTTGTTGTTAGATTTGGGCACAAGGTCTACAAATATAGAGGCAGAGGTAACTTAGTTAACCTATAGCTAATTTTTATTATGTTTCTAACTTTACGGTCGTTTTCCAAAAGCGCAGCCTTGATATCTTTTCAATCTACCATAGGATGTATGTGCCGCAAGACAACTCTATACGCACGTTCTTGTTTCAACTGGTATGTATAGTATACGTAGTTGTTGCCTGATAAATGTTTTACTATTTCCCTGTATCCATATGGAGTTTTGGGGGCTATTTTAATTCTGTCGTTTGCGAGAGATTTTATTTCGAAGTCTTCGGTTTTTAAAGCTTCCTGGGCTGTACCCACTACCCATACGGGCCGTAACCAATATAATTACATAATTTCGTGCGCGGTTTGTGCCGGAGAACACTTCAAAGCGCAATGCCCTACCAATAATAATAATAATAATAATAATAATAATAATAATAATAATAATAATAATAATAATAATCTAAAATGTGAAATCTGTAACGGAGCACATAGGGGAGACCTTCGATCTCATGAATGCTCATACTATATGAAAATAGACATACTAATTGAAAAAATACAAAATATTTTGTCTAAGAGAATCATAGAAAATCCTTTACCAACGCCATTACCCCCTTAAATCTCACAAACTTCCCTTCACTCCCACAAGCAACAGAAATCCCAAACTTCATTCAAAAAAAAAACCAAACCATTAACAACCAAAACAATATTTAACGAACAACAATAACCCTTCCACCAATATAACCCCAATCAGTAAATACATATGAAGTATTATCCAAAAAGAACTCAATAACATAGTACTGAAGCAATAATTATGGCAAACCATCCTCTTTAAAACTATCATTCTCAATTAAACAGTATCTCAAACAAAAAACCGAACTAATTCATTTCATCCAACAAAAATCAGTTGATATAGCTTGCATAACAGAAACTCACCTCAATAGTTCAATGAACTTATCAATCCCAGGGTTCAAAATTTACAGATCTGACAGAGAAAATGATCAAGGGGGAGGAGTCCTAACCTTAATTAAACAATAATAGCGTGGAAGGGATCAACACTATTTTTGTTCATTTTCTCTGTCCGCCGAATGAAAGTTATCATCAGGTAAGTTGCCTTTGATGATGACAAGCATATAATCGCAATTTTTTATTTTTAATTGTTAACATACCAGAAGAGGTTTCGGTATTTATTATTTTGTTTGGGATATATTTAATCAGTTTCTCACAAAAAAATGCTAATTCAAAATTGTATTTGTAATCATCATAAAAAGTAAAAACTGTTTATTACATTCAACAAATAGAGAAAACTATAAAAGTTAAAGTTTCACCTGCAGAAAGACGAAAATGTCTGTTATTTATCTTTCAATTTTAATTGAAAATATATCATTATAATTTTACAGTTATGGTGAACCCCATAACTTCTTTATTTGAAGCATAAGACTTTCGTAGGAATCTTCTGCCCGCTCCATTCGCCTTTCCCGCATGCATGCACCCGCTCCTACGAGAGAAATGGCGGGGGCGAAAGGCGGATCCAATCCACGCCCGCTATAAAACGCCCCCATTAGCAGGCAGTAAAATACAAAAACACTGTAATATATTCCCCGTTAGCGGCTCTGGAGCGAGAGGGTTGGCGAGTTTCCCGGGTTGAACCGGCGAATGGAGCAGTCAACCCATCCTCACCACCGCCTCCTACTGACTCCCACTTGCCCACCTCGCCCTGCGTCCTGCGTCTTGTTCCTACATCTCCCATGGCGCTTTCCGTTCGAAGCGTGCCTTCTCAGACGCACCTCTCGCCTCCGAGACTCCCCTGGCGATAGGGCCAGCCCTCCCACTTCCCCAATCCCTCGTCTTCGCCCCCCCCCCTCCCACTCTCACACCCCCACCTGTCGATAGCCCCGTCACTCTGGACAGCACTCCCATATCCCAGCCGTTCACGACATCCCACTAACCCTGGCATGTTCGCCGCTCACAACGCTTCCGCCAGGTCCAACTTTTTCGCTGTCGCTGCATTTTTCACCAAGTCCTCTACCTCGCAGTCGCACTTTCCCTGTTATCCTTGTGTCTTCTGCAGGGCTCGCTTCACCAACGTCTCCTTTACCTCTTATCACCTGTCAATTTTGATGCTTTCAATTCCTCAACATAAACGTCTTTCTGGCTGTCTTTCATTTAGCGTCCGCTCCCTCCTTTCCCGTACTTCGCCACTTGACATTTTTCATTTCCATTGAATCCTCCGGTATCAAAACTATCTTTAATACATTCTAGTCTTTCTTCACCTCTCTAGAGTAACGTTCCATTCGATAACCTCGCTCCCACTTCACTCCTCACTCTACACTTCCTTCTCGCATTACTCTCTCGCACTTCATTTCTCCAAACACCTCACAACTTACAGCTTGCTTTTCAAATTGGAAATCCACTGGAACTTTGATATTTGTTGTACTAATAATTATTTACTTATAAAAATATAATATCAGTTGATAAAATACAGTGGTTCGACCCAATCCTGAATACTCTGTAACTCGTATACTTTACGGTAGATACAAAAATCAGCAAACAGTTTGAAAACATTTAATCCTTAACAAACACGATTTCACATTTAATTATACATAAATACTATGAACGCCTTTTAAAAGTATCAGTGGATGAAATGTAAGGATCTCTTCAAGCAATAATACTCGTACCGGTTACATTCAAGGAGTTATCTCATACATTGCAATAACATTTTCGCATTCGAATAAGGAAATCGGAAAGACTGCATTTGTCTCGTAACTCACTTTCCAATGACAAATGGAAGAGTTTGCTTCCTTGAAATGACCTGCGGGCGTCTTACTCTCCCAGCACTTCTCACTTCATTATTCCATCCACCGCTTTCGCCGATTCCTAGAGAACGACGCCGAATATCTCCGCCCGATATCGCATCCCATCAAACGAATCCCTGGCGAAATGTGCTGGCAAAACTTCGTCGGCGATCGCATCGCTTCCTCGTTCATGGGGAGACGGCGGAGATATTAGCCCGAGAAACGAGCAGCTCCTTATTTATGCAGCAATTCAAACTCCCTAATTAAATTCGATGTAGCGAGCTGTTTGAGTTGTAATTAGTACGTTTCTAATTCAATTATCTGTTTCTGAGGCGCTCTGCTCTTCTCCTAGGAAGACGCTTTCAGAAAAGATCTCGACGTCCGACGCGCTTTTGAGTTACGATTTTTCTTTTGCCCTCAAGAAACGAGGGAGTTTCCAACAAATGACAGCATTCAGCGGCTCGACGGAATGGAACGGCCGCGAATTCTGGAACGGAAGTTAATTTATTTGACAGTTGAGTTTTCTTCTGGTGGCTGATGAATGAAGTGCAATAATTAAAATAGCTCCATTGAGTTTTCGACCCTGAAAGTTTGGTGAATAACTGTAACCTCAAATAATGCGGCCAGTTGTTGGATTAAATGAGGTCTATTGCTATTCCGTTTGTAAAACATATTTAATAAACTTTCAGCTACGTGCTCCAGTTATTTAATGAGTTTCATAGAAGAAGAAGAAGATCTAAAAGGTATCGTTTAAATGATGAAATATGAAATTGAAATTATTTTATGTATGATGGTGCGTTAATATATAATGAAGAAACTGGTACCTTCTTTACATTTCATGGAAACATAAATACTTTAAATTATTAATTGGGGCATATTTGCGTTCCTGAATGGATAATAAAACGCAGAATGAGACAAAAACACCGTTTAAAGCAAATATTTTACGTTTTTTATATTTAAAAAAGGATTTAACTTCTAAACATTCTGATTAGAAGCAAGAGACTTCGATCGACAGCAATGTTGTGATGAGAAAGTATACCCAACACAGCACCACGTGAAAAAAAATCCTGTGGATCCTGCCTTGTCTTTTGTCTTATCGTTTGTCTTTTGTAGTTCGTAAGTGAAGGGTTAGGGAAATACTTTCTGCCCGATACCAGCATTGTGGAGAAAACATATAAATTAGCATCTACTTTATGGGTTTTTAGAAATGGCTGATAGTGTGTTACAAGGTGTTTGACAGTTTGAAATAGGCAACAAGAACAACAACAACAACTAGAACAACAGCAGCAACAACAACAGCTACAACAACAGCAATAACAAGAACAAAGTAATTCTAGGACAATAACAGTGTCTTTTGAAGCTTCGCGTAAAATATGCTTCCTTACGATATATATGAGAGGACTTGTAACTACTACAAATTCCCACGCCTGTGATTAGACAAGCTGCAATAAATACCCTCCAAGACGCTGTTTGGCCACCCCTAGTGCAGAGCGGAGGCCCTAGATATCGCATCCGGCGGCGGAGAAATGTGATCGACTCCGATATTGCGCGGACGCCGCACTCCGCGTCGCCCCTCCCCTCTCTCCCCACTCCCCCTCGCCTCGCATCCCTTCGCCCACGCGGCCCCCTCGCGCACCGCGCGGCGCCCGCGCTTTTACGGCGCATAATGGAGGAGGAGAAGTGCGGTCCCGCGGCGCATTGTGCCTCCGCGCGGAAGAAAGGAATGGCGCCGGGCAGCTCTGCAATTTCGCGATGCGCGCACCCGGTCGCCATCCCCCCCCGCCCCGCCCGCCCTCCCTCCCCCTCCCCCCCCCCCCCGCCCGCCCACTCTGCCCCGTCCCACTCTGGCCGCTAGGCATCTCCTACATGCTCCTTCCCTCGTACTCCCGCTTCACCCCGCCCACCCTGCTCGACTCGCCCCACCGGTGTCGGCGCGACACCCCGCCCTTTCCCACCAGACCTTCCCCCCTTTCCATCAGGTCATTCCCGCCTCACCCAACCCACTCTCCGCCCCAACTGGCGCACCGCCCCGCTCCGCCTGGCCAGCCCGCAGGCCTGCTTATAGGAACGCTGATCTCCCTCGGTCTCGCCCCGATCCCGTGTTCGCTTGCCCGCTACCCTTCAATTCATTTGATTTTCATTCTCATGTTCTCATGCTCGTATGCGCGCCAGCACATAAGGCAAAGAGGCTTCAGTTTTTAAATCTCTTATCGCCTTTCTATCTTACATTTTTGTAGTTCGGATTGATGATAAGATTACCTTTTTGTTTAGTTCATTTACTGATCTCATTTTGAACACTTACACTATCGTATCTAACCCCACATATATTTTCCATTTATCCTAAAAATTCTTTCATGTGAGCTATACAATTATGCAGTTTAATTCAGTATGCCTGCCATATTTCTTTTTGGGTTTACTCGTACTATTTACATTCCTTCTTCCTTATTTATTTCCTTTTCTTCTCTTTCGCTCTGTTTCTGCTCTCACTCGTTTTGATTCATTTTTTTTTTTTGCGTTTTGGTTTTTCATCTGCTTGTCTATTCGCTCGTCCGGCCGGCCATTGCATTGAGGCTTTTTACACATGCAGAATACACATTTTACTCAACCGTCATTGAAAGACTCGAACGCCCATTTCATTTCTTTATTCGCTCAAATTACCCTCCAAACTACCCATTCGCATCGCATGCTAGTCTCACCCTACTCCCGACTCACCCTCCTGGTATCACCCTCCTCCCCTTTCTGACCCCGCCCACTTTCCTCGTCGGTCATCTGTACGCCGCTTCTTCCCATGCGGCAATAAATGCAAATTAATTCCGCGACGCGTCGCAGGGCGCCATCAAGTCCCCCCGGGACGAGCTGCGAGGTGCCTTCCGAATCCCAAGGGGGCGACCGCCGACGGGAGGGAGAAGGAAGGCGGCGGAAGGGGAGGAGTTTTATCGAGGAGAGAGAGAAAGATTTATCGCGCGACGCGGGGAAGGAGGGAGAGATTAAAACGCGAGCCTCGCGCTCAGATGCGGGGCCATGCGGTTGGGAGCGCGCGACGCAATCCGGGCGAAAGGGTGCCTTCCGCGTCGGGTGCGCCCTTGAAGGTCCCTTCGGCGAAGCCTTAGCGGGATCACATTCGGCGCAGTCGTTGAGCAGCTGCTAAAGGACCTCTTTAGAAAAGATCTCGAATTATGCGAGCCGAAGTTGTTGGCGCGTGTACGTCGAAGGAAAAAGTGCCATATGTAGTAGAGAAGGTTCGCTCCCGGAAGCTATGATGTCGAGAGGGTTTAAGTGCTTTGCACGGCAAGCTGTTGCTATGATAGCCGCTGCACATTGGGAACACGGACAGACGTTTGTATTCGTACAATTAACAATTGATGAATGTGTTGCAATCTCATTACAAATTCATTTCCTTTTTTCGAGACCGATGTCACCAAGTCTTCTTTTAGCCTCTCTGAGTGAGTTTGAGGTGGTGGGTAAAAGCAGGCTGGGAATGAATGAACGTCCACACACAAGCTGTCTATAAACCTACATTAACTTTAATGCAGACATGAACGATTTTTCTAATGAGATATTATATGAGTCTTTGTCAATGATTTTTGTTCCTAAGAGGTATAAGCACAATCAATTGTGGGGCCAAAGCAAACACTTGAATGAAAAGATGCAACGTGTGGCATATTTGCGAAAACATCTGCACTCAAAACACCTGCAGAAAATCAGAAAATCATGCAGAAAATCTTTTTATTTGAGTTACTGCAACTCACTTCTCAAATCCGAAATCAATTTAAATGAATGTGTATTTCCCGTGATCAACTCGTATCCATTAATTGATGAAAATAACGAGAGCAATTCATGGTTAATAGAATGACGAGTCGAAAATGATTTTTTAACGTAATAGCTGAACCCCTGCGATTACGTCGCACAAAAGGAAGTACAGTATAAAACTTTTAACCGAAAAACACTAAGTACTTCGTATGAAAAATAGAAAACCCCAAATATATTATTCCATATTCTTCAAAACTGATGAAATGCGGGAGGTTTACAAATTTTGAAACAATATATTCAGATATTGTTTGAGGACACAGAGTTATGTCTCTGCAACTGTAATTGAAACGTATGTCTACCTAGGGCTGTAGAGGTACATTGTAGTGAACTACGTTGTGGCGGCGATGGTGTAGCGGTTAGCGTATCAGACTGCTATACCCAAGTTTGCAGGTTCAAGCCCGATCGAAGCCGTGGATTTTTAAGGGCAAAAATTCTTCGTACGCCTTCCTTCGGAGGGGAAGTAAAGCCGGCTGTCCCATGTTAGTACATTTACTGCATGTAAAAGATCCTCAAGTTCAAATGATGCCTCTGAGCTAAATTCAAATCACCTGTTTCGTCGCCCAAGTAGTACTTTCTTTCTCCCATGGTTGGTGAGAGGAGTGTAACGAAATTTGCGTGGTCAGACGGAAGAGCAGGCCTCATGACCTGAGTCTCGCCACGTAAAATAAGGCAAATTCAATTCAACTATTGTAGGATATCCTGCTATCCACCTCAACATAGAAACGTAATGCGCCAAGAAATTCGTATAATCACTGAAAATTTTTTGTAAAGAATCACATGGATCATACTATTAATGGACATTATATGGACTTGCCCATATACTCACTAGTCTTTGCATTTAAAAATATTCAGTCTTCAGGTTGTATGCAAAAGAACAAAATATGACTTTATTGAAAAAAGAAAAGTGTTATTAACCCACATTTGTTTTGTGAAAATAAAATAATAATATTCATTTATAATTGTGATAAGAACATAGTGAATTTAACAGAAAATTTGAATCTTGGATACAATCCCGAAAACACACTTGTCTTGGTTGGTTGAAGTTAATTTTCCCGCACGGATCAACACGTGATATTACTTTCATCAATACAAGAAGGCTATTTAAATTTAATCTCAACAATATTGAATGAAACCCAATACGGAATCTGAGACGCGACTCAAGCCTTCTCTATTGAATATTCTTTTCTGCTACAAGTTACTTGAATGTAGATTTTAACCCAAATTATTTTTTATTTTAGGAAATACACAAGCATTCGAAATAATCTTAGTCGCAGTAATATTTATATTACTAGTACAGAAAGCGGGACTGCGGCATATTTTTCCGGACAATGTGTCAGCTTTCATTAGTAGTTAAAATATTAAATTATCTTAATCTGTTTATTGAATGAAAATAATATTGAACGATAAAGAATTTTCTTTTTTTAAATCGAAGAAGGCCTTTCACTTCCTATAAAAAATTCCAAATAAATTTCCTACTCATGCCAATGATAAGGCAATATAGAAATTATTTGTTTTTATTGTCTTTTACATTCATTCTTTGTTTTTACTGTATTTACTGTACACTATATTGTTTCTTAGGGAGAAATCGCCATTAAAACTGAGACAGAAACGGGAAGGTGTGGCTCGGGGAATCAACTGATGACATAGCAGTGCCTTTGACCGGGAGGTCCTGGGGGTCAAGACCCGACGGTAGCAGTATTTTCTAAACTAGCCAGATACATAGAACGAGTTCTGCTGCAGGCTAGAGGAGAATTCTAGCGGCCGGTTGCTCTGATCGGTAGTTTCCGTGGCTTCTCTGATCTGTGTCAGGAGAATGTCCGAGCAGTACCCCACCAAACGGGTCACGGACCGCGCGCAATCTTTCCTTCACATTCCTTGACCTATTCTACCCGTTACAAACACATTTACATGCACTACACTACCCCACGCGTTCTGGGAGAGCGGTCTGGAGCTTAGGACTTGCCCTAGCTGGGGCAGTGCCCCGCTGGTAGGAGAAATATAGTTGGGGAAAACCCCGCTAGTTAACGGTAGGTCGGCGCGGAATCTCGCCATTCAGTGGGGCAAGATGACCACCTCCTCCCGAGCAAAGAACATACACTACACTAACGGTACCTTAGGAGTTGACGAGCCCGGAATCACCAGTAATTAATCAATATGAGAGAACACTTACATAGGTCACACGGAACACTGTTAGGAAAATACAATGGAGTTCCAATCGCGTGTGAATTGCGCGGGTGCATCCGCACCCCTTTTCGGGTCGAGCCTTTTGCGCGTGACCTTTGGCGGACGCGGGGACCGCGGGGTGCCGCCGGGGGCGCGTCGGTCAGTCGGGCGCTCAAAGCGGTGCTCGTCGGCGCGGGCTGGCATTTGCGCGCGACCTTTGTCGCTCCTCGCCACCCCACATTACACCGCGCCGCGTGCCAAGCGAAGCCTGAGAGGCGCGGGCGACGGCGGCGTTAGCACCAGTGTTAACCGCTGTGCCGTTCTGTGGCCGCGCGCGGGGCAAGTGCGGAGGCACCGTGAGTAGCGGCGTTGGGGGAGCGGGGCGTATGTCGGTGGCGAAACGGTGGCGCCAGCAAGTCGGAAGTACTCATTAGGTGGGACAGAGCAGGGGCTGAGGAGGTGTCTTGCGAGAATGGCGAGCAGCTGGGGACGATTGATTAGTTCTTATTTCCGTATGCGTCGACTCCTTTGGTCATTAGTCCCGTTACGGTAGTGCATGTTTTTATCATGGGAAGTCGCGGTGTTCTTTCTCCGGTACAAGGTGAGATAAGCGTCGATCTACACGTTGTCATGTGGGGTTTTCATCATCCAGATATCTCCCTCCAGCGGGTCATCGCCCTAGCCATGACAAGCGTTCAGCTCCCGACTGATCTACCGAAATGTGGAACATAAGTGTACGTCAGTGTAACGAAGAAATGAGGATAGGATAAGGAAAAGGAAGGGGAAAACGTGCTCAGTTCTCTGCCTGTTTGTTATGGTACTGCTCCAGCATTTGCCTGGTGTTGGCAAAAAAAAAAAAAAAGACGGAAAACTACTTATCAGAGGGGACAGCCGCTAGAATTCTTCTCCAGACAGCGGCTAAATTCGACCTATCTAGCTAGTATCGAAAATTCTGCCCTCATCTGGACTCCAACCGTAGGACCTCCCGGTCAGAGGCACTACAGTGATGCCAGTCGCCTCACTTGACACTAGCCTGATAGCTAGGTCGAATTCAGTCGTCGTTTGGAGGAGAATTGTAGCGACTGGCTGCTCTAATCGGTAGTCTTCCGTGGTTTCTCCAATTAACATCAGGTGAATGCCGGGGCAGTACCTAAAGAGACGCCAGATTGCGGGCGATCTTTCCTTCCTCTTCCTTGCTTTATCCTTACCCCATGCCTCCAACACTCATACTTAGATGCACTACACTACCACACATGTCAGGAGACCATTCGGGAATTTACAGCTTGTCCGGGCTGCAGTGGTGCCTCGCTCAGCGGGGGAAGTTCACCACCTCTTGAGAAAAAATAATACACTTCACTTACAGGACTAATGACTTAAGCCGTTGAATGCCTAGAATCATTAATCAATCAATTTCGGTTGGTGTGGACGGTACGTTTTGACAGGAGTTTAGGTTACCGAGGGTGAGATAAAGGCTGTACGAGGATGTTACAAAACGCTCCCTCAAATCGCCAAGGAGTTTCGAGCTGACAAATGGCACAGGCCAGGCGGCTCCGCGATGCATCGCGGCAGACGACCTTCATGAGAGTTCAGTCAGTCAGTCGCCGGCGCCTGGCACTTGCCCACAGGCTGGGCCCATGCGCTCACACGCGTTTACATAAACGCGCAAATTCAAGCAACATTTTTTTCTCTCCACTGTCGTAATTAGCGACGCCACGACGCACTATTGAAAGTTAACAAGACTCAGTGCAATTCAATTTACGTATTCAAACATTTCTTCACGTGAAAAGCACATTAAACTCAAATCAAAGTGTGGTTTTTTTTCGTCGTGCCCCGTCGAGGTGGGTTGGTTCACGTCCTGACGGGGAGATACACAGAGGGTTCTCAAGTATTCCTTTCCTTCACAAGTCATTTTTCTTCTCCCCCATTGTACATGCTCATTCTTCTATACCATCCTGTCTCTTTTTTTCTCCCTCTTCTATTTCACTGGCTCCCTCTGTATGCTGAACGCCCACCCATGTGTTTGCCGTGCATGACGACCCGTGTCGGAGGGAATGTATGTCCTGTCGGTTGAGGGGTCTGTTTGTTTCCCAATTACTCTCCTCAAGCTACTTTTTTCTTGGCATCCATCTTGCTCTTACGTATTTTGGGGAACATTCCTTGTAGGTCTCAATGCACTTGTTTTGGCTACGGACTCTTCTAGACGGGCGGTCGGGAGCTAACCCACTCCCGATCAATCGGCTTGGACTAGGTCTTGTACTGAACTCCAGGGTGGGCGGGGGGATCCACGGCGCTGCAGCGCTGTGGTAACCCCCCACTACATCCCCGTGGCAACCCTAGCACTCCGATTGAGTGTCCCCTTGTTGGGCTCCGTGGTGGGTGGGGACCACGGGGATGAATCTGATATTCTCTTAATGGATAAAAAACCTACCCCCCGCCCTCTTCCATAAGGAAGAGGAGATTTGTTGGTGAAACAGTAAATCTTGAGAGTTTTTTCTCTAACGAATCTGACAGACCTACTAAGCCCCGCTTTATCGTCATGTCATGTAAGAGAGATAACGAAACTATGAAGAATGTCAGCCCAATCAAACTTGCCAGGGAAATCGAAAAGTTTGGCAAATTTCAGTGAGAGGTCCGTCAAAGAAACGGCACAATCCTTTTTGAATGTCGCTTTGACTAACAGATCAGCAAGATCCTTGACCTCAAAGAAATACCGGCCTCCAGGTACATGTGTCCGCCTACCCGACCTTAAACCTCTGCAAGGGTGTGGTAAATCACGAAGACTTCTCTACCAAATCGGAAGCAAATTTGAAAGCTTTCTTCGAACCAATGGTGTGTCAGAGATTTACAGAATTCAGCGGAGAGTAAATGGGGCACTCACTCCTACCTCAACTCTGATACTGACCTTCCACCGTCCATCTCTACCAGAGAAGATATCTTGTAGCTTCTATAAAGCTCCGTGTCAGGCAGTATGTTCCAAACCCTCTGCGCTGCTTTAAATGTCAGAGGTTTGGCCATACGCAACCTCGCTGCATGAGCGCCGCAGTCTGCGTGCACTGTGGAAGGGAGGCTTGTAATGATTCTAACTGCTTCACAAAGGCAAAGTGCGTGAACTGTTGTGAAAAACATCCATCAAATTCCAAACAGTGCCCCATTTTCTTAAGAGATCCAGAAGATCAGGGTCTCTGAGAAAGTTTCCTTTCCGGAGGCACGACGCCGTTACCAGACGCGAAACCCCGTGGACATGGCCCGAAGTTTCGCTGACACCGTGGGTCAACATAAGAAAGTCAACTCTGAAACCCAAACGCCTAAAGCCTCCACTTTGCGCGATGCTGCCTGCCAGGTGTCCTCTGATGACATCGGCGGAGATGCGTATCCCAAATCGTTGTCCAGTCTGACACAAAAACGGAAACCAAAAGCATAAATATTTCAACAAACACTCAAACGCATCCAGAGAAGCTGAGACCGACAGGCCCTATTGCTAGATCTAGGTCGCCTGTCTCAAGGGATCGTGGTGTCCCAATACATGCGACCCTCTCTAGCAGTAGTCTAGATGACTCTGCTGGGAATGAGGAACTCCGCTTGAACCATTCCATTACTCTCCAGGAAAAAGAAGAAAAAGAAACCCGATACATAACCCACCCTAGAATAAAAAAAATAATAAATAAAAAAACCTAAGAACTAGAAACAATGGCTCTCCTTTCATGGAACTTAAATAACTTCCGTAATCGTTTGGAGGAATTAAAGCTAATAATGTTTATGCATAGACCCGTGGTTATCTGCCTGAAGGAAACACATCTCCGTTCTGAGCACTCCCTCTCTCTACGCGGCTTTTGTTGCTACAGGCAAGACATAGACGATGGCCTCCGTACCCATTGCGAAATCGCCACTTTTATCACAGACTCTCTGGTATCTAAAGAAATAGACATACGAACCACTCTCCAGATATCTTGCGTTCGTGACAATTTCCGAACTATTTCTGTTACCATTTACAACGTTTATATCCCGTCTGGACAAGTCGTGTCACAGAAAGAACTGGAAGATGTGCTCTCTCAGGTGCCTGCACCTTTTATTATTGTGGGGGACTTCAACCCCCACAACCCTGCCTGGGGTGGCACAGGTCGTCCACGAGAGGCAGGTTACTTGAAAATATCATAGATAACAAAAACTTAATTCACCTAAATTCTGGCGAAAGCACACACTTTTTCCTAGCTTCTAACACTTTCTCGTCCGGGGACCTAGCTCTCTGTAGTCCATCTGCTTCTATAATCTTCGAGTGGACTGTCCTTGGCGACCTGCATGGCAGTGACCATTTTCTCATTCGGGTCAACCTCGATATTCCCGATCTGAACGTTGCCCGCCCTCCTCGCTGGCTAATCCACCGAACTGATTGGGAAACATTAAAAAAAGAATTACGAATATCGGAAAACTGTTCAAACGACATCGATGCTATAGTTGCCCATTTTAATAACGCCGTCCTTCATGCGACCTCATCTGCCATCCCGAAGTCGTCGGGCCATGCACGATACCCCCCTGAGCCATGGTGGAACGCTGATTGTGCCACCGCGGTCCGTGATCGGAAGAGGGCATTGGCAAAACTTAGTTGGTTTCCAACCACGGGAAACCTAATAAATTATAAAAGATCCCGATCCAGAGCTAGATTAGCGATTCGGGAAAGTAAGGCTGCGTCCTGGAGAGCCTACATTTCGTCACTCTCATGCCGTTCATCTCCTAAACTTGTTTGGAGAAAGGTCCGACAGATCGGTGGAAGACTCCCTTCGCCGTCTATCTCAGGGCTTATGGTAAATGGCAATCTCCTAACCTCTGCACAAGAAATTACTGAAGAAATGGCCTCTCATTACGAACAAATCTCCAGCTCCGTACACTATCCTTCTGGCTTTCAAAAAACGAAAAGAAAGATGGAAAACTGTAAATTAGACTTCTCGAGTCGCGTGGAGGAAGATCACAATATCTTTTTCACCATGGACGAACTCTCCTGTGCCCTCGCTTGTGCGAAACATTCTGCTCCAGGACCAGTCTAGATACATAACCAAATGTTGCAACACCTACTGGAAAACGCTCGATCCTTTCTCCTCGGCATTTTCAAGATTTTCAAGATTTGGACTGAATACGCAATACAAAAATGTGGCGTGAGGCCATTGTTCTCCCAATCCCTGAAGAAGGAAAGGACAGAACAACGTCCTCAAGTTATCGCCCTATCTCGCTCACAAGCTGTGCGTGCAAGCTTTTAGAGCGAATGGTAAATACACGTCTGGTCTGGCTCCTGGAACAAAAGAACTATTTACACCTCTCCAATGTGGCTTCAGAAAGCACCGGTCAACCATGGACCACTTAGTCACCTTCGCTACGCAGATTTCCACTTCTTTCGTGCTACGTCAGCACCTGGTGGCAATTTTCGTCGATATAGAGAAAACGAATGACACCATCTGGAGGTACGGCATTCTTTGCACCTTGCCTACTTGGGACCTTAAGCGACGGCTCCCTTTGTTTCTAGTTTCTTTCATCAAGATCTTTCCGCGTCCGCCATGGCGACGTGTTATCCTCTAGTCACCAGTTAGAAATCGGTGTTCCCCATGGATCGATTTTGAGGGTTACTGTTTGCCATTGCTATCAATAGTATTGCATCAGTTATCCGGGAGCCAGTGAAGGCATCACTGTTCGTAGACTTTGCAATTTTTTGCTCCTCCAAGAGCGTGCAAGTTATTGAGAGGCAGCTACAACTTGTGCTCAACAAACTGCAGGAATGGAGCGATGAAACAGGACTCAAGTTCTCTACCTCAAAAACCACTTGCATGCATCTGCATACCTTTTGCAGAATCCATCACCTCCATAATCATCCCGACCTTTTTCTTGGAGGACAGCAGCTTCCATTCGTTGAATCCGCAACCTTCCTTGGGCTCATATTCGACAAGAGCCTAACCTGGCGAAAACATATCCGTAAACTACAGGGCCGATGTGTATCACCTATGAATCTCCTTCGCACGCTCACTGGTAGCTCTTAGGGCGCAGACCGTGTTTGTCGTGTATAGAACTCTCATCCGCCTTATCTTGGATTGCGGATGCACAGTGTATGGGTCAGCGTCTCCATCAACCCTCCGGCCATTAAATACCATACACAATGCTGGCATAAGGATTAGTACAGGCGCCTACCGCACGAGTCGCATCGAATGCCTCTAGGCCGAGGCTGCAGAACCATCTCTGAGCTGAAGGCGGGATATTCTGACTGCCTCCTATGGCGCGAAATTATCCTATGTTGATACTCCCTCGCGCCAAGCAGTCCTCCATCCAACCCACTTGACTTCATATGCACTTAGACCATCGTTAACCCATCCCCTGGGAGTCCGTCTCCGTATGCTCTTACAGAAGCTTCACATAAAACTACCCAACCCTGTGAAACACCCCGAAACCTTGTTTCCCCTTGGAAACTACACCGGCCGATATTAGATCTTAGACTGTCTAACCTTCCTAAATCCTTAACTCCCCCCAGTACATCTTATCGGAATTTGAGGCGATAAAATCTACGTATCTGGCCATTACTTCATTTACACCGATAGCTCCTCTCATAACGGCAAAGTCGGATGTGCCTTCTACTGCAGTAGAGCCACGCAAGGTTTTCGATTAGACTCTTCGTTCAGCGTCTATACTGCAGAGAAGTATGCGCTCTTGGAGGCACTTAAATTTGCTGAATCGATGTCATTAAAGAAAGTAGTGATCTGCAGTGATTCCAAAAGCTCTCTTGAATCCATCTCCTCCTTCTCGTCTTGTGACCCACTGACAATTACCATCCAACACCAAATCCATCATCAATTGGTCCGCCACTATATTGTAGTATTTTGCTTTGTTTTGTTGGGTCCCTGGACACGTGGGAATAAGAGGAAATGAAATAGCTGACCAGACGGCAAAGTCTGCCTCGAAGAAAAGAGAATTAGATATCTTCACAGTCCCCAAGGAAGACACTAAGCTCTTTATAAAACGCTCTATTCGCAGTGAATGGCAAACAGAGTGGCATAACTCAGATTTTAATCTCACGAGAATCAAGAGAGATTCCATAAATCCTTGGTCTTCCTCATCTCGTGATGCTCGGCGCGAGATCATTTTAACACGCCTCCGGATCGGTCACTGCCATTTCTCCCACGGTTATCTCTTCCACGGGGATCCACTCCCTGTATGCGAATATTGCAAAATAAATCTTACCGTGGAGCGTGTACTCTTACACTGTGTTAAGATAAGAGAGAGCCGTCGAAGGCATAGCCTTGCTAGCTCCCTCGCCGAGATTCTTAGAAATGACGAATTTTCTCTCTGCAAGCTTTTTGGCTTTTCGCAAGAGACTGGGTTGTACTGTCTTATCTGAGAGAAGATGATAATGCAAATTATTGGCTTTTAGCCCGAGATTTAGAAAAACTATTTGGCATTTTCTGCCAAACCCTTTATTAGGATAAGTTCCTTTTCAGTTTTACTTTATTTTCTATTTAAATATTTAAATTTTTTGTTAGCTTGGCACTGCAATAAATTGGTCTTAAAATAATTTGACACGGGCGCAAATGACCTTTGCCGTTGAAGCGCTCTTAAACTCAATAAATCAATCAATTTTCGTCGTGCAAGATGATTTTGTCAAGGGAACATCATTGTTCAAACCCTTTTCAATTGGTGAAGTTATGCAAAATCATTCACCACAAAAATAGGTTGTGTATACAAAATCTGATATTGTACTTTGGTATCTGTAAGGTACTGTAAAACTTTTCAACTTAACTTTCAACATTTCTAGCATCAGCAAGACACGTGGTTAACAGAGAGAATGGAAAATGTAAGTCACAGTTTTGTATTTTAAAGTAAATTGTAAGACGTTTAGTTCAAACCCAACATTGGGCCTCCGGACAACGGATGTAGTTCAGACGCAACAGCGGGCGAACAAGGAGCTGGTCAGTGGAGGTACGAAGGTAGCAAATGGGTGAGCGTTGGTAGCCGTCCACGGGGACGGAAATTGCGGTGCGAGCAATGACGATGTTGGCAGGCGATGACGTGCTCAGCTGCGATGACTGTAACGGCAACGATGGAAAGAGCATGGAACGAAGGGGTATCTACATGGGCGAAGGAAATGGGGATGATGGGATAGCGGAGGTGAGAGGGCAGGGACGTGCGTGCAGCGACAACAGGATGGAAGGGATGGAGGGAAGAATGAGAGGGAGGAGTTGACAGGAAGGCGATCGAAAGGACCGGGTGAGGTGGCTCAGGGCATCAGCTGATGTCACTGCAGTGCCTCTACCCGGGGTCATGGGGTTCGATTTTAGACACTAGCTTGTCAGCTAGGTCGAAATCAGTCGCTGATGGAGGAGAATTCTAGCGGCCCGCTGCTCTGATAAGTAGTTTTCCGTGGTTTCTCCGATCAATGCTAGGCGAATGCCGGAGCAGAACTCTACCAAACAGATTGCGGACGGGGCTCTATCTTTCGTTCCGATTCCTTGTCCTATTCTACCCTTTACACACACTTACACTGACATGCACGACACTACTCCACACATTCTGGGAGGCCGGTAGGGAATTTAGAACTTGTCCCAGCTGTGGCAGTGCCACGCTGGTGTGCGATACCCCGTTGGGAAAATCTCGCTAGCCCACGGTAGATCGGCGCCGGATCTCGCCAACCAGCGGGGCAAGGTCATCAACACAGCCTGAGCAAAACGTGCACTACCCTTACGGGACTAATAGCCTTAGCATTTGACGCGCCCGAAAGGACTAGTAATGAATCATCGCATTCGGAAGGATCAACGACATGGTCGACCTGAAAGGAGGCGGGTGGTGGCCAACGTGACCCGGCGGGCAAGGCGAGGAGCAGGGGTGGCGGCTGGCGGGGCGCTCCGGCGCGCGTGGGCGGGCGCCTGCAGCCGCCTGCCAGCCGCGGAATCCACCTGCGGGGTCGTCGCCTCGCTTCGCCTCGCCAGCGCACGCCCACCGGCTGCCCGTCGCGCGGGGCGGCCGACGACGTTTTAGCTTTCTGGGATGGTTGGCGGCACTGTTGTAGGGTGGATGTTGATGGACTTCTCCTGCTTCGGTCCTTTTGGCTTCAGTTGTTTCTTTCATATGTTCGTATAAACGATAGCGCAACAAGAAAACATTTTACAACATGCAGTATGTGTACGTCAAATCTTGTTTTATTAATTTCATTTACGTAACCACATTGCAGCAAAGGCATGTAGAAGAAAGCATCGACAGTACTATCGTTTGAGTAATAAAATCCTTAATCGTCTTTCTTATCCAATTATTCATAATATACGGAAGTCAGTTATTTATCCCCTGCTTAGTACAGTGAATTGTAAAGATGATACCTTCTCTTACATTGAAATAACCGGAACTGTCTTAATCTAAACAGTATTCAAGATGCCTCTACATTATTCATAATATACGGAAGTCAGTTACCATTTATTGACCTTCACGCTTAAATGTTCTTTGAGTAACTTCATTATGCTTAGAATTACATACCTGCTTGCTTCTTCTTACCATGAAGAATCTTGAGTTCTATTCACCTTGAATTGAATAACCATGAAACTATTTCGGCTTCGATAATAATATCCTCTGCTTAGACAGTAAATTCAGGCGTTGATTGTTCGTACTATTTTACGATCACAACAGTGATCTATAATATCTTCAATATTATAGTTGTAAGAAAAAAATGCCCTTTACAATTTTCAAAAAATCTGGGATTTCAACGAACATGAGACCTTTCTTAAAACCCCGGATCAAATCGAGTCAGCTATCTCTTTCTTCGGCAACATTATCGGCATTGCAATAAATTCAGCAACTCCCAATTACAACCCAACCACCAGAGGCACCTCCCACCAATTTCCCTTCCACCCAACATCCTGAATCTTATTAGACAAAAGCGATATATAAGACGACAATGGCAAACACTCCCACTACCTCAATTAGATCTCTCTTTAAATAAGATAACGGATAAGGTTCACGAAGAATTAAATAAATTTCGCTATCAAAACTTCCAAAAACTACTTCTAAATATTAATAAAATTCCAATACTTTGTGGAAACTCTGTCGTCATTTCTCTTACCCCAATCAAGCACCAACCATTTCAAAGATGCTTTTTATCCCAATATTACCCACTCTGTCTAACACTTTCGAGAAACTGATTCTAATCAGACTTAGTAAATTTCTTCAAGATACGAAAGCTATCCCTCATTTTCAATTCGGATTCCGCCCTCTTCATTCGACCACCCACCAGCTTTTCAGAATAGTAGAAACTGTAGGACAAGCATTTCAAAATAAGTAATATTGCTCTGCAGTCTTTTTAGACTTTGCTAGTGCCTTTGGCACACAGGTCTGCTCTACAAATTAAGGGGGAAGATACAGCTTACAGCAGTTAAATTTTTATTATCACTCACTTTTTCCATTATCCTCAACCAAAAGTCTGTCAGTTCAAATTCAGTATCTCTTAATTCTGACCGTTCACTGTTAAAGCAGAAGTATTGTAACGGTAGCAAAATTTATCAGTACATTTTGCACTTCCCACTAACTTCTCCCGAAGATTTTCTTTTCTTTATTTTCTCCTCACAAGTAGTTTATGAGTAAATTTACCTTTTGAAGAAAAAAATCCCTATCTGGCAACACTGCCTCCCTCTGACGCATCGGTAGTCCTCGTCCCCGATTATTCCGTCCCTCGACAGCGCTCCGCGAATTAAGTATGACGTCACGAGATCTCTCCTTCCCATCCCTCTATTGTCCTTCTTCGGAGAAGTGTATTCGAATTTCATGCGTGTGTTGTTTGGAATGCAATAAGCTGGTTCGCGTCGTTAAATGTAGGATTGTGATCGCATCTTTTAACTTTGGGATGTTGAAATGGAGATATCAAGATTTTGAGAGGAAATCCTTTTATGACTTATAATTCAATTAATTGCAACCTAGTCTGTGTCCTAAAACAGTTGAGGATGAAATAAGAACTCTTGATGCTCTGGGATATATTTTCACAAAATATCTATGAATAAGAAGAATAGAAAACAGCCGTATATAATATTAATGCTAACAATAACTGTTGTAACCGTAGTAATCGCATATTTAAGCTTTGTTCCTCAAAATATATGTAAGAATTTGTACAAATTCACAGATAAAAAAATGTACAAATTCACAGATCTAGCAAAGGGCAAGATATTGCGTTATTGAAAGAAACCCATATTCTGCGCAAAGAATTTTAGAACCCTAGATCTTCGCTTTAGGAAAAAGAAGAGACAAGAAAATTAAAAGAAATAATTATAAATTCTCCTTAATTACCATAGATTATCTGTTAGACATAACTGATACTTTTGGTTCTTATGTAACTAATGACTATGTTTTATACCATTATAATTTATCTTTTAATCTTCATTTGGGTACTGCGTGCATTAAATACTCACAAATCTAATATATCAGTCATAATTTTGTTTAAACTCTTCGGATGTGAAGTGAATTTTCTTTTACACAATTGACAGTTATCCAATCAACATGAAATATGGTATTTATTTTGAAAGTTGATAACAGATTTATATTACAAAAAATGCTAACAACTGAAAACTTGACACATAAAACATAAAAACCATTTATTTTGAAAGAAATAAAAACAGAAACTCTTTCAATAAAAAGTATCTCATCTGAACAAACTGGGAGAACGACTTCAAGAAGCCGCTAAGAACGAGTCTGCTGACCAGGTCAAGGGAAACAGCATCACATCACCGCTTCCTCTCCAAGTTCCCGGAAGTCGAACGGGACTCGCACCACTACTATCAGATTTTACTTAAAACTAAGTATATTCGGAAGACCAACATTTTAAAAATGTTTTTGTTCCTGATATTTTTAAATCTATGCGTTTTACAAAATACTTTTTAAAAGTTTCATTATTTTCAGTTTTCGTATGTGAGTAGGTCAGGCAAGTAAATTACGTGTTCCAATTCCGCTAATGACTGCGAAGCTTAAAATAAGTTATCTTTGAATATTTTCGAAATATCATCCTTAATCCGCTTGCATATGCAGCCCGCTGTCTTGAGGGAAAAATTCTAGTGCCAAGACAATCAGTCAAAGCATTAAAACTTTTCGAATTGAAATTTGGCGAACCGTCCGCATTGTATCGTCGCTTTTTCTCGTCCCCACATACTCGGCATTGCCGCCCCAGACTTATGACGCCTGTTAAGACGTGTCAAGCAGTTCGACAAGACCACTCCTGCAGGCGCTGTTCTTTTATTGCCGAATTTTAGATCGCGCGAAAGCGCCCTCCGAAGCGCGATAGCCCATTGGCCATTCATGGGCTCTTGGAGCCACTTCACAAACGCGCAGGACATGCTCCGCTGTTGGCAGTGGACATCGGGATGGCGATGACGATCCGGGAAAGTATCTATTACTAATTTCCAATGCGCACAGAAAATTAAAGTAAACTGTTTAGTATCCATCCTTTAGAGATGTGCCTTTTGTTTCGTTAGATTCCAAGGAACTAAGGAAAAATACAAACACATTTATATTACAAATTGGCAATGCGTGCGGATATTTAAAGCAAACTAAGTGGTTTTATTAATAAAAAGGTCCATGAATTATAGACAATCATATTTAAAATAAAAATTATGGAAGTTGGTTTATTCCAAGATTAAATCTTGACATTATCTCAATCTTGATATCTTGATACATTACGTACCTGAAGATATAGACACACAGATATCTGAAACGTTGTAGAAAGTGATATCAAGATTTAATATTGTAATAAAACAACTTCCATAATTTTTATTTTAAATATGATTGTCTATAATTCATAGAACTTTTTATTAATATAAATATGACAAACAATGAAAAGAAACGTAAGTAGTTTCTAGTTCAATGTCCAGTCAGAAAAAATACAAACAAATAGATACTATTGCCATTTTCCAAAATACACAGAAATTAGAAGTAAACTGTGCAGCCTGCGGCCACGTGAGAGGAGACTCAGGACACTCAAAAAAATTCGAAAACAAACAATTCCAGTGTTTTTTACTGAGAAATGCAACTAATTGATTGTGTTATATCTGTTCTCATACTGCGTGTACCGATTTAATTTATTGCAGAATTAACTGAGAGCATATTATTTGTTGTTCTTGAGACTTGTGCGAGATACTGTTTGGAACGCTGCGGCCCTCTTTTCATTAGATCTGATTTCATCTATGCTTCATTATCTTTGACGTTTGGAATTAAGTTTCTTTGGGTAGGGGGTGGGGGTTTTAAACTGAAGAACACATACTCCCGGGAGTGTGCGGTAGGCTTGCAAGGGATACATTAACAATTTCCTTGCCAAATTTGAAACAAAATTCTTAAAAGTGCAAGAATCCTCCAAAATGTTGGATCTCCCTTGATCAGATACAAACACTGTATCATTGTAATGGGTTATAAATAGTTGTATTTTTTCACTTTCAGAAAATTGTTTCCTGCGTACATTTTAAAGATTTGTTCAATTAATTAAGAATGTCATAAATGCGAGATAGTATTTAAACAAATAATTTAGGAAATTTCAACTTGGGAGTATTACATTAACTCTTTGTCATATGTGTGAGCTAGAATTTTTAAAAAGTTCAAAAACTTCAGATCTATAGCGTATTAAGGTGTGAACTGAATTACGTTACTATTACTGTAATTTCTGTCCCAGTTAAATATATGGATCTTATGAGAACGTAGTGCACTCATAGATCAATTTTTGGAGTGCCCGAAACGATTCAATTGTTCAATAGTTGGTATAACAATTTTCGAGAAATCTTTGAACATTAAAAAGTGCTTGAACCTACATTTCAACTTCAAAAGATTTAAATTAGAACCTAAATCCTTAATAATCAACAAACTATGACAGGAGCTTTGATCAAATGATAACGGGATATATGCGTTTTATTTTGGAATAACTTTCATGAAAAACATTTTCATTATTGATGGTCAGCGTTATTCAACAAAAAGGTTGGAAAATGAGTCAAAACATTACGAGAAAGAACATGATTCATTTTTAATTGATAGATAATTAAATACCTTACTTTAAATATCTTAACATCCGTTATTTTCAGTCTTCAATAAAACATTCTAATGAATTTCTTACCTCACCTTGAACGTATTAGAATTCTTTTTATTGGCATGGAGACAGAGGTGGGAGTCAAACGAGTTAATATTTATTGATTCCAAGCGCTTCCACTATTAGACATTTAGTGATCCTCCCCCGCCGGCACCGACTTGCGCAATGGGCTAGCGAAGCTATCCCACCTACAGGTATCACCCCCTCCAGAGCACCGCACAAGCCACGTAAGCCTCCCTTGCAAAGGTGCATTACTTCGATATTAAGCTGATACTTTTCGGAGATCAATGAAACCTACTGATCAGAATAACCAGGCGCTAGAATTGTCCTACAGACAATGGTTGAATTCGGCCCAACTATTTAACTAGTTTATCTGCTACTGTCGGGGCTTGAATCCCACGACCCCCATTCAACGATGTTGCAGAGCGAACGATGCTATCGCAGAGCTACTGCAGTGTGTGCGAGTCGAAAGGAACGTCCACCGCGTAGGATGCGTAGGGCGGGTAAAAAAAAGCACAACGCCTCGAAATGATCAGCGCATTCTTCAACTTGTTGACCACCTACCAGTCTCCAGGATCACATATTTTGGCTCTTGTTTCTCTTTTCATCTAGGAGCATCAGACATCAGCAGCGCTCCTAGCGGCACGAACTGTAGCTTGGCCACTGGCCTCTCCAGCCGGCGAGGTTTGTCGCAATGAAGAATCCATGAACATTCGTGTCGATCGTTGGAGCAGAGGTTGGCGAGGGCGGAGGGACGCATCGGTTCCAGAGGCCGCTACCAGATGAAGTGGGCCTGAATTGTTCAGGCGCCCAGTTGCGCCAACGTACGGCAGGTCTCGTGAGGATGTTTTATTAATGAACTCGTTTCGAAGCTAGGAAACCCACTCAGCGTCCATTTGAGGATACCTGCGTGGCGGTGACCAAACACGAAATGGCAATTTTGACTAATAGTTGCGACGTTCCTGATCCGTTCAGAAGCCTATAATTGAGAGGCCAATAGTCCTAATGAAAAGTCGAAAATGATCATCTTTGTAGTCTGATGTGAAATTTAGAGATTCTAATGCCCAATTATTATTTGTATTGTAAATGTTGTTATGTTTACAATTACGAATGCAAACTGAAACATTTCAATGGTTGTGAAATTTTAATTGCTTTCCTGGAATAAATACTTTATACTTTTGAAGCTTGTTTAAACTCCATTTAATTGGTAGTATTGTGTTTATTATCATGAAATGATTGTTTTTAAATGTCGACTCCCGAATCTTTCGAGAAAAAGTTATCGTGCATCATAAACTTCATGCGACTGTCATAGTATTTATCTCATCGCGTCGCCAGTTCTAAAGTATTGGGGAGGAAGATTTAATAGGTAAGGAGTTAATTACCGGGAGTCGTTAAAAATGAAAAAAATTAAAGCCTAAAAATACATTTTGAAATATAGTGAATGCCTTCAAGCACGTTCGTTAGAAGGTATTGGATACCATGTTTTGGCAAGTAGTTTTCAGTTAAATTGAGTTTGTTTGTTTGTTTTAAAAAAAAATATTCTTCGGGATAATTCTCCTCGCGCCCATCCCGGTGGTGACCTGAAGATTGATCTATTGATCGTGTGTACAATTGACTTTGAATGAGTAATGCAAGTTGAAATTTCTTTATCATATTTTTATTTCATTTGAATTTCTCACTCGTAAACGGGAGATTTAATGAAGGGAGTCAAACATCGAAATATTGTTATTAACCATCTGAAAGAAGAATGTTAATAAAAACAGTGGCAACTCACATAGTTGTATAAGTTTATTTTTCTCTTTAACTCCCGTGCAGGCATCAACGTACTTCTGGAATTTGAAGAGTGTATTTGTTCGTCAGTATAACAGAATTATCTTCGACCCCCAGTAATGTCAATTTGAAACCAACGTACTGGATTTCTCTACCAGTAACGTTTCTGCTAACACTATAACACAAGACTAATCAAAAGCTTATTTTGATTTTACTACTTGTTACTTAAGTTGTGTAATTTTGCTGTTCTCCGAAATCTGAATTTTTGTTTTAAATCGCTGGTGAGTGCGCGCGGAGGTGGCGACCTCTGTGGTGCGGAGGCGGCGGCTCAAGTCCCGTTGCGCCACCGGTCGGACCCGTTCCGCTCACTCCCTTCTGCGATGAAAGAAAGTCGGGTCTTCGAGAACGGCCACTTCGCTGGCGCTGCCGCTGCCGCCCTGCCCCAACGGCCGTCGACGTGCGCACCGCCCCCTGCGAAGCCTCCGCCAATGCTCCCAACGCCCCCCCCCCCGCCGCGCCACATACCGTATGTTATATTTGTGTAGAAGACCTTTGAAAATGGTCACAAAAGGAAAAAGTATCCATTAGATTATCATTCCAATGGTTTGGAGGGAGGCGGGGAATCATTCAAATGATTACTACTTTTGTTGCATTGATGTCAGCGGTTACAACTCAAAAGACAAAAAAGTACTGTAAAGTATCCTAACCTCCCATCTGCAATTTGGCCAATGTCCATCTGCCATCTGTCCACCTGCCATCTGTCCGGATCTGTCTGTTCCTGAACCAGCAGTGGTTTTTGCAACTGTTAATCTGAATAATATGTCAAGGGATGAATCTCCCTGTGACAAATATGAACCAACTGATGATGAGTTTGTGTCCCGTAAACAGTGTGGAACCTCACTTGTTTACTCCAACTGAGCTAAATGATTTGGTAAGAGATTTGGGCTTAACCAAGAATAAAGCTTAACTGTATGGCTCTAGACTCAAAGAAAAGAACTCGTTAGCTGCTGGAACTTCAGTTTGTGTGTACAGGAGAAGAGAGGAGCAATTTGCAATTTTTTCAAATAAGAAAATGATCTGGTATATTGCTCCAATATTGCCGGTCTGGTGAATTAGTTCGGAATTGAATACAAAAAAGAATGGAGGCTGTTTATCGATTCTTCTAAAAATAGTTTAAAGGCAGTTCTATTAAACAGTGGTAACACCTATGCATCATTACCTGTTGCTCTTCTGTACACATGAAGGAAAAGTACGAAAACCTCAATGTAGTTTTGGAGAAAATAATCTACTTCGTTCATGGATGGATGGTATGTGGTGACTTAAAAATAACATGCATTCTTCTTGGCCAGCAAAGTGGTTTTACTAATATTATCGGATCGGAAATTAATAATACAGATAACAATATTTATCGAAGAACTGATAGGTCATATAGAGTAGTCAACATTTACAAAAAAAAAAAAAAAAAAACGTGTGTATATATACTCGTTCCATTTTTTAGTAGAAAATCTGAACTTTGTTGAGACAATTTCCAATGTGTAACACTGCAGGTACGTGTCTGATGAGTGTGGATATATGTGTGCGCAGGGCCCCATGTCCTGACTGGCGGCGATGGCCGCGGCGTCCCCGTCGGCTCGGCGGCGCGCGGGGGCGGCGGCGGATGGCGGCGCTGGCGGCCGGCCGCTCTCGGCGGCGCTGTTGCTGGCGTCGGCGCCCGACCCGGGTGGCGGGGCGGCGGCGGCGGCGGCGGCGGCGGCGGCGCGCGCGACGACGCCCTCCGCGCCTTCGAGAACGGCGCCTTCGAGCTCGGCCTCCCCGAGCGCCCGCCCGCCGCGCCCGCGACGGCGCCCGCGCCTCCGACCTCAACAACAACAGCGGGCCCCGCGCGCGCCCGCGCCCGCGCACGCGCACGCGCTCGCCCACGCCGGCTCTGGACAACGGCTCCGACCGCAACGCCAACAACAACAACGGCAGCGGCGACGACCTCTCGCCCCGCGCCGCGCCCACCCCCGCGCCCGCGCCCGCGCTCTGCGTGAACGGTAACGTGTTTCCTACGGACGCCGCCGGCAGGGCGTCGGAGTCTCCTCGGCCGGCGCCGCGCGCACGGGAAACGAACTCCGCCCCGGAGCTCAGTTACGACCGGCGCCGCGCGTCCGAGCCACCGGTGGGGCGCCCTCGCGGCGGCGACTGCCGCGGCGGCGGCGGCGGACACGCGCGCCGAGCGCCCGAGCTGGCTGCTGGAGGGCGCCACCAGGCTGCCGCCGCCGGCGCTGCCGCCCACGCAGCCCGCGGCCGCGCCTCCCGCCGCCGCCCCCGCCGGCCCCGCCCCCGCGCCGCGGCGCCCGGGGAGGCGTGGCGCCGGCGCCGGACCGACCCCGCGGGGACTCCAAGTACCATCACCGGGACTACCGGGAGGCCCTGTCGTCGCTGCTGTGGCAGCCGTACGACTGCCGCGACCAGAGCAACCAGACGAGCTCGGAGAACGTGTGCAGCCTGGACGACGACGCGGACGTATCGCTGTGGCTGTATCCGCACCCGGCGACGGGGGTGCCGCGGCGGGGCGGCTGGGGACGGTGCCCGTCGTCGCCCCCCCTCGCCCCCGGCGGCCGCGCCTCGTCGTCCGCTTCGTCCACGTCCTCCGTGTCGTCCGGCTCGTGCTCGGGGGGCGCGCGGCGGAGGCGCGTGGGGCCGCGGCGGCGGCGCGGGCGTCGGGGGCGTGGCAGGTGTGTGGGCGTCGCGGGCGTCGGCAGCGTCGCGAGCATGCTTGGCGTCGGGGCCGCCGCGGGCGTTGGAGTGTTCGGGGCTGTACCGGCGCCATGTCGAGCGCCGCGACCTGGCAACGTTCCCATCGACCCGAATCCGCGCGCCGAAGAAGTGGTCAGTGACCTCCATACGCCGTGGGTCGGAACAACAACAACAGCGTTGGCGGCAAACGGCTGCGGCTTGAGCGGCAGCGGCGGCGGCGGTGGGGCCGGAGCGCGCGCGGGTCCGCCGGCAGGGGCGCTGGCGTCGCGCGGCCCGGAGCCCGAGGTGTGCGAGCTGTGTTGCGGGCCGCAGTGCGCCAGCGACCGGCCCGCCAGTGCCAGTGCCAGTGGCAGAAGCGGCGTGCGCGCCGCCGACAGCGAGTGTTGCCTGTGCTGCGCCGCGCAAAACGCGGGGCCGACCGCGGCGCCCGCCGACATGCTCGTCACCGTGGACGCAAGCGGCGCGGCGGCCGACGTTGCGGGGGCGGGGGCGGGTCCGTGCGGGGCGGAGCGCGCCTCGCTGCTGACCCCCGCTGCCCCCGGCGCCCCGCCGTCGCCGCTGCCCGCCGCGCACGCGCCGCGCCCGCGCCCGCCGCCCCGCCGGCGGCAACAGTGTCAGTGTTGTGAATTGTTACCGTGCAGTGCCAGTTGTGGTGTCCGCAGTGCCAACGATCCCGTGCCTCAATACAAGTAGTAGCAGCAACAACGTGTGTAACGTGAACATAGTACAGACCACGCCCGCGGAGCCCGTCCGCGTGTCCGCGTCCTCGGAGGGCGCGTCGGCGGCGTCGGGGACTTCGACGGCGCCGCGCGGCCGCACCTTCACGTCGACGGAGGCGCAGACGGACGACTTCGGGCCCGAGGCGGCGGGCGCGGCGTCGGCGGCGGGCGGGGCGGGCGGCGGGCGCGGGGGCGGCGCGTCGGGCGGCGGCAGCAGCGGCGGGCGCGAGCAGCGGCGGCGGAGCGGCGCGAGCGACGCCAGCAGCGGCGCCTCAACGCGCACGGCCTCCTGCACGCGCCGCCCCCGCACCCGCACGAGGCGCCGCCCCCGCCGCCGCCGGGCGCCGTGTGGCAGACGCAGCTCCTCGAGCCGCATCTGCCCCCGGGGGCGGGCGGGGCCGGCGGCGACCGCCTGCCCGACATCCTCAACTCGCATCTGCCGCCGCCCTACTCGACGCTGCCCGTGGGGCTGGCGCCGCCGCCGCCCCCGGCCCCCGGCCCGCCGCACCCGCACGCGCACCCGCCGCTCGGCCCGCCCCGCCGCCGCCCGTCGCCGTGCCCGTGCCCGTGGCCCTGCCCGTGGCGCCGCCGCCCCGGCTCGCCGCCGCCCCCGCCCCCGCACCACCACCACCCCGGCGGCATGCGCTTCCCGTTCCAGCTCACCCCCGGCGGACGACGAAGGTGAGTGCGCGCTCAGCCGTCGCAGTGCAATGAGTGTGCGTTGAAATTCCCTTTCCTACGGTGGTCCAGCTCATTCTTTACAAAATGTCTTCTGAAATACAGGCATTGAAATCACTGAAATTAATCAAGGTGTGCAGTGTTTGAGGTGTAACGTTTTGATGGCTGCTGATTGTCGAAAGTGGAATTGAGAATAAATACGTATAATTCAAATACACTGACAAGCATCGGTTCATAATTGAGCAGTTGATTATTTGGGTATTGAACCATGACTATACGAATCAGTTGGCAGAGCAGCGTTGAAATATCCATGAGTGTTATTATCACTAATGCTTTAGTAAACAATCGTCGAGATAAGTTTATGCGTAAGCGTGTTAGATGGATGCGTGCCACGCATGTGATAAGTTGATATTTAACGCCCAACAATAAGTAGCGTATGCGCGGAATCCTCTTCGTTGAGAAACCAGAACGACGAAACTCGCGGCGATAACGCTTTCTGTTCTTGGCGATGTGCCACGTGCTGTGCAACTCGATGTGTCCGCGCGTTTAAAGCGCTGGGACGCGAGGCCGTTTGCAGCGCCGAACAGCTGAGGCGCGCGCCGCGCTGTCGTCGTCGTCCTTGGCGACATCGCGCAACGCAAGTGCGGCGCGTGTGAGGGGGGGGAGGGGCGCGGGACGTCAACGACTCCGTGCCACTGCGCTAATGGGGCGTATCTGGCGGAATGGAGATAGTACGTGCATTGGCTGACGATATGCTGGTGCATATTGAATGGAAATTGCGTCTCATTAAGATGCCATCGAAGATAATTTTGTAGCTTCTCAAGCAGAAACATTTTAAGCAAGATTCTATATTAAGAAGGGAATCAGATGAGCAAATCTTATCAAGATTTTGTTTATTTGCCATTGAAATTCGCTGGAAATATAGTGCAGAAATTGAGTTGAAAGATTGAGATGATTAATAACTTCATTAAGTAGATATTTAAATTGTTTTAAAGTAGGTGCATTCTCATTTCGTGTGTGTATATATTCTATTTATCTCCTATTTCAATATCGGGTCTGCATACAACGTTATGTTGAAATATTTACAGAAATGTACCTATTCTCGAGAAACGCAAAGTAAATTTCATAGCAATTCCTAGTTACAAATAATCTTTTTTCACCAAAAATAATTACTAGTGTTGTTTCTAATAATATTTCCTAGATAATGAACAGCAAACGCGACGATTTGAGAAAAGAAACAAACGAATCTGCAGCATTATGCTGTCGTTTAAGTTGGTAGGCAGAAACGCTATAATGTATTAATTCGATTCTGAGCTTCAAGAATTTGCAAGAAGCATTGTGTTTCAAGAATATCATCAGTCATCAGTTTTCCCCCTCCCCTTAACCATGCCGTGCAATGGGCGCGTGGTTATTCCGTGGCGTGAGTTGCAGGTCGCTTGCACGTGGGGCAGCCGCCGCTTCCGCGCTGCCACCTGTTACTTCGCTCTCCCCTCCCCACTCGCCACCGACTCCATCGCGTTTCATCACGACCTTTATTTCCGTAGTTTTTGTCGAACTATACTAATAATCTTAGCAGTAATAGAAATTAATAAAAAGGATCATAAACTGAATGGAAAAATTGGGTTCGAAATCGTTACGTAGGGAATATTATAGTAGATAATCGCACGATATGTGTTTGTTTTTGCATGAGACACTCGCACATCAGCCTGCTTACATAAAAACTCGTTTAAAACTCTGACTAGATTTGATCATTTGGAGACTTGTTGACAACATGGAACACCATTTAAAAAGTTTATATTTAAGGAAACCTTGTATAGTGAAGTTTTCATGAAATGCTAGAGAAGGAATATAATGGCTCACCTTTTGGGTTTTAATATGCCTCCAAAATGACTTGACTAAATAATGTATTTTGCTAAATTACATTAAGCGAAATATACTACGTTCATAATTTTTGTATTTGGTTCATTACATATCTTTCAATGAAATGACCAATATCAGTACTGGAATCGCTCTAGCCCTAATTATCTAATAGAAATTTCAACATTAAAATAACGTAGGTGTCTGTGAATTTCTAGTGTGTTATCCAGTCATCGCCCAACCACGTTTCTCTCGTTAGTATGCGAGGCAAGGAATTTAACATTGCATTAAAGTACAAAGCATTTGAAATTGAGGATTCTTGCCAACTATATGTGTGCCTAGCATTCCTCAGTTTTAGAGTACCTCTTTGCTGTTTGGTAATGAGAAATGTGAATAACACTAGAATTCAAGAAGTTATATCTTTTTCCAATCGCGGAATATTTTTATTTGATAAGGTACATTCGAATCACCGTTTTTTTTTCATTTCTGCTTTCTTTGCGTCATAATTTTTGAGTCGTCGTTCGGCAGGCACTTGTGAGATAACAAACATTCTCGTTTTGCTTTTTATTTAAGTAAACTGGAGGGAATGATGAATGGTTTTATATAAATGAATGATACGTTTTGCAAGGAAGAGCTCAGTCCGCGACAGAACTGATAGGCATTATCAATATTATACGACAAATATTACGCTTTTATGTTCAGTGTGTTATCGGCCACACACGGTAGCAAGACTAAATACTTTTTATATTAATAATACAAACACCTAGTCACTCTCTATTAAGAAACTAATATAATTTCGTGGGAGTTCATTTTTATAATTCAAAATAGTGTCTGCTAAGAATATTGAGGAAATAATTTTATTCTTTCAGCTGTGTATTAGGGGAAACGTCTACGATTAATGCATTCCAACAAGAAAGAAGCGCAATATATTGTTCTGGTCGGGAGACGATTGCCGCTTTTTCTCCCAGCATTTCATTGGAGCATCTGTTCCAGAAGAAGATTCCTGAATCTTTGAGAAATGTTTTCACCGAGTCATTCTAAATATGCAAGCATTGAAGAACCAGAGAATCATTTGAATATCCAACTCCCGACGGGTATTATTAAAGTAAATTTGTCCAGAGTTAATCAGGCCTCAACGACTCCAGGCGGTACGCGCTGCAATTACATATCCATTCCCGCCGTGAGAGGAACTCTTCTGTATTTTCAAGTCGAAATGAATACTCTGCGGGCAAAACAAAAAAACATACAATTTTGAATTTCATTGTGGCTCGCAAAATGCTGGAACGTGACTCGTTATTTCTCCCGGAAATGCCCGCGTGCCGCCTTGGCACGGCACGGCACGGCGCAGACTGCCGGACGAAAGTAGGTGGCAATCTGTATGGGTGCTGCCTCGAGGCGGCGAGATTCTGAGGCTAATTGATGATTATGTGGGTCGCAGGCGAAAGTGGGTACCTTATGTGGTATATCAAGAATAATAGATTCTTTAATTAACATTTCCATTAAATATTTGCATAAGGGAATCAGGAAAATAATCACTTTCTCAATGTTACACCTACTCTTACTTTTTTGATGTAATAATAAGACAAAATTGATGGTAAAAAAATAGTATTTTACAAAACATTTTACAGGAAGTATTTTTTATGTTCCATACAATGTTTACATCAGTTTTGTGTTACATGCAAGGGATAATCATAAATGTATGTTTCTCGAGGAAGCGTGCGGCATAAAATAATTGACGTAAGCATTGCGAATGTGTCACAAGAAGTGTCACACACTATATAACCGTTAGCTTTGGAGGATGATGTTGCATGACATTCAGTGTCTGGGTATCAATTCAAATATTTATTTCGTTGTTTAATGAAGTTTCCTTAATTGCAAGTTCTGGCACCTCAAAGAGAATATGCAATAGTCGCTAAGCTCTGTACTACCATTTAACATTGGATTCTGATCATGCTGAGGCACACTGTGAGCTAGAATATCAAGAGAAATATTCTAACAGTAGTATACTGTAATTTTATAACAAAGCTGCCTGGCGTTATTATCATTAGGCATCGCACCACCATCACGGGACAGTATATCCGTACTGTCTAGCGCGTATGTACACATTCCGTTATCTTTCAGAGCAGGGAGATGACTACATTATATCCTATCCCAAAAACATTGATTTTGTAGCTTTTCGGTAGGCAGCCTCTGCCAAAGATAAAATCACTTCACGTAAAAAACGCAAAAAAAACAACAAAACTAATACCTAATGCCTGCACAATATATTTCTGGTCGAGAGTTAAGCGATTGCAATCCCTAGCCGGCATTGGGCCAGGATTGGTAATCGATTTTTTTCTGAACAGCGATCGTCTGCATAAATGACTTCACCGCACTTGCGCAGTGTGTTTCTCATGTAGCTGGCTCCCATTTTGACGGGATATCTTGTAGGAACTCTACCATCACGCACCCTCGCCTACGCCGGCCTCTGCGTCAGCCGGCGGGCGCAGGGAGCAAATGGCGACGCTCTAGTTAACGTAATTCACTTTGGCGTCTAATGGCGTCCGCTGAAATTGTTCCTTTGTTGGCCCTGGAGAGTCGCCGCCTCCGCCGTCGGGGAGGTTGTAATCGATACAAGATCGATACGCACTCGAGAGTGCCTCTTCGCCGCAAGAGGAGCCGCCGACGGGAAGGGTAGAAGGCGGAGGAGGGGGCGGATGCGTGGAGACTCTTCCTCTGGAAGTAACCTCTTCTCAAAACACGCGTGCACATCCCTGCTTTCCTTCCTTCCTCCCTGCCTCGTACTTTTGCTCGAATAGGAACCGCCAAGTAACTGCTAGCATTCCCTAAGCCTCAACTAATGAATGGATTACAGGTACGTCAACATTTGAGTAAAAGAATAAAAGACAATTATTATCAATTACTCATTAAAATAAGTTTTTCTGCCAAAAATTCGCCGTTTTCTGGTGCACAATTACATAACTTTCTTTTCGTACAAAGTTGCTTAGTAAAAAGAAAGTAAAAGCATTTTGAACAAGTCATTTTTTATCAAGTGCACCGAATAATATTTGCTTGAAGTTAGGTGTGCGGAAGACCACATAGATGAAGGTTTTAGCAGTAGCATTGCGCCAGCTTTATCTCATATTTGACAGAATGATTTCTCTAGCTACTCTTCATTTTCAGAAAAATCAGTTCGTCTTTACATACTTTGCAGAATTCGCTCAATAACGGACATTTTAAAGCAAAAGCGGTGTGTGAAGTTCAGGTTCAATGCACATCATGAATTTACTTCAGCCCATCAGTTTGAACTGGATAATTCGATAAATTTGAAATTTAGGGTTTTAATTTTTCCTGTATGGAGCTTCAGATATAATCGTTAGAAATGTTTTGTTTCTTCAGTTAATATTATTCCATTATTTTGGAATTAATTATATATTTATTCCATACAATATGCCTTCGAATGTTAGGAACTTCTTTGTGTAGTATGTGCGATAATACGTATTCCATTTTCCCATCTTTAATGCTAACCCAGCCATGATACACTAATTGCGCAATCACCTCAATTCAATACACACTATAAAATTTTCATCCCGTGCAGTGGTTTGAAACACTGTGTTGTAATGGCACACTCTCTGAGCTGAAGCGACTGAGGTGCGGCCGTCGCTGGCAGTCGCAGGCAGTGGCCGTTGGCGCGCGGCCGCGCCGAGTACGGAGAAGCGCCGACCGGCCGCGGCTCGGGCGCCGCCGGGGGCCCCCCCCGCCTCCGCTCCCGCCTCTCTCCTGCCTCCGTCCCCGCCCCGCCTCCGCCCCCACCTTCGCCATCTCCCCGCCCTCCCTCCACGCCTCCCGTGTCGCCGTTCTCTGCCTCGCCTCCGCCTTCACCGCCGTCTCCCTCACTCATCCATTGCCACCTTAAGAGCGCACAGATACACCCACTGTTCGAAGTCTGTTAAGGGGCTGTTCCACCATTCACCTGGAATTGACGAAATTATAAACGACGGAGCAGCCCCTCTCAAGAATTCTCACCCAGGGAGCTACCCAGCTGCTTACGAGGTGCTGAAACTCCCGGGCCGTAGAGTCTCGAAGCTAGGACCTTGAGTTCCAGCTTCGTACTTGATACTACATACCCTGCCTCCTCGTGTTGAAATTATTTCTTATGCGCCTGTTTCCCATCGTCTACTATGTAATACAAGACAATTGGTAGCCATACACCAAAGTTGGATTGTTTTTCCATCACCAGTGTGTACCTACTCGCGGTCGATGGTGTCTCACCACTCTAACCTTCCACTTAGCAAAGGGCGCGATGTGTAAGTAGCTCGCAAGAAACATGGACGCTTGACGCCATACTTCTTCCTAAATGAAATGAAGTCTTTGTGCGCGACCTTTGAGAAATGAAGATAAAACGCGATATGTGTAACGGGAATACATAGTCTTTTTGAGGCGGTACGTTTCCCGCGCGAGAGTTTAGACGTTCCCTTTTGTTTCGCGTCGCGCCCCCACCACGTCTGTGCTGTTCCCTTGATGGGCAAGACGCACTTTTGCTTTTTGTTTTTTTACTGACGAAAGTAAGGACAATGCCTTCGCAGAAAACCTGGCGCTAGAGCTTTCTAAATTGGAAGACGTGGTAGATGTTGCGTTGACTGTTAGCAGTGAATGACCGCACGACGTCAGTTAGTAAAAAATGTCCCGATTTTTACCCTTCGAAACGTGTTTTATTCGAGAGAAGTGAAATAGAAATGAATACACGTATCGATTAGCCCTATTTTCTCATGCACTTTCGTGAAAACTGCATTTCAACATCTTCAACCGTTCAAAAGTTACAGGAGGTGCTAAAGTTACGTGACTCCCTGTATATCTTGATAAGCAAAAGGATTACTTATCTCAAGCCATTTCCATTTAAAATATTGAACGACGGATGAATGTAGATTTCTCTCATAATTTTTTCAATAGAAGATGATGAAATATAACGCAGTACTACATTTACTTTGAATTTCTGAAGACTCATATCATATTGGAAAGGTATATGAAGAAGAATCCAGAATATGGCATTGTTTACAAAGACTCAAATAAATTGAATATTGTATATGAATCACTGCAGATAAAGGTATACATTCTCCTTGCGTATACACGTATGGTTCTCCGTTGTAATAATACATCTGAAGAAATAAGTTACTTCAGAGAAGGAAGAAACAACGTATGCCACTACTTGCAATAATTTTAGATAATTACTGCTCTGAGATTCTCTTTGTACCCCTAACTGCTTCTCTTTGCACATATATGAACATATATTGTAACAAGATTCATGAAGTTTCTGAAATAAACAAAATATTCTTTAAGGTTGAAACACATGAAAGGCGATTGAACACCATTAAAAGGAAATGGTCTTAAGTAATAATTTTCCCGATTTTTACCCTTCGAAACGTGTTTTATTCGAGAGAAGTGCTCTCGATGTTCCTTCTCTCTGTATATTACGATTGTTTTTTATGGCACAATATAACGAGGGCACCTCCCGAGGCAGAGCTCCGAGACTTCACAGAGAACGCGGACGCAGCCTGTTCGGAATAACGACGATACCATTAAAGAGGTGCCTGAAAGAAAAGAAAGGACAGGTGTTTATTTATTGTCAGGAAGGTGAGCTTGCTTGCAGTTTACATCCTTCCTTCTTACTCACGGAAACTGCGCTGTATTTGATTACTTTATCACCTGAGATTTACAGTGTTTTAGTAAATAAGGTAAGAAATGACTCAGTGAATTCACAGTAGTGAGAGAGTAGGTTAGAATGAAGTGTTTTAATCATACAAAAAGTAACCTCCTTAATGTTTTCCTCCTTTATATTTTTAATTAATATGTAGTTGCTGTTTGAGAGGATGTTCTTACCTCAATGTCAAATAGAACAGAGGTGAAATGACCTAGACAAATAAACTTACATATTAAAGAGGAAACTGGACAGTTAATTACGTATTTCAATGACTAGTAGAATAAAAAAAAACTGCTTAATTAACTGTTCTAGAATACTACGATGGTCTCTCGCTTGCATTTACTGCTCTTCGTTCATTCAGAGCTTGTAACCCAAAGGCATCGGAAGGTCTCCATGCTGTAGGCGGGTGCAAGCAAGCACAAAACAGGTTAGGACAAGTCCTGGCCGGCAACCTCCTCGAGCCACGGCCGCGAGGGCTGTAGGGCGCTCACAAAAAGGCGGTCGGGTCGTGCGCAGCGCCGCGCAGCTGTGAGCGCTGGCGGGCGAGCAGGGAGGGGCTGGGGACGGCCGCAAGGGCACGGGAAAACACCGGGGCCGGCCGTTTCCGGAGCGGACGTCCGCGCCGTGCCGCCTTCCGAATTCCTTGTTTGCGAGGGCGGCCTGCACCGGAAGAGGTGAAGGATCCCGAATACGTCTCCCTCTCTTCCCCGGCTCCAATCCACTTCCGCACTGTCTTCATCCCGAAGACCTGCTGCGAAGTGAGTGAGGATTTGTTTGCATTTCTGTAAGCATGGATCAGCGTTGTTGATCAACCGGTTCGACGAAATCGCTCGCAAAGCTCACAGAATCTCTCTGTAGTCTTATGTTCGAATATGCTTCCGTCGATGCGTGCGTGGGCTTTTGTGGCGAAAATGCTGGACTGAGGTGGAGAGTAACGACAGGCAGTACGCCTGTCGGTAACTGCGGAGATATTTCATCCATCGGTCATGTAAGTTGCTCATGTAGATGGTGTCATGTGTGAATAGTGTGTGTCAGCAGCGAGTCGAAATGTTCGAGAGGCTTGTATGTAGACGAAGCTGCTGTCATGTAGGCCGCTACCATCAGAAATTAACCACTTCTCTTTTGGTAAATCCGTTTTCTCCCATCATGCCAGGCGCCTCCGTCTCCAAATACATTACTTTCGTCACCGTCGCTCCTAATATTGTGGCGTCGTGGAAGCGAAATGACTACATAGACACGAGCTCTACTTACAATAATATTTATTTACAGAATATACAAGTATTTACAGCTCTGGGGTTACGTTCGCAATCTACCTCCGCGACTCCACGCACACTGCTCCCATCTCCCGGCTAGTGCATCCTCCACCCAGACGCTTTACCGCGCCGGTGTCCTGACACCCGGTGCTACGCACTCGCAATGTCCAAGGAATGCACTACTGCCAACGGGCTGCAGTTGCGTCCGCACGAGAGGCGATCTCTAAACGAACTCGTCCGGCCAGCTAGCTTCTTGGCGGTCTTGTTCCCCCCACCCCCTAGCTTCTCTGCACGTGCGGGTGGCTCTGGGACCACATGGCCAGCCAGCCTCCCCTGTCCGCCGGCGGGGGGTCAGAACCCTCTACCCGGCCGACTTGTGTCCCGGAGTGTTAATGGCTCCCTTTTCAGTTGTCTAAAGCTACTAACAGACGTTGTACTAGCCGACCGGATGTCCTCCCCTCTGCTCGCCATCTTCGACACTTTCTAAGGATGTTCGAAACCCTGGTCGCCGTGTGGTGACGTTACAATACGTTAGATTCAATACCTTGGTCTTTCTCATCGATTTCGTCGATGAGATGACCCCCGTCGTCCTCATCTCTTTAGGTTACGTCATGGTGCACTTTGTCCTCCTTCCCAATATTTTCGTCTTTATTATCCTCGCCGCGATTAACTTCTTCACTACCTCATCCCGAGCAGATCACAACATTAACCGTCATCAACTCTCCGTCCCGTTCACAACTCCATCGCTTCGACCCTACAATCTGTGGGGTGGGCCGCCCACGCGCCAGGTGGCCCCCAGGGCTGACCCACTTGCCGTGGCCGGCGCCGAGCGTCGGCGAGCCGGTTCCCGAAGCGAGCGAGCCGCGAGCTGGCTGCGCCGTTGCCCTTCTCGGAAGCCCTGGGGCGCCGACGCCGTTCGCCTCGCCATGCACGGCAAGAACCGTCTGCCATCACGGCACGTGAGGATTCTAGGTGAATGTTGAGAGAAATTAATAGGTATAGTTTTAAAGAATAGCAAAGAAGAAAATTGGATATGACAATTCATTTAATAAACATTATCCCAAAGAAAATCATTATTTTTGGCAGAACTCAATTTTGATTTTTACATTCTCAGTAGAGAGAAAGTTCTGTAATGGTGCGCGGAAAAACGGCGAATTTTCAGCAGAAAACTCATTACAGGGACCTGGTATCGAAAAAGTGCCAGTTGATAAATTTAGGGGGAAAAAAGTTTTCACGTGAATTGAAAATTCATGCTGGCCCGGAAGGCCGCAGACGCTGTGTGTGACTTGTTTCGTATAAGGTTCAAACACACGCGGTTTTCAATCCCGCCGTGGACGTGGATGCAAAAACCTTACCTTAGGCGCCTGCAGGTCGCGGAGTGTTGCATTAAACACTCTCAACCGTTGATGAACGGCCATGTTGATATAATCTCTTTATATAGTTTCGAGGAATGTACTTGAACTGATGAAATGTCTAAAATGTAATTTAAACTTCTTTGTTTCCTGTTTGGGTCTTTTAGGAAATTGAAAATTTTAATAATGAAGATCCAAGAACGCTTCGTCATGATAAATAAAACTAAAAATTTTTTAAATTAAAATTTTTTATCTCTTTGAATGTCTGTTTTCATACGTGATTGAAATGATTATACGATGATTAGGCACGGTTGTAACATTCTCACTGCAGATAAGATAGATATACAAGAATGCACATAACGAAGAATCCAGCAATGCTTAGATCATGAAATCAGCGGGTATTACATAGTCTTGGTCCTTTATTTTTGTCTCTTTTGATTTTCCTTTCTCCTTTTCTCCCTCGTCTTTGTAGTCTACTTCTTTACTTGTTTCTCTTTTTTCTTTTCTTGTTTCTCCATTTGTTCCTCTTTGTCCACCTGCAATTGCGTTCTCTTCCTTTGCTATTATCTCCTTCTTTTCTTTTCCTCTCCCATTGTTCTTCCCCTTTTAAGGCGCATCACGAGCGGCGTTCGCCTGCGATGAGGACACACAACATCGATGCCGATGTTTTCAAAACATTGATGTATCTACAAAAATATAAATGTTCGGAACATGGATGTACTGCAGCCGATTTATTTTATCGTCGATGTTTTGTGGTCGATGCTTTTACGTTTTCCTTGTTTTGTTCGTAGATGAAAAAATGCCATAATTTCAATTTTGTAAAAGGTAAAATATGAAATAATCACTGTTGGTACCACTGTCTGAGTTCAACCTTATGAATTTGGTTTGTACTCCCTCCATCAAGCAGACAGTTTTTTGTCGATGTATTATTAACATTTTTTCTTCCGGGGGCTTTTGCCAGCTTCAGGGGATGCCAATTCTTCGACTATCCGCGCCGGTTACCCACAATGTCCCTCATATTAAGGGGGCATATTTATTAATCTGTACTCTAGGCACATAGTGGCTCCTCTGTCTGTGGTCAGCAGACTCACAAGGCGTTCCGGGACATCACACATACATGAAAGGCAAATGACAACCAACCACGCCCACGGCGGGACTCGAACCTGCGACCCTAGCCACCTGGGCCATCCAGGCGCGCGGCGGCGCTCCGCTGCGTCCGAGCGAGGCGGAAGAGGCCGCCACAGAGCGCGCGACAGCGCTTCCATTCGGCTGTGCGTTCGCTGCGGTTTGTGTGCGTTGAGCTGCTCTTCAACTGGTACTTTATAAATGACGTTACTAATTTCGGTAGTTATAGACCTTAACTTTTGCGCTCGTATTAGCAGGCTGATCGTATTGCTGATGTAAAATTTACGGGTACATTTTCGACTCTGCTGAAATATTCGTGACTTTCGATTGTGCATTATATAGCAATGGATTTTTTACGGAATTATAAAGAGTAGGATTGCCGTAAATTGACGTGGAAGTACGTGCGTTTAGTAGGAATCCTAGGCTACATTTGTATTCGAAAATCTTTTGTTCTTGGACATGTTCAATTCAGCTCACGTAGTTCACATCCACCTTTTTTTGCATTCATTCGTACTGTTGGTTTAACGTAGAGAGTGCAGGGCCATAAACCCATTGTGATTCTGTAGTCGTATTTAAAAAAAGCAAATTCATAAAATCTTTCCATTGTTGGGTACGGCGTTGCGAGCAGCATTTCGAGAAAAGCTGTTTGAGTAATATTCTGCCCAGCCATTTCTCCAAACCGAAAGATCCCACAACCATATGATAAAATACTGTGAAATACTAACGACTTTAGTCGGTTGGTTCGGGAACTCAGCGTGGACATTTGAAAATAACGGATAGGAAATAACAAAAAACAAATATCTTCATTCTGAAAACGAAAGAATGTGTGTCACTGAGCTTGTCGATGTATAAGTTCATCGCATTTTTCAACTTGCAGGGCAATCATTATTTTCACATACCAGTTCTTTATTTCTAATTTATAATATTAATTTTTACATGGGTATTCTATGGGTGACATGTAATTCAACAGTTCTTAGATCTTGAGGGAACGATAACATATTACAACTATTTTTCCAACGAACTCCGTAATACAAAGATGTTTCAAAATAGTTTATATTAATTATTTAATTTAATTGTGTTAATATTTATATTAATGTAATATGGTTATAACACTGAATTGAATACCCAATGAATTTTAATTAGCGTTTGTGCTCTTCATTAGCCCTACGAAAGTTTCATTTCAGTTTTTCACCTTCTGTATTTCCAACATGGAAATAAAAACCGATATCATGCAAACTAAGGCATCTGGTCAACCCTCAGTCGCTATCAAGGGTCGTTTTCTCTTCGAGGACACAAACACTGCCGTTTTATCTCAAGCTTGTCACACTCGCTTAATAAAATAATTTATCTTTTTACAATGGCCTTCTTTAGTTATGCATACTTTGTAAACAAGACTAACTAGTTTTGTAAAACAGAAGTTAACTCTAATATACTTATTCGTAATACCTAGAAATTATCTTAGTTTTTCATCTCGCGGAATGCTTGCATCTGTAGAATGTGTACCATGTATGAAGCACGTGTATCATGTATTCATTATAAATGTTTAATAAATTATATTTTATTAGGACTCGCCAATTTTAATAATTTTTATTCAAGAATGTGTAACAACTTAGCAAGCAAGCAACTGAATTGGTTTTCTTTGATTTACTAATTCGTGTCATAGTATTTATTGTTTCTCACTCAGAAAAGCATCCTGAAAGTTTCAGGGCATCCCTCACACACCAGCAAACATTGATCCACCAAACAGTGAACGGAGAAACGGGATCAAATTTCTCCCCATATTTCTCTTGCTGACGCCGTTAGACGCGTTCGGCCACCAGTCGCCTGCACTTCCGGCGCGCAGGCCGACAAAGACCTCAGAGTAGGTAAAGAGCGCTGGTGAAAGGAACCATAAAGACTCGTCACCCATCTGAGTCGCCAGCCCCATTGTGGCTGTCGCAAAGCGAAGCCTCGCAGCCGCGCGTCGCGGCGGGGAGCGGAAACGTTTCTTTATTGGGGCCGGGCCTTTCTGCGAGGCCTCGGCGCCCCTACAACTCCGAATTTTGGGGGGTCAGTGAACCCGCCACTGCCGCCTCGTTTCGAAATTTCCGTCGACGTAAAGTGTGCTTCCCCCTGGACATAGTGCGCTCGGGAGCGGAGTGTTGTCCGGTGGAGCCTCGGGGGTTCCGCAAGGTTCTGTCTTTGTGATCGTCCGCTGAATGAGGGTCGTAAATTTCTGGGAGGCCGGGTTCGAGAGCGGGTCTCGCTGTCACAGTGTGGTGGCTCGGCGGAGGTGCAGACGGCCGAAAGAGAGGGTGGGGAGATGGGGGAGAGAGACCGAGCGGGCGAGGGTCTGGCTTTTGAAATGTCGCCGGGCCCCGCGACCCAGGGCTCGGAGCAAATCAACGCAAAGGTCGGCGGGGAGCGTCCCAGCGCAGAAAGTTCCCGGAGAGAGCGCCGTCTTCGTAACCAAGGAGGCGTCTGCTGCGAGGTGTGTGACAGTCTCCGCGGAAAGCGCGACAGTCTTCGCGAATCCTGCGTATAGGAATTATTAGGGTTTTTGCTTTCGTGTCTCTTTTTTACAGTGCTTAAATTTTTGATAATGTGGTTACTGAGTATTTTCTGAGGGTGCTTTACTACCTGTATGTGTTGAAAATTGATACTCTTCTTTTCCAGACTTGTGTTTGCACGAAAAGTTTCACTAGAGAAAGCACAGAATAATATTAAGTAAATGGAATTCATGACTTTCTCGATTCTGACGCGTCAATTCACATCTGTTTCTTTATTTTGTTAGAATACCACAGACTCTTAATATTCATATTTGCCTTGATTAATAGAGTTATTTAAGCTTTCCATTTTAAGACGCATTACAATCTTTGCTATTTAAATTATTACAAGATCTTCGTGTTTGTTATAGAAAACAAGAACCCGGACGCATTATTACAAGTACGCACCATAAAAACCTTACACACAGTACACGAAAACACTTCTCCAAGAAACGAGCGAAAACCAGCTGTGCTCTCAATGAGTGAAATCTGCGAAAGTTGTCTAATTCAGAAGGCCAAAAGAAAGAGAATCCAGTAATCGAGGAGCAATAAGACGAGTGATTGTAGCAATAAAAAACAAACGCCAAGACCATCAATGTCTTTAAAAAATGTTTTGTCTGACTGAACAGTATTTTCTCACTTCTTTCGAAATGAAATAATAATGTGTAGCGCCATTATAATACCCACAAGAAAAAAAAGTTATTTCTTCGTTATATCAGTTTATATTTGCTACTCCTTTTTGTAGAAATCAAAATTTAAATAATAAGTTTCGAGCGATTTACTTTTTTATGCCAGAGGTCGGTATTATTCCGCATTCCTTAAAAAATAAACATGCGTTAGAAACTTCCCATTCCTTAAAACTTACAATTTCTTGAAAGCGTGCCACGCCTTAAAAACTTCCCATTCGTCTGAAACTTACCATTCCTCCGAAAGCACAATTCTTCTAAAATTGACCAATCCATTGAACTTCCCATTCCCAATGACGGTATGCGGAGGGCTTATGTCATTGGAATGAGTCAGGATGCAGCTCACGGGACACGTTGCAACCTGGGCTGGGCTGATCGGCCGAGCGGCGCCGCCTCCGCCGCCACGGCCCCGAACAGCAGATTTTTTACGGCGGGGCTCTCTCGGCCGCTCGGCTTGTTTACGACGCCGGCGAGTTGAGACGGCTGTGAGAGCGAGCGGTGCGCTCGTGCGTTCAGCTTTGCACAATTCAGTTTTCTTTCCTGTCGCGGCGCCTGGACGGCCTTTTCATATTATGAGGGGATATGAGACGCGCATCGAAATGCCATTACAATGGCAATGCAATCGGCTTACTTGAGTAATACACAATAGATAAGTGTGCCAACTCAAATTTGGTTTAGTCATTTGAGGATTTACTGTCTTTCATAATTTTTATCTCGCTATCATAAATACTTTTCAGATTTACCCATAGTGTTATGCATTCAACAATGAAGAGTGTATTGCGTTTAAGATCATTATAATCTTATCTCAAATTATTTATGATTTATTTATATAATATTATATAAAAATAAATCATACATTATTCGAGATTACAGCATCACATTCTTAAAGTGACACCCTCTACGTTGTTGAATGCTTAACTATATGTGTAGAACTTTAGTAGGAAAGCCCCGCGCATTATTGATAGATTGAATTACTTTCAATTCGCGAAATTAAGACGAGAGCTGAATTCGCCCAAATCCTTCTGTGCCATATTAGGAAAGACCGTCAACTAAGCAAACATGTTGATTCTAACAGTTTGTCCAATGCGATCTTACTTTTGATCATTGCTTCCACAGTCCCCTTTTGCATCCTCGATCTTACTCCATCGTAAATTTCACTTCATCGCATTTACCACCACGACGGTTGTTCCTACTCTTTCTCTTCCTTCTATTCGATACCTTCTGCGCCCACCACTTTGGTCCTGATTATTTCATGTCGTTGCTTCCGTAAGCGTAGTACATGCTAATATCGAGGGGTGTTCCTCTCCGCAAGAACGTGACAGCCAGCGTCGGCTTGCGAGCGGCGCTGCTTGGGCTTCCCTCGCCGCGACCGCCCTCCCCCCGCCCTGCAGGGCACGCGACGGATGGCACCCGGCGACGGCGTCCTGTCTGTCAGTGGCGGGAGGACGGACGGGAGAATCGGCGCTATAGGAGGCGCGCACATAAACAAACACGGTGGCGGCGCGGAGCTGCCGCTCTCCTCCCCCGCTCTTCCCCGTCCCGCCGCGCCCCACCCACCCGCCAGCCGCACAAACGCCGGGGCCGTCGCGACGCGGCGAGGCGCGTTCAGGGCCTTTGGTTTTTGCTTTCGGCCGCTTTTCTTCTTCTCCTACTTCTGGGCTCTTTTCTAATCGTCTATTCTCTCTCACTCACTCTCTTTGCCTTTCTTTGTTCCTTGTCTCGTTTTCATCCGTCTTCTTTTCCCTCTTGTATTTTTTTCTTTCTCCTTTATGATTTTTCCTTCCATTGTCTCTCGTCTTTCTGCATGTTTCCCTGTCCTCGTCACACTTGTATCGCACATAATCAGTTATTAGGAGTCAACGTAATTGTGGTGTCGGGAGACCAGTTGAGAGCTTATCCCGGGTGGAGCGGAGCACGCTGGTGGGAGATCCGGACCTCCCCCCCCCTCCAAGTCAACGCAGGTCGGCGCCGGATCTCGCCATCCAGCGGGGGAAGATCACGCGCCCAAGCGATAAAAACATGAACTACACTTACTGGATCGGAATCGCTAATCAATCAATCAAAAACTTTATCACGAAACAATTTTTGCAAATACACAAAATGCTAATAACTTTTGTTTAAGTTTTGTACATTTAGCTGTTCATTTTGAAATTCACATTTTGTTAAATGAGCGGAAATGAAGTAAATCAGAAGCCTAATTGTCTGCAGTGAAGAAAGCAACAGAAACAAAAAAAATAGAAGTGCCTACATAGCGATGTATTTTTGATTCTATCCTTCTGTAGTAAGAAATGTTAAGTAATTTGATCGCCATTGCGATAATAGTTATTGTCACAGTTACATCTAACGTAAACATAATTTCTAAGGAAATAAAATGAATAAAACTGTAAATAACTCATAAAATTGTCAGATCGAACGAAAACATCTAGTAAAAGGGAAAACTATGTTCTTTTTCTTCTCTTCGAACCAAATTGCTACATCACATTTCCTCTAATTCACCGCTGTTCTGATTTGCTTTCTCCTCCTTATTCCGACCCTCGAACTCCCAACTTTCTTCAGGAGCAGCCTTGTAATTACACGACAGTGGCGTGTAATTATCGGACCGCCTTGATGCGGAGTTTTAACACGAAACGGCGCGCTCGTCTTTGTCCGTCTCCCACGTTTCCAACCCGCTCGCTCGCTCTTTTGAACGGCGCACTTCTAATCCCAAGTTTACCGACGAGCTTCGCCGTTCGTGGGCGGTCTTGAGCGGCGCCGAATCCGGGCCACGGGAACTAGACGAAGTCCGCCGCTGAACGGGTCTCTAGCGGCGTTGAAAGTTTGATGAGCAATATCAGTTCGCGGCTAACGCCCCAACCCAGCGCCAGCCCGGCCGATGCATTCTCCTCTAGCGGGGTTCATACTCTTTTAATATGGACACTTTATATTCAAACCCGCCGTTGCCGTTCTCCCTATATTCCGCGCTTTATTTCGGAAGTCCCCGACCCGGATTTCTATAGCGCATTAAGGCGATGCCGTGCTCTGGCATGGTCCGTTCCGCAGCGACGTGAAGTACAAATAGACGTTCTCTTTATGAACTATGCCAGGGAGATAAGGGAGAACAATGAATTTGCTTGTGTAGGACGTCATGTTCATCATAACTATTCTGCTTTCTCTGAAATGCAGGAGTACCCAATTTGCTAAACTTGATTGTGTTAAGACGCCTCAACTTAAACGTCTTTACATAAAACGAAAGAAATAATATTTATATTGCTTTATTTCTGGTACATGGAAGAAAGATGCTTATAAACGAGGATGAGAAACAATCTAAACCTTGCCTTAAACAATTTTATACAAAACAGACTTAATTGTAACATATGAATACCATACTATGATTCCCTAAACAAATAATCTCATGTAAATGAGGAGTAAAAGGATGTTGTAAGACTACCCAAAAGAGAGAGCCCGTAAAACTAATTCTTTATAGAGGGCGATGAAGAAGATCAAGACGGCAGTTTGCTCTATTTCCGTATCGATGGCGTAATTACTTTCTTCAACAACGTTTAGAAGCATTGATTTCATATTTGATAATCTTATATTGAGAGATATCGAACCTCAAATGATTTTCAGATTGCGCTTTGAAACCCAATCCACGATTCACAAAGATCACGATCTCGCCCAACTCGAAGTAGAAACCAAAGAGCAAGCAAGTTCCTTGGGTACTATGATGAAATACACGTACAATTTTATGAGATTTGGCGTTCATAAGATTTGAATTTCACGTCTCAACTCAACGTGTTTGTAAAGGTTGAGCAAGAATTTATTGCCGTTTGGGGTAATCTCCATGAGAGACTGAGCAGTTGCGTAAAGGGTCATCGGACTTACAGCCGGAGCTTTCACCTTCCGGGAGATGGGTGCCGGAGTGAGTCAGACGTTGAAAGGAGTCGATTCAGATCCGTAGATTCAGTTCCGTTATTTTATTCTTGAACTTTTCATGTTTTCTCTTACTGTATTTTCATTTTTCCACGCTAAATAATTTTTGCAAATCGTCAGCCATAATGTACTCATGGTTAAATATAGTATAAAAAGTGTGTTAGAAAAAATTTACTTAGATATCATTAAAGACCGGATTTTCGTCCAGTAAACGCTCTAAAACGTGCTGTAAAAACACCAAATCGTGCAAAAACCTGCAATGAAAAAAATGAAAATTTCGCAAACAGTGCTATGTAGCCTAAAAGCTTCAGTTAATCCACTTTTCAAATTATTTTATATTTTAAATGTGATATTTATGGTAAATGAAATATAATGATTTTAGTGTTTTTATTATAATTCAGTTTGTACAGATTGTTTAAACGACCCATATTTGACATTTTAAATATTATTCGCACAGAAAATTAAATTAGCATAAAAATACAAAAAAGGAAATACAAATATTGAAAAATGTGTGCACATGGACCTTCAGAAATAAAGAAATATGTTCCAGAGGAAATGTTCTTAATTGTTTTCATTATAATTCACAATTATGTATATTTCCAAATAATTTTTTGAGAAATTATTATATCTTCTATCAACTAATACATGGTTCAGGCAGGAAAAACTTCGTTCCACATTTACACTTACCTGTGTGCTCAGCTTCACTCTGACGTACGTATGCATGCAGCTAAAAGCAGTCAAAAACTCCGTTTCTTCTCTCTCTCTCTCTCTCGATTTCTTAGGGCATTATCTGTGCAGAGAAATTCGATGAATTTGAAACCCAATACAGCGTGCTACTAAGCCTCGCGCCGAAACCCCGAACAGTGCGCAAGGGCCGCGGATCTATAATAGTTCGTGGACCCAGAGCATATCCCATACCCAACGGGATTCTCTCAGAATTTTAACTTGACAAATGGCATCAGGAAAGGTATAGACCCTTAGTTCATAGAGCAACAAAATGCATAATTGATACATATTAAACGTGTCTTTGGGGATTCACGGACCACCCGAATGCACCGGTGGGTGGTGTCATAAAAACATTTTTTTCTCAAATGAAACCTATAAAAATAAAAATTAAAACAAACTGATAACATAAAACTCATATTTTACGAAATAAAACAATGAATCTTGCAAATTCGTCCAGTAAAATTCCAAAATGTGCAACATTAACTAAAACATGCAAAATCGTGCAGTACTCCCCAAAACGTGCAATTTCGTGCAAAATAAAACAAGACGTAAAATAACATCCGTTTCATGATTCAAATTTCTTGTAAAAGTTTCATCCAATTTTAAGTTAGCAACGAAATGATGCAATTACACGGGAATCCTGTCTTTAGTAATCATATTATAAACTTATTTCCTTTATTTACGAGATTCGCGAGTTGCAAGGGATTTTTCGAAATATTTTAGGATAAGTGATGAATCGTTGTGTTCGAAAGAGCAATTTCGATTTCAGCAATTCCAAATTCCGGTCATCGAAATCAACAAAATTGCTGCCAGACGTAAATTTGTTTGGTTGCTAATCGTACTTTGCTATATTCTTATGAATACTCTATTCAAGTTACACTCACAGATTGTGGATGGCTTATTAATATATTACTGATTTTGTCTTTCGGAATTAATGTAATGTACCTACATTTTGTTATCCAAATTATTATTATTATTATTATTATTATTATTATTATTATTATTATTATTATTATTATTATAATATAATTTCAACATAGAAAATGGGAAGATTAATACTACTAATAGTATCGGAAAACCTCTGCTTGTCATCCGCTAAGTCGATTCATCAAAATAATTAATTTATAGGCAATAATATTCATTTACATTGATTCCCGTGGTAATTTGTTTTGTGCTGACGTGTAAACGTGAGGAAACTGCGACTTCAGAAGTCTTATAAAATAAAGTAATCCATTTCACTGCTAATCAGAGACGCAGAGTTGTCTCGCGCTGAGACACTTTGGGTGTATCAACCCTCTGTGGCAATTTATTTCGGGCACATGCGTGTGGCCCCCTCGTAAGAACCCTTTAAGTCCCGGTGCGGAGTCGGAGTAAGCAGCCGCGGAGGCGATTCCTGCAGCCGGTGACGGCGCTCGGCAGTTTTGGACCCGGGCCATGCTGACACGTAGCACCCCCCCCGAAAAAATTAAAAATGTGAATGTTGTATCAAGAAACTATACGAGTGTTATTTCAACAAAAACAAAAATTACGTTTTAGCTAGAAAGAGTTATGTTTTAGAAGAAATATATTTTAGATAATACTTTTAAGTAAATTTTTATAAATTATTCCACGGTGAGTTCAAAACACTAAAATAATTGTAGTGTTTAATAAAATTAGTTGTTAAATGAAATAATAAATATGAATTTCAGAATAACTTATTTTAATGTCAGCGTCATTTGATTTATTTTATAGAGGTTATAAGTAATAATTGCGTTATAAGTAATTACTATAATGAACCATTTAAGGTAAAATATTAATTGAAAATTTTATGAATTATCAGACCAACTTATAAACAAAATATATTATAGTACTGCAACTTATAAAATGACGATAACGATTTTCTCGAGTAATAATTTATTTTTCAATTTTTTAATAATTTTCTCCCTTTATCGGGGCCCTTGACTTGCAGGGCTCTGGGCGATCGCCCGCTCTCCCCATGCCTATGCTGCAAATTATTTACTACTGCATGTGACAGAAATCAGCTGTTAAGGTTGAACGCCACCACAGTCACGTCATTATAGTGATGTGTCAGCTCCCGACTGGATGACACCGTAAGAGCTGATGATTCGTCACTGACAGCAGTAAATAAATGGAAGTATAGCAGACGTAAAGGCGTTGCCTGCAGCTCCAGAGCCGCTGGTCGCCCACTCAGTGGCAAAAAGTGACGCAGCGAGAGGCGCGTCCGCGTGTTTACATAAGCGCGCAGCTGCAGGCTGCGCCCGGGCGGCGCTGCGCTTTCTGCGCGAGGGAGGGAAGCGCTGCGCGCCTCTTCCGGGGCGCGCGGAGGAAGGCGGCGTTGCGTGAGAAAACGGGCGCGTCGGAAACGCTTTCCAATTACATTTTATTTTCGAGCTTGTGCAATTCCTTTTAAGGCAATGGCCTCCTGGGAAGAGGAAGATTATTTAGAACAAGCAATTTTGAAGGACCATTGATGAAACGCTACATGTTGTCAACGTCATAATAATCCATTTTCTTTTCGTTCATCCGTCTATTGTGTTGTACAGTTTTCGAAATTCAGAGGACCTTATTCCTATAAATGTTTACCCATAATGTTTCGGCAAGTGACCATTTCTTTTATTTTCAAAATTTGTTTTTTTAATGACAAGTGCTCTAAACGTTTGCTACTTTGAAACACTCGAATAATTGACAATTGTTGAAAAGACTCAGTTTCAAGTGTAAAGAATATTTAATTAATTTAAAAATACACAAATTTGTCCCAACATCGCTGTGAGCGCAGAGCAATTTTAGTGTGTTTAAACCTAGTATTCCCAAGTCTTGTTTGGACGTTGTTAAATGCGCCACTTCCGATGTGCGCGGCGTCCTTGCGCGCCTGCCGGTGCCGGGGGCAGAGCGGGAGGCGCGAGCGGGGGCCACTCGCGACGCGGGCAACGGCGCCCGACGCGGATTACTCCCGCGCAGCCGAAGCGGACGTCGCTCTGGTCGTCGTCCTCGGCATCAACAAAACCGCAACGAAATCATCGCCGCCACCACAACAATAACGTCAACATTGTAATAAGAAGAGGAAGAAGATGAAGAAGAAGAAGAGGGAGAAGAAGAAGAAGAAGAGGGACAAGAAGAAGAGGAAGAAGAAGAAGAGGGAAAAAGGGGAAGAGAAAGGGGAAGATGAGGAAAAAGGGGAAGAAGAGGAAGAAGAAAAGGAGGAAGAGAATTGGGAAGTGCAAGACATTGCTTCATTGGGTGCAGTCCACATCATTTTTCACAAAGTATTGTAGAGGCAACGATAGTTCCTAGATCTTCTCCTTAAGAAGCTGATTGCAACCCGGAGTAAATTTCGTAATCATGCAACTCATGACATCTTTAACTGTGGATTAGAGCAATAATAATAATAATAATAATAATAATAATAATAATAATAATATATTTTTATTATTACTATTATTTGTATTCTTATTATTATTATTATAAAGACGATAACGACAACAATTATTACAGAACTAGAATGGCAGTGACTCATTTCGATCTTGAAAATGGAAATGGTTTTGGAGAAGTTGAATGTGAATATGATCTGTGCGATATGACAGTAGAGGCGTCTAATCTACGAGATCAGTTTGGCCGGAGCTGAGCCTGCGAAGGGCGCCCACGGTACGTCAGTTCTTGTAAACAGACTTTCATTACGTCGAAAACTAATTACGGTAATGGCGGATGGATTTATCATTGTGATTCAGTCATGTTTCACATCAGTGGCATTCTGTTGTTCAAAACTCGATCCATAATCCTTGAATATATATGAAAGCTTTCTAGAAATGTGATTTGACGACAGCGACATCACAGAGATGAAGGTGGCCAGGTGGAGATGCAAGTGCAGGTACAAGATTGAAAGGTGGAATTGGAAATGGAGAAGAAGGTGAAAAATGAAGTGGAATGTGAGAAAGGAAAGGGAGGAAGGACAAGGTGGAGGTGGTAGTGCAGGTCGGAGATAGAAAAGTGGATTCGGAAGTGGAGAGGAGAGGAGAGAGTGGACATGGAAACGGTGGAAGTGGAGGTACAAGATATAAGTGTGTGTGTGGAAGAGGAGAGACAGATGGGAATGGAAATTGAGGTCGATTGCAGAGGCGGTGGCGCGAAAGGAACTGCATTGTCTGGGGACGGGGGCGGAGGCGGGGGCGACGGACCTACCCAAGTGCGCATTTGGAGCAGCGACGTCTAACGGAATCGAGACTGAAACTGTCCTGTGCCGTGCATAGCTAATTTTTAATTATTCGGAAGCTATTTTTTTTCGAGGAACCGTAATTGGACACGTTTACTGCAAGCTCTGTTATTTTCTGATTCGTTACAGTGTTGTTTTAAAATACAGCCTGTAACATGCTTCTTTCGAACAGCAAATTCTTTGCATTAAAACGAACCGCAAGTAACGGAGTGTAATTTTCTGTAGAAAACTGTATCTTCCGAGAAATATTACATATATTATTCCATAATACCTTACACATTTTAGTTTGTTTTTGTTACAGACAGTATTTCATTTTAAATTTAATCTGCACGTTCGTTCTCTAAAGGAACTTCAATTTTTCTACGAGAGAAACTTTAAAATTACAATAGAAAATGAAGGTTCTGATTGAATTTTCTATGAGGCAATGAAGATTCAGTGACGGGGTATGTTAACGTTGGGTTTCATCGAAGTGATGTAGATAAAACCTCTGAGATCCACTGGATGCATTAAGCTTGAAACTACTGATTTGAATGAGAAATCAAAAAGAAGTAAATGAAAATAAAAAATGAAAAACCATTGTATTAACAATATGAAAAATAAAATGAGACTCAAATTGAAAAATGTAGGTAAAACATTGTTTTAAACTTTACTGCTGAAGAATTAATTTAAATGATTGTTATAAAGAATTATGAAGACCTACGAGGGCCTTCATTGATCTTAACATCAATCAAGGACTGGTAAGATAATTCATCACATAGACTAAATTACATTTATACAAATATATTTTGTATTTATCCTTTAAATACCACATTTTTAAATTGCAAAGGTTGTTTTTGCAATTGCACTGTTTTATATTATCAGTGTCTGTTTGTTCATATGTAAGATACCTTGGAAGGCATAAATCCAGTTCTAGCCGTAGCTAGGGCCCCACTTAATGATCTAGGGGACCTAGACAATAAAAAACGGGGGTTCTACCTATTAAACATAAAACGAAAAAAATATCACGGGGACCCGCAGTCACACTTTTTGTGAGATTTCAAGAGCGAATTTGTTGTTTGTCGATAAGCGGGAATGTCGGCGCTAAAGACAAGTTCCCTCCGTACACCGCGCTACCAGGTCTCTAAATGCCTACTGTAAGCAATATTATTGTTTGTAACAAAATTATGTTTTATAATTTTAACTTATTTAAAATTAATACACCGTCTTCGAAGTATTTCAGATTAAATAAATATATTACAAAAAGCTGTAAAACTAGTAAATTAGTTAAACATTGCTTTTCTTATTTACCGAACTCAAAACATTTTTATTTGAAAGTTTATTGGGACTTGAACGGTGTTATGTAACTGCCATCTAGGCCCCTCTGAGGACGGGCCTCTAGGCATCTGCCTCGTTTGCCTTCGCGGGCTTCCGCCCTTGGCCGCAGCACGAAGACCGCGCGCGGCGATGCGCGCCTGTGTGTGTGTGTGTGTGTGTGTGGGAGGAGCGCGGGTCGGCGCACCGCCAGAGTGCAAAGCGCTGTGCCTTGCCGCGCCGCGCCGCGAAGCGCCGCCTGACCCGTTGGCGGCTGCCGCCCGCGTCTACCGTTATGTAACTCGTCCGCCCGCAGACGCCATGACCCGGTTCCGCGACGCCACGCAGAGCGACGGCCGGCAACAGCCGAGACACTGAAGCGCCCCAACGACGCTCATGCGGGGCTTGATGTGCCGGTTGGAAATGCGTTGCCGCCCATGGTTCTCGTAGGTTGTTACGTATCTTTGAAGAACTCTATCCACCCTCAAGCGTGGCTTGAAGGCATGTGCTGGTTGGAAATGCGTTGCCGCCGCATAGTTCTCATAGGTTGTTACGTATCTTTGAAGAACCCTATCCACCCTCAAGCGTGGCTTGAAGACATGTGCCGGTTGGAAATGCGTTGCCGCCGCATGGTTCTCGTAGGTTGTTATGTATCTTTGAAGAACTCTATCCACCCTCAAGCATGGCTTGAAGACTTGTGCTGGTTGGAAATGCGTTGCCGCCGTATAATTCTCAGGTTGTTACGTATCTTTGAAGAACTCTATCCACCCTCAAGCGTGGCTTGAAGGCATGTGCCGGTTGGAAATGCGTTGCCGCCGCATGGTTCTCGTAGGTTGTTATGTATCTTGAAGAACCCTATCCACCCTCAACGTGGCTTGAAGCATGTGTGGTGGAAACCTCAAGCGTGGCTTGAAGGCATGTGCCGGTTGGAAATGCGTTGCCGCCGCATGGTTCTCGTAGGTTGTTATGTATCTTTGAAGAACCCTATCCACCCTCAAACGTGGCTTGAAGACTTGTGCTGGTTGGAAATGCGTTGCCGCCGCATGGTTCTCATAGGTTGTTACGTATCTTTGAAGAACTCCTATCCACCCTCAAGCGTGGCTTGAAGACATGTGCTGGTTGGAAATGCGTTGCCGCCGCATAATTCTCATAGGTTGTTACGTATCTTGAAGAACCCTATCCACCCTCAAGCGTGGCTTGAAGACATGTGCTGGTTGGAAATGTGCTTGCCGCCGCATAGTTCTCAAGGTTGTTACGTATCTTGAAGAATCCTATCCACCCTCGGTGGCTTGGTTCTCGTAGGATGTTATGTATCTTTGAAGAACCCTATCCACCCTCAAGCGTGGCTTGAAGGCATGTGCCGTTGGAAATGCGTGGCCGCCGCACTGTTCTCACAGTTTGTTACGTACATTTGAAGAGCCCTATAACTGCTTAATGAGCCTGCATCGCGCCAGTTGTAAAGGTTATAGTGATCAATTCTTCCAACAATGAAGCAGGTAGCAGCTGTGACAGCCAGCTCTACAGCTGGGTAATCGCAGGGTTGAGGAGTGTAATTTGATCGTGTACGAGTCTCTTTTAAGTTCGACATCAGTAAGCGCGAATTGCCAACCTGGCTCGCGCCGCTCATCATTATATGAAGATGTCACCGCTGCTTCATGCTTCTTTTTTATGTCTTTCGAGCCGCGCTTGCTTGTTTATGCAACGAGCCCTGCACGTCATTATGTGCAGGAACTCTCCCATACGTTAGGTTGCGAAAGTTAGGTTGCAGGGATTGTGATCGCAAAACCTGCTTGTTTTTGACAGTTGTATCGCATCTTGAATTCTCTTTGTGCACAATATCCGAAGGCAACAAGAATGTAATTTATAAAACTGAACTTGGTGTTTCCAATGAATTTTAATGTGAAAACGGTTCGAATTAATTGAGAGGATGAAGAGATCTGCCTAATGGAAAAATCTCTCCAGCCCATCCCAGAAGAAACATTTCTCCACATTTTTTTAAAGAGATAAGTATGGGCTGGGATACTGTTCAGAACCATTTTTATCTATCCTGTCCTGTCAAAAAATATATTTCAGATCATAATTTACACTGTACAGTAAAAATTAAAAAAGAAACGTTTGAGTTGTTTTATAAATGATTTTTCAACGAATAGCACAAATGTATAGCATGTTATAATAAATGCACTGTGAATGCTATATGTACATATTGCGTGTTTCGCTGTGGTATTAACAAGCAATACGTGGTTTATACGCAAACTGCACCTTTATTTTACATCAATAAAATAATTGACAGTTGAATAACATCAATGAATATATGTATTACTTTAATTATCCGATGTCGTGTTTAACGCTGTCGTTAAAATTTAATCACTCGTATGTTATTTTGTATTTTTATACAGAATGAAAGCTATTTAGTTCATCGAAAAGAATAATAATCGTAAACCCTGTAATCAATATGCAGACACGTAACCAATTTTATTCTCCAAAAAGTACAAAGAAATCAAATATCAGCCTACGGAGCAGTCACTTAATAAAGTAGAACTCCGAAAATTTATGATGCCTTATCTCGTGTACTCTAGTCCGCGCAAGCGAGGCAATTCCGCAAGTCACTTGAACACACTTGTTCTGTCTCATGTTCATGACGTAATTGGAAGTAAAAGCAGCCCACGTTCGCGTCTCCAGCTCGGCGATCGGATCTCGGCATCCTGAATAATAACGACGTGAATTTGCATATAACTTGAGGTGAGGAATGCCTGCGCCGTGGCTTCGCTAGCGTCCAGCGGGAGTCTCAGGGCGGCCGGGCACGCGATGCCTCGCGGCGGCGGGGGTTCGAGAAGCACACGATCAGAGCGGGTGATGTGCTAGGGTTTATATATTTAGGTTAAAATGTAGGGTTGGTACGCCTTCGCCCCGTCAGGAGTTATAATGTCAGTGCAGACGGATTAAATGTAGGGTTCAATATTAAAAGTGATTCTCTGAGAGACATTTCAAGATATTTGCCATTCTCAAAACTATGATTTAATTGTTTCAAATTCAGACAAAAGGAAGTAGAGATTCCTGATTTTTTTTATTTCCATCAACTAGTTTTTGGTTACAATGTAATAATATTAAAAGCTTTAACGGCAGGCCTTTTTTAATAATTCGCAGTGGCTAAAGCCGAATGATTGCCTTGCAAAATTAAAAGAAGCTGAACTATGAAATATGTGTAGGGAGAAGGGAGGCAACGAATGTGAAGTGGGAAAAATAAAATATTAGTAGTAAAGATTGAGAATGAAAGAACGACTAAATTTTCAGGGAACTTATGAATATTTTTAAAGCTTAAAGTGAGACTTTCAGAACATTTTGAAAAGTGTTTCATCGGTTCTTTCTGCCATGACTATTGAATGATGTAGAAAAGTATTAGTAAAATATGGTAGAAGGAATGACAAAAGGAGTTATGTCTTGTTTGCCAATATCACCACTATATACAAAAATATCCGCATCTCCTTTGCGATGGTGTCTAGCAAGAATCTCAGTTCTCACTTTATTTATTTGTGACGTCACCAAGGTAGATCGAGATGAAGTGAGGTGCGACGTTTGCAATAGGCGCATGTATTCCACAGCAGCGCGCGGTGGATGACGTTGGAAGAAGTAAACTAAACATGGAACGGTGCTTGGGAAGGCCAAGAAAGCGACAGAGAAAGCTGTGTATGAGACGTCGTCGGTGAAGATCAGAAAGGTCCAGGGAGCGAAGGCGATTTATGAGGCAAGATGGAACTCAAAATTCAGATGAGACAAAGAAAATGACAGTAAAGAAGGTACGTAGAGAAGTCGGTGATGAGAAACGTGAGTGAAGAACATGAATTTGTTAGGTCTAAGACTGTCGGAAAAGTGTAAGTGGTGCGGAAGGCAGGATTGAAAGAAATGAAGGATGAGATGAAGGAAGCGAAGGATGAAATGAGAAGGCGGCGGTGGTATGGGGCCTTGGAACTCCAGATATGCACAAGTACGAGTTAGCGATGAAAAAGAATAGGCGAAACGCTATGAATGTGACATGAAGGACTGAATCGACATCTGCAGCCACAAGGAGGGCTGAGGCGAGACGGAGAGAGCGCTGAGGCGGAGAGAGAGAGAGGGGGGGAGAAAGGGCTGTAGCGACGAAGAAAGAGACCTGAGGCGTCGAGGAGATGACGGAGAGAGAGAGAAGGCTGATGCGACTGTGAATGCGCAGACAGTGGAGGAAACGAAGCGGGAGCGGATAGTCGCGGGCACCCGCCAGAGGGGGCGTGGCCGAGGCCGCGCCGGGTGCCGGGGAATGCTAACGGCCCTCCTCCACGCGTACCTGGCGCCTGGTGAGGCGCGCGGGCGACCACCAGCAAGGCCTCCCCGGCCGCCGCCTTCCGACAGCGGCTGCAACGAGAGAGCCATTGCCCGTGCACTTCAGCCTATGGGCACTAGTGGTTGCGTGTGTGGTGGTCGTTGATGTCTTGTTTGGAGAATACGTCCTTGAAATAAGAGTTTGTGAATTTCAATGTCTAAGTCGAATTTGGAAAATTATGAAAAGTGTAATAATTAGATCAACTTTCAATTGAAAGCACGTAGCCCCTTCCCCTCCCTCCAACACTCATCCCAACATTCCGCCCTTTCAGAGCCAGCGTCTTGTCAACTTGCGTTTGCTTTGTGAGTTCTACACTTGTGGCATCTCCTCTCATTTGTTACGTTATTCCTTCCATTTCCTTTCGATTCACCTTCTGTTTTTTAATTGCTTTTTCATTTTTATTACTTTTTATTTCTCCTGTTTCCCCTCTGTATTCGTTAGGAAATTTATTTTTGAAGAAATAGATCCCATCCGGTGTATTTTTGGAACATACAGTTCCTCTGGTGTCCTAGAAGTTCTATTATGTGAATAGTAGAGTACTTGCAAATAGTGTGTTATTTCACATTCTTTTAGAAGTACGTATGAGTGTCTTTGTAAATTAATATTTTTAAATTTATCAATAATTACAATTAATTGAATGGAGAACGTTTCGTCTTCAATTCTAAACCCTTCTGCGTGGTATTTAAAAGTATTCGATTCTAAAGAAATTTTCAAGAAAGATCTGGTATTGCCTTGATAGAAAAATAATAAGAGGCGGGTCTTGCCACAGTTCCTCTTTTCACCATCCATGTGAGCAGCGTCATATTAGAGACACATTAATGCATTTTATTCATCGCTGAAAATTATACTAGTGTATCTCCTGAAAAGAACATTGGAAGCCAAAATTAAAGTGATTTGGTGTCGTGATTCTTGTAGTAATAACACCTTAAAGAATAATGGTTGGGGGATACGAACCTGAAAGAATTCGACATTGCGTCATATTTAGTGGGTGAATCCGCCCAAGCCGTGTTTGGTACCTGCACCAGCTCCTTTGGCTTCCTGAAATCAAACGGTTCCCAAAAATGTTTGAGAGGGCGAGAGACTTCATTGGTTCTTGTGGAGGTAGATAAATTTCTCTCGGTTTGTGCGTCAGGTACAAAACCTTGATCAATTTCTTTGGCACCTATTGTTCGTAGACCTTTTTGTTGGAAACGCTACAATGTTCTATCAATGAAGTCGGCTTGTTGAAGGTTTCTGGCCAGCTAGGCCGCAAGACGTGAAAAGTTTGACATAGCAATGCTTAGGACAACAGAGTTGTGAAGGAGGAAATAACATCGGTGGAAAAGTTGGTAGTAATTGCAATCAGAAAGCGTTAATTGAGGTAAGAGCTTGAGATGAGGAAGGTGTATTCTTAAGTATGAGAGTGGCCTCAATTGAGGTGGAAATGGAGACTTTACTGGCGCTGGTATTACACAGGGAATGGGAATGGCAATAGCGTTTGAAAGACTGAGTTGAGAACGAAAGCATAGCGTTGGCGGAGTCGAAGTTAGATATGACAATGGTATTAGAGTTGTATCTAAGGTGGATATGATGACGACGAGTGCAGAATTTAGTCATCTAATTTCTTAACCAATTGTAAGATAACTTCTTTCGATTTTCATGTTGTGTACTTGTTATCATTGGATATACAATTAGATTAGTAGGTTGAGTTACATTTGAAACGGGATGAAACCTCTTTGTGTCACGACACAAAAGTACTTGACAATAAAAAACAAATACTAAATTCAGATTTAAAATCAGAATGATTAAAATGCTTGATGAACCAAGTACATTTGTTTCGAAACGAGATAAAACACATTACTTTCCTCAAAATTCGCAAAATAACATGGCGTTGTTGCAAAACCAGATAGATCACATAGATTTTTTTATGTAACATAAATCAGGGCTCGACTTACGTCGATCTCGAATCAATGTGTAAAACTCATCAACCGACGTATCTGCTTTTGAAACTTTTGAAGCTCAATTGAACTAGCACAAGAGGAGTTGGTTGGCGGGCGGCGGCAGCCGGCGGCGGAGCAGCGACCGGGAGGGACAAAGGCGACGTCCGGGACGAGAACGACGGCGGCGATGGCAAGGACGTTGGGGACCCGCGTGTGTTTTGAGAACGCGCCGTCTGCGCGCGCGGCCCGCGACATTCCAGAGGCTGCGCGGCCGCGGGCGTCGCAGTCCAGGGAGAAGCTCGCGCCCGCTGGAGGGGCTGTTTGTAAATAGGCGCGAGGAGGGCGAGCGCATGCGGCCGTGCGGTGGGAATGAGGTGCGCTGGCGTCCTCCCGCGCGCCGTGTGCTCAAGCGAAACGAAGGCGCGGCGTGCAAACACGTGCGTTCTGGAGGCAAGTGCACTGTTGATGAGGAGAAGTGCTTTCGCAAGATCGCTGCAGATATGAACCAGAAACAATGTAGTAACGTTCTTTGATGTAAACATCTAATGATAAACTTTCGACGATGTAGACCGGCTTAACTGGCACAGATCAGTTGCTGTCACTGCAGTGCCTCTGACCGGAAGATTACCGTTCGAGTCCCCTAGGTGGCACGATTTTCGATACTGGCCAGGTCGAATTCGGCCGCTGTCTAGAGGAGAATTTTACCTGCCGGCTGCTCTACTCGGTAATTTTCCGTGTTTTCTCCTATCAACACTAGGTGAATGTGGAAGCAGTATCCTAAAAAACAAATCACGAACTGCGTTCCATTCTACCTTCTTCTTCCCATCCTCATACCTCACTTACACACACATTTACATGCACTACCACTACCACACATGTTTGGTGAACAGTCAAGAATTTTGGACTTGTCCCGGCAGGGGCGGTGCCCCGCTGTTAGGATGTGTCAGGTTGGGGAAAATTCTGCAAGCCGACATGTACATCGGCGTCAGGCCTCACCTTTTAGCTTGGGATCTCACTGCCTTCCTGTCGGCGCCGGATCTCACCGCCACCTCCCGTGATTAAAACATGCATGGCACATACGAGAGTAATTATCATATCAGTTGACGCACCCAGAAACAAGAAATCAATTAATCAATCAATGACCATTCATACTTTTCATTACTGGAGATATTTTATCATATAATTGATACAAATTGCTGAATTGACACGTAAATCAAGTACTTGCAAGTAATTTTATATATTTATTTATAAACGTTGAGCAGTCTAACATTCCTTTTCATTATTTTTAACGTAAACGAGACTTGTTGGTTTCTTTCATAATGATGGCGAGGAAATGAACTAGCGACACATTATACTCTAAATTCAATAGCCCTATGACAATTGCAGAAAGAGTTAGCGAACATTTCATTTAATTTCGCGTGTATTTGGTGTGTTTTTGCAGCGCCATATTGGAGTGACGAGTAACTCGCGACGTGCACGTTGGTGGAGGGCGCGTGTCTACTGAATCCCGCCCTTTCCCATTTATTTCCGGAGCCTCTAGTAAAATTGAATCTGCTAGGACGGGAGAGATCGCGTTGGAAGCGCGTTTCAATCCTTTGACGCCCAACTACAATGGAGCGGCGCTCGTGCGCTCGCTCGCCGGAATACGCCCGTTAACGCCAAGTGAATGGCGCTGTCCAACTAGTTAATTAAAACGGGAGCGCGAAATAGCAGCCCGACGCCTACAGTGATTCGCGCGTATGTCGACACCTTCATTCAAACCCTTTTATAGACTCCCTACACATTGAAGTCTGTTGCAGTGTGTACTTCACCCGGTATCGCACGACCAAGATTCGAGTGACCTAGAACGAGAACAAACATAAACTAAAATGTGCTGCTAAATTTGTGATGTTGGATTGTGATATAAAAAATGCGAAACATACGAGTATTTACTCTGAATCCAAAAGCGGTAGCTCTAAGGTTTTTATCAGTTACGTTCCATCTCAAATTTGTTATCATTAACCTTCCTAAAGTGGTCATCTGCGGATGACACATTAGACTTTAAAACATTAACATACTCCTCTCTCGTCATGACATCTCGTCATGATCGAATCATATGATATACAAGGAGAAAGTGGAATAAGGATTTCCTTAATTATCTCGGACATCAGAGCCTGCAATGGTTACGTCTGCCTGGTAAATATGTTACATTCTTATCATGATTCCGCTCTCAAAAAAATTACGAAGGATTATTTATGTCCTTTCAAACCAAAAATTCTATGCGTTAATGTGTCAAATACAACAGCTCGAATGATCTTGTCCTGGTCATATCTTCTCTGGGGGTGATACATTAGGAATTTGCTTTGAATGCAATAAAATCTCTGCAGACATATGGTTCTGACGTATTATCCAACAATTCGCGTTAATTTCAATTTGGATTGCACGATCGAGACGAGCAAGTAGTGTATTTTCATCGCTTAAATTTCGTGATCCAACTTGCGAGAATTGCAGTTGCATTGCTTTGCAGGTGCGAGAAATGGTTCGATTGTGCTCGCTGTGAAGTGCCCTCAGATCTTGGTCGAGTTCTACCTACTCCCACGTAGCACTGGGCCCAGTGTATGATTTCATCCCACTTATCGGTGTTGAATTCCAGATGGAAATCGCTTTACCTTTGTTAATCTGCACCGCGGTAATTACAGTTATTACACTTGCCATTAGATTCTCAATCGTGGACGTCGTTTCCAGCGAGGGTTACAACCGGCACTGTCGTTTATGGAGCAAGTTTGCGCATAAACGACATTCTCATTGAAATCCGACGCCCTTAGCAAGTCGCAGTTAATACACCACGCAATTGACAGGAGAGAATCGTAACATACTGATCATTGTGAAAATAAACCCTGCGCTTATTGTTGAATTTAGTTATTGGAAGTTACTAACGTAATCTCTCCATCACCAAATGTTAAGTCTCGCAATGTTATTGATGATTTCACGTTGAATCACCATAAAAATATCCTCTTCAAGTTGAAACATTTTGGTTTAATTGAATAGTTCAGATGCGATTTTTTGTTCGTCTTATTTTTTTTTAATTTCGGGCTGAAACTAATAATAATAATAATAAATTTATTCATTTTTACGCAAATTAACAAATACAGCAGATGCACACGAATGAGCAAATGCTTGTTCATGACTGCAGTTTAAGCAATTTTATAACAAAAACAAAAACTGAGATATGGTACAAAGACAACACAGTGTACAAACAAGTAACAGTTTTACAAAATAATATACATACCGAAAATTACACAAAACATATGTTGTTACAAATCAAGAGAAACTAGTACAAACTATGTTATGATGAAAGTACATTGAATGTTGGTTTCATAAAGCTCTTTTAGTTCTAATACACTGTCTAATATAAAAAGATGTCGGTTTGCAGGATATATTGAAAACTGAGACTGTGTAGATGATATTGTGGCATTGAATTGCATTGAGGTATGTAAGAGAAAGCATATTGTGAAGATCGGAGTACGCAATTCCTCTTTTCAAGTTTGAAAGAGGAACGCGTTCAGCAGTCAACTCAAAATGTAATGAATGCCTGTCCAGACAAAAATATGACCTTTAGTGGGAATCGTGACCGAAGAGATTACAGCAGAAAATACCTCGAAAGCTACACGTTTTCCGAAGAGTTTTTCAGGCTGTCTCCGAAACCAAATTATCGCGGAGGCGTCAGCCCAAATAGCCAACGTACGAGCAGCCCTGACCCCAATTTTCATAAATATGTCGAAGAAAGTGGAATGCATCCTTGATCCGTAATTCAGCACCAGGCTTTTGTCTCATCTTCAACAACCTTTTGAGTGTTATTTCTCAATTGTTCTAGAATGCAAAGTGGATCGCCAATAAATTCTGAGCAATAATTGTAGAATGGTGCTTCGGGTGTCATTTTCGATAATATTTATTTTTAAGGAAAATATATTTAGGATGGAATATTATTTAGAAATAAATTACATAGAACAACCTGTTTTATCTACAATATCAATAACTACTGCATTTAAGAACGTAAAATTAGTATGAGGACGTGAAAACTCAATAGCGATCTTCCAGAGATATCGTGAACACAATGGAACTGATTGGTTGACAACATTCAGAATGTCCTTATTGCTATTTGATTTCTAAGATGTTTTGCGGTTGATAGACGACAAAGTTTGGAAATATTTTTTTTTCTTTTAGTTATTGTTTATGGTTTTAGATTTGACCTTTGACACTTCCTAAGAAGTTCTTCAAAAAAATCTCTAAATACTGAGATACGCACAGTGTTCATGTCTCTGAAGGTAGCGCAAAGGAAGGCATTCCGGAACCAAACCAAGCTCACACCGTGGTTGGACCTGCGACCCTGCTGACGGAAGAGACAGAACGCAACCCTCACAAACTAAAGAGAACACATCTTGAAACATGCACTTCTTGGTAGGAGCTTCCGACAAACGCGGAGCGTGTTCTCTCGCCACGGTCCGCGTAGCGTGTGAAGGGCGGGCTCCCGAAAACGCGCGGCGCGGGCAGGTCGATTCGTAACGGGCTGCGCCGCGAAGCAGTTATTTCTCGGAGCGTTCCTGCTTCACGGCTGCGCGGCGGCGGCGAAGGGCCGGGTGAAACCTGTCGCGGCGCCGCACCGCGCAGCGCTCGCCTCGTTCCGGTCAGCGCGCAGCCGCCTCTGCGTTTGCGACGTCTGCCTCCGCCCCCCCCCCCCCCGTCCCCTCTGCCTCCCTCCGCCACACTCTTCCCGCCCCCCCCTCCGCCGCGTCGCCCCTTCTCGCCCTCGCAAAGCCCCGCCTCCGCCGCTGTTCCTTTTGCGTCTGTCTGCAGCTCTCTCCGCGCCACATTGCACGTGGCTGTTTGCTGCCGTTTCAGTCCGTGACTTCTCCGCTTTTCTCATCGTCTCTGCTTCCGCCACGTTAACCTTTGTTATGACTCTCAGTACTTACGCCATTTCTACCGAACTCAATGGTAGAGGTAAATGATACTGATAGGGGATGATAATATGTATTGAATTACGTTGAAATTTTGGAGTGAGACAGTGTAAACAGGAGAAACCCCGGAAAATATGCGGCGAACTCGCTTTGGAATTCCACATGGACCGCGCTCCAAGTGAACCCCTGCACCCACATGTGAAAAGCGAGTGCACTAAACTACTGTCATTGCCACCTTCCCCTTCTCTGTCTTACTTGCTGCAACATTTGATGTCACAACAGCTATCATCCCCGTAAAGACTAGGCACAGAAATCGGTGCGCGTTACGTGTGTTAGCGTCAGTGGTTTGTAGAACAAGTAATTTTATAAATCTGCCGTTTTGTTTTTCGATCATTTGAATACGCAATGAAACTTCTATTTGTAAGTTGCAGGGAATTTTCGGACTTTTGGACTTTTTGCTCCATATGTAATTTTCCGCACAAAGGCCGTAGAAATTGATCTTTCGCATAGGTAGTTGAGTTCAAGTACCACGAATTGTCCTGATGTTATTGGTAACATTTAATTTTACTGGTAACAAAGAAAGAAATCCTGGTTTAGAAATCCGGGTATATATTTTCCTATTCTCACACTATCTGAAAATTCACGAAAGCCAATACTTTAAAATTACACAGAACGATTTCGGCTCATTTAAATATTCCCGAGAGTTTTATTGAAGGAATTTTATCATTTGTTTCTGTTCGTCATTCCTGCGAATACTTCGGTGAGATGCACGGTGATGATGGAGACCGTCTCCGCGAGGCGGTTCTTGCCCTTCAGCCGCCTGTGGCTCCTCGCTGCGCGTCCTCGGTTGGCATCGGCCGCATTCTCGCGCCGCGCGGCGAGCCTCGGCGAGCGATCCCTGCGGAGCCCCGCCCGCCCAACAGGCACCGGGCTGGCCGCCTCCCCCCCCTCTCCTCCCGCCCCTCCCGGCCCCCCCCCCTCCCCCCTCCGTCCCGTAGCTCGCCGACCCATACCTTCTCGTTCCGAATCCCCTCGATCCATGCCTGTCCGTTTCGTTCTTTCCCGTCCCACTTGTCCTCCCTTCACACTACTCTGGCACACCCTCCTCCACCGTCTCCCCTACGGCCTTGCCCAGCATCTCTCGATGCCTTCCTTCTTCGCTCGTCTGCTCGTGTCTCCTATCGCGTCTTCGCGCGTTCTTGCACGCCCTAACAGCCATCCGATCGCGCACTGCTCCGCTCCCCCCCTCCCCCCCCCCCCCCGGCGCCCCCCCCCCCGCCCTGCTCGCAGCACGATGGTCCTGCGGCCGGCCGGGCGGTTTTGTCGATCTGCGCTCCGCGCCGGGGCGCGTTTGAATATGTATGTGGCGGCGGCGATGGAGGCGGCCGCGGCTTTTGTGCGGCGGGTCAGAAACACTAGCGGCAGCGGCGCGCAGTCCGTCTGTAAACAGCGGCTATGGCGGCGGCGAGGAGGAGAAGACCGGCCGCTGCTCCCCGCCCCGCCCGCCCCGCCCCGCCCCGGGGAAGGCGGCAAAGGGGCAGCGGCGGCGCGTCGAGGGAGATGTGCCGCGCCAGATAGGCCCGTGAGAAAGTCAAGCAGCTCCGGAGCGAGTTCGGCCAAGGGCTTGGGCGTGGGCGTGGCCGCGTTACCTGCGTCCTCCTCTGCATTCCTTCGCCTCCGCCGCTGGACCCCCTGGGAGGGACACAGCCCCTTTGTCTGCGCCCCCTTCCCCACCCCGCCTCCCCTGGTCCAGGCTGCTGACGCGCGCCGGACGGGGCATTCAGACGTCGGTCGTTAGGAAACAAGTAAATATTTTTGGAGTTTTTTTGTATGATTTGTGGGTCGGAACGCACGCAACAATCACATAATGAGTCTGATTTCCATTCTTTAGGATTTCTAGAGTTATATCATTTCAGATGGAATGGACTACTGTTGATGCGATATCAGTGTTATAAATCTGTATATACATATCTCTCTATCGGACTTTTATCGTCACAGGATGTTGCCTCATCATTTTGAATACCTGAAGTAGAAATGCGTATTCGTTAATGTCAGAATGTCTCTCCTTGGTATACATAAAATCCCTAAACGTTTTAAGCCATTATCCAGCAACTATTTCAGAAATTTTTGTAATTTACTTTATATGATTCACTTTCAAACTTATATTAAATTATTTACGCCAAACACATATTTTAATGTTTGGAGCGGGAAGGACACGTTTGTATTACATGCAGCGCTTTTTAAACCGCGAATCGCCTACGCGCGGCCTTCCATCGCGATAAACACGACATCGATTATTCATTGCTCTCACGCACCAAATAGTTATCGCGCCCGTAAGAGGCGCCGCCTGGGCGCGGATGGGCGTTCGCGATCATGCCCCACAGATTATCCGACGCCGGGACCAATCCAGGCACCATGTTGCTCCGAGGCGCGGCTGCCCCAAGCACCCATTGTCAGCCGGGAACCACGCGTTGCTTTTCGATGCTTGACAAGGCCCCCTTCAAACTTCGCTCGTTATCGGCGTGGCCACGACCGTCTGCGACAATTAAAGCTCGCCGCCATAATGAGCGAGCGCCGGAAACTCGGACTGGCGGATGGAAGGACATGGGGGCGGCTGGGCTCTGAACTTGGGAAAACGACGGGGTGGCCCGAGAAGAGACGAGTATCTCTGAGGTACAATGTTATTCGTACGAGTAATAATAAGAGAATTTGGTTGTCGAAAATTTTTGTAGTTGGAATAATTGAAGGATCTGTGATAAAAACATGTATGAGATAAAAATATTGCACTATTTCTCTGTGAGATTGTGCATTAATTTTCTTTGCTAGAAAATAGATTAATTCAATTTTAACTGATATAACTAATTAACTAGCTATGTTTAATTAAAATTGAGTTTATTAACAGTTCTGTTTTTTTTCGTGGTCTCTTCCCCAGCATTCTGTGCAAAAAATGTGTTAGAGTGCATATTTTCAATAGCTTTCTGAGTCTTAAATGTAAACAGCTGTGAAAGTAATGGTAGTTTAGTCACCATAGTCGCCATTAGTCTTCCAACTACCAAGCGTTCAATTTTTTGTGATATAACATTATTTACCAATCCACTGATCATAAATGAACAATCCGTTAATTTTCAATTGCGTGCTTTTATATGTAATCATCTACTTACCAAGACAGATGTAGAATAATTATTGTCATCGAAACTCGAAACTGGCCGTAATGAACTCAGGCTAATCGGTTTACTAACCCTCAACTGACTTGAGTGAGCAGATTCTTAAAATTAAAGTGGCTCGACGTACTCTGCAGTCGGCGAGTTGCGAGTGACTGCTCGCCCAATGCCGAGTAGCCGAGACGCATGGCAAAAGTTCTCTTCCTTTGATGAACCCAAAAGACCCATGAAGCTTGTGCAGAGCTCCGCGTGTATGTTAGGCGCTCAGCAAATTGCAAGCGACACATCCACACTACCCTACATGTGTAGAGTTAGGGTTGCCAACAGTGTTCATAACAAAGGAAGGACACTCGATAAGAAAAACGCAAAAACACATGAATACGTTTTCAGAGTATTTAATTTAGACTAACATCAGCTGTATTTATTTCATCTCTCCACTTGCGATTCAAGTGAAAAGATTCATCCACAACATTACAAAATGTAGATGAAGATGGTCTTAGCGTCTCTTTTTTATTTTAGTCGCTAGACAGACATACTACCATGCATTCGTGTGTCAGCGATCAGAAAAAGGATTTTCATGTTTTCTATTCTAAATTAAATAATCAACGATACGACGTAGAAGTTGGTCACGTGATAAAATGAATGACAACACATGGTAAACATTTACTAAAAGAAGGACATTTAAAATAGGGGGACGATATGACAATTGACATCAATGGAGGCCTGTCCTCCCAAATACAGGACGGTTGGCCATCCCAGTGTAGAAGCACGTTTACACTATCCCTCCCTTCCAGCCCGCTAACTTCTCGTAGAAACGTAAAACCATCCAGTCCTCGCCGACTACGAGAAAGTAGACGTAAATCTGTGATCCACGGCCGCGTCTTGTACTGCTGTCAGCAGCGACGAGAGCGTCGCGTGGGGACGGCAGAGCTGCGTCATCCGCCGTGGTTTCCGCCGGAGGGGAATCTGCGAATCCGCTGACGTAGCGTCGCCGCCGCGCGCGGGGAGGTCGGGCGTCAGGGCGGGGTGGAGCCGACGGAAGTGGCAGCGGCTGTGAGCTTAGCAGGGTTTCGGAGCTGGTGTGAATGTGAGGAGTGTGTGAGCGACAAGGAGGACGGTAACGGTCATAAAGGCAAGGTAAGGACGAGGGCTGAGATTGAAGTTGAAACGGGAAGCCGCAGTTTCCACTGGAAAGGAAAGGGACGCGGACTGAGTGGATTCCTGAGGCACTGTTAGGGGGGATTGATGCGAATGGATGCATTTAGTGCGCCACGGCGCACCGTCTTTTAAAATATGAATAGAACAATATAGCTAACAAATGCCTATTAGTGACAACCCAAGTAATTTCAGTTCACCTCTTAAATGAATATTTCAGCATCATTTTAGCCCGTCATGCTTGTGGAGAATGGGGGCACGCCCAAACATTTTATCGGTTTCCTAAGCAAATACATTCTTGCTTCATTTGCGTTCGGGTACGAAAATTTAAACTACGAACCTTCGAGACGTTAATAAAATAAAGATAAAGATTGAACGTCTTCTGTGTGTGAAGATAGTAAATAGAAAGGATAAGTCGAAGAAGCAATAACATCTCCGCTTTATGTAAGGGTGCTTAAAACTCCAGAATTTAGGTTATATTTAGGCTTTTGAACGCCGTACCATTGACAGACACGTCGGAGGCGGGTTCAGTGGAATAACGGTTACCGTATCGAACCGCTGTACCCAAGTTCGCAGGATCAAACCCTATCGAAGACGTGGGTGTCTCTTAAGCGCGAAAAAATCTACGCCTTCCTTCCGAGAGGAAATAAAGCCGGCTGTCCCATGTTGTAGATTTACTGCCTGCCAACGATCTTCAAGCCTAAAAGAACGCCTCTGAGCAAAATTCAAATCGCCTGAATAATACTGTCTTTCTTCGCTAGAAAGTGAAATGAACGTAACGAAATTTGCATGGCGAAACGGAAGAACGGACCTGATGGCTCGAGTCTCGCCACTTAAATTAAGGCACTAACTCATTCACAATGCAGACCTAAACGTAATGTAATGCCGTAAACTTAGCAGTAAAATTTATACTTGAAAACAAGCATTCATAATGACGAACGTAAGCTGGAACTTACGTTTCGCCTGAACCAATCAGATTTTAATATATTGAAGCTTGATCGATTCGTTTCGAGCATGGTGGGAGAATCTTTTCATACATTCTTTCGGATACGGCAGCGCAGGCAGGGAATGCCGCAGGGGCGCGCGCTTAGGCGCCCGACGAGGGGGAGGCGCCGTCGCGTCATCCCCGCCCCGCCCCGCCCCGCCTACCACTCGCCCCCCCCCCAACCCGGGGGAACCTTGGCCCCAGCGCCTTCCCCGCGCCCTTTCTCTTTTTCCGGGCGCCCCTCGCCGCCAATAAATCATCCCACTTCTTGCCGCGTCGCCCCGCACCGGTCGCTTGTCTCAGTCGCGGTGGAGCCCCTCCCACCTCCGCCCCTACCACTTCATCGCTCTCGGTCGTCACTCCTTTCCTACTGGCCGCAGTGCGTGTGTGCACCCCCACCCCATCCCGTTTCAGCGTCTCTGCTGCTCACGAGCTTTCTTCCTTTGTGGACAACCCCTTTTTCCGTTCTGCCTCCTCTTTTATAGTTTCGCTCTTATTTTCATCATTTGTGCATGCCGACTTAGTCACCCTCTTTGTTGCTATTGAATTATTTTGCGTCGTTTTTACTTCCTTCGATTTGTCCGTAATTTTGGTTATCTTCTCCGTCTTTTGCTTCTGTTAACTGTTCTCCCTTAGATTCCGCCACTACAGCACCTTGTGTGCTATCATAGAGAAAAGACTTTTCTTTCATCTGTAATGACTTTCTTTCATCTGTAATGACTTCTTCTATGTAATGACTTCATCTACAGCACCCTCCGCCCTCTCCCTCCGTTATCTTTCTCTGTCTTTCGTACTGTTCACTGCCTCTCTCTCTCTCTCTCTCTCTCTCTCTCTCTCTCTCTCTCTCTCTTCCCGTGTGTCCCCCCTCCCGTGGCCCCGCCCCTGCCCTCGAGCCGCGTCTCCGCTCTCCCTCCGAAACCCGAACTAGTGCTGCATTTAATGACCAACCTTATCGGGCATAGTCATCAGCCGCTGTCCTTCCATTGCTAGGGGAGATGTTTTCGGGGTTTTGAAGTGACATAGTAGGTTTCGAAACGGGAGATATATATCGGGGACGGAACATGGGCCGGAAAATGAACGGTGAATTGCTGGGCCTTTCCTCGCTGGCGGAGATGCTGTCTATAAAAGAGCTGACAGACCGCCATCCCCTCTCCGAAAGAAAGCTTCCCTTCCGAAATGCTTTGAGGTTTGTTTCGTCGCGCCGGGGAACATTTACACTGCCACGTGATCAGAGCATCGGTCACGCTGCGCGTCCTGCCCTGTAGCGGCGACCGCTGCTGGGTGACAGCTGGCAGCGCGTGATGCTTTGATCGGGGGCCCACTGTGGAAGAGCAGTGGATCCGTCGCTGGACGCTGAGTCACTCGCACATCAAGGACGATGTTTCTCTTTCTCGGCGACAGAACGGTGCGACCCGGTTTTGAGGCGCCGTCTCCGAACATGAGGTTGTTGCTCGCAAAGAGTTGTAAAAAGAGAAATTTGATTACTTTTCTAAAATTAAAATTAAATGCTAGAAAAATTAGGGATCCCGAAGAGGGACAATCTGTTTTGCAGAGAGACATTTTATAACCCTTGGCTGCCAACATGGGAATTCCGTCACGCTGGTACGGACGTGGAGTCCCAAGGACTCACAACATATTGTTTCAAATATTACAGTAGGTATTGATTTGTATTTCGAGTGACGAACATTGAAACTTACGAGAAATGATGACTTAAGAAAATATTAATCAGTATATTTTTGTTAATAAGTTATCTCATGAGGCAATATCATGTGATTAGAAATGGTTGAAAGAAGTTATGCAAACCTTTAATGTAACGAATTTATCTGTATAATAAAAATTGATTGAACATTAAAACATGTAATAATGAAAACGACTATAACTTTAAACTAAAAATCAAATATAAAATTGTTACTACCGCGAACACTAAAATTGCAACAGAAGTTTCTTTAGTCATCTTTCTCTGCAAAACTCTTGAACTCATGTTTATTCTTTCCGTAATAGTGCATTCTGAGTTATTTCTTATTCGAATTCTTAATTTTCAAGAAATTCTTATTCATTATCGTCTTCTTCCCCAGTTTCTAAACAAGATTGTCCGTATGATAAGTTACGGTCACTTTCTATTTGATAATACGAAAATACTCACACAACTACTGTACATTTACTCTACCCTTTGCGCAATAGTTTTTTCAAAATCATGGTCATTAATATTCACATTCTCATTTACCACACCAGACTTCCTTTTCTGTACATTGCACTTTCTTCAGAGACGACACAAAACCAACTGTACTAAGTGCGACACACACTCAGTGTAAGGTACACTGCTATTGACAAGGAGTGTCCCTAGGTCTCCTGCGCGCCAACAAAGGCTGATAATTTTCCTGAAAGGTATTCCACAACAGTAAGCTTGCGATTTATTACTTAAAACTAGAAGGAAAGGGCACAAGAAGAATCCAGGTTATAAAAAAAGTATCCAGGTTATAAAAAACGAGTCCCAGGAACTCCCAAATCGGTAGCAGAGGGATAAAATTATATCCACAGAATAGAGAAATATAATTGACCATTAGATTTTTTTACACTGATTTAATTTTTATTCTTGCTAAATTATTGCATTTATTTCTATATTCTTTCGGTAGTAACGTTAATGAAAACATTGATGCTGAAAATTATACATCAAGGACTCATCATTTGCAGTACCTCAAAAATTGTTGCATTAATTTACAAGTGTACTCGAGTAAATATTTTTGTACACATGAATTCCCGTAGCCAACGTATGCACCGAGAGTCCGTTGCACTTCTCAGCCCCCTCACCACGTCTACCAATAATCCTGTCTAACAACTAACGTTAAAAAGTGTATGTTCCTCTTTTTGGAATTCCATTTGGAAACCATTAGCATAAACAAATATTGTGGTACTGATGGAAGAAGGCGTGACTACTCTCCGCTTTTCCGTTTCGACAATTCCTCTTAAATATTTTTTGATTATGTGGTAAACTTGTTCGCGCAGCGGATACGCCACGCTTTCGCCTTTCACGCACCGTGCACGCACAGCCCACTCACGCGGGCTCCGGAAGGAAGCGCGTGCAGTGGGACGCACGGGCCACCTCCTGAAACGAAAGTTGACGACCGAGTGGCATCGACGGAGAGAGCTGGTACCAAAGTGAGGGCGCGTTCGTTGAGACAAAAATGTCGAATTATGATGTAAGGAACGCGATTTTATCAATGCGATGCTTTAAGGACGGAACTAAAACAAAATATTCGAAGAATGGGGTTATGGAAGTAGATAATTCCAAGGGAGATGTATTTTTAGTTTTGTATTAGAAATACTGTATTTTTAATGTATTTGTCATTTATGCACCCAGCGGGAGGTGTACGCAGTTCTGAGAAAGTCACACTTTAAACAAGATCTAAACACGATTTAAAAATGTATGAATTGTTGTAGTTGTTTTTTTTGGTTCGTGTTTGAAAATATGTATAATAACGATAATGACAAAGACTAAGAAACGCTTTTTCTCTTATTTTGAAAACTGAATGGTAATTGATATTAGAAACTGACGATTATTCCAAAAATAATAATACAACCTCGAAGTGATGTATAAGTATTGTTTCCTTTCAGGAACGTTTCCTTGACCTGAAAAACAATGAATGTCTTAATGCACCATGCAAACGAGGCAGCAATAGCCAAGTCTGCAAAGCTAAAGTTCTTTAACCGTAGAATACGGCAGGATTCATCAGAAATTGTAGAGAACGCAATAAAAAATTTACTGCTTCCCCTATAATTTTGTTTATAAACAATTTAACAAATTGAGGTGCGTATTCTGTGTTATTTTACTTATATATCAGGTAACAACATTATTGAAATCCTTCATTTGTATTTGTCATACGTGCTTTGTGAATTGGATATAGCAAATAAAATGAATGAAATTTCGAATTAAAATGAATGAGGCATGCTTAGGAACTACTACTCAAACCAAGTAAAACTTAAACAAATAATATATTATGTGAATTATTTTCATGAATTACCATTTCCACATTTTAGAAAGCATCATAAAACTGGAATAACGAATGGGGTCACGACTCTTTGAGTGCCGCTCTTAAAATAGACCTCCTTTCCGGAGATCGCGTGCTCCGGGGGTAATCCAGCATAAACATCGGCATCTTCATGAAACCCAAATTGACTCCTCCGCCGCATTTTGTGTTCCGCCAGCATAAAATTCTCTCTGAAATTGATTCAGCTCTCGAGGCACGCCTGGTGGGTCACGGACAGGCACTCGCTCGCTTACAAAGCGCCCAGAAATAAGGCGAACGTTCCCTTCCTCCAGAAGAAGGATTTCAGATTCCATCAGTGACCGGTGAAAAGCACGAAGGTCTGCCTGTGACCATGGTGCATTCTTCGAACTAGTACTTTCTTACGAAATTCGATTGTCAGAAACGATACAAGTATTTCAAGTATTCTTTAAAATGATTAAACATGTGAAAGTATTTAATTTTCAGTTTATTTTGTCTTGTTGAAGCCAATATTTTTAATAGATTTTAGTACAATTTCTATTTTTTTAAATTATTAAATGTTTCCATTGATTTTACCAATCGTGTGATTCTGAAAGAACTGATTCAGTTTATATGTAGACATTTTTTTGTTTTATCAATAATCGATGTTACCAACAAACAAATAGACTGAATATATAGTAATATACGAAATCGATTCTGCGTTTACTATAAATGTTCTCATTGTTCAGAATCGATTCAATTCTGGGCAACAGTGCTTCTGTCAGAAAAGGAAGGTTCCCAGATTCAATGACCGGCCGGTGAAAAACGCGAAGGACCGCCCGCGTCCGAGAGTCCACGTTCGCGCGGATGGACGGGCCTTCGATCCCTGGGCAGGCGGACGGAGACAAGTGGCGATCGCGCGGCGCAGCAGGGGGCGGGGCGGTGTCGTCGCTCTCCAGGGTGAGTGGAAAAGGGAGCGCTTAATCGATCTCGCCTGCTCCGCACGGTGCCGCTTGCGCAGGCGGGCGAGCGAGCTAGCGATCGGGCGAGTGTTAGGGCGAGTGGGCGGGGCGTGCGAGTGTGCGAACCTTGCGGGTGAGCGGGGCGTGCGAGTGGGAGGGATGTGGTTTGGTTTGGTTTGTTTTTTTCGTGTTTCCGGGCACGTCAACTGCTTTCGTCATTAGTCCCGTTAGTGTAGTGCATGTTATTTTTCTCGGGAGATGGCGGTGACCTTTCCCCGCTGCATGGCGAGATGTGGCGCCGACCTACCGTCGGCTAGTGGGGTTTCCCCCTAACCAGGACTCTCCACCAGCTGGGCACCGCCCACTGCCCCTAAGCTCCCGACCGGTGTCCCGGAATATATGGTAGTGTAGTACATGTTAGTGTAAGTGTACGGGGAGAGGATAGGACAAGGAAGAGGAAGGAATGATCGAATGCGGTTCGTGGCCCATTTGTTACGGTACTGCTCTGGCATTCGCCTGGTGTTGATCGGAGAAATCACGGAAAACTACCGATCAAAGCAGCCGGCTGCAAGAATTCTCCAGAGTGACTGAATTCAACCTAGCTGAAAAGCTAGTGTCGAAAATCCTGGACTCAAACGTAGGACCTCCCGGTCAGAGGCGCTGCAAGGACATCAGTTGATGCACTGAGCTACCGCTCCCGGTGCCATCGAGTAGGTGGGGCGGGCCACAGCGGGTTGGTCCATGCTGCGGGCATTAATCTCAAAATTGGAAGGAGGGACGGCATCGCTTCGGCGACACTTCATCAATCGCTGGGCGAACTGCAGGCGCGCCACCGTGCCAGGCTACTGTGTGTGTGTGTGTGTGTGTGTGTGTGTGTGTGTGTAAGAGGAGTGAGAGTGTTAGGCGAGTTTAATTGTGTGTGTGTGTGTGTGTGTCTGAGAGGGCCCGGAGGCCAGAATAGCGATGGTCAGGGTCGGAGATGGATGTGAAGGGACATTGAGTTGGCGAGCCGCGCGGACATCGAGGTCTGATAAAGGTGAAGGTGCCCCTCTCAAAGATCTAGTTCTATACCTGACGATCGTAGCATTGACATATTGGGGAAAATGCACCACGCAGAGCATACAGAGAGAGAGAGAGAGAGAGAGAGAGAGAGAGAGAGAGAGAGAGAGGTGGCTATGATTCGAAAACCCTTTTACAGATCGTGGGGGTATTATCGGATCCTCGTAGCATGATGATGATGATGAATGTATTATGATGGTAACATTGTTCATAATGATGGAACTGATAATAGAATGTGAGGCTCGATAAGCAGTCATAAGAGTACCAATTCTGAACCACGTTTTATTGTTCCGGAACTCGAAATGGAAGAAATTGTGTGCTTCCATACACAGAGGTGGGAAGCGAGTATGCTGAACACTTGATCAACCCAGCATCAGACAGATGGAAGAAACAGACCCTCGACAGAACAGAGCTGACGGATCTTGCAGGGCATAGAGAGGGACGAGGAAGCTGCACAAAGGCTCTTCGCCCCCGCGATCACCGCTTGTTCCCTCTTACGCGTCGCCCAAGGATGGCGGGGGAGACGAGCGGGGGTGGTGCCCACGCGAAGATCCCGCGCTCAGTGAAAGGAACAGCTCGGTGCCTTTGAGCCGGCCGGCGGAGGAATTGCTTGGCGCACGGAAGGGCGGGGGCGGCGCAGGCCGTTTTGTTCCGCGAACGCGTACTGACCTACTGGAGGGAGAAAAGCTGCTTGCTGTCTTCGTTGAGAACAGGCTTACTGTGAACTCAATAGATCCTCCCGACCCGAGAAGCGCCAGCTTTCTCGAAACAGTTTTGCTCTCATCTCAACATCCTTCAAGTAATATGTGATAACTGTGACTCACACGAACTAAACGTACATGTATTTGATTTAATACAGCCGGTATTGTCGTTTTACCGTATTGAGTGAACTATTGCAGTACAAAAAGTGTGAATCTGCATTTTTACTATCTCCGTAGCGAAAAGAAGTAAGAGGGAGCTGGCTCCAGTTTAAGTTAAAGAAACTTCGCCTTCCTCACCTCATGTTTGTATAACATAAAAAAATACCAGCCACAACTTGAACATTCATCTCTTCATAAGCGCCGCGCAGCGGTAGTTCCGTGAGTAATTGAAGCAAGTCTAGTTTCTCTTCTACACGCTATGATATTACTGTATAATTTGCTTTTACGTTGTTATTTTTGATATACGAGTAATTCACGGGTTTTCATCATCTGAATTTTTGAAGCAGAGGGAACATGAGGAATATTTCGAACTAACATATTTAAAATAGGTTGATCATTTATTGGAAAACCAATAATTCTGTAAAATATTTATCAGCTGAAAAGTTAAATTCTACACAGAATTCCCTATATTATTTGAATTCAATTCTACCATTTCGTTTGTATCATCTTGGTAGCGGGTTCTTATCAGAATCGACAAAAATCGAATTTTGATTAGCACAGACGATTAACTCATAATCGTTTCAACAGTTTGCCCCTCGCAAGCCCATGCTGCCCACCGCCATGGACAGCGTGCGCGCCTGGGCGCGGGCCTAGCCGTCTTTGCCGGCTAATTCACGCCACCGCCGCCGCCGCCCGCAGTGTAATCCCGTTTGCCGCGCGGCCGCGCGCGGCCATCGATCCGCGAAGCGCGCGGCGTTTAATGCGCGTGTTGTCGATTCGCTCACTGCGAGGGATGATTCATTTCTGTGCTGCGCCCTGCCCACCGCCGCTGCCGTCACCGCCACTGCCCCTCCTCTTCAGCCTCCGCTTCTGCCCCCTTTTCCTCAGCATCTTGCGCTTCTACCTCCTCCTCCTCCTCCGCCTTCTCTTCTCACTTTCTTCCACCTTCCTCGTCCTTCCTAGCTCTTGCCCTCGTCACCGCCGCTCTTACCGCGATCCCTCCCCTTCTGTCCCGCCTAGCCGCTGCCCTCGCTCCGTTCTCGCCCTCGCCCTCGCCCTCACCACCACCGCCGTCGTCGCTGGAGATGCTGCCTCGCGAGGGGCGCGCCCCGCCTGGCCGAGCGTGTTCCGGGACCGCATGGGGATTCTCTGGACGTTCAAGGGATGAAGGGCTGTTGCGGAGAAGCGATTTTGACGAAGGGATTTTCTTCCCGAGTATTAGAGTTGGATGGTCGTATGAGAACGGGTTGATGAAGAATTACTTCTTGGTTAGGATTAAAGATATCAGTTTTTTTTCTGTTTCTCAACAACGGAACTATTGTAGACTTCTTTTTAGAGACTATTATTTAGAGATTATAATTAAATAGTGATATTATCTTTTAGAGATTATTATTAAATGACTATAGATCTTTTATTCCTAATTTATAGTCGTTCACCGTGTTCTCGTAGTCTTTATTATTATGAACCGTTAATATTTATGTCTCGTTTTTACGTCATGTGTTATATTTATTTTAATTTTGAGTAGCCATTGGGTGCGGTCTAATTGATCATTCTATTGTTCTGAAAGATCGCAGTTGAATCTTCCTTTCTACTCCAGCGTTTCCATTACTGTATAGGGTAAGGATTGTGTCACAGATTTTTCTATCATGTGTTAGTATGGAATGGATATGTCAGTATGCTATCAAAGAACAATTATCAGGTTTTGTATTTTTTCTGGTAAGAGCGGTAGAAAATTTCTAGTCCATAGAACGTTTTGGAGGTGACATATGTGTTAAATTAATAATACCTTACATTCTGCTTTCTCGATTTCAGTTTGGTTCTAAAGAATATTGAATAATATACGAATATAATATAGTTTAGAAAATGTAATGTTGCGTATTTTACAGATGAATTCGGCAAGACTAGAAAAACTATACTTTTCCAATCCGTTGCGCAAGGAGAGACTATTGCATTCGTAGTATATACAATACATAGTGAATCACGTAATTACGATGTCACATGTTTGGTTCTGAAACAATTCAGCGCAAACGGAAAACCACAGTACGCACGTCGCGTCCCACTGTCAAGAAACACTACATCGATTACAAAGAGGCATCCGCAATCAGGCGCACATTGTGCGCGCGACCAGCAGGGCAGGCGCGAAGTGTTTCAAAGAACATAGAGGGGCGGCGGCCGCCACGGGGAAACCAAATGGCGTCAAACGTCGCACACGAGGCGAATATTCCAAGGGAGTGTCACGCGCGAGGAAACACAATGTGAGTCATTTTAGCCATGCACGTATTCACTCGATAAAAGCGGGCGGCGCGGGCCCGCCACCCCTCCGTCTCTGCTGATTGAGGTCGACGTGTCCGCACTCGAGGGGCGGGGCTGGGGCGGGCTGCCGGCCGGGCAGGGTCCCCAGGGCGCGGGCGTCGAAAGGGACGGCCGGGGTCCCTCGCGGCGCGCCGCAACCCTCAGGGACCGGCGGCTGCCTCCCTTTCTTGGAGCGCTGTAGGGTTTTGGAGAAGGCGGCGACGCGCGCTGCCAAATGCGCTGGTCTGTTTGTAGTTGTTTCAAAGGAACTCATGCTCTAACTACGAACATCGACCTCCCTCACAAACAATTATGTATATGATCAGAATCTGTTGTGGTTGATATGTGATCTGGGACTTGATTCACGCTCATACTTCGATTGCTACCTAAGATATACAATAATTTTCCAGAAGTCGTACTTTTCATATAATTGTTTTCATATGCTGTATTTCTCCAGGAGATATTCAAGGAAATTATCCTAATACAATTTCTAGGATGTGCTAGCATGAATTCTTATTGATTAGGCGTAGCGAAAAAAAAATCTTCAAAAGATACCTTATACTCAGTGACAATCTCGCATTCCTTTTGCATAAGAGAAATTCTTGTTTCATTAGATGATGAATCGTATTTTTATGTCTAAATTAACGGAAAAAATTTAATGTTTTGCTGTTCCATTAGTTATTTTCATTTGTAAAACCTCCGACTACAACTGACGGGTTGAATTTTGGTTTTTGAAACAATGAAATCAATGTACAATTGTATAATTCTTTACCATAGTAAAATATTAATGATAATAACAACAATATTAATGTTAATAAAGATAGCAAACAAAGAAATGTCATGATGTCTACATAGAGTTAGAAAGATTGTCCCAGTAGACATAGGGACTCTAAGGGCTTCACCCAGAGATCTCACGAAACATCGTGGTTCACTACACCTCAATTCAGGCTTAGCACATCAAACCGAAAAGACCACATGCTCATATCGCTCTCATCTTGCGTGGAGACACGTCTGGGATTCCTATGTTATTGGGTGAAACTCGAATCCTGAGAAGTATAAGCATAAAACCTGAGGAGTGGCTTAAATTGTGCATTTTTATTGTGTGAAACCTTTTGTATCTATGGAGATGGCTGAAGTAATACACTACACGCAACTCGCTACGAGAACAATTTTTTTGAGTAACTCAGAATATGCTTTGTTTATCGTAATGAGAGAAAGCGGAAATCAGTGTACGATTTAGGGATACCATAATGCCGGCTCGGCTAGTTTGATGGCCTTTTCTTTATCTTTCCCCTTCTAAAATATGCTTGCGCTGCTACATAGTTTCTCACTGCTTGCCAAGTAGAATAGAAGGGTCCGGTAAGTTGTGCCATGGCGTTGGTGTTTCACAGTATTGATAAAGATCATAATTGTTTCATTATTAAACTGTTAGAGCTGAAATCAGCAAGATCTACTGCAAAGTACTGGCCATGTGCGTACGAGTCGTATCATTACGTTCAGTAATGCTCCCCAATTGAACCGTTATTTCCTGCGAGTCCTTCAAATTCTCTATTATACTTCACTGAGTCCATTGTATCGGTTCCTTCTTTCAATGCCATGGTTCGGAAGATACGTTAAAAATGGTGTTTATCTTGTCAGAGTCTAATGCCTTCAATTTTGTTGTTCATATGACTGTTCCACATCATTGATCCCTCCCCTACGTCTTTTGTGTTCTCTGTACTTTGCTCTCAACAGGAAATTAAATTCCGCGCAAATAAGAACCTATTTATTGAGTGAATTCTGACTTTGTTGAGTTAAGGTTCCATCAATAAAGAATAGCCATTAAATCATGTGTGATTCATTAGTAAAAATAGCCCTAACCCTCAGAAAACATGACCTAATTCGGTCTGTGGGAAATATGCATATTTTTTTACAATGTGTTACAGCTTTTTGCATTTACTTCTGTCGTTCTATTTTATACTTCATAACTTCATGTTTTGTAACTGTGCGTTACTTTCAGCTATAAATGTGGAAGATCGTGACATACAGAATGACATTAATATCATATTCTCATTCAGATTCAGAAATATATTTTTCCTTCTCATATATCGAAGTACAATTTTTGTCTCGTTTGGATGACGATGGCAAAAAGTGTTACATATATGAAAGTTCGCATTGTTTACGGCATAATCTACAGAAACTGATAATGCCTGGGTTTTGCAGTTGTTTGTGATAACTTCTTCTGTACATTCCTTGCTTGTTCTTTTGTCGTTGCAGGCGGAAATATTCTATCTTCATTGATGACGGGCCGCGTTGTTTTAATTAATAAAGTTTCTTTTCAGACCTTTGTTTCGAAACTTATTCCGGAGCGGTAATCTAACGGAGGGAGTGAAACCTCGCGATAATCGAGTTTACGTCATCTCAATCTGAAATGCATTAAATTTGGGGCGAGCGTGACGAACGCACACGCTCTTTGCACACACGGTCTCACGTACCCAACGAAACGCAGTTCGAAATTCGCTCGCACCGACCCTAGCCGCGACCGTAAAGGGGCTCACACACGAACAGGCCATGCTTGCAAGCCTCGCTAGTGTCTTGAAGCAGGTAGCAGAAGTTTGATATTTATAATCGGCGCAATACAGTATGGCCAAGTGAGGCTTGCCCTTAGTGGCCTTACTTAAAGCGGCATATACCCCTTGGAGCGCCACCTCGAGCAGACCGTGCAAGTGGTCTTACTTTGGGGAGAATACGGCGGCTTCAGATTTTTAACCGGCGCAAGACAGGATCATTAAGTCAGGATTGCCGATAGCTTAAAGAAGCCCATACATCTTCAAAAACTGACTTGATCAGGAGGGAAGTTGTGAACGATCACTTCGAATTTCTTACACAGAGCGTGGGTGGGGAGTTTTCTTCCCCTGTAAAAACAGTACGGAGACCGATTTACAAGTGGGCAAGCCAATTTCGCAAGTTCGTTTTGAAGGTGTATGGTGTCGTTAACTTTAACTGTAGTAGAGCGCGGCAGCCTTTTGAGGATAAATGCCTCTTCCTTGTCCCGGTGCGCATGGCCCTGTCCCACCGCTAGCAGCGCACTCGCGCGGGCGCAAAGGCCAATGTGGGGGGGGGGCGTTCGCCTTGCCGTTGGCGCCCTTTGGCTGCGCCGTCCTAGCAGCGCGCACGCTGCAAAGGTTCGCGCCCTTCAGTGTTTTCTTAGTCACGAGTTCAGAGTTTCTCTCTTGGGAGAGTTTAGGGAAAAGATTTGTAAATTGTAGGTTAAATACGTAATTGCAGTTTCCGTAAGTCGCTTTCTTTAGAAACTTACATTAATATTGAACGATATATCGAAATTGTCAAATTCAGAAATATATGCGAGAGAAATGAACGTCTAACGCCTATGACTGTCCCACACTCGCTGTAAATGAACTAGTAATTTTGAACGGAAAATATCTTAACACTTTTAAGAGAGTAACACTGCTTCCTGATGCTAAGGTGTTAAATTTAGAAGGTATCCCATACAAATGGAAATAAAATACGATATTTATATGTAGCCAGATGTTACGAAACCTGTCAAAATCACACATGCTATTTATTTTGGGTGTATTTGTCGCCGTGTGTTGCTACTGGTCTTCGCTTCATGCCTGCGCTTTCTCCCGAGCCTTAAATGACGCCATAAATGTGTCGCTCTCGACGCGCGCGAGGCGTAGGTCAAGAACATCTGCCCGCCCCATCTGGCGAGGCAGCCCCCCGGGTGTTTACAGTCGCATGTCGCCTTACCCTGAACCTCCTGTGCGCCTGCTCATGCCTTCCACCTCCGCGCCTCTTTAGTCTAACTCCCACGTGCTTGCCCTGTTTGCTTTGCTGCGGAAGGGACCGACGCCGTATTCATAGTTTCAGCCCTTTCCTTGATTACACTGTTATGTCTCCAAGTACGGTCTGAGGAAATAAGAGGTAAAAATTGAAGGAAGAGAAGAGAAATTAGTTCAATTCAGGGCCCGAATTCTATTATGTACTTCAGGAAATGAAATTCTAAGCCATTGTCCACGAAGTATCACTTTTGGGTGTTCCTTTGGATAAGGTATTTTTCAAAGATCGTTGAACGAAAGAAAAGTAAGAACGTGTACGTTACAGTCTGTTAGCTATAGCTAGTATTATTAAGTCGATAATAGTATGCAATGGTCAATTTTGTCAGTCCCCTTGTCACGTACCACCTCCGCTTGCAGCCATCGGGTTTAATCTTTGAATGTCTTAGCACAAATTCATGGGACTATCGGATTTGTCTCATATTCCTTGGCACTGTATTCTTTAAAGATTCGTAATAATGTTCAGTTGTTTAATATTCTTATGTAGTAGAAACTACAAAAGATACGTTTTGTCTAAAACGACCGCAAGATGTGCGAAAAAAACTCTCTTCCTACCATGTCATTCTCGCCAAAGCGTTATCCACACAAACCGGTCATCGCCACTTTCTATTTCCGAGCTTTGTCTTTAGCAGCTTCTGCTCTGTCTCTCAGCAGGTGATAGACTCGGCTCAGTAGCTCCATTTATCCTTCGCCCTCTCCCTCTCCTCTCTCACGCGCTGAGCCAGCTACAGCAGCACCACGCACACGCCGATAACACGCCTTCACATTTCTTAGACCACGTAAAACACCTGCAGTATTTCTAATAATTAAGGACGTTGAACTATCGCATTTATTGCCCACACTATTCCATAATGTACCTTTTTCTGCGAGTCGTTACCAAGACTGTCTTTCGGCTGTTCCCTATTATTCTATAGATGAATCCCCCACACACACACAAACACCACACACAACACAAACACATACCATTATATCCCCTTTGACCAACCGATGTCCTCCCATTCTCTTGTCTCCTTCCTTCGCAGCATCTGCTCCTCTTCTTTGCAGGCGACAGGCTCTACGCAGTCGCCCGGCCCCTTCTCCTCCCCCTCTCCCTTCTCCACTCCTTCTCCGCCCCTGACGTGATGAGGAAGGAGCAGGAGCCCTACAGACGTCGATGAGATATTCTCGAAATTCGTATAAAGCGCAAAATATCCGCCGTGTTCTTCAAATTAAATGCACGAGGTGGATCTGTCGCGTTTATTTCTCTTTCCTTAGTATGCAGTCTTCTGAAAGTCATAAATTAAAAAAAATCACCCGAAATTGTAAAATTGTGTATCCCTTTACTGAATTCGAATCTAAAAATAAACCTGATCATTATACCCACTGGCCCTAATGTAAAGTCTCCCACTAAGGTGTTCGTCCTCATCATTACATGCACTTTGACCAACCGACGCCCTTCCCCACTCTGCCCTGTCGTGAGCTCCTTCTCTGCAGCGTCTGCCCCACCTCTCAGCGGGCGACAGGCGCGGAGCAGTCGTCACCTCCCCCGCCCACGCCCCTCCCGTGCGCAGCCAGGCGCAGCGGCCCCGCGCAGACGCCGTCGCCGCCGACGCTGCTTTGCGTTCCAAAGGGGAGCGCCGTGGAGCGTATTAGTTAAGTGCTTGTTTTATAAAGCCCCCTTATTTTCTGCTCGATTTTGGGCGTCGTCGAGAGAATTTATCGCCAGGTCCCTTCTTCTTCGGACGGGGGGGGGGGGGGGAAACGTGGCGTATTTTTAGGAAGCGGCTGCCACGTGGCTTCCTCGGATATAAGCTGTCATAGCCACGGTCTTGAGGATGCGGCATATTTTTTAATATTTGTCTCGCTTCTATTTAGAGGGTTATTGAAATGCCAGACGAGATTCTATTTTTAAAGGGGGGCAGTATTTTATGCCGCTTCAAATGCGGTGAGTGTAATGCTGTGGAACCGATGAACATACCTCTACGCCACGCGATATTTCTAGAAGCAAGATGTTCGGTTATCTGAGGGATATTCTTAAATGAATTTGAAGAATTTTAATTTGTAAAATAAACATAATCTGCGATTTGTAAACTGAAGAAAAATAAATGATTTTGTTTAATCTACACAATTAGAAGTACGGTTTTTCGTATGATTATGAGAAGCAAGTTCTGACGTTATGCACTTTTGCACTTGATAGTGTGCTTGAGCAGTTCGTCCAAGAAAAAACGCTCTATCATATTTTCTCGTAAATACATTGCTCCAAGTATTTGTTTTCAATAATTGTCAAAATTTATTGTATATTACACAAAAGTTGAGAGCTTGGAGATGTAACTGTTAAGGTTAATTACTTCTGTTTTAATTTTGATGGTAATATATATATATATATATATATATATATATATATATATTTTGCACAGGGTATGAGTTTCATTTTTATTCACATTCATTATTTCCTTTTGCTGGATTATCTTTGGATTCATCTTAAAAGAAAAGATTGTCAGTCTATTCAGTGTCGGATTTACACTTGGGATTTACCTAGGCACTACCATCCATGCTGCCCTTTTTCTTATTCTTTATTTTTTAATACAGGCAATTAAGTTTGAATAATGTTTAAAGCATTTATTCAATTAATAAAAATACATATTTTTTATAATAAAATGAATAACATTACAAAAAATAAACAAAAATCTCTCGCGTCTTGCAGATTGCACACAGAATTGGTCGATGAGAGCATCCCAGTATATTGATTTTTAATTTCCCATTCTATTGCCAGCAACGCAAGCGCATTTAATCGATCTTCCATCATTTCTGATCTGAGGCAGTTTTTCACGTTTCAAACATGAATAAGATATTTCAGTTACGTAATTAATTATTGGTGTGCAGACATCATCCGGTACGCAAAATCAACATTGGAATATACCATGTACAAGTCATTTTCGCGAAGAAACTTCATAAGTTCCATTGAAGACAAATTTTCGATATTTTTTTAAGCGAAGTATGCATGAAAGTGTAACATTTCATTTCCCCCTATGTGCCTTCTAAATCCGTGTCACAGAAACCTGGCAACAAGTTTGATTTTTCTTGTACATTGCTTACATTCAAATTTCAAAGTTCTTAAATTATGAAGAACTTTTCACTGATCTCTTTTGTGAGCTTCGTTTATTCGACTTAACTTGCAAACTAAGTTATCTAGAATCGCATTGAACGTATTGATTTTAAAGTGATCGCGGGTCAATTGTTCGTTAATTATTAATTAAAAGTTACACTTTTTGATAAATTGAATGTCATATAAACAACTTATTAAAACATATTAAAAAACATGGTCATATAAACAACTTATTTTCGGGCAAACAAAAACTCAAGTGATTTCTTTGATTATTAACCGACATCACGAAAATACTAGTGGTGCTAAAAGATGTATTTTCTCGCCCATATTTCAAACAAAATTACGTAAAAAGTACCCAAATTTTCGAAAAATTGTACATGACCTTATTTCAAAATATATCTTTAAGGAAACATTACATTAATGTAAACAACATCTATCTTTAACATTTTAGTTGTAGGAAAACGAAAAAAGTTTGTACTTTGGCAATTTTAGGAAAATTAGGGTTTTCTACGAACATGAGACCTCCCTTTTCTTCACACAATCAAAAAAATTAACCAAAAACGATAGTATTTTTTTTCAATTTGTAGAGTGTCCCAGTTCGTGTAGAATACCGCGTAAAATTAAGACATCCGTGTTAAAGGATTTTTTTGGTGAATTTAGCATCTGGATTTATCCACTTTTTCGCTGCTAGAATCCTGTGATAAAAGTTTTCTTCCGACAATTCCCGGTTTTTTCGCGCATCATTACATATCTTTCTCTCTATCGCTGTAGTGATAGCGAGAAAGTAAAAATTACCTTTGTGCAATTTTTGAAGAAACAAAAGATTGCCACAAAATGAACTTTATGTCACATTAAACAGTGCAATTAGTACTATCGGTGGGAAAACTGTGAAGAAAAAATTTGAAGCTATTTTTGAGAAAGTGGCGTTTGAGCGTTTCTGAAAATGCGGAATTTTGAAATAATTTTCTCAGAAAACTGTTGATTTTTCGAGAAACTTTATGTCCTTATTTATAGAACATTTACTCAGAAATCCAATAATGTGATCAAATTGCTATTAATGTAAACATTACCGACGTGAGAGACAAGTAAAAAATTGCATTTTTGTAATATTTGAAGAAAACAAAACAATAGAGCAATATAGCGTTAATGTCATCTTATTGAGTACGTTTAGCATTATGTATACCAAAAGTTTAAAGAGAAATTTTGTGCGGTTTTTGCCAAAATCTTATATTTGTTATTTTCTATATTATATTATTATAACATATTATTATTTCTTATATTAGTTATATTTATTATTCCACGTGTTTCACGCAATATTGCGCGAAAATTACTAACGTTTTCAAAAAAAGTGTACCTGACCTTAATGAAAGAACTAATTCTGAAGAAAAATTTTACTTTAAGGAAAAATATTTATATTCAATTTTGTAGTTGTAGGAAGACTCCGAAAACATTTCAAACTTTTGAAACTTTTGAAAATTCAGAGTTAACAGTAAAAATCAGACAAATGCCTCCTTTATAAGGGCATTTCAACAAGCTCTATTTAAACAAGAAATTTAAAGAAATAATTTGGGCAATTTGAAAAGTGTCACAGTAGCTTCATATAAACTACCCCTAAAAATTAATTAATGTTTTTCAAAATCGGAGAGCTTTGAATGAGGTCAGATCGACAGGGGTTTATTCAGCTTGGTAAAAATTCTACGCATAGTTTAGGAATAGTGTTGTTCACATACACCAGACAGGCAGACGGACGAACAGGACGGTCGGATGTTTTTTAAAAACAACACTTTTTCGGTACCAGAGGACCCCAAAACGTGTATATCTGTTGAATTCTCAAAATCAATTTCCTGCAGCATTACATTAACTTTTTCTATACTACTTATATTACTCGGTATATACGTGCATATACGAGAAAGTAACAGAATACGCTTTGTCATTTTGTAAGTCAGTTCTAAAAAAAATTGAATTTTCATAATTTTGTTTTAAAACAAATTCCACGACATCGTTCTTCGCGGGCCAGCTGACGGAGCGCAAGTGCCCTTGTTGAATCAACACGGGCAACTCTAATTCCTCTCAGCAAGTATTTTTTCGAATTAAAAATCAACTTTTGGATTAAAGAAAATTTGCCGCCCAGGGGCCAGTGCCCATAGTGCCCATGCCTAAATGCACCACTGAGTCTATTTCTTGTTTCCATTATTACTGATTTTGTTGTAGGGGGGGGGGGCATAAGGCGACGTGATTTCCCAGAACAAATTCTCCTTTTCTGTTGAAGGCGAAAAGCGCAGTTGGTCCATGGCAGCAGGGCACCTCTGCTTTCCACTTGAGTCCATCCTCTATGGTCTTCCAGAAGCCTTGCAAGTGCGATATCTACTGCCTTTGTTCCCTTTTAATCTGCGTTATCGCGGAGGCAGAGCCCGCAGCCAGAGGAAGAGCTTTAAAAAGGGATAGGGGAGCCAGGCTTCACCTCCACCTCAGCCTCTGTTGCTCTCCACGCCGAAAGAACGGGGCCGCTTCGCAGACATGAGAAACGGACCGTGATATTGGGGATAAACGGAAAAAAGAACAGTGTCCAAACACACGTCATAATATGTCAATGGGTATTAAGATACGACGTACAAATAAAGTCAGATCACGAAATTTAGGGAAAATTTGGGGGCTTCCAGTAGTTGTTATTTTATTAAGAGTGAATGTACATGTCTTGAGCATTTGAAGTCAGTTTCGTGACTTTGCTACGGCATAATATCAATATTATGTATTTCAGTGATCGTTCAGTGATACCGACTGGTCTAACAAAGAACAAATTGCATAAATTACTTTCTGAGAAATAATGTAATAGATGGAGTATTTTAGTGAAATTGGTTTTCAACGTTTTCATTTGAGTTGTTCTAAATTTAGTTATGTTTTAACAACTTTGTATTCATTACCTGGTTTTAAGACAAACCATTATTTTTTATGACTATATACCATGTGTTACGTGAACATTATTACCGGTTGGTTAAATGTATTTATTCAGTACCAAACGATTAATGTAAATTCAATTTCTGATTTTTTGGGAAATTTTGTTGCTAACATTTTTTAAACATTTTTTACAGGTGAGTGAATTTACTCAATACGATCTCCTTCCATCCTGAATCCAATGCAGTGGCTTCCGTCATCCATCATGTAAGTTATCGAAAATTTAATTTTTATTTTTAATTCCTTACAATGGACACTAGTGAACCACGGTAAGCGTTATATTTGCATAATTTAAAAAGTACATGGATTTCGGTTAGCGGAACAGAAACAATGTTCAGTACCAGCAACGTGAGCTGTAGTATTTCTAATTAATTACCCAATGTTTTAATTTAGTACTGTGGCTTACCTTTCTGTGAGGGGTACTCTTGTCCACTCGACTTTGCAACATCTGAGTTTTGCCAGGAGATTTCTGATTGAAGATGTGCGGAGAAAAGCAGCTCTGTCACAGTCGTGCTCGCTTCGTGCAGCTTCGCGGGCGAGCGAGGGGTAGGGGGAGGGGCGCACGAGGAGGGGGCGGACAAGTTGAGTGCGAGAAAGCGAGAGCCCGCGATTACCTCGCGCGATTTCTTCTTTCGTGGATTCCGCAGGAAGGAACTTGATGATGTGGATTTATGAGTAGAAATTGGTTATAGAATCTCGCGTACAGTAGGCTTCATAAGCGATCTGCGTATAACCTTGGTCAGGGGTACGTCAGTCTGTACGAGTCCTAAATTACTAGTACTTCAGTCTGTAAAGAATAAGTTGTAGATGTTTGAGTAAATGAAATGGGTTTTTTAATTGCTGAGTTGTTTGCTTTTCTTTTCCCTGATGGTGACATGCGTATAGATTGCTGACAGTTATCGTAATGTACTCTTCGATTTACATTTATTTCAAATTTTTGATGAAGAGACTAATTATCTTCCATGTTGATCGGATAAATATGAATATTAATGTATTTTTACACAGACTATGGGAAATTGTGATGCGTTCTCTTTCAACTTTATCGCAAAGGGTGAGTTTCATACGTGTTGAAACTTAAAAAACTTCCTCTTTTTGTTCGTTTATTTTATGCTAACAGTGGTAAATAAAATACGCTAAAAGTGTTTGATTCAATTTTTCTAAAACAGCGAAAACAGCACCCTCTCCCCATAAACGCTTACCAGGGTAAAAAAGTAATTTTATACAAAGTAACAAAAAGTAATTTTATTACCGCTATTCTCAGCACACATTTTCAAACATATGTGTTCCTTATCTGTGATGGCATCTCCGATAGCGTACGATAAAGGCTATATCGTTCATAAAAAGATTTGCATATTTACCCAACATTTTCATCGTTTACACATTTACATGATAAAAATCTGCTTCACGAAACCACATCTACTGTTGCAGGTGCAGCACATTCGACCATCATTTCGGCATTTCACATTACCATACTACCGTACACTTTCCTCAAAGCGATTCGTCCATTACGAAACGTGCCTGTCATTCCGCCGTCTTCGCAGCCAAGCGGCCGTCCGTCTGAAGCGGGGCTGTGCACCCACCCACGTCGTTCCGTCTCCCGGCGCCGGGAATCGAACCAGGATTACGCGGCTTGTGCGGCGGGGAAGGGGACCTCATCCGTGGCATTTAACGCTTTCACCTCGAGCAGCCCAGCGCCGCGCCGGAGGGGCTTAGCAAAGCAGCCTTTCGCGCGACATAAAAGTCAGCGGTTCACCGCCCGAGCGTGCTCTGCGCCTCCGCTAAAGCGGCCATGACAGACACCGCCCCACTGCCAGGGAAATTCCCACAGACGACGAACAGAAATCATTGAGGACATGCGGGGGAAAATAACTCGTTTCTAGATAGGAACCTACATTAAATAAAAAGATTACTGCTTGTTTAAACAATTTCAAACTTTTGTGTGGTGTCCATGGACGTTACGTTTTCAAACAGATATTTCGTATAATCTTTATACCTGTTACGAATAATTTTAGATTTTCCCAACATTTCACAGACAGTAGTTTTTCAGTAAATGCTTTGTATTTCCCAGTAACTTTCTTTGAATTGTAAAGTCGTTCGTGTATAAGTTCTCTACATGTGTTTGTCAGCATCGATTATGCCATTTAACAGCTGTTTATCGCCTTACGAAACCTGATTATCTTTCACTTTCTGTCACGTCTACGGCAACACCATTCTTGCAACTTTCTAGCACGTCACATTTTCTTTATACCTTCCATTCACGCATTTCCTCGATTTCGATGTACCCGATGCCCCGCCTCCATCTTTTGGAATTGCTTCTCCCGCTACTCTGCCGCCACTGAACGCGCCGTCGTCCTCCCACCCCACATCCGCTGCTTACCTCCGTCGCGCGGCCACAGCGGGCAGTGGTACCTCTCGTCGCGTTTATAACCGGTAATTGATACGGCGGTTAACCCGGGCTATAACGCCAAGATGAAGGCCTGTAAACACGTGTGCAAGTGGTGGTCGCGGCGCCGCAGTATATGTGTGCGTATGCGCGCGCGCGTGTGTCTTTGTGTGTGTGTGTGTGAGAGAGAGAGAGAGAGAGAGAGAGAGAGAGAGAGAGAGAGAGAGAGAGATTGTGCGTGTGTGCGTGTGTGCGTGCGAGAGAGCGCGGCGACGAAAGCGTTCTATGTAAATGAGTGCAGCGGGACTTTGGCGCCCCGCCAGGCACAGTGGCCCGCTGCCGGCAGACGGTGTATCCGCTCGGCGACACCATGACCACCTCCCGCCTTACTCCTCATCGCCAGGGCTCGTCCCTTCGCTCCATCGTCCCCAACGTCCCAACACCCTAACACGCTCAGTTACCATGCCCCGTTGTGAAAGCCAAGACACATCGACTCGTTCATCGATACAGCCAATAGCCACCTCTGTCCTTGTCCGTTGCCACGAGGGGCTGCACATTCTCTCAGCATTCTCGACACCTTTAGTTCTACATTTCTTCTTTCTCAATCTTCTTCGTTTCTTCATCCTTCGTCTCCTACATTATCTCCATAACCTTCATCCTCAACGATAAACCCCGTCGTCCACCGTTATGGTCATCTCATTTTCCTCATAGCTACACCGTCGTTAGCGCCGACGTCAACACTCTCGCTGTTTACAAGGAGGAGGAACCGCTGTGTGCACCTTGGGGCACGCCGCCCGGAAGGCGCCGGCCGAGGTGCTGGCCGAGGTGTACCTGTTGAGCGGGGGCGCGGGGAGGGCAGGAGCGTGACCCGGTGCGCGCGCTGACCGTTGCTGGCGCCGTGCCGCGGGTCAGCGCGTGACCCGGGCGCAGTGGCACTTGGAGCGCTGACAGATCTCCAGGACGGGAGCAAACCGTTTCAAGATTTGGCCGCGACCCGACGCCTCCGTAGATGCAGTCGCCAAGGAAATAGAGTGTTTGTGCACCCTCAAACGTTAAAGCATTGATCATCTGCGCATTCGCAGTTAAAGTTTCGCATCACTTTTGTACATCTGCGCATGAGCAGAAGATCGATAGAGCGTCCGCTAAGGCGTGCACAAACTCTCTAATATACTTCGATTTATTTACAGAGTCCGTTGCCGTTTCATCAGTTGTTAACGGTGCCATCCAATCGGGACCTTAAACTATAGGTGTCAGCCAATCTCCCGATTGGATGACACCATAACGGTTGGTTTTCGCCTACCAACTCTGTGTTTAAATCGAAGTATAGAAAGATATATAAGAAGGGACCACTCTGACAGCTACTGCTTCACCATTGCTGGCAATGTAACTGTGATTTACGTACATGCACTCATTTTGTCAGTACGTTCGTTTACAATTATCTCATTTGCGAAAAACTTCATCACTATCTCTCACCATGTCATCGCCATGCATGAGATTCAATAGTTCTCCGATCTGTCAAAGTGGTTCCTTCTTAGAGTAACTGTACATCAGTTTCTTCTCAAGGTGGTTAGTTGGCGTTTAATCTCAAAGTATATGATCAAACAATATTTTGGGTACATATTAAATCTTCAAGGATTATAGGAATATTGTGTGGGATATCTCACCCTAATTTTCTTTTGGTGTTTCCATTTGGTTTTGTTTCTAATGTATACAAAGTGACCAGGCCTCCTAGGAATATTTCAAATTTCAACGGGAACAAAAATCTGACTTTTTGATTCATTTTCATGTCTTGGACTCACAATTTTTCACAAACCATGAGTTCACATTTTTCACTATGAAAAGTGAAAAGCTAAAGAGAAAAGTGAATAGCTATCTTTCTTCTTGAAAATGTGTTAATTGTCATGCTGTAATAGCGTTGTATTTTAAACATGTTCCTAGATGTGGTGACGTTTTGTATTCACTTTGAACATAGAACTAGAACTTACAAACTATTTTTAACTTGGATTAATTTAATTGGGATCACAATTATTGTAAAAACATTGTGCCCATTATTGTAAAAAACTATTCGAAAAGTCGAACTTCGTTAATTTTCAAGGAACTGTGCTACATCAAAGAGCCTACGTTTGTACGGATATGGTTCAACTTACAGAGTTTATTGTATGCAGGGTGCATCAGAAAGTAAGTATTAAGAACAATATACGCTCTTGTGTTTTGCATGCAGAATGACTACAAGGCATTAGTGACTAAACAGAGTTGTGCGGACGTCTGGGAATGAAAGCGATGAGGTGGATGTTCTTCAAGGAAGGAAAATGGAGTTGGCCATGAACAGGAACTTCCACGTTTTGCACGACTTGTAGATGGAAAATCTGCTTCAATTTCTCCGCAAGTGACACGAGACTCATATGTAATTAAAACATGTGTGTCTTGCGAGAGTCAGAAATTCATGTGTGTATCGAAGAAGCAAAATTACTTACTTGAGAGATAAATTATTAAGACGGGGAACATTGTTATGGCCACACTGCTTCCCAAACGCCGAAACCGCACCACCTGTGTTTGTGAAAACTTAATCTTGCGGCGCGCGTGTCGCTTGATGTTGCCCTTCCTTCCGAGACATGCATTATCCCCACGACAAGCCCTCGAGGGAGAGTTGCCGGCTGCGTTTGTTTAACGTTCCATGAGTCGTTCGCGATACTCGTAGGCGACGTGTGTTCCGATGCGAAGCAAGCGCTCCCGGCGGAGACTCTTTAAACTTTGCCGTGAGGCTGCGGGCGCCGCAAGGGGAGGTTGCGGCGGCGCATAGAACGGGAGGACGAAGGTGGAGGCGGAAGGGGGTTCCGGGGGCCAGGGGCGGTCGGTGGAGGCGGGAACCGGGAGCGGGTTAGGGTAGGGAAGGGGGTATGGTGGGATGAGAAAGGGTGGGGTTGGGTGGGCCGCGGCCGGGGAATTGAACGCTTTGCGGCTCGCCAAACAGCGCAACTTCCGTAATAGCGCGCGGCACCGAAGTTCGTCGTGGGGCGCTGGCGGCGGCCCCACTCCAGCGCCCTGCCCCCCCCCCTGCTCCTATAACCCATGCACCTTCGCCTTCGCCTCCGCCGCTGCGCCGCAAGGGTTCCCCGTGGCAGCCACCGCCGCGCGTGCGCTATTACACCACTGCGGGTTTCTGCCCTCATTTTTTTCTGTCACCCTAATTTTTCTTCCAGCTTGCATCCGAATATTGTCTCTGTCAACTCCGCTGCCTTACATTTTCCACGTCCCGTCACTGTTATTACTCGTCTTTTCGTGGAATGCCTTCTGAGTGTGGCGCGTCTGGGTTGGTCGCTGTCGATTATGCAAACCGTCCCCTCAGTCTACTCTATTTTTCACAGCCAAGCTACGCTGTTAACGTTATTGCATTCTTAATCCAACTCAGTGCTGCATTTTCGCGAAAGTTACAGTCGCAGATGCGAGATACGGTGTTTACCTTTGAATCAGATTTCTAATCGAGGTATGTACAGGACCAATTACTTTTTTTCAGAATGTAGGTTAAAGACTTTTTCGTGAAAATGGGCTTAGAGACAAAATTGTTTCACGCGAGTCTCTGTTGATTACGTGTTTGATTTTATGATTGAAAAATATGCAATTGATTAGTGGTAGTTTATTTTATTCGTTTCATTATTCGCATTCTTTAAATAACATAGTAAGTAATATCGAAGAGATGTTTTCAGGAACTGACAAACATGGTCAACGTTTTATAAGATATATATGAGATTGTTGGATATTAGAATAAAATAATTTATCCTTGCTTTTTGATCTTTTCCGAACACTCCGTTTTTTACTTAAGTTCCTATCCATTATCCCATTGACTTACAAACCGATAACCAGTAGTGATACTACCTGCTATTTTTCACCTCGCCGAACTAACATGACCTACAGAGCATTAACATTTGCAAACGTCTAGGAAAATCCAACGAGGAAAGAACGTTACCAGATAACATAATGCCGAAAGTTAGCCGTGAGTATATCATGTTAACAGGCAGATGATAACCTGGAGGTGGTGATGTAATTTTTGTGCTTGAATGTATGACAGAACAAAAGGAAGTTGCATAGTTTTAACACATTCGTTGTAATATCGTGAGTCATTTTCTCAGATGTGTAATTTGCATAATAATTGGGAAATATAGCTCTTGACTTCTTATAACTCGATATGGCAACGGAATTAATTATTAGAACAAATTCCACGTAGTACGTGCTTGACGCAAAGGTCTAATCTATTGGTTGAGGTTGGGTCAACTATTTCATCTGGAGCACCGCATGAGACGGTGGTTCCCGGTACCACCAAGTGGAAGCCATCGGTCAAACGCGGCAAATGGAATTGACCCTGCCCGCTCCACAGCACTCCAGCAGCGGGGCTTCAATTGGGACTTGGTCGCCGGCGCCGGCGCAGGGCAACCAAAGGCAGCGCGACGGGCACCTCCGCCCCAGATCAAGAGCCTTTCTGCCCGCCGCGCGGAGAGGGGGGCGGAAGGGGGGAGCGAGACAAGGAGGGGCAACGTCATGCCCAACGAAATAAAACACGGCGGGAGGGCGTCAAGGAAATAAACGAGGGGCTGTCTCATGAATACCAACCTTTGAGCAACATATTGTTCCTCGCGGGACACAGGCGTGCGTTTTCGCCCCGCCCCCTGCCTCCGTGCGTCTTCCCTCTCTGTCTCGCGTTCAATCTCGCGACGCCGTTCCCTTCGGAACACTCTTCCCTCCCCCTCGTTCTGCCCCCGCCCGCTGGCAGGGCGTCGCTGATTAAGACGTTGCGTCCGAGCGGAGCGTGTTTCGGATTTCCACTTACACTTGCGTACACCCCTCCCGTGGGGTCGGACGCCGCATTCCGAAGTGGGAGCTTTATTTCCAATAGTGTCCCAGACACTCGGGTACCTTTTGTGTGGAACGAGGCTCGTTAATTCGGTCGTTGTTTCCAGTTAGGCCCAGCCGTGAGAAGAGGGGGCATTATTCCAAGCCCAGCGGTTGGGAACAGATCGTTGTTGTGTTTTTTGAGAGGATCATTAAGTTGAAAATAATGTGCTTTTGTGCGATGTGTCAATCGTAACGGGCGTCATGGTACGAGTAGGTGGAAATGTTGGCACTATAACTGTCCGAAAGCAATATCTCATTCAACCTTACTGACGCAGCTGTAAAGAATAGTATGCGGGATAGAATTTAATTGGACGTTTTGATTAAGTGTGTAATGTTCCGGCGGACCAATAGAAGGGATATGAAGTAACTTAAAATACTTCAGTATTTCGTTTCCGAGATCCTTCAAAAAGTATGTCTGTATTTTGATATTGTTTCTGCTACACTTTTATATTTCGTGAGAAATACAAAAGATCTATTATTATTCTGTACTAGTTTTCACCTAAAATAATCCATATATTTTATAGCACGAGCGACTTATTTTTAAAGTCGGCTGAACAAGTCGAAAACTGTGAAATCAAATTTTGTCTCCTGTAAATACACAAGAGAACATAGAAAACAAGGTATTAATTGATTAAACAATGTTGTTAGGTTTTGTCGAATAAAACGTTATCGCTTTCAATTGAAAGGTTTCTCAGAAATCGATGAAGAGCAATTTGTTGAAATGACCCAATTACATTTTAATAAGCTACGTACAATCCAAAACGCGTTGTCAACGACTAACACTATTGATAATAATATTCACCCAATCACAACAAACATCGAACCCAGCTTCACTTCCGTTGTGTTTTCCAAAGCAAGATGAAAGGATCCAAGCCGACGCAACACGCCGATTACGAGAGTCCCTCAGGCTCCGCATCTGATGAATTCTGCCAGTAGAAGTCAAGGGAGTATTCGTTATTCCAGGAACCGTCAAGGAGCCGTGAACGTTAAACGTTGGACGTCGCCTTTCTTGTCAGAGCAACTGCCGAATTTGCTGGTGGCGATGCAGGCGGCGGCAGAGCTGTCTCCTTGGTCGCGCTATGCAAATGAGGTGCGCAGAACGAGGCAGGCACCTGTCGCAGGGCGGCAAACATGCGCAACCTAATATTCGACGCCAAGCACTGTGTTTGTTGTGTGCTTCCGATGTAAATGCAAGCCGTTAGACAAAATATGTGACGTGTAATTTGGTTCAGGCCCGGCGTATGCGGGTAAACAGAACTGCGGGTCCACCTGTTGAAGAACGACTAGTTCCAAGATTTAACGTCTCACGCTAGGGCCTTGCTTTCTTTCAAGTGCATTTGAAGACGAATTTGCACGTAAATATGTTTTTGTAGTACACATTTTCGAGAAAGGAATATTATCCTCTATAGACGAGGTGAAAGGTAATTCATTGAATCAAATTCAGCTTATTTATATGAATTGGCATCACGTTTTACCGTTTGTAAATTAGGTTCCAAAGCAGTTGTTTGCCAAAGATTAACCTTAAAAAGTACGGGAATGCTTTGAATTATTTGCAAGGAGTATAGATATCAATAGTATTTCTCAGTTTGCGTAAAAAGAATGATTATCATGTAAAATGAATGTTTGATTTCTTCGGTAAGAATTAATACGAGTGCCAAGATTTATGTCAATGTGCAACTGTGAACTTAAATCACATTGTTTCGTTGTCATGAAACGTCAATAAGACAGAGGAGAGACGGAGGAGAGCAAAACAAACGGACAATTGGTACAAATTAAGAGGGCTCCACTCTCCCCTCGCACTTCCACGTCCGCGAGTTCCGGGAAGTTCTCAGTGCGGTGCTTCGCTATAGGCATGATGCGTGAAGGAGCTGTCCGCGCGCGTTTATTTGTGTAGCCTGCTTCCCGTGGCAGCTGAGGACTGGCTCTGCGCTCCCGCCCCCACACCAGCCCCCGTCCGCGCTGCGAGAACGACCTGTTTACAGGCGAGAGCGCCCAGGCGCCGTCGTAAACCCCGATTCCCCGGAGCCGAGCGCGGTGGCTGTGTCATCGCTCAAGTGAGCGGATCACAGTCATCGGCCCGCCCACCAAGCACGATTCATCGATTCGTCCGCATTCCCAATCATTTGACGCCCCAGGCAACTCTTTCCCCTCCACTCATCTCTCAACCACCGCTCACCCCACCACTAGCGTGTCTAATCGCTTGCGTATTGCTGGCTGTTCAGACTCCCCCCATCTTCCCCTCCACTCCCCCCTTTGCCTTCCCGTCCACCTCCCCCTCCCGTCGCCCCCCTCCCACTCATTCACTCACTGCCTCACCCGCCCACTCCGCCCTCCCCCCCACCCTTTTCTCCTTGTCCATTCACTTAATCCCTCTCCCCTTCCCTGCCCCTTCCGCCATCATTGACCTTCATATATTTTCCTCCCGTTTCTGGCCACTCTGTTTATTGTCTCCTTGTCTTTTATACTACCAGCCATTTTCTCTGTGCCCATCTCTGTATCTGCCCTTTCTCAGCTCTTTTCCTCTCAACCCGCTTGCAGCATTCCTGCGTTGCCTCCCCACATCCATGATGCGTCCGTGTGTTGCGGGCCGCGGGGAAAGCGAGGCGAGGCGCGGTGATGTCACGGACGGCGCCGGCCGAGCGGCGCGAAGCGGACTCCTCTCGTCGCTGAGGAGCTTCCGACAGCTGGCGGCCGCGCCACTGGGCGCAGCGGGCCGGTTTCTCTCTGTGCGCTGCTGTGTGAGAGCTTAGCTGTGGATGAAAACCTTAATGTTGCTTCAACGGATACATACTTCTTTTTTCACCATATTACATTATAGAAGTTAATAGACACTGAATGTTTTTAAAGTACATTTTATTCAGTAACAACGGATAGTTATTCCATTTGAAAGTTGGTGAAAAAACAGGCAGCCTCTGAAAAACTTCTATTTCACTCAAATTTAATATACTGCATATATACCTTTCTTTATCAATCGAAATTCCTCGATTATTTTCTGGTGTTTACGTTTCAATCTATCGGGACGTGTTTCATAAGAAATTGAAACTGCCACATCAGAATAACCACGTAACATGCTTTCAAATCGCGAGAAAGATTTATTCAAATTAGCTAACTTCAGTCTTCATTCATACTTTTTTAGTCTTCCACCCATCGCCGTCTAGTGAGTTCGCAAAATAGTCTCGTAATATGAATGCAAATTTATTTATTCTTGAAGTACTCTTGCTTCTGCATTCCAATGACTCTTCCCGAAAGATTAAGGATACAATGTTTCTTTATCAAGATACAGGTAGGCTTTTACCCTGCCGGAAACGTTTGAGAAAAAATTGCGACGTCCTTTCCGGACCGGTCAACTAACCTTGGGTGAAGTGTTTCTCGCAATCTCGTCACCTTTTACGTCCCTCAACGCGACGAGAGTCTGCGACAGAGAGTAGTGAACTCGAGTATTTGTCAACAGACCTAGTTTTTAGTCGTATGTTGTTGCGGATCTTCGACTAACGCTTATTGAAGGTTCTATTTTCGACACCCGATTGAGTCAATTTCCGCTACGACAGCAGCTAGGTAGCGGATGATGCTATACCTGTAGTTCTGTCTAGATCTAGAGTTCTAGAAGCGGACTGCTCTGTATGGTCGTTTCTTTGATCAATTCCCGGTAGGTGTGGGAGCAGTAATTTTAGCAAGAGGCCACGGTCCATATTTTGCCCCACTCAGCAGAAGGCAACGACCCAATTTTCTCGCCCATAATTTGCCCACTCCCATTCTTAGGACGAGAATATGGGTTTATTCCGTATGGCCCACCCCACATGATCTAGGACTCCAGCAGAACTAGGCATTTCCGGCACTAAAATGGGGATAACGGGAAATTATTTTGTAGTCCCCTCTCGAGTTAGTTTAATAACATAACGCTGTATAAATGCGCTGTATCAAAAAGCTCAAGTTATATCGCAGCTCATAAATTCAATAATGTATTCGGACGGAACTTAGAAAACTATTCATCACGTAAAAATTGACACATATATCGACATCAGAAGTACTTAATTATGTAAACTTATATAATATACTACCAATTTTTTAATGGTCATTGGAATAGAGATTGCCCTGCATTCATCGTGGCTGCAATAAATCTGGTTGCTAACTCGAATAGGCGGAGAAGGTTCAGCAAATATGTATGAGCCAGCGCCCCCTTCCCCTTCAAAGACGTCCGTGACTAGAGGTTTGCGTTTGGAAGGCCAAGAACGTAATTGGGCAGTACGACCATGGGAGGAAGATTCATACTTCGGCGTATCAATGGCTCTTTGCAAAAGACTAAAGAGGCAAAGAGACTTTGTAGAGATACAAGTAGACTCCATCTCTGCCGGAAATGTAAGTAAGCAACCGTCTTTCCCGCAGTGCAACGCCACCGCAGGTGAAAGGCTTCTCGCAACGTCGTCGCCTTCTGCGTGGCCTTCTGCGTCTGCGACAGGGGCAGCGGCCGCGCGGGGGCGTCCGTAGGGGCCGGGCCGCGCGGGGATCCGCAATTTCAGCTGCGCCGGGTGAAAGGCAAAACGACGACGTTGCAGGCGCGAGATCTCGACGTTGGCGGCGTTGGCGGGCAGAAGAAATCGATGCGACTCACAGAACGAGGAGAAAAACTGCAGCGACATGAGATCGCAAATGTGAGGCGGCGATTTCCTGCTGCGGAGGAGAGAGTTCTGGGTTTAACCGCTAGTGTTCGTGAGTTGATCGCTAGTGTTGCTGTGTGTCGAGGATGTGCTAGACTTCTGGTAAAGAATCTGTTCATCTATTTTGTTAATGCTAAACACAATAATTATATAAAATTTAAAAAGTTGTGTTTTTGTAATTGCATAAATATATGTATTATGCCATAACATCAACATTTGATATTGTTTATATTGATCATTCAAAAGTTTGTATTTAAATTCTACAATGATGTTGCAAAAATTCTAGGTGAAAGACACAAAATACAATGTCAAATGTAGGTTGTGGCAACAGGATTACATTTATTTTCTGTACGATTGTATTTGAAAGGTCCAATAAAATATGAACGGGTAGTGAGTCTCCGCAAGTCAAACGAGAGATTTGCGGTCATTCATTTGAAAGTTTGAACACCTGCCGTTCTAGGCCATATTCTTTATGTGTTATTTTCTTGAACCCTCCCGCAGAAAATAGATAAAAATCTCTCGTTTGACGAGTTGTTCTAGAGAAAAGGAAAACATATCTCTTGATTATAGCATTGATTATTATGCCATCTCATTATGCAGTTTTATTATACGTAAAAATCTTCTTCGGGTTTTCCACGAATAAATTATCCGGAAAGTTTTCTTAAGAATTTTTTTGCGCTGCAGGCTAGAACTTCCCAAAACATCCAACGAAATCTATATTTGAACAATTCGACTGAAAATTGTTACATATTAGAGAAATTATTATTTGACGTAATTGTATCCAAAGTGTAAGTTCGTTTATGAACCAGATCTCAGAAAGTGCTACTTGGTCGATCCGGAGCTATTTCTAACCATCCCATCCTTTCCTCTTTATTTGGTTGAGAGGCATTGAAACCGAAGAGGCCCGAAAGAAAACACTCGTTGCTTCACCGACACCGCCTCCTCTCGTAGTATAAAGGCGAAGGGGAGTTCTGGACCGGTGAGCGGCGAAAGCAGCCCGAAGACCCTCTCGCGCTTCTATAAACGAACGCGCAGGATCCCTGCTTCTTTTAAGAGACGGTGGTGGTGGTGGTGGTGGGGCGGGGTCTTGGGTATGGCGATTGCCCCTTCTCCCTCTGCGAGAAGTCCCCTCCACCCCGGCAGCCTTACTCGCAAGAAAGGTTTCTCTGATTACCTGGCTTGCATTCAGCTCGCTTCTGCCATTGTCCTTTTCCCGAGAGACGGAAGAAAAGGGTAATTCGTTTCTTTTGCGCGATGTTGCTTCCATTGCTGCGTGTCTTTGCGAAAGGAGAAAACGAAAATTGTTCCATTTACGCTCGCAATATGTTTGTTTTTTTTTTTGGCGTGGCAGATTTTTGCGTTTTTATCGACGTTACTTTCGTCGAAGAAATGCGCGGTGATGGTGGTCCATTCATTTTGATATTTGTTGCTTTAACCTGATATTCATCTTCCATTCCCTCGTTGTGTATTGCTGAAACTTTTTCTCGTATCTGCCTTAACCAATTTTCCTTTCTCATTTTCTCTCATTTTGGTGGAACAAAAAATTCTTCTTACGTATGTTAGCGGCGAGAGCTTTTTCAACGTTTTCTCGTTTCCTTTATACTTTTCTTTTCCTTGAAAAAATATGCAGTCACTAACCACTGCGTTTCTCATTTTCACCCTTCCTCTACATTCTGTCGTTATTACTAAATGTCTTCATTTTTCTTTCCGCTCCACGAAACTTCATTTCCGTTGACTTAATGCATCGAAACCGCCCTGCTCATAATGCCGAATGTTTGCTCGAATCTCATTAGGATGTGTTTTAATTGAACTTCCCGACGCGGCAGCCGTCTGGTGCAAGCACGTCTCCCGAGTAGAGAGCCGTCGAAAGCCATCTTGCATCCTTCCTGCGACTCGGTCTCGACGCCGGGACCTCCATCTGGCCCAAGGCACTTCGCCGCTCTCTCTGCCATAGAAGAGTGGTACTAGCCGACTTCAGAAGCTTGTGAGTTGGCCATTGATTAAATCACAATGCCTTATTTTATTTATTCGATCGGCTTTATCATGTAAACAATACATATACAGTAGTATCATACGTTACAAGACGGAACTCGTGGAGGTTATGGCTGGCGCATACGTTTCCCATTATTTGTGTCCGAGTTCCAACTCAATTCATATGGAAATTGTGATGAAAATCCGATGTTTCCGCATGTTTTCTCAGTCTGAAAAATGAGTAAAATTACAATTAAAATACATGAAATGTGCACGAAAATTTGTGTCTCTGAATTCTTTTATACTTTTTCTGTTGTACAATTTAAACTATTTTTTGAGTTAATATTATGTAACTTGTTTTTGTGTTTGTAACCTATTTGGAATCTGTAAAGTGGATTATCCACTGTTCGGGTAGAATAAAGGAAACAAAAATGACTGAGACCGTGATCCGAGAAGCAATTAATCGAACACTGAATTAAATGGATCATTGTTTGAAGCACATCGGTCGTATTCGCTCAGGGAATTATCACGACATCGCCCTTAGATCATCAAATAATTACATATAATATGGTTAATCTGGAATACATTCAGGGCAACCCAGTCTTCTCGGGTGATTAAAAAATATTGCTAATTGAATTGACGTAGGAATAAATCTTCTTCTTTTTCTGATGAACTTGTAGTTCTTTTACGGTAATATTGAGCCTGTTTCCATGCCTTATTCATCCCTAAACATATGTTTGGTTAAAAATTGAAAATCCAAGAACTTGTTGGTTTGGAGACAAATTGAAATGAGTGAAAGAAAATAATTTTAAAATTTAATACAAATTTTACTTTTAGGATATTGATCAGAATGCCTATTCAGAAAAAGGAATGTAATTAATGGTAAATAAGCAAACAAAAGAAACGTTATTTCTTTCAACGCCTTCACTTTGAAACCAAGTTATCAGTATAATTATGAAAAAGATACGTAAAAAGGTTTCAAAGACAAAAATTCAAGCATTAAAGTAAAATTAGTTTGTTTTTCTGTACTTCGTGGATTTGTGTATCAATCATCAAACTTCAGTGAGTGTTGTAGTGGTATCTGGTGAATTGTGAATATTGAATTACAACAACAGCTGTAATCTCATTCGTTCCATGCACAGATCTTTGACACGTGATAGAAGAAGCATTCTCGAATTACTTAACCCCGAAAGAAATGCAGAGTAATCCACGGAGCATCTGTTTTTTTTCTGGGTCATTGTGTCGATTGCGTATGGACGTTCGTCTGGCATGGAGAAAACTGGCATATGGGCCGCTCCAGGTCTATTTTGGCTTCTGGGGCCGTTCCGCCATGCGGCTCCAGACAACACGAGAAGGCTCCGCCGTTGTTGCAGCTGGCGGCCCAAGTTAGATCGCCTGGTGCACCGTATTGTCGTCCGTCGCTGCCCCCACTCCACTGCCACTGCTCTCGCTTCTGCCAACGCCTCTGCCCTCACCTCTGCCGCGCCATCTCCATAATCACTTCCACCCCCACTGGCACCTCCACACTGACTCTACCTTCACCCCTACCTCCGCCGCAACCCTTTGCCGCTCCTATTCCGCTTCCATCTGCACAAGAAGATTTGTCTCAACGCGGGGATTCGTTGTACCACTGTTTGCTGCTGCTGCTGCTGCTATCACCGTGTTTTAGAATTAGAACTTCATCATGGAAGCCACCGAAAAGTTTCGTGAGTTACTTCGAAGGAACCAGAAGTGCACAGAACATGCGCGTGCCGCTACAATAACATCTCACTTTAATAACTTCATTATAAAAAATCTCTTGGTTGAAAATGATGAATGTGACCTAAAAGTTTCAGAATTGCACCGTGTTCCACTGCAGTGATGTAGACGGTATACAAAACTTCACTTATTTAGGGACTTCTATAGCGCTGAAAGCACACATGTCACACGCGACACACTGTTGGTTGATCCATTTGTTAACTTGGGCATTCAGTGATTCACTCTGATTTGATGTTTTGCATGTATGATTCGGGCTGAATTCTGAGTTCAGTATCTTCATTGTTGATTTGCTTCAACTGAGACTCCAAACAAAATATTCTGTACGAAATGTTAGAAAAATGAAGAGATGAAAATTATATTTTGTTTTTATTCTTTTTGTGGTAATTTCCATTCACCATCAAAGTATATTTCAGTTGTTAGGATAGAAGTAGCAGTGCGTAAACATATTCATCTAGTGTCTCGTTGGAAACTCGTGAGTCCGGATGCCCTGAAAGATAGTTTTCACATTCTCCCCCAATAATATCGGAGCATTGCCTTTTAAACAATGGGTCAGAGCAATGCGCGACCCTCCCTTCCCCATTCTATTCCTTCCCCATGCATTCCTGCGATGTTGAAAAGTGTCCAACAGTACTAATTGGGAATACGTGGATGTGAAGCCATGTTGAGATCCAGCAGCGTAGAAAGAGTACTGTGGTACGAGTATACACCTCATCTAGAAGAATACTCAGGACCTAATTTTCCTACCAGCATTATAAGTAGTTGGTTTCCGCGCTCTGCAAAAGTTATTCATAAAATGCACGGGAAACGTCATAAAATATTTTGTATGTGTAAAATAATTGTTAAACAAATAGTATAGTGTACCAAAGTTACAATATGTGGTGTAATTGTATTCCAGAGGACCGTCCTAAGACGCTTTTGTGCTTGAGAACCCGCAGTAAGGAAATGCGGCCGCAGGTGTCCTCTGTGATTGTTCGTACCGGCAATTGAGCAGTGTTTTTTTCAGAACTCCATAAATGCAAAAGATACGAGGGGCATTCAGTAATGAAAGAGACAAATTGGTCTGGAGAAATAAAGTTTTTTTTAAAATTTTATTTTATTTTAAGTCGCATCAACAGCAGAGGTTATTAGCGACTTCATTAGTTACATAGTAGTTACAATGCTTATTGGACTTTTACATTAATATTACATTACATATAGAGATACATTTTGAAATATTTTTACAATATTACACAAGTGAAGCAACGAATAAATATATACAACAGTATTTGGAAATATTACATACTTATATTACAGATATATGGAATCGTGTAGAGGTATGTATATAAGGACAGGAAACATATAACAACATATACACGTTAAATTAAATCTATAATGCCTATTTTTTACAGAAGTTTATTACCTTGAGTTGGAAAGGAAAGTTTCTTAAAATGGAGTTTAAATGTTCAGCATCAAAATATTGGGTTCTTATGGAATTATATTTGGGACATTCTGTGAGAATGTGGTTAGTATTCAGGATTTTGTTGCAACAATCACACATTGGGATTGGTTTTTTATTTAATATGTAACCATGCGATAATTTAGTATGTCCTGATCGAATACGCGAAAGAGCGACCTGTTCCTGACGAGAAAACTTTGCATAGGTTTTAAGAGAAAAGAATTCATTGATTGCCTTGTGTATTTTACTAATTTTGGAATCGTTCCAGAGAGTTGACCACCTCTTCTTCATTATTTTACCAACGTGCTTCAGATAGTCATCAGTTGAATACGACATTTTGTCATTTGTCTTTTCCTGTAGATCAATTATTAATGTCGGTGGTGTGGACTTGCTGATCGGGGATCTGGCTTCTATTTCTCTAGTAATATGAATGACCACCGGCGCGATACCTGCATCAGCGGTCTCTTTGCAGACTTCAAAGAGTTTGGTGTGAATTAAAGGCATATGATAATTAGGAGGTACTGTAATGCCATTCGGTATGTATGTAGATAGAATAATGGATTTCTTGTTACAGTTGGATTTGGCGAGGTCGATTCCCATTAAGAAAGCATAATTGTAGGCACTGTTTTTGCTGCAAAAAATGTTGAACTTAATATGGAAGGTCTTCAATGGAGACTGGATGAATAAACCCAGCCTGTCCATTTCCGATGTGTCTTGGATGTGAATAACATGGTGATCATGATATTTGTTAAATATTTCTTGCAGAATTGGGTCCGCATCAGAAGCTGTCAGGTTGGTGTTGGGATAATCCTTGGAAAAGTTATCAATAGTAAATTTTGGTGTGACCCAGGGAGGATATTTAGGTGTTCTACACCTTCCCACCGATATGTTTGGGAGGTTGTAGGCCCTGATTATATCTTTGGTGCTTTCGTAAAAGGTTTTTGGGTATGATTGTAGGTGGATGGGAAAATAAAGGTTTATTTTGCAAAACAGGACTTTTCCTACTTTTCATTATAATTCTCACCAATATTTATGCTCTTGTTCCAGCGGGTTACCAGCTTTTCTATATCCGCTCCAAAGAACTTTTTATCTTGGTGTTTGAACCAATTTCCCACAAATTTTTGACAGCCTCAGTATCCTGAAACTTCTTCCCACGTAATGTAACCTTCAGTGGACCAAACAAATGGAAATCAGATGGTGCTAAATTGGGGCTGTAAGGGGGATGAGGCAGTACCTCCTAACCCCACTTCTCGATGGTTTCACAGCTTTATTTAGCAGTGTGTGGACGTGCGTTGTCTTGCTGGAGAATCACACCTCTCTTCTGAGATCCACGACGTCTCTCTCATGACTGGCTTTACCTTGTTCAAAAGCATATCTGAGTAGTTAGTTCTACGCTGTTCTTCGAGATAATCACAAAAAACGCCCCTACTTCGTCCCAAAACACCGTCAATAGGACGGACTTTCCTGCTGTTGAGCCTAGAACGATGTTCGTCAGTCACTGAGTCTCGACAACTTTTGAACTGTTCTACTCACTTGTAAATGTTCTCGAGGTTCATACAATTTTCATCAAACGAGGTTCATACAATTTTCATCAAACACTTTAGTCATTCTAGAGTCATATTAGTTGGTTTCTCACCTGCAGCAAGTTAAAAACGAATGCAGAGAGTTGTTCAACCTTTGTGGAATTTTCAAGTAAACCCGCCATAATTCAACTTAATTTTGAGGTAATGAACACAACAATGATGATCCTCCAGGTGTCTGGGTGCATCCCAGGGTGCCAACGTTAAGTCCTAAAATTACCAAACATGTCCTACTAAGTGTTTTTTCTCCAGAGCAATTTGTCTCTTTAATTATTGAATTACCTATGTACCTTTTCGTAAAACAAATGTTGAGATTGCATTTATATCGGTTTTTGCTAAAATCTTCTAATTTTGAATGCTTAAAGGTAGAGTTTACTATAGAATTTGTTAAGTTTTGATAAAATTATGTTTGAGGGATGATGAAACGGGCCAAAAGATGCCTAAATGATATATAACCTATACTAAATTTCTTTTGCATTTATCGAGTTTTGGACTCTACTAGCTACATAACTAGGCCGAGGTCAGTCGCTTGTCTGGAGGAGAATTCTAGCGGTCGACTGCTTTAAGTAGTTTTACATGGTTTCTCCGATCAATACTAGGCGAATGCCGAAGGAGTACCCTAACAATCGGGCCACGGACCGCGCGCGGTCTTTCCTTCGCCTTCATATCTCTACCTTAACCCCTTACACACACTTACACTATCACGCACTACAGTACCATACAAGCCAAGAGACCGGGCTAGGATTTCAAGCTTGACCCGGCTGGGGCTGTGTCCCGCTGGTGGAAGATACCTGATTGGGAAAAACCCGCTAGCCGATGGTAGGTCGGCGCCGAATCTCCCATCAAGCGGGGGAGGATCACCGCGACCTCCCGAAGAAATAACATGCACTCCACTTACGAGACTAATGACTTTAGCAGTTGATGTGCCTGGAATCACTAATCAATCAACCAACGAATTTATCGTGTTTTGAAAAAACTCCATTTGAGGGATGATGAAACAAATGCCTAAACGATGTATAACCTCTATTGAATTCCTTTTAGATTTATTTTGGGTTTTGAAATCCGCTCCTCAGTTGGCGACCGGGTCCACGGTGGCGCGGAAGGCGAAGGGCGAGGTGGGGCGAGGCACCTCTCGAAGGCGGGGGGCGGGGGCGGGGCGCACCTGGCGGCGGAGGGGGCGGCAGCTGGGCCGATTCGCGACGCGCCATCTGCGCGCAGCTGCGTGGCCCGCGCCGCGGCCTCCGCGTGGTGTGGCTGGGCCAGCGCGGGACGACACGAAGGGAGGGAAATGAGATAAAATTATGAAGAGAGATGTGTTTGCAATTTCAAATATTTGATGGATGGTATGTGCAGATGTATGATTAGAATGACAATGCTGGTATTTTCGTAATACTGTAGGTATTTTTGTAGATACATAAAAAACGAGGCATTTTTGGAATTCTTTCCTCAATCACTGTGAAATTTTCTTTGAAACAATTGATGTTTTGAAGAAGCAATATCTACAGCAGCACACTTAAGCAACATGAACATGAGGAGGAGGAAACAGAGACGATGACTCGTTTATGTAGAAGGCTAGGGATGTTCATCATCCTGTTAATCGAACCAAGTTTCGATTAGTGGCTTCGCTTGTTTTGTGACGGAGGGAATTCATTAATCGAATCGTCAGAAAGTATGATGGAAGTTAAAATTCAATGAATACGGAAAAACAAATAAACTCTAGCGCAGTTCTGGAGTGCATATGAAAATGAAATGGTGATACATTTTCTAATGAACGATTTTACATTGGAAATATAAATACATACGAACATCATACTGTGGTTTGTGATAGTGCTACATTTACTAACAGGAGCAGTTGAAAACCTAAATGGATACCAACTTCATGCAGTGATTTGTATCCATGTATTAGAGTGCATAAAATAACAAACAGCCTTTGTACGTTGGTGTAGCAGAGCCCGCGCTGCGCGTGGGCGGGGGTCGCGTCCGGCGCGGGCGCGTTGCGCTGCGCCGCCGCGCAGTTGCGGTCACGAGATGAGTCGTTGCGCGAGCGGCGCGGGGCGGGGCGCAGGGAACGAGGGAAGACGCGAAGGATGGCGGATGTGTGGCGCCAGAATCGAGAAGAAAAAGTCATGTGATGAGACAAGTTGACGGTTGTTGGACACGACGAGGCCGGACAAACGGTGCTGATAGGTTCCCATGGTATTTGTACTGCACTTGACAAAGGAATGTTGGTTGGCACTGCGTGTAAAATACGCATGTTGTGATGGCAAAATACACTGGCGTCACTGCCCACTTTGGCTTACGGGTTGTATTAGAGGGAGGTACCCGATAATCTGAATATTATTTATTGAATTGTTCTCCTCAATATTATGGTGTTGGAATTGTCCGTGACTATGTATAGCTAAGAAGTATTCCGCAATATCTAGATTACCCATCTCATAATTCGTAATTGCCTATGAAAGACATGCCAGTGTTTTAATAATTCTTCACTCAGTCAGGATAAAAAGCCTAGGTTCTATCGGGAGAACAGCCCTAAGGAGACATGTCTTGAAATTGTATGCTTCAAAGATAACTTCATTGCATTGGGGGCGTACTCCTTTTTAAAAAATATAAATTCATTGTTATAGAACCAAAACAGGAGAAGTATATGCACAATTCATAACATTGCAATAATTATTTGTAGTAGTTTCACGTTGAAAGGACAGAGGCAACGAGATCTCAACTTTGTATTTTCTTTAGTTTCTACTTTTCAGGGGAAAGTCTTTTTAATCATAAATTGTATATTCATGTACGTGCTCATCTGCTTGGAGAAATCTGCTACATTAATGCAAACATGTCATGCAACTTCTGCAAGAATTTTGGAATTGTTCTCTAGACACGTACGTGAATAACTTCTTGCATCACTTCTGTTACGAAAACTGTCAGCACTTTTAATTCATTATTCAAACCTACTAAAACGAAAACAAGAGTTACATAAAATAAGGAAAACAAGGGATGTGAATGATTCAGTTCTTAGTTTTCCTTATTCGCTGTTGTTGTTGTTGTTATTATTATTATTATTATTATTATTATTATTATTATTATTATTATTATTCCTTGCAAAGGTCTGAAACATGAAAATGAAATTGGAAGTCATATATTTGAATATTAAAAACGACATGCGACCATACGACACGCGAGAAATTTCAGAAAAACTACAAAGCGAAATGTAGCAAACCAGTGATATTAAAGTATTCCAGAAATATTTCATAGAAAATCCATTGGAATCGCAACTGTTGCTGAAGTCGGTGCTGGGGGCCCCCGCGACGCAAATAAATGCAAGGCCCTCCCTTCGCCGGAGGGTGCATCCGTCGCTCCCCAAGCGACGAGTCCCCTCCCCCCGCCGTCGCCCCCTTCTTCCCACCTTCAGCAGAATACTTGCGGCGCGGCGCGGGGCGCGGCGCGGACGGGGTGTGTTGTCATTCCGCCCACCCGCGCTCCACCCCATATCCCTTTCTCTGTCCCTTGAATACTTCCCCCTTCCCCCCCCCCCCCCCCCCCCCACCCCATGTCCTTCCCCCACACCCTCTCTCTCTCTCCTTTCAACACCTCCCCGCCCTCCCTCTCCCGCCCTTAATTCCCTCTGCACCGTATACCTCTTCCCCCGCCACCTATATCCCTCCTTCTGCACCTTGTACTCCTCTCTCCGCCCCCCGTGCCCCCATCCGCCGCCTGCCCGCCCCCGCGCCTGGGCCCCAATCCCTCCGCCGGAAGTGCGAGTGGCTGCCGGCGCCGGATGATCCCGCGCAGAGTGCCGCTGGGCGGTGAGGCGCTTCGCTGCTCTTCTTTACATATTCCCCTCGGAAGCTTCTCGGCTTTCGCGGCGCTCCCTCGGGAACCCCGCGACTTCAGACGCTAGCAAGTGCGCAGCGACACAAGTGAGTGCGTATAAGTAATACATGTGCGTTCGGATGCGGTGGAAGAAGTGGTTTCTCCGGAGACGACTTTTCAAATGGGGTTTGGTTGTCCAGTTTCCTGATAAAGGGGAAGAACAGCATCCTACAAGAGATGTTGGTACTAATGGTCGTCCACCCTCTGTTTTCTCACTCCTCGACATTGTAAGAGATTTCCGTGTTTTGATGTTTAATTTATTTAATCGCAATAATACACAAATTTAGAACACTTGTCAGTAATGGCAATCATGTTGGTTTAATAGCTTCTGCCTGAATTGGCGTGAAATATCACAACGCATGTAGGTGATGATTCGTTGCAGGCACTGCTGCTACTTGCCTTTCTATACACGAGAACCAATTAGTGTTTTTTTTTATATATTGAAACTCTTTGATTTTCCCTTCCAATTGTTGTCATAACTGCTACGTAAAAGAAAAGACATGCAAATAATCCGAAATGTATTTATAAACTATTTAATTTTTACCCCTGTTTGTTCGATTCTATTACTTCCACAATTTTTTTTCTATTTCCGATTGAACTTCCCTTTCTTCACCCTCAACGCATCTCAACGCATGGGAGATGAATACTCCTACCCCAAGCCTCAAAGTTGACGGTCATCTAACACGGAGAAATTACGATGTTCCCGCAACCAGTTCGCTTCAGTTGAATCCAGTCTGGTTCTCAGTATGCAAGTAGGACGCGTCCTAGAGCCGAGATTTATGTTCCGGTGTCTGTAAGGTGTCGACGCGCACGATAATATTGGAGTTCAGTGGACGATGTTCTGACAGGAAGAAACACAAAACGACCACAAGAAATGCCTGAGGGCACGTGACGTTCTTCTTCCACAGGAGGCGGCAGATTGTGATTCATGTCGGCCCCGTAAGGAGCGCTCGAGTACCAGGCCGAAGAGAATGACGAGGAAGAAGCCAAGGCTAAAGAATGCTTAATACTTTCAGAGAATGGGATTTTGCCTTTTCTTGTTTCGGAAAATCGTATTATTGCATAAAAACAAATACATTGTGTGTCTTAAAAGTACAAGTGATTTTTCGGCGGAGACATTATCATACTATCAAACTAGAATTCCTTTCTCAAAAATATTATATAAATGATCTGAGGTATGACTCCATTTCTATCAGCTATTGGGTTATTAGTTAGCAACCTATGTTGGAAATATATTAAAGCACTACAGTCTACATCTTTGCAGTGTATCATGAGTAGTTCATGATATTCATAATTATTGTAGCTATCGTTCTTAAGAATTCATATCATCATCACCATGTGTGACATTGTATGACTTCTGTCATATGAAATTATCGTCTACATGTCCTGAAGTATTATGCAAGAAAACTTTCCTGAATTGTCAAGTAAAGCGCTATTGGAATGAATGTAAATGAAGGCTACTATTTTGTCAGATATCCTACTTTTTAATGTTATTGCATAATGGTTTTACGTGATGAATGAATTGAATCTTTTAATGCGTAATCACAGTACGTGATAATGCCGAAGTCATATTTAATTGGCATCCAATTATCATACAAAATACGGGATAGCAGAAGAGCGTAAGAAAGGAAGGAGAATGTGAAAGATGAAGACGCCGTTGTGAGGGTGGGAGTAGCGTAAAGAGATGGCAAGTACAAGAAGCGGATGCGCGGACGATGTAGGAGAGGGAGGCGGATGAAGGTCAGCGAGTCGTCCGCTGGTAGTCGCCCGCGCAGCTCTCTCTCCTCGCCTCGCTCCTCGCTTCTCACGAAGGCGGAGGCTGTGGCGGCACCCAACCTTCGGCTGCTTGACCCACATCCCCGCACGCCGCCGCCGCAGCAGCACATCTGCTGCTCCAGCTGCAAGGCCCGCCCGCCCACGCCTTCGCGCTTCCCTCCCGCTCCCCTTCTCCCGCCTAGTCATACGATCAGATACACTCGTAAAGAGCTTAAGCAATCTTTCTCTTACACTTGTGTATTGGGTTTCATTTTATACGCCTCCTTTTCCTTTCAATTCTTTTATTTCATTTCATTTTTTTAAAATGCTTCTTTAAAATAATTAATAATTAAGTAATACAATGTTCATCACAACTCCATTTTTGTTATATTTCTTCTAAATCTATCATTCATAACTTTTTCCGCGTGCATAACTACAGCCCTAGTTTTTAAATTGCTTCTGACTCGAGCATGTTCATACCCTTCCCGCCCCGCCCTTCCAACCGCTCCCGATACCTCCATCGCCTGCACTCGCTCCGCCCTCTCTGCTCTCTTTGCCTTCGATCCCCCACCGCCCCCTCCACTCGCTTCGCCCCTGGTTCCCTCCTCCCCCTGCGAGGGGCTGATATTAGTTCACAGCCGATATTGTTGCTTTTTCTGCAACTACTCTGACTGAGAGGTCCTAGGGTTCGAGTCCCGGCGGTGGCGGATTTTCGACACTAGCTAATTCATAGCTAGATCGAGTCCAGCCGCTCGCTGTCTGGAAAAGAATTCTAGTGATCGGCTGCTCTTTCTCGGTAAATTTCCGTGATTTTTTGGAATAATACCAGGCGAAAGCTGGAACAGTTTCTCAACAGACGAGCCACGGAGCGTGCGATCTTTCCTTCGTTTTCTTGCCCTTTCCTCTCCCCTGCACACACTTGTACATGAACTAAACTTCCAAAACGAAGGGAGACCAATCGAGAGCTTAGAGCTTGTACTGGCCGGGTCGGCGCCATATCTCACCTTCCTCTCAAGCGGGTCTAATGGCCCTGGCAGGTGACGTGCCCGGGAACATCAGGCGCCCCTGCGCCCTTTCCGCGCCTTCACCCCGCCACGCCCATCGCCCCTCCCTGCCCTTCCGCCCCCCGCCCCCCCCGCCCCCCCTTCCCGCCACCCACTCCACCTCATCATCACCACTTCATGTTCTCCTCCCGGCGCCTTGGCCCGCGCTGCCCTCGCGCTCTTTCAGTGACTCCCGGGTCATCGAGCGCACGCTATAGCAAGGCGATTGGGACACAGCAACAGAGGAGGCTTTGGCTTGAGAAACCCTGGGTGACGTCATGCTATCTTAATGCCGAGACATGTGAGGAGCCAGCCGAACATTACTTCTAAGCACAAATGCCGCGTTGTTAGAACGAATGCCACTGGAATGTCGACGCAAGAGGTGGAAGAAGGCTAAGAATAAACGAATAAACATTTGAAGCAAAGAGAGAAGGAATGTTGAAGAACAATAGTATAAAGTGGTAAGTGAATATACATTGTTGAAATTTGATGTGTTAACGCCGATATTGTATTTCTGTCGTCGGTTTGAACAGTGTTTCTACGTTAAATCTTTAATTGTTAATAAATTTAAAAAACATGTTATAATATTTTCTTTAGCAAGAGCAACATGAATTAATGAAGTAGTGAATTAACACGTATCATCTTCTTAAGTGTTACGTTCTTTTGCAATGAATTGATTCACCAGCTACATGGTTGACAATCGAAACGCATGTTACTCAGTGCGTGCTTAATGAAAAGCTGTGAATCGTAATGATCGTCAATTTGCATTCTCGCGTTCTCCCGCAGTGGTTACTGCGCCGCACCGTATTGATCTTATTGATGAGCATTCTCATATGTCACTGTCTCGCCAGGATTCATGTTGTATCTTACGTGGTAGCTGAGGCGGCTTAAGAGAACTTGACGCAAAGGTGATACGCAGGCGGTGACTAGTCGCCCATTGTCTTCCTCCTTTTATTGACCAGTCGTTGCGTGCGAGTACAATAGCTCGCTAGCCATGCGACAGCAGCGCTGACCAATGGAGACGTCGCAAATGGACGTGAAGTGACAACGCAGCTTTGTCGCTGGAGCGGATGTGTGGTATGGAATGTTAAATAGGAATAAACAGAATTTAATCAATTATAATTACTCGTAGAGAATAAAATCGTCGTAGGCTCCTTTATAAACAGGATTCATGTTTTGAAAAAAAAAAATACGCTAGGTCCAAATAATTAGACAGTAACCCGAGGTGTATGCTGTTATTTTTAACCTGATAATAAATTTTGGGATATAATACGATAAATTAATAATATCAAGACCTTCAAATATAGTTCCGATGCACACATTTCGTAGTGTTGGCTCACTAAATTTCGACCCAACGAGGCCTGAGCACCAATGAGCCACATTCATATTAATTATGTAATGAAATTCGAGTGTTACATATTATTTTAGGCACATAGGTGCAATATTTGTTTTCTGAGAAGACAATATAAATAATTGATACAGTACTCATTACATTTGACCAACACCAGGAACATGTGTTGATATTGTTTAAAATTAGGATTGAAATTTATTATTCTGTGCAGTATCATTCTTAAATTTAATAAAATTGAATTTATCCAGACATTTTTGCGTTCATGGGGTGCATCGAGGAGTGACGCGGACTGCAAGGACGTGAGCCATTTGGGCAGCCCTGATCCGCGGGCAGCGGTTTGTTGTCTTTGCCTTTTAAAGGCGAGAGCTGCGCGCAGTCGCTGGCCGTTTAAACGCGGCCTGCTACGGCCGCGCCTGTCTCTTTCTTGTCGCCAGCCGGCTCTGAAGCGAGATACGTAGTTAAATTGCGCAGTGAACGTGGCACAGTGCAGGAAACTATGTAAGAGATTTGAAGGTTTCCAGTGTGCCAACACGTTAGCAGTTGTCCGAAGGGTGTTGGCTTGAAAGTTGATTCTCTTAAGTATTACATTTTAGTTGCGTTATTGGTAACGCTTTTGATATAAAATAACAGTTTGATATCTTAACAATATCACATAATAAATCACGAATTCGATAGCACATGAAGCATTAAATTATATAATTACATTGTGTTTTGATAAAAATTAATTACTTCTCATAGGAGTCTAATCAGTTTTGGTTTTCATTCTACCTCTTCAATCTATATTTAATTGGTTTTTGAATACATTTCTTGGAAGTTGTAACAATATCCCAGGGTTTTATATAATATAACAACAAAGTACATTATCTCTCATTGAATATTTTCATTAAACATTTATTATCTTGTTAAACTCATTTATGTGTTTTTTCGAAATTAAAAAGTACGATGATTTGATTTTTTTGTAAGTTACGTCATGTGAATGTACAGATGATAATTTTTTTATAATAAAGTATAGTGCTTTTATATAAAAAATTATAATAAAGTATAGTGCTGGGAAACGTTTAAAGTGTAAAATGAGCTTTTATTGCCGTTTTTCTCGGAGCACATTAATTTCTCCTCTGTGAATACATCAGAATATCTTAAACTTATACAATACAGTCCACAAATTACATTGCTATAACTGAAAAGCTTCTTGTCTAGTTTATTGAAGTCTCCTCTTCCATTTCGCTTATTCTCTCACTTTTTACGTCTAAAAGTACAAATCGTTAATTAGAAATCAGCAAAACGTATTGATAGTCGAAAGTTACAAGTCGAAAGTTCACAATACTTGGGGAAGTCAAAAATATTTATTTGTGCCAAACGATTTTTAAAGATTTTTATTTACTTTTATGTAAAGTCAAACTTAACGAAACTAAGACAGTTTCATAATAAGTTATTAAATCAGATGTGTTCTAATAATCCATGGCTTCCTGTGAATAGTTATCAATATCAGTCTACATCTTTCACAGGAATAGTCAATTTAAATAAAAATTGAAAATTATCGGAAATTTGCAAAATATATAAAACGTTGCAAGTATTCGTTACGTCTTATTACAATACTGGATTGATTATCTAGTTCTCCCCAACGGTCTTATTCAATAATTCTCGCATTGGATAATACTCGCGTTGTAAACCTTTTACCTATTTCGCGAACAACTCTTCCAGCGCCACAAGGAATGCTCGTCGTACAAGGAACGTCCTTTAGCTGGCGAGTCGTTCGGAGCGTCGTGGCGCAGCCCGCTGGGCGGCGGCGGTGGCGGCGACCGGTGCGGCGACTTCTCTTTCCGGGGCCGCTATTGACCCCCTTCGCGCCGGTCGCCGCGACCGCCGCCGCCGCCGCCTCCTCCAACGACCCGGACGCGATCGCCGTACAATGGCCCCCGCCGCCGCCGCCGTCGGCCCCTGCGCCGCCTCCTGGGACGATTCGGACCCTCCGCGCTTCAGCCGCGGCCGGAGCCTTTTTCTCGCAGTTGCTTCTCTCGTCGATTCTCGAACAATGGCGATTCGAGAGAACATCGTACAAGCGGTTGGTAAATAAACGGAAATAACTCAAATGGACTGCAGTGTGAGGAACAGTTGCCTTTCGTGCGAAAGAATAAGAAACTAAAGAAGGAAAGAAATGTGGAAGTGTGATGTTCCAGTTGTCACAATCAATTATCCATTGCGACCTGTGACAGTGTTGTACAGTGACTTGTCAATTATAAAAAAAAAAATAGTCAAGTAATCTGGCTGGACGGAAAGCTGAAGTTGTCACAGTGTGTTGCTGAATTTTCTTTACTTAAAAATCTTAAAATTTTGAAAAGTATTTTTATATCAAATCTAATGGTACAATTCGATTCATTAGTCGATATTTCTTGATATTTGTATCCCGGAATATTAATGTATGGGGAAGTTAAAGATGAATAAATTAGATTCAAGTTGTCGATGTTAGAGTTCTAGAATGTTCACATTCTTGTGTCGTTAAGGATGAAGAATTACCCTGTGATAATAATGTAAAATGCAGGTTTAAAGGTTTACTAAAATTTCAACTCAAAATTATCGTCTTGACGTACAGGTAATACAATTTTGTAAACTGCATCATATCCCATCATCTTTGTTGTCTCCGAAACACGTCTTTAGGAGCGCCATCACTCCAACCGCGTTTTGCTCCCCCTGTCCGCACGCGTTTGTTCCCAATGGCGATGTTTCGAGCCCATTCGATTAAATCGCCGTCTCGTCGCAGGGCCGATGCCCTCTCGAGGGCGCCCTCTCCAAAGCGCGCCCTTCCGCGGGGTGCTTCGGAGCCTTTCGGGTCGCGTGACGCGTGTTCTTCGGTCGGCCCGCGTGTCCTCGCGTGCGCTCATCGGAGCGCCTCGCTCGTGTCCTTCCCTGTTGCGTACAGTCCGTGCCAAAAGTTTTGAATCTCTGCGAACTGGACCTATGTCAGTTAGTGAAGAGGTACGCCCCGACTGGGAGCAGTCACGGTCATTTTTTCTCGGCTCCTCTTACTTTATGATGTAATTATGTTGATCAGATGCATGTGAGAAAATAGTGGTTCACTCAAATGCTCTCAGCAAAACGCTACACCACTTCATGAAACCTCAATTCGTGTTTTATAAGTGTGCTAATCTGCACTGTCGTTAAGATAGAGACCATAGTGCGCCATGTGCGAGTCGGATGCTTTGTGATGTTTCATTTGAACCTAGTGATTCCAACTGCTTCAATAGTTTGATATCTAGATACATCATTTTATAGAAATATCGGTTTTATGAAATCTCGTTTTCAAAAAAAAAATTAGCTTTCATATTCTTTGGAAATAAAAAAGCTCTTCGTCACGAGCTAAGTAGAAAAGTAAGAACCCGGTGGAACACACAACAAACAAATATTACTGTTTGTAGAGTGCTGATTTGGTGAAATGTATAGTATGGTAGATTCGCCAATCACGCCATAGTAACGAATGACATTGGGTGAATGAACATGGTGCAAATACCCAATGCTTTACTCGGGATTGGAAGCCGTAGTCCTCATCTCCGCGTTCTTCGACGCTGCTCCAAGCCCCTCCGCCACGACTAGAGACTTGTTCAGCTGTTGCAGTCGAACAAATATTGATACCAATTATTAGCCTTTCGCTTTTTAATTAACAATTTAAATGGAATGCTACCAAAACATGTTGTTCGCTTATTGCAACTGAGCCCAACGAAGAATAGGGTTCCGAGTTTCACTTGACTTCCGTTGCGCGCGTGCTTCGTGCTCCTTGCACCTGGCGCCGAGTGTCCCTGCGATCGGCTGTTGCCTCGACGCAGGGGCGAGCTCTCGGCGCTTGGCCCTTGGTCCGTGGCCCCGCGCTGTCGGCGCTCGCGCAATGCGCCAGGTGGACGCCCCTTTCCACGCCCACTGCCGAGCCAAGAGCGATTTTTAATTTGACGTGTGGCCATATTTCACGATCTCCTTAGGTATTTCATTTGCTTTTCAGAATTATGAAGGGTATTGATTAACCCCTCAGGCGTGTACGACGGCATATGTCGTCCTTCACGGGATAACTCTCTAGCGTGTACGACGGCATATCCCGTTCATGCTTTTGAATGCGCCCCCAGGGTTTCTTGATAAATTTCGCGAAGTGATCGCTAGCTAGCTCTTCAATGTAGTGTCTTAGATTCGTGTATTCTGATTTTCATGTGTTCCACACCACCTGTTGATTTTTTATAAACGATATTGTGGTTGCTGACGTATTATCTGTGGTACTACTACAATGACGGGATTGACAAAATAAATTATCCAGACGTAAATTCTGATACTAAAACCAGACATTTGTCTAATGAAGTTAGTAGTGTGCTATAACAACAAAAACAGAAAATAAACATATTGTTGCAAACTTTGCCTTGGAAACACTTTTTGTATTGCTATTTGCTTCGTACACCGGTCTCGAAAATATATGTTTTGTTTATTCTTTTCGGTCAATGTACATATTATTTGTGATCATATCAATAAACTAAATGAAAGAACATCCTTTAGTGTAAATATCCTAATTTTTTCAGAAATGTTTCTTCAATAGTTTAGAACCTAGTTTAGTTTCAACCTGGATGAAAACGGGACTTCTAATTAGTTTAAATTTAATTTTTAATTTAAAGTAATTAGAAAATTTAAATTTAAAAGTCACGCTGCAGCAGCTGACGGTAGGCGGCGAAAGTTACGCCTGAAGACTTGAACTAGTATAACTACCCAAATAAATTTCTACAGTGTTTATACATCAATTTTTAAATCTGTGTGAAAATGATAATCTAAATCTACGATACGCGGACAATAAAATAAAAATATCGTTGGTACAATCCCAAGGAGAAAAACGCAGAATGGCGAGTACCATTTTCCACTATCAATAAATGTAGAGTATACATTTTTAACTTTTCTTGTACTGAAATTTCATAAATAGAGAATTTGCCAACTGATTAAACAATGCAATATTTTACCTCGCGCGAACATTGTAGGAATCTTACTTCATAAAATAATCACATTGAATCATTAAAAGTAAATTGCGAGAATGCATTCAATTACATATTTTTAAATAACTTTCTGATAACGTTAAAGTGATGAAAAACAAAATTAAGTTAAAGAATTTCAATGACTTATAAAGAAGAATGTCCAGACTTACTTTTTTTAAAGAACCCCCAATCATCATTCTTCCTGACTTATGCTATTCATTTACGGAAAAAGCAGATGATAATGATGATCGTTGATACTATACAACATTATAAAGGGAGTTCATTTAAAAAATGTTTAATATGAGGGGTCTAAATGAGATAATAACCTTTTAGTTGTAACACAGACGCACAAAGAAGAGGTGAGTTATGCAGGAGCCGTGAGCGGCAGGGACCTGAGAGCATCCTAAAGTCTGCGTGTAGACCAGACCCTCGGAAACTTAGGGCTCCTAAGCGGAATGGGCGTGGCGGCGGAGGAGGAGGCCGCGCCCTTTGAGGGCGCGCCGCACAGCCCTCTCGCGCCTCAGACGAGATTGTGCGACTTAGACGAGGTCGGGTGCCCTGAGGTTGCAACTTCTGCCCTCGATAGGTCGAGAGGTTGCAGCTCGAAGTTATCGAAGGTTCGTACAATAATGTGATAATTAAACTTATTTAAATCTCACAATTCCTTGCTTGTGCAATTATTACGTATTAAAATCGTTCAAGAAATATAAATTTAAATCTTGTATTCCTCAATTCCACATTCTATTCAACAAAATCATTCAATAATGTATTTTGTTTTCTTGTAATTACAAACAACTTTCTAACTAAACATACTCGTTGAAACATTTTAGAAGACCAAATTATTTAATTCAACTGAACAATTTATGGTTTCAACCTTTTATGATGCAGGTTTAATCTTCGTCGCAAAACTGGTGCGATACCAACCCGTTTTACCAATTTTGAAGTACAATTTTTCTCCGGGAAGCCAACTTGCACTCCGTTCTTCGATAACCATATTTCCCAAATGGAGCATAAAACAATTTTTCCTCCAATAACCTTTCTCGGCCTCCGGCGCAGGCGCGGCTCTGGCCGTGCGGCTGCCCTCTCGACCACTCGGCCGGAAGCGAAAAGGCCATAAATTCCACGCGCGGGCGCTGCAGTCAGTGGGCACGAGATCGAACTCCGTGCATAGCTGAGAGTACAAAGTGAGCTCGTTACGGACCTCCGCACCCATTTCCGCAGTCTCGGCACTCGCGTCGTCCCTTCTTCTGCCAACGATTTTCTCTCCCGCATTTCGACTTCGCATCTCTGCCCTCTACTAGCCTCACGTCTTAAGCTTCTGCCTTGGGCCTTTCTCCTTCTTTACCCCTATTCCGATTATACTCTCCGACCTTCACCGCAGCTGGGGTGATTCGCCTTCGCTGCCTTGCTGGAAATACTATCCTATACGTCGCCCCTGACTCTCTCCTCGTTTACGTCCCTTACATGTTCTATTCTCCTATGACATTCACGCCTGCTTGTTCCTCCCTCGCCGCCATCTTCGTCTTTATCACTTCTCTCTTGGATCTTTCCACAGCGGATACATCTTGCATTTCAGGCTCTCCATTCAGAATACCCTAATCTCATGTTCCGTTTTTATTTTCCGTCACACTGCCTTCTCTCGCCACGGTTAGTTTCCTCCTCATCGTTTTTGCCCAGCTACCCTGTCCCTTCTTATGCGCCACCACCGTCGCCACCCCACCACACCATCCCACCCGGCGGAAGACGTATTGGAACAAGTTTTTGATGCAGTTAAAGGGCGCGGGGTTACGCAAGCGCGCCGCGCGCTCGCGGGCTGTAAACAAAGCGTGAATCACTGGCGGGCGGCGCAAGCGGCGCAACGGCGCAACGGCGCGCTGGGCCCGGAAAGGCCAAGGCGCTTGCGCAATGGAGCAGAGAACGTTGGGACGGCACGTTTCTAACCTGTTTGCTCTTGACGTCTGGATTTTTATTTTGTTATCATTTAAGCTGATGAGACACTTGTATTTACAATATTATTTTATATTCTAACGGTATCATTCGCTGATCATAATCATCACACGCAGCTGCCAATACTAACTAAAATGTACACAAAGGGAGTGGGTGTTACACGTTATGATTAATTTGCCCGCAATATCAGACGCAAGTGCTCGCAAATTAGTGCTATTTTTCTTTACTTTTACTTGGTTAACATTTAATAAGCCAGCATGATATTTTCCAGTACTTCCGATGAGAATGTTTACCATGCTTACGCAGAACCAACGTACAAAACATGTAGCTGCTTGCTTCTATATACAGCTGGAATCAGGTCCTTCTTGTGTCATTTGTAATTATGAAGTCCAAAAGCTGCGTACCAACTCATCGTTGTTGCACTTTGCTTCTGCGACTCCTCATATCAACACATCCGATTTCCTTTTCCTTATCACGTACTACTCTTCTATTTTCCAATACTTTCGGATCTGGAAGTTTGTGAATTTAAAATACGCTTGTATGAAATGTCCACTCCGAAATTATTAAATTGGAAATGTTTCTCTTACTTACTCTGAAATACTATTCGTTTTTCAACTACCGTTGAAAAGACCCTCCTCAGAACACTTCAAATCTCTCGAAAATCCAACACGAATTATACCCTAGCAAGCGAATAAGCGCCGTGTTACCTTCGTTTACGTCAACGATTTTCTGTCGAATTTTTGCTTCTCCCTACACTGATACAAATAAATCATCCTTTCTCTTTCTTTACTAAGGGCTAATCTATTCTTTGTCTTTTTGTTGTTCATCTTTTTATTTTGTAATTAATCAAGCCTAGTATTTACTTCATACAGTACATTTCAAAACATTCAAGATCATTACTTCAGTTTATACTTTGTCCCCTTACATTCTTATTAACATATTTAGATTTTTATTTACACATACGTCGGAGTGCGTTGGCCACTCAATGTTTATTCAACGGGCGCACCGATCAGGGGTGTCCTTTTTTTGTGGGAACTTGAATTCCACCTCAGTATACATACAAATATTTCCTGCATTCTTATAGTATTTGTTCTTTAAATATCACCTCAAATATGTTTCCGTTTAAGAGATTTTAATGTAGGGACTGGCAATGGATTGGAATAATACTTAAGATAGCGTTTTAAGACAATAAAATACACAATACAGCTGTTAAATAAATTCTGGTATTTGAAATAAAGTATTTCTGTAATGTTAAAAATGAGCTTTCAAAACTAGCATTTTCATAGCGCAACTTCGTGAGCTTAAGAACAATGCTTGTGGTAGTAAAGATTAAAAGTTCTGTCATTTTGTATCGCTCGAATTGTATTTTATAAATGTCCATGAACATTTTGTGAGTGGAAAATACCAAAGGAATCCTGAGCTTTATCTTAAACACTTCACCTCGCATCATGAGAGGGCATTCCGTTGTTTTATGTGTAGCGGTCCTCATGCTTCATAAACAGGCGTGACCTGCTTTGAATTGAATTGAATTGAATTGAATTTGCCTTATTTTACGTGGCGAGACTCAGGCCATGAGGCCTGCTCTTCCGTCTGACCACGCAAATTTCGTTACACTCCTTTCACCAATCATGGGAGAAAGAAGGTATTACTTGGGCGACGAAACAGGCGATTTGAATTTAGCTCAGAGGCGTCATTTAGGCTTGAGGATCTTTTACATGCAGTAAATGTACTAACATGGGACAGCCGGCTTTACTTCCCCTCCGAAGGAAGGCGTACGAAGGTTTTTTCGACCTTGAAAATCCATGGCTTCGATCGGGTTTGAACCCGCCATACTTGGGTATTGCAGTCCGAGACGCTAACCACTACACCATCGTAGCCGCCGCTTTGAAAACCTTTTAGTTCTTTCTTTGTCTACTTGTAGCATTATTGTATTGATGCCTCTATTAGCATGTCACATAAATGAAAGCCGTAGTATTTATGTTTACGGGACTTAAATAGAACACCTCTGGAGCACGCAAGAAAACCCGTTAGCATGGTTCGTGCTCACTAGCGTATCACGGCGGAGCACAAGCCAGAAGCGCACTATTTAGTCTCTCTCTGCGTCTGAAGTGTTTGACAGACTTTAGTCATCTAGGATGAATCGGGATAACACTTCCGCATAAGTTTTATCTGATGAGATATAAAGATGGATGATTTAATGATACATGTGATGTGTCTTTTCGTTTTGTGATCATTAATTAACGATCATGCATAATGCCGTATAGCTAGACGTTGACCTTTCTTCAAATGTATGTGTCGATTCACGTACTAAGTTATTGTATATCAGTGTCTTTCACTTGATGTGAGTTCGAACGGGTTATTGCATTTTTTATTGCTGCGATTGTGATTTACGAGTAAAAAAGCGAAGTCATCATATGTTTCCCGTTTCATATGTCTTACGTCCTAAGACATTCTTCCGGGTGAATAACACGACTGGATATAAAAATTAATTTTTGTCGTTCATTTAGTAATTCCCTTTCGTACGCTATTGTTTTTTTAAAAAAATATAATTTTTCTTCTAACCAAACCATCTTACATAAAACATATCTGCGTCCCTACGTTTGTGGTAGGCGAAGGGCAAATGTTACTTTATTTTTATATTTTACTCTCATCTGAAATGTGGGCTTACAGTTTAATGCAGCACATATTATATGAAGTCTGCACCCGCGATTTACAATGAGAGATAAGTGCCCTAGTAATCAAATAACGCAATTTCTCTTCGCTGTAGATTAAATGACGACGTATGACAAGCAGCGTTGTTTGTAACAGATACTTATTTAGATTCCTCAGCCTTAATAAAGTTTCAGCATTCAAGACCCCCACAGCATACCCAACCACAACGTATAATTTGAGTCGAACAGCAGCTGAAAACATTCAATGAAAAACATTTTCAACGTATTGAAGATCTCACATTCACAGTAATTATCGTGTAAAACAATCTAAATGCATACCGTAAGGACAAAGATGTAGCGACGATAGGCTTTCATTTTGGGACATCATTGAAATGTGGCGCCTTTGCAAATGTTATGAAAATTCCTTAAATGGAGATTGATAAATGGAGCAAATGGCAGTGGAAGCTGGAGAGGGTGTATGTTATCTGAAATGGACAATATTAACTACAATGCCACGCTTATTGACGATAGATATTATATTACCGATTGCTCAAAATTAATAAATTTACATTGAAATTATAAAATAAAATGTTTGCAAAAATGTACTGTGTTACAATGAAGTAGAACTTATCAGGTTAATAAAAACCTAGAGAGTGTAACGTTGGTCTCATGCGATTCTTTCCTTTGTTGTGTTCGCCCACAAAGTATCATGGGTCTCCGTATTTTCGTACACTAGAGTGCCTTCCATATCCCATCATTCTTCATTTTCAGCATATTTGTTTCATCTTACTCCCTTCTCCTGTACCGTCTTCTTTCCGTTCGCTTCATCCCCTACCTGATTCTCCGAACCGTAACTCTATTGTACGTTGTTTGCCCCGACGCCCCGCGAGAAATGACGAAACGATACTCTGAAATCCGCATTGGCGCCTCCGGGGCACTTTCGTGCGGTGCGGCCTGCCAGTGTCGCCACGAAGGGGCTGCGGGAGTGCAGTGAACCTGTGGAACGTCGGCCACCATTGTGCGGGACTGACGCGCGCCGCTCTGCTGATAAGTTCACTGCGCGCTTGGGCACCGGTGCGGCGCGTGGCACCGCTCGCGCCAACGGATGCGCCCTTCGGCCCCGCCCCACCCCGCCTCATCACCGCTTCCGCTCCCCTCCCGCCTCCGCTCCCCCCCGCCTCCACCATCGTCAGAATCCTCACCCACGCCACCAGCCGGACCCCTCCCCTTCCTCTGCCTCCGCCTCGCCCCACCCGCCCCGATGTGCCCCGCAGCACGCGCGGGCGTCCGAACACGCACCGCTGGCGAGGTGGCCAACGCCGCCATCACGACGCACGGCTTCGAAGCACTACGCGCACGAGAACAGGTGCAGAAAATGGACGAAAGTGATCGCAAATGGAGAAATTCTCAAAGAATTGTAAATAACCTCGTTTAATAAGCATTTAGTGCCTGCATATAAAAGGCCATGCATACATATTAGGTTGTGTGTACATTCGTTCCAATACTAATTTGGAATATACTTTTTTTTAATAATACTAATTTGTAGAATTTGTGTGAGAATTCCAGAGCATAACAGAACCACATGAATGACTTTGAGGGAAGAAATGAATACATTTGCTTAACATATGAATTCGTAATTAAACTAGGTGTTAGTTCGAAGTGTTTCAAGTTTTAAAATACAAGAGCGCTTAAGTTTCATTTCTTAAAAATCAGGTTAATTGCACCTTGCATGTAAAAAATGTGAATGTAAAGTTGGAAGTTATTGAATCATTATCCAAGTTGTGCCGTGCCTTTCGCTGCCTCCGCCACTGCCGCAGCGGTTTGTTCGGCGCCGGGTGCTGACGCGGCGCGCGGGTGCGGGGAAGAAGATGCGGGATCCCCGAGGACCTGCGATCTCCCCGCCACTCGGATTCCGGCCGCTTCCCCGCCTGCCCGACTCCTCCACCCCTGCTCGCTCGGCCTTCCGGGGCCGGTGGCGATTGTAAATGTGGGCGTCCCCCGAGGATCCCCTGATTCAGAGTAGTCTTTTCCTGTTTGTTTGTTTTTTGTGTGTTTTTTTCGTCATTTCTTTGCTGTGTTCTGCTTTCGTGGGGTTCTCACTTCCATGTGCTAGCTACCTTTTTTCATTCTTCATAATCGATCCAAATTACTAGTATTCCTCTTCTGGGATCAGCTGTAGATAATCCAATGACAATTTGTTTCGTCGGAATTCAAGATAATCCAATTAACGTACTCGCCATATAGACTTTTACATTTTGTGCAAATATTTAGATGCTGGTCTAACAAATGTCGCATACTACGAAACTTTGTCCTTTGCTCAACGGCGAGGGACGTTGAATTGAATCCTTTATCTCTTGTTTCCCAGAGTGAACTCGGAGGGGCATTGGACTTTTTATAGCCAAATCCTTCGTACCTACTGTTTGTCTCTCTTAACTAGTACAGGACATTTTTCATTCAGTGGAAGGGAAGATGGTGAATAGAAAAGAGGACTGTGCTTTCCATTTCAGTGGCATGTGGGTTTTTGTAAAATGTCTTCAAGAATTACTCTAATCTTTGCTCCATATTCACCTTGCTACCCGTGATGTCCACACTCTCGATGCACACTAGTGATGTCTATTTGATGAAAAGGAAATTCTAGAATAAACATTATCACTTATCATATGCAGACTAATTTCTGGCCTTCCTGCCTTATTGTATTCATTTTTGTCACGTTTATGCACGTTACTTCTTATTGTGAGCCCATGTGCTCTCTTTTCTTTCCGTTAGAATGTGTCCGCTTCATTCTCTTTCCGATTCTCCGAATCGTAACTCCGTTCTACACTATTACTCCGACGCTCCCATGAGGGACAATGAAGCGATACGTGGGCGAAGATGGGCATTCCCCGTGGACCACTCCCACAGCTCCCCACTGCATCCCACTGCACTCTCCGTCGAGCATCGCCCTCGATGCGCGGCGTTATAAATGCGCCCTTTCCCGCCCTTCCCGCGGCGGCGCTAGTATCGACGGAGGCGCGGCGGAGGGCCGCCGGGGCGGTGGGCGCATTCGTTTGTTTTCGAGGCGCTTGATTAACTGGAGACGCGCGGGCGGAGTGGGGGACGCGCAACGCTTCCGGCCGGGGCGGTGATGCATCGCCCATGTGCGTCTGGGGGCGGCGCCCCCCGCCCGCCAAGCAGTCATGTCCGCTTCCGTTCGCATGCAGCTCCCCTCCGAGGAGGAGCGACGTCGCCATGCCTTGGGGTAGATGCTATTTCCCCACCGGCGACGCGCTCGCGGCCGGTGCTGGAGATGCGCTGTCGCTGCCACCCCTGCCGCCACAATTCCCTCACCCGACCATGTTCTCTGTCGTGTCCACCGGCCTACAGTGTTCAATTTCCACAGCCCACAGCCGGCGGCGTCAATAACATTACCGTCAAAACAATCTTTACAATATCTACCACCATCAACGGTGCCAACACAATCACTCCTCATTGCCTACTCATACCCTCACCACCAGCCCCCATCTTTCCTCGCCCCCCATCCCCCCCCCCCCTTCCTTTCTCCCCCTTCCCCTTCCCTCCAACCCATATCATCGCCCATCACCGCCTCCCCCTACCCCGCTGTCACCATCGCCATCTCTTTCACCATCTTTATCAATACCACGCTCGGCAGAGTCTTCTTAGCCGGTGATGGCGGGGATGGCGCTGGCAATGGTAAGTCGGTGGTAGTGGTGGTGGTAATGGAGGCAATAGCGACGCAGAGGTGGCATCGGTGAGGCGAGCCAACAGGGCAGCAGCGAAGGCGGTGAGGGCTTCTGAGTGGAGGAAAGCAGCGAGGGCGGCGGCGGCGGTAAGTCGCCCGGGCCCGCGCATTGTGGCGGAGACAAAACCCGCATCAGCACGTAACAAAGCTCGCCGTGAAGGCGCACGCGCCGTCGCGCCGCCCGCGGCCGCCTGTCGCGCTTCCGCCGTGGCGCGCTCCCTCCCCTCCCCTCCCCCTCCCTCCCCCGCGCAACGCGTGCTCCGGGCCAACTTAGTGGGCTGCGAAATTTTACTGGCGCGCAAGTGCTGCCAGAAAGGGTGTTTTGGTAGAAACAGTATTTCAGACATGTTTGCTGAATAGGATTTTGCGTAAAACGGGAACGTGGGAGAATCTCGTAAAAAAAGTTTTCTTTCAGTGTGCAATAGGGTTGTTTTCATACATGTACGACAGCGCAACATATCAAGACAAGTTTTCCAGTTATAAATTACGTTAAATAAAATACGTTATAAATGGTAAAATTGTTCGTATTACTGGTTTGCAACCCGTATTCTTTCTAATCTAAGAATCTTTAACATCTAACCTAAGAACCTAAGAACATCGATAATATGATGTATGTATTGTATGATTAACGAACTTATAATCCATTAATTATTTTTTCTTAATACTATAGTTATTTTTGACTTAACGCAATGAGAGTTACGAAAAGCCATTCTTAACGGCCTGCGTCCGTTAAAGATTTAAGTCTGTCATCTAGTAAGAGCAATTGAAACAAAATTGTAGCTGAAAATGGCGTATGAGTTCAATTATTCTGAAAAATGATATGTCATGATTACGAAAATGATATGCGTTTTTTTTATTTTAAAGAGATAGTATTACGAACATACTTGATACACGACCGATAAGCAGGAAGTAACTAACCGCCTGTTGTTTCTGAGAACGGCCGTGTATCACTCGGTTCGATATTTGTTGCTTATTGGCCTAATTCCATTAATAACTGTAAAGTTATTAATGGAATTAGGCCAATGTAAGTTCTCTGTAAAGGCTCTGTAAGGCTCTGTAAAGTTTACACCTTGATTTAAACGCTTCAAAAAAGGGCAAACTAAAGGCCAATCTAAGTTCTCTGTAAGTTCTCTGTAAGGCTCTGTAAAGTTTACACCTTGATTTAAACGCTTCAAAAAAGGGCAAACTTAAAACACAAATACCTGCAATATGTTGCTTGTTAATACAGTCCTGAAAGCACTAGTACGACGACATAACAATTCAAGCGGTTTTACTATTATGTAGATATTAATTTCAATCCCTTGCCCCCCTCCCAAGTCTCTTCCACTGCCCTTCATTTCCATTCCCGCCCTGCGTCTCCCTCGCTCGCGCCCTGAGCCACCCGAGCGTCAACTTCCTGCGGCTCATGCGCTTTAATTGCCCGCGGAGTTTTCATTCGGTTCGCCCTTTTCCCTCGGACAGGGAAGCGTCCATTGTGGCTGCAGGTCGTGTGACGCAACGAGCGGCATTGGGGTTTCCGATTATGCAAATGTCCCGCGTCTCGTTACCAGCACTGCCGCGTGAGTCAGCAGCTATTTCTATTTAGTGTCTGCGGCTCGCCAGTCAATGTGCTCGGGACAGCACTACGCGGCGGGGTGAGCGGGCACGGGTCCGATACCGCTCGGCAACCCCGTTACTTGACGCTGTCGGTAGATCGTGTAAGGAGTTGAGGGCATAGGCTACAAAGTCGATAGACCTGAACAAGTGGGACTTCTGGTTTGTAATGTTTCTTGAATGCTAAATAATCAGTGCATGAAAACAAATTCAATTGAAAATAAAATGTCTGAGATTGCAGTTTAAACGAAACTTCCCTTAAAAAGTTTTGGTTTGTTCACCTCATCAGTATTTTCATTCTATTTTTTAAAATAATTTAGTTGATCTGAAAGTTATATTGACACTCATCACCAATTCAATGTCTAATTCAAATTAGCAAAAGCAATTAGTTGAATCAAGTACAAAATGCAGTGCATAATTGATTTGCTAAACAAAAGGCTCTTTCATATTTAGAATATGTATTTTAGAAATGAATGATTCTTGAAATGTATCGGTGCACAAAACATTCCTTGCAGAATCATAAATCATTTTAATAAATAATGAAACGATATGACTGCTTTCTATCAATTTGCTTGTAATGATTATTTTCTCCATGTGACAAGCGTGGGACAGGGAGAACTCTTGATAGCTTGTTTGTGCCGTTAAGGTACAACTCCGCTGCCGAGTGAATTTGTATCACTGACGCAAGTCAGGGATTTATGGGCTTGCGAATATCCCCCCGAGATCGGGTTTCGTTGTTTCTATTAACGTATGATGTATCGCGTTAATTCTCGTGTGAACGTAATTTTTTTTTTCCGCTGGGAAGCGAAACGATTTTGCGAGTGAAAGTTTTATCTCCATACGTTACCAGGTCGTCGTTATGGATTCGGCATGTTCGGGAGAGAGAACTGTCAGGAGATATTCGAAAGACATACTTTTGACGGAACGATCAAATGAGTACTTATTGCTTGCTTTTCGATATTTGATGTCAAGATTCACGTTCAGAATATCCTACACGTTAGTGGACAAAAATAAAATATGCTTTTTGTATTGCATATTTTTCTATCATTGCATTTCACCCTAAAATCCAATTGACAAGATCATTATCATAATAAACAACATACTGACATTCTGTGATACGCATACCTAACCCTGTTTTTTCAGTAGTTGTTTTCGAGGATCCACTGTCACAATTTGCATTCTCTATTTTCACACACAATGACCAAATAAATGTATCATTCATCTCTAAACTCTGCTGAGAGAAGTGATGCAGGAAAAGAACGTCTCGAGGCTCATTGAGCGTGTTCAGAATAAACTCACTGTAGTTTGTAAGCAAATCCACCTCTGGTGAAGAGAAGGATGTGTTACGCCAACGGATAACGGAGACCCTCGGATACAAAAGGGAACTCTCAAAGTTAGGCCCTCCTGCATCAGAATAAGTAGTGAGCTTGTTAGCAGTTCTGCTTGCTTTTAGCCCAGTGTTCGCAGGGCTATGGATCAGCGTGCTTATGCTAAACTTTGCAAAGCAGCTCAGTGTACAAAATTCTCCCTAACCCCTAGCGGCATGGTTTCTAGTAGACACTGGGGATGTACTGTCTTAACACTTCTTCTGCGGGTAAAAAATTGTCCTTTTTCTGTACCTTTTCCTGTACTTTTTAATCACACAATCTCAACTAATCTTTGTCTAATTGGTCAAGTGGTGCAGTCTTAAGGCAAGCGTCTGCAGGAAAAAGCGGGTTGTGTGTAATGAAAATTTCACTACATATGCTGTTATAAACTCATTGAGTTTAAGAATTTCCGTTCCGTCTGTGTTTTTTTTTCTTTTTTTAAAGAATTGTTTTCATCTGACGTAATAAGCGAACGTGACCATAATGAAAGTAAGAATTAATAATAATTATTAATATGTATTACGGCTAATCCTCATTTTTACCCAGAGGCACGTGATGTAGCAGGGATCGCGGCATCTCGTATCTCTGACACTTGTCAGACATGGGATAAGCACCACACTCGGCCCGAATGCTGAAAAAAGAGAAAAGAATTGAGAATGAAGGATCGCATACGGTCCTAAATGTGAGGTGTTACACTGACATACTTCTAGAATTGATTGGAGGAAACCGCGGAATCAGCCGATGAAGTGATTAGTCCCTAGAATTCTCAACCTAGCAGAGGTGGATTTCGATGCAGCAATTAGCTAGTGTCTAAAATCTGCATAAAACAGGGAGTCGACCCTTGTATCTTCAGACACTAGGGAATATTGGTGGACTACTTCCGGCCATTATATTTGGTACCACAATAAGTATGAAATACATTTTTTTTAAAAGTGTTCGACAAAGTGAATTATTCGCGTAATTCTGTGCGTTCCAATTAGAGAGCATTGACTGCACCGCGCACTTGAATAAAGTCCGGGAGGGGCGCAGGCGAGGCGCAACTGCAAGGTCCATCCCTGGGTGCCGGCACGGCGCGGCGCGGCGCGGCGCGGCGCGGGCGGCGCCAACGTGGCCCTCCGGGCCGCCGCGGTGGCGATGGCAAGGAGTGGTAGCGGGGGGGGGGGTTGGCGATTGGGGGGGGGGTTGGAGGTTGTGGTAGTGGCAGATATTGTGGTAATGGTGGTGGTTTTAGAGGTGGTGGGGGTTGAGGTAGTGGTGTGGCAGAGATATTGGTACTGGTGATGGACGTAGTGGTGGTGGTTGTGGTGGTAGATATGGAGGTAGAAGTAGTGGTAGTAACAGAGGTATTGGTGGTTGTGGTGCTGCTGCTGCTGATAGAGGTGGTGATAAAGGTACTAATTCCAATAAAATGTGTACTAATTCCAAGATGTATTTTCTCAATGTACTCGCTCTTGAATGCATTTTTTTTAAAAGCCGATTATCTCGGTTTTTGTTATAACCAACAGACAGAAAATTAACATTCATTTTACTCTGAAACGTAATGAAGTATCTACGAAACCACCCTATTCCATACATTCTTTTTCGCAAATTTTAATTCCTTGTGCGAACTAAATACTGGTTAGGCGGAAGAGCAAGTCTTACGGCCTGAGCCTCGCCAGAAATAAAGACATTATTATTATACATATATTTATAATTTAATTAAATTACATAATATTCCATTTTCGCAGCGAAGAATGAATCTCCCGCGAATTTTAGTTCGAGCGCCCTGTTTAGAGTCCTTTAGGACTCTAGGACTCTAGTCCTTTAGGACTCTTCTTTTTCACGATTATATGCATCACCATCCTAGATTTTTTCCTTTCTAAAATTATTGTTTTGAATTTCGTTGCCGGCGGGCTACCCTTTCAGGACGCCCCTCCACCCCTCCTGTATTTCAAGAACACGGGATTTCAATTCCATCCCTTCGCCCTGGCTGTGAATCGCTCCCTTTGAATTCGCACCCCTCGGCTTTAGGCTGTCGGGAGTGACATTTATGCCATGAACCGTTTTTGCCCATATTTCGTCCGCTAAATGCGGGCCATGTTAAATTCCGCCCTCCCACGTCCTCGAGGCAGGGGAAGACAGTGGAGTTCCGGGAGCAGCTAGTGGACTTCTTGCTAAAATACCGAAGTGGTTCCCTCTCGCAGTCTTGTTCTATTGACCTGTCGTCGATTGACTTCAGCCTTGTTTGAAACTATGTGGGGATGCCATGACCGTTACGAAAGGATGCGAATTTCTATCAGAAGTAGAGTTCTCTTCGCTGGTGTGTATCCAGCAGTTCTCTCTATTAACATTGTGACGTTCAAATTTTCTTATGATGAAAATGTCTACTAGACTAAAAAATATATCATTAGGTTGAACCAAGTTATTTTCCTAATGTCTTTGTCGACAAACATTGAATTCAATGGTCAGATTCAAGAAATAAACTCTTGTTATAGATTTTGCATCTTTTGCAATGACAGTTCAAATTCATATCGTAACCACAGACTTAATTTCCCTCCATTTGTTTTCATTTAGTTTTACACTCTTCGCCAGTTATGCAGTAAATAAGCGTACGTTGTTTTACGTTTCTTGCAAAAAATATTTGAAGTGATAAAAATAAGAAGAACGAAAGAATTACGATAATACTTAATCAGAATGTAACTGAATGGTATGAAATGCCAACTGCATGAAATGTGCCCGTCTGCATTTACTGTTGTAAATTTTGTTAGTACGTAGGACGGGCTTCCTAAGCACATTATTTATTTCATCTTCGAAGGTATCTTGAAGTCTCGGGGGGACAATTGCTGGTTTACGGAGAAAGGAAAACCAATCGAAGTGTTTGTGCCAGACATTCTGTCGCCGAGTTGTCATTCACAGGGTTTATGTTCCTCGTGCAATGATACAATTTACAGTAGTGATCAATCATTATACTAGTTTTACATTGATTGATAAGCAGGGATTCGCAGTCATATGGGCAGATTAGAAAAGTGCTTTGGTCGTGTGCAATGTCTTAGCAATGCCATTACGTGCCTTCTGATAATAATGCTCTACGCGGGTTGGAAATTACAATGTCGTCGCTTCCTTTCCATATTTTCACATTCTGATTTATCTTTCGGTGATAAAATTAATTACTAGTTAGAAAATAAATTTGAAGTAGTAACCTGCAGTAGAAAAAATGCTGATGAACAAAAACACACAATATACTTCTCCAAAAAGTTGCACTACGCTGCTCAAGAACATCAAATGAAAGACTACCATGTAACACTGCAGAAAATTATTTTTTTAAACAAAAAGACATTAATGAAAATTGCAATAATATAGTATTGTGAACATGTAGAGTTCATCAGTTCTTTACATATCAAGAATGGGTAGTTGGTGTTGCATAACGCAGCATGTGAATAGCAAATATTTAATGACGGCCTGTTCCTTCGAGCCTTGTCGACGCATGGCAGCTGTGTCATGAAAAGTGACGCACTACGAATGAGCAGTGGTGTGAGCCGTTAGGACAGTATAAGAATAGGCGAATTAATAATAGATATTTTCATAATTGAATAAAAATCGAAACTTTCATTGGTTTTGTATTTTTCCCGAGTTCCTGGTTATCTAACGAGACTGTAGGTCTCTCACAAGGCCGGAGCCTGAAAAGTTTTCTTTCAATTTCTGCATGCATTCAAACTTATTGTAGATGAAGCCACCAAGCAGATGTCTTTTTAGGAAGAAAACCAAGAACATAGAATATCTGATAGTTTGCGGTTGTAACATTTCCTTCATCATTTTGCAATGTCAGTTTGCGACAGCGGCTGCGGTGGAGTGAGTGCCATCGCGCAAGTATGACTCCGGGAAAGAGAGTGATGAAATGTAGGATGCGCCAGATGCTCAGTGGGCGTGAGTGTGTGCTAGTGTGCAAGACCTCTGCAGAACAGTAATTCGTGGAAAGGTTGAAATCATAATTGAATGGAATAGAAAAGTTTCTTTAATAAAGGTCACATTTCACTTCCGAGCTGAAGAGATTTTCAAATGGCAGTTATATTAGATTGCAAAATGCTTCCTTCCATAAGTTTCGACAATGTTTTAAGTAATGATCTAATAATCATGTACACTACCTCGCCCCTCGGTCTGACATCTTCACAATCCACACTTTCTCGTTTTGTGTTCCGTTCTCTATGCACCTTACGAACTTGCGGGCAGTCAAGCACTCCGCACTTCCCCTCGCACTGCCAGACGCCTCTTGTCCGCTTACTGTGACGTGGATGCGTTCTGGTGAGAGGCTCCTTCCATGCATCACGTCTGGCTCCACTCCGCCGCCGCATCCTGTGCCTTCCTCAGAAGGCACACGTTTGGCTGTCTGCCTGCCAGAAGGCCGATCATTTCTCCCTTGTAGGCTTACGGTGACCTGAGATGAGAGACCGACCGATCTGCGTCGCCCAACTCACATTGTAACGTGGAATGTTGTAGATAGGTGCTAAGTGAGGGAGATGCAAATCTATCAATATACCATTGACAATAATATTTCGAATATAAAATCTCTTAAAAACAAATAGAGAGCGCCAAGAGATGCATCTGAAGCTGTTAAGAAAGGATAATTGCTTAAAAGTTGAATCCAGTAATTGATGAAAACACGAATCGATTGTGGATGAATTTAAAGAATTCAGATTATTATACAAAAATTAATTATTTCATGTATTATGTTCTAATGAACACAAAATACACACACACACACACAGAAGCAACACTCAGGCACAACATTTGTATTTTAGTTATAAAAAGAATTGATTTAGCTAAAATTCAGTGACCACGCTACATTTCTGAGCATATTGATCATTTCTAAATGTTGACTTTGTTTATTGGTTACAATTTTCTGGAAAAAAAGTTACATCGAATATGATTATTGTCGATTATTAAATTGAATGTGTATTTTTGAAGTATCTCGTCTCGAATGTACCTCCCACACACGAGGTGGCTTCAGCTACACGCTTCACGGTCCTCCCCAACGCCCTCCGAGTCTGCGTCCGGTCGGGAGCGCTTTTTGTTAATATTTCACATTCCAGGTGCAGCGTTCCCGCTCAAAGAGAAGCAATTACCATTCCTCACGGTGAATTTGACACAATGGATGGCCGGGTAGCACCACCCCCTCGCCATGCCCTGTCCTGCCCTGTGCAGCCAGCGCGACCTGGCCAACTTCCGTTCCAGCGTAACCTCATCCTCATTCTCTGCCTCGCCCTGGCCACCGTCCTCATTCCCTTACGCTATCCGCTTTGCGTTTCTACTGCATGTCGACCTCACTTTTAGCCACTACCCCTCAAACGCTATAACGTCACCTCTACTAATCATTACATCATTAAAACATCTACAACGGCTACATCTACAACGGCAATAACCTAACTCAATATAACACGTTTTTCGCACACACTGCATGTTTGCAAACTTATCTTTTATGTCTTAATGGTTGAAGTTTTGCAACTTTTGCACTTCCTCGCTGTGTTTCATGATTAACGTCACTTTATGTCAGTCTCTCCCTTCATTTCGTCCCGTCCTAAGAGAGTATTTTCCACCTCTTGTCTTCACCAACGCCCATTTGAGTCGCATGCCGTTCCATGATTATTTCGGTTTTGCCCTTATACTTTGTGCTTTTCGTCATTTTGTCCCTCCCTCTTAGCATTCTTCTGTTTCTCTTTCATATTTCCTGTGCGGAACCTTGTTCCAACCACAACCGCTCCGCTCCGGGCTCCTCTGGCACTCGTCTGGCGCTGCCTGCCGTCTGGACCACGTTCTCCGCCGCCACCTTCCCCGCTCGCCCCGCCCCCGCCCCCGCCCCCGCCCCGTTCATCGCCCGCGGCGGGCGAGGGCTTTGTAATGGTGCGGCGGCGGGGTACGACTGACCCTCCCACCCCTGCTCCCACTCGCTCCCGGCCACCTTTGTCCCCGGGCCCTCGTTAAAGCCCTTATTTCCGCTCCCGTTTTTCGCCCGGCGCCCTTCATTTGGCGGTGGCGCCCTCGGCGCGCCTGTCACGTGGTGGGTTCGGAGAAGCCCCGAGCACTCTGGAAGACGTAGACCAAATAGTTGTCCGTTCAGATATACTTTGTATCTGCATGCACGCTGTTCAGTGGGTTTGATGGATTCATGAAGATACTTGGACTATACTTCAAAGTCTCAATTTGAAAATAATATAAAGATATAGTATGTATTTCTTTGTATGACCACCATCATTAAGTATGAGAACATTCTTTGAAAAGTTCTAACGAAGTTAGATTTTATGTTGTGGAATGAGAGTCGTTCAAATTTGTCCCTAAAACATGCAGAATTTTATGACATTCTTGTAAGGACTGAATGTATTGTTTTAACATAACATAAGTGTTTAAACATAATTTAGTATAAAGAAACAACATTTGTAGTAACAAACCATCCCATTTGTACTGTTATAAAAATGAGTTACAGAAATAACTTGTCTGCGAATGAAGTTTGATTTAGGTTGTGGAGTAGAAAGGTCGTTTCAATTAGAATGTCTGAAGAGTGATACATTTTATGATATATTTTTCTACTATGTCTATTGGGTAAACCCATTTCTATGTTTCAGGCATTTTATCGGTTTCAACAATATACTCCCTATCACGAATCAATACCAAAAATATCTTTTATTTTCTAGTGATATGTTTTAGCTTGCTATTGCCTTCGATACGGAGCTCGATATACACTGCATAACTCACCTCGATCGAAAGGGTCGTGGTTACGAGGTAAATATGAAAACAATTGAATTTTGCTACATGTTATCTTATGGAGAAAATTATGAGAGGGAATTATGAAAGGGAATTATGCGAGAGAATCAAGAAAAGGCAAACCGAGTCAAGTGAACTGTAGTTAATTAGTAAATCAGAAAAAATAAAATTAGTTATTGTGTATATATATATATATATATATATATATATATATATATATATATATATATATACACTAATAATAATAAAATTATGTACATACGACTGGTTCTCATGATTTCGGACGACAAAATGTCGCCAGTCGATCATTAGAACCCTTATAACGCCCTTGGTGCACAAATAACTCTTTAGTAGGAACTTCTTCTTTTTAACGTCATTCCTCTCAACGCAAGCTCTACATGTGTTGAAGTCCGCACCGCAAAAAGCGCGCCGGCCGAGGGGCGAGGCGAGTAATGCGGGGGCGGCCCCCGAGGAACGCGCGTCGCGGCTCGGTTGCGCGCGTTAATCCGCGCGCTAATTGGCCACCGCCGGCGCCGCTTCATCCGTCATCGTTACAATCGCCATTGTCCCGCGAGCATTTCCGTGTCGCCGCGGGCTCGCGCGCCGTCCGTCAACGCGCGTCATGCGTCCTCATCCCGCGCCGCGCCCGCCGCCGCCGCCCTGGCCACGCCCCCGCCCACGCGCCGCGACCACGCCCCCTTGCTGCGCCTTTCTAACGTCGAGTTCCGTCCAGCTGACTGTGTTCCCATTCATCTGCATGCTCTTTTTCCGCTCGTCATTTCAGTATCTACGCCCCCTTGTTTCGCTTTTCTAACAAGTTTCGTGAAGCTGACTGGTATTGCCTCCCATCCGCATGCCCTTTTTGCGCTCGTCATCCTAGTATCTATTCTCCGAATTCTATTCCTTTCCAAACCGGGATGATTTGTTAGTTTTCCCTTCATTTTAATGATGTTACATGTTCTCTCGACGTGTAGTTTTAGTCTCCAGTTTTCATCTATTTCCTTCCTGTGAGGATTTAAATTCGCTCTCTCACTCGTGTGTGTGTGTGTGTGTAGAGAGAGAGAGAGAGAGAGAGAGAGAGAGAGAGAGAGAAACAGAAAGACGGACAGGGATGTAGAGAGAAATGGGGAGGGGAGAGTAAAATTGGGAGAAAGAAAGAGAAAAAATGGGGGGAGAGAGAGAAGGGGGTGGAGGAATAAAATGGGTGACCAGAGAGAAATTTATGCATGAAAGGCGTATTATGTTTTCCATATTGTCTGGTCGTCCCCCTCCACTTTTCATTATTAAGGCTTCGGTTTTCCTTATCTAATCTCTGCCCTATAATAAAACATTCCTCAGTAACTGAACCTCAGTAAATGAGAGAACTGTTCTCTCATTCTGCTTTTCTCGTTATCTATTTCTCATGAATTCCAATTTGCAGTTTGTTTACAACGTTCAGCGTATGCCTATTCCTCTTTCCTTGAACTCGAAGGTTCCTTCTTTTATCAATCCAAACCCGCTACTTCACCTACCACATGTCAGTTTTCTTCTCGCGTGCCCCCCCCCGCCCAACCATCTTTCCATCCGTCCGTTCGTCCGTCTATTCGCCCGCGCCCGCGCCCTTGTCCGCACGAAAAGCTCGCGTCGCCGTGATTTACAGCGTGAGCGCGCGGAGGTCTGTCCGGCCGTCGCGAAGGGCGACTCGCTGCAGCCCTCCGCTACATTTCAGGCAGGCGAATTACGCGGATTAAGCCAGACCCACCCCTCCCCGACCCTCGCCCGCCCCGCCCCGCTCCGCCCACCGCATCCAGAAGCCGCGCTTCGCAATGCCGCAGGTGCGCCGAGGTCTGCGGGGGTGACTACGGGAGTACTTCGTAGGCGGCCTCTGCCGAGTAATTCCACGTTGGGTTTACGACGATTATTGAAATTGAATCCAAAGTTGGTAAGCGATTCTGCAGAACTTCTGCGATATCAACTTGTGTAATATATTGTTAATTAACTTTTCATGGTTTCGCAGTATATCAAAATCATTAGAGTAAAATCGTTTTTTCTCAACTTGGAATGTTTTTAGTGCCAAAATCTTAACGATTCATATCGTAAGGTTTCGGTCGGAGTCTTCTTCACCAGATGTCAATATCGTAAAAGTTATGTCTGTGAAAATGTACATTAAGTGGATGAAAATTTACTTAATATGTTTCTTCCAAAGTTTCTTTCCCGCTTTCATGATTTTTAAATGGATTAGTTCCGTCCTTGGATTTGCTATAAGTCTGTGTTCACATTGTATTTCAGTGTGTACGAATCGTAACTAATTGGTTGAAATGAAATTTAATGGTATTTAAACTATGCCTTTGTTTTGTTCCAGGTGAGCTCCTCCTTATCTGAGAGTGCTTTGCAGTGAATGGGGTGAGTGCTTTGTAATGCACGTGTTCCTTGTACATCTGCTCTCAACCACTCTACTCTTACTTTTGCTCTCTGTAACTATACACTACCTGTCAAGTATTAACCCATGTAGTAATATCGCTGCATAACAATTCAAATGAATGCAAGTCTAAATTTCATGGAATTTATTATCATTTCATGAATTTCCTTATTGAGATTTTATTTGCAATATGTCGTGGAGAACTTTCTACCAGGAACACATTTTATAGATGGCTATAAGAATGTTTTATTTTCAAATTAAGTAAATGCGATATATTCTTAAAATACATTAAATTATTAGTGTCACATTGCTTTCTAGCTTCTAAAATTTGGGTTGTTCTTGTTAATTCACAGTTAAAATATATTTCTAGCTTTCATTAATTCATTGTTTTAGTTCTGATTTTCATTGTGTGTATTTTCTAAAAAAACTTCTCTCTCTATTCTTTGAAACAAACATTAAAAATTGCTGTTAACATTTTCGTTGTGTTGTATACTTGATTAACTATTAAAATTATTATTCCCGATCTGATAATATTTAATTATTCAGCTTGTCTGAAATAAAATGCAAAGTTTCATTGATTTTTAAGAAACTGTCATATCATGTGAAGTTCTTTCTTGTATAAATGTGCACGAATACGCAACGCATCTCAATTTGTTCCAAATTGACATTTCGGTAATGCAGTATGCCTTCGGCAAGCAACCCAGGACCAAAACAGGAATTCTGGCCAGCGGTTCAGAAACACACACGTGACGTTTCGCCCCGCTGACCACTGACATTTCCAAGTCACGGTTCGCGGAAACAACGCTGTAAAATGTATTTTCAGGGGCGCCAGTGAAAGTTTATTTGATGCTTCGTTACGGCCGTTGGATCCGCGCTCGCGTTAATTATTTCTCGTAGAAACCCTCCCCTATTGCCCATTAATTGGGCGGCGGGGTGGGCGCGCCGCCGTGCGCTACGGTTCGTAAAGCGAAATTGCTATCAGATTCTGTTTACTTTTCCCCGCGTGGCTGTGGCTGGCGGTGCGTGGCCCATACGGAGCTCAACCTGGGCTGACTTGGCTGTGGCCGGGAAGTGAACAGGGATTTGTGCAACAGACCCCGACAGTGAAAGATGCTCACATGCTGAAGCATGTGCTGCCTGGTGCAATTTCAGCAAGCCTGATGACATTTTTTTTATCCCGAGGTTTTAAGCGAAAAATGGTATTGAATTTCTCTACTAGCTTCTATTGACTTCCTTCCGTACTTCTATTTCGCGTCTGCTTTTTTACGTTGCTTACAAGCGATTATCGACCCGTATTTAAGAGTAACGAGATTACGATGTTTATGGAAGAGGTTACGAATACATCGTGTGAATTTCGAATCACAAGTTAGAATACCCTCTGATTCTTTCTGCTGGAATTCGATGAGTGATCTTTACAGACATGCACGCTTTGCAGATTTGCTGATATCAATTGAAATACAGATTTTTCATATAGTACAATACGCAGTATTCACTTCATATAGTACAATACTTCAGCAAAATCAGCCTAAACTTTGAATACTGCCTTTAGATCGATGGCACATTTCCGTTTGAATTGCTTTCGGATTTTGACGAAACAACATTAAGAGAATGCTTATTTGATATTTAACTTCCACGGTTTTTTATGTCAATATTTGGCGCACCCGGAGTGGGGCATAGGACTTTAGCCCCCCTCCAGAAGTTAATCATACATACTTAAACATATAGTTTTTACTAATTTTCTATCCTAACGAAAATTACTTTATATAGCAATAATTGTTATAGTTATAAATATTAACAATAAGTCACCAAAAATGCATTTAATACTCAGCATAAATGAAAAATCACTATAAAAATATGTCGGCTATCCCCCCTACACACACACACACACACACACACACATCGGCACGCACACACGCAAATACACAACTCCTGGATGTGTCTCGGGAAAAGCTATACTCTTTTCTTGAAATTACACTTTGTGTCTCGAGAAATAAGAAAGTATAAGCACTTCTCTTTGAAACTCGCAGTGCATGAAGCTGGGAGCGTGAACAGCGTGGTCGATGGCAGCCGATAACTACCCGCAGCGCTGCCGAAAACCAATGTTTATTACTCTCGAGTACATAATGTCATATTGTTGTGAGTTCCACACTGTATATCGGATGAAAATTTCGAACGCTAGAATTGAAAGTAAAAGTTACATATGTAGTTGTAATTCCTTGAGTAGATTGAAGTATACACCATAAAAGTATGATAGATTTAGATAACGAGGAACACTGTGTTAGTTTTCAGCCTTCATAACCAGACATTGAACACTTGAGAAATGTTTTTATTTTCCTCATCTCTTCCTGTGAACGCCGTGACCACTGCACATGTAAAGCAGGTATCGATAAAGTATGTGGGATGTTCCTTTTACGGACAAAACGGTCAGTGAATAAAGTGATCACATCCACACTCAAAAAGCAACCTTGAACAGCAGTTTCTAAGAAAATGTTTAAGTGAAGGAGACTTTGTAAAAGAACGTATTTGTAACGTAAAACGTTTGAATTTATAAGTTTAATGGCATGGTTTTCAATATTTGAACTTCACAAGATGCAGTTCCTACTGACTGTACTTACTGCACTTCAAACACCATATTTCTTTACACTGCAAACACTTGCACTTTGTTGAATATTCCCAAAACAACGATCTCAAATAGTCATTCACTTGTATCTTTAGACAGCAGTCTTCAGTACCATATCTTGTGAGAATGTCTGTACCACAAATTGTACAACTTGCGAGTTTGAAATAAACTAATTTTATTGATGAGAGCAAATAGTGAAAATGAGGTTAGGACAGAATGGCATGGCCCAGTGGAGCAAAGGGTTGGATTGAAATTTTAGAATTGTTTTTTAATAAAAGTAAGTTTAAATTTTAGAAGGAAATACATAATATCTGAGAATTAGAAAGTAACAAGATGCAGAAGGGACGACTAACTGAATAAAGAGAGTTTTTGAGAGAGAGAGAGAGAGAGAGAGAGAGAGAGAGAGAGAGAGAGAGAGAGAGGGAGAGAGAGAGAGAGAGAGAGATATTGATCCTAAAATGAGAAATGGAAGAAAGAAAATCGAGAAAGAAATGAAAAATGGAGAACGAGAAGAAAAATGAAGGGAGAACGAGAAGAATATGAATGGAGAAACTAGAAATTCAGTCTGTTTGTTTCCTTCCTTCAAAAGCGTCTCCCGGTGTTCTTCTGTGTATACGCTGACATGTGACCAGGACTGAGCCTTGGTTGAGCGACGCACCCACCGCGCCACTCAGCGCGGGCGCTTCTTCCGTGATTGCACTTCGCTGTCCGCGGGGACCCGCCCTTCGCGCTCCCCTCCCGCTCCGTCTGGCCCGTGACAATTCTCCGGGCACGTGACGTGCCGCTGCTTTCAGGGCCTTGGTCGCGCCCCCTCCTGCTCCACGAGTCGGCTCCGCGCTCGCTGGGTCTCCCGCTGGCGCGCTGGTCCCGAAGCCCGTTTTCACGTAGTCTTTGCGCCTCCCGATGTTTTCACCTCGCCCTTGAAGAGGCGACCATTGGTTTTCCTATTCTAAATTAATGGTATTTGGTTTGGCATATTAAATATAGTGACCAATTCTATTATATTTAAATATTAATGGGTGAGTAAATCTTTGGCCGCTGGGTAGCTGTGAAGACAATAAAAGATACTATTATCCCCTACTACCAGTTTCTTCTTTCTCGTATACGTACGTGTATATACGAAATAATTTATGTAGAAAAGAGAAAGTTATGTAATGCTGCGCGAAAAAACGGCGAATTTTTTACAGAAAAAAATTCAGTCGAGCCGCGAAAACAAAAGAGTCGATTGCTAAATTAAGAAAAAAATCGTCTAACACGTGTTGCAGTCAGAATCCCAGTTTTGTGCATTATTCATGCCGAAAAAACAATTCAAAGCAAAACGTCTGTCCGTCTCTCTGTCTCTCCGTCTGTCCGCCCGCCCGTGTCCATCTGGCTCTAGTTGAAACTTTGAGATTTTGAAAAATTATTTAAAATTTGGGGGTACTTTACATGAAGCCCCCCGGATATTTTCAAAAATTTTCTCAAAAAGGATCCATTTTTTAAAAATTTCCTGAAAGAATAGAGTAAAATACACTTATCAACGTGGCATATGTCCGGTATTCACGGTTAACTCTGAATTTTTGAAAATTGCAAAAGTTTGATATTTTCGGCGTCTTCTTACTACTACAAAATTGAAGACTCAGATTTTTCCTTTAAATGAAATTTGTTGCTCATAAATAGTTCGTTCATTAAGGTCATGTAGACTTTTTTCAAAACTTTAGTCGTTTTTCTTCAATAAAGCGTAAAAAAGCAGTTTAAAAAAAATTACAAAAACATTTTCTCAAAAACCGCTTTCTTCTTCAAACTTTTGGTAGGGATAGTACCAAATCCACCCTATTCGATGACATAAACGCCGTATTGCTCTATTCTTTTGTTGTTGTTGTTTTTCAAAAATTACAAAAATTTAATTTTTTTTACTTGTCTCTCACGTCGGTAATATTTACAATAAAGTCGACTTCTCCACATTATTACAGTTATGAGTAGATGTGCTTTAATAAAGTTTCTCGAAAACTCAATAGTTTTCTCTAAAAATGAGCTCAAAATTCAGCATTTGCAGAAACGCTTACACGCCATTTTCTCAAAAATGGTTCCAAATTTTTTCTTTCAATTTTTCTAACGGATAGTGGTAGTAACACTGTTTAACGTGATGTGAAGTTCATTTTGGTGTATTCTTTTGTTTTTTTCAAAAATTACCAATGTAATATTTTTCAAAATGTCTCTCACGCCATTAATATGGACATTTCCATCGATATGTATACGTTATTACATTTGTAAGTGAAAGTACCTAAATTACTCGTACTTCAAATGAAGTTTTTCGAAAACTCAATAGATTCCTGTAAAAAAAATAGATTCAAATTTTGCATTTACAGTAATACTTATTCGCCATTGTCTTAGAAACTACTTCAGATTTTTCACTAAAAAGTTTTATTTAGGTCGAGGTTTTACTCTTCTTTAGTATTATTGACGTAATATTTCGGTTGTACTATTAGGCAAGCAAAACGTTGAGAAAATGTCAAAAAAATGTACTTTGGGCGACGATAAATGGCAACTGGCCAAAAAATGGAGGAAAACCTTAAACCACACGTTGGAAAATATAAAAAATGGTAGGAAAAGGTCTGTACCATTCTGTAGTACCTGTAGTTATGTTTATCAGCCCATGATAAACATTTTATACTATATAATTTCGACTGAAGACGAAGATTTGGATTTTACTTTATTGCAAAAGGACTTTTTTTTTGCCCATTTGCTCGCTACATCTCCCCTTTCAGTTTGTAGAACAAATCGGAATGATCTGTCTATATTTATTATCAAATTTCAGGAACATTCGAAGTGAAACAACAACTGCTCGTATACGGAGAAAAATAGCCTTCACCAGATATTTGCCCCGCGACTTCCCAGAATGTTTGTTTATCAATTTGCACGAATTCCTTTCCTCCCGTTCTGCCCTTGAGCTCAGAGGGAAAGCGCAGTGTGCTGAGTGGACCATCGTATCGAGACCGTCGGCGCCTCCTCTCCGCTCTCCGCCACCCCATCCGGCCCCCCGCCGCCCCGCCCCGTCCCGCCCCTCCGCGTCCCTGGCCGCCTCGCGCCAGGTCTCGTGTCGGCTTAATGCCGGCGGCCGCATCAAAGCGTGGCGGCCGGTAGCCTGTTGCCAAGCAACGCATTTCATTAGGGCGCACACCGTGCGGCGTGCTGCCGCCGCCGCCGCCACCTGGGGTAGAGAGCGCGGTCCGGGGGGCTCGACTCGGAAAAGAGGCGGCTTAATCAAATCAAGTAATTGCGTCCGTTTGTCTCATATCGCACGTTATTGTGCGCGCTTTACTCCGGTGCGTCGCGAAGCCTGTGATGCGGCGTGGACTCCGTGCGGTCGTCGATGAGATTGGTGACGGCGCCGGTCGCTTCATGAGGATGTAGTAGAGCGGAAGAATTAACTTCTTTTTGCAGCTATGGCTAAGGTTTGGTCTAGTTTGTCAGGTGGCTGTAATTCTCGTTACAGACTGCCCGGTAATCATTTCGGAGGGTGACGTAGTTTTGCTATCAGCATCACGACGAGTGTCATATGATGGAGTATCATATGAGGGGGGTTGAACTTGCAGTGTTAATAATGAACAGGTTCTGGGTTTTGAAATAGTTGGTTACATACTAGTATATTAGATGCTACTATCATGTTAATATGCTTTGAAAACATTGTTTTCTAGTAGTATATTCTGTGCAATAATAAAGCATTGAATTTTCAATTTCTTGTTTTCATATTATTAGAGTTATTACGTATTCTTGTAATCGATTTCATTTATGATTTATCCATTTCATAAGATAATAAAAAGAATAGAAATACTAAGGATTTAGTGCATGTTTCAAATCTGTTCTTTCATGGCCCTACACAATTACATCGTAAGCAATGGAAAATAGGTGCGTAACTTTGCAATTCGTTGCGTTTGTTGATTGTTTTCTTCTTGTTTCATTTCGTATCTTACTTTCTGTTCGTCTACCCATTTCAATGCTCGCCTGGAAACGACGCTCACGCTTTAATGTGCTGGACATAAAACGAATCTGTTTAACGCTTTACTGCGTTGAATCGGGTTAATTGATGAAAAAATGTACTACATAATGTACAGTTAATTCTTCACCTTGTCACTTGAATTTCCAAGAAGTATCATGAGAGGTTTTTTCAGTGCGCATTAAGCGAAACACTTAATACGTTTTCCTTTCCTCGCTTTTCCTATTAACAGAAATTGGATTGACCGACCAATATCAAGAGGTAGTTAAAAAATATTGCTTAGTTACTTGGAATGAATGTGTGTTAAGTCATTAACTGTAAATGAGAATTTGCAGAGAGGAAGTACTTTCATTCTTTTATTGACAATTTATCATTACTACAAAATGATTCAAAAATTAGATGGCATGGTGCAATTAAATTAATTAGTTCTCAATAAGCACTATCTATTTTGTTGTCCGTATTCCTTTTACATATTCTCATATATTGTAGAGGGTATAATATATACTCTATACATAGTTTATTGTGATTTCTCTTAAAGATATTTTTATTGTTGTTGTTTTCACGGAATGCACATTACATTAATATTATACATAGCACATTATTGATACATACAAGCACAGTGATCTTTGAAACAACCTGAAGGGGTGACCCCAACCTGCTGATTCGCATGTGAAAAGAAGCATAGAAATCTGCGCATTTGTTCCTCCATTCATGATAGATCACATCATTCTTTTTCAAGATACTTTTTAGCCGAGGCTGAAGTGATATGTTGGCGACCAATGATATTTCTTTCTCCGGGAGTGAGAAACAGCAAACGAGGCATCAGCCGTCACTCGACGACAGGCGGCAGCTTCATACCGGTGCAGGATGCGACCAGCAAAGCAGCAGCAGAGGCAGGAGTCGAGAACGGAGCAAAGGATGGGGACAGGAGAGGGCTCGCAGGCGGACACGGAGACTGAAATGGCGGTGGGAGGGGGCGGAGACGGGGATGGGGGCGGGGAAGACGCTGGTGGGGGAAGGATTGGGGCGGCGACGGCGCTTCGACTTCAAAGCGTCGCGTGACGTCTGCGACGACTCAGCATCGACAACAAGCGAATCTGAATGTTTCGCGAGGCTTCATCGTAGTAGGCGCTCTTCCCGCGTCCCTCCCCGCCCCGCCCCGCCCCGCGCCGCCGCCTCCGCCCTCTTCAGGTGGAATGGAAGATGCTGCCGCGCCGGCAAGCCAGGAGCAGGTCAAGGAGGGGAGGAGGTCTTCAGCTCTGTGAGCGGCCGGTGCTTCGAAGGAAGAGCGGGTGATGGAGCAGAGATAGTTCGAAACGATTCGAAGACGACGTGAGCACGGGTGGATGTCAAGTAAAGACGATGACTGCGAGATGAAATAATTCGTAGGATGCCAAGTGTGTTGAGGAGATGAAATTGAGGAGGAATAGACAGTGTGAAGATGTCATTGAACTATGTTATGGGGGAAAGAAATGCGGTGAATGATCGTGAATAATGATGTTTATAGTGCTGAAAGTTCGAACAGTCGTGTTTGGAAAGAATGGAGAAGCGGAAAGCAGATGGTCATGGTGAATCATTTAAAATTTGCAAATAACGGGAAATAGATAGTAGAGAAATTTCAGACCTTGTGGAAAAAGAATAAAAGTAATCAGGTGGAAGACGAAGACGAATAAGTAAAGGACGAAGACGAGGGGGGGGAAGGAAGAGTACGATGGAGGCGTGGGCGGGGGGGGAAGGCCAAGGGACGCAAAGAGAGAGGAGGAGGAGCCGACCGGGGGGGAGGCGCAGGCGCGAGAGGCGACCCGGGAGGAGCAGAGGATCGTTTTGAGGTCGGCCGTGCAATTAGGCGGCGGCCGGAATAATTCGAATTGGGGCGTGCGTCCTCCGGGGAGGCGGCGAGGTGGTGGCGGCGGCGGCAATCGTTCCCTGACGCACGCTAATGTCGTCCGAGAAATACCTTAATTAAGAGCGGGAGAGCTTCGGGACCTCGAGACCGTGCTAATTATGGAAATGAAACGAAAACGCAGAGAGTTAAAATTGCCTTATAGCGGACGATTCGACCGATGTGGCGAGAGGGGTGGGGTGGTGTTGGTAGAGTGAGAATACCGATGGTGAGGACACGAACAGTGAGAAACATTGGAGACTACAATTTTAACACTTAATTGGAGCAGGGGAAATAGAGGCGAGGTCTATACGATTGAGAGTATTTATGGAAGTCTCACAGAAAAATGGAAGAAGACACAGGGTGGCGATTGTGCAAAAGAAAGCAATGGAAGGTATGAACCAGTGGTTAATGTACCTGAATTGTGGTAGCGGAGACCGTGACGTGTTACAATTGGCGATGCTGGTGGCGGAGGCAGCTCGTGGGGCGAAGCGAAGTGAAGGGAAGAAGTGCGCAGTCGCCCCCTCGGAGGAGCGCTGGCTGGGCCGCGCGGGGCTGCGGGGAGGTGGCCATGAGGGGGACACGCGCTGAGAACGATGGGCGAGAAGGCGAGACAATGCGAATAGGAAAAGTAAGATGAGAGTGTAGGGAGACCGGACCGACGAATCAATCAGGAACGAAATTCCTGAAATCCGGGAGGCACTAATGAAATCGGAGACGATGAATGAGAATGAGGTTAACAAACGGGATCTCTCATGTTTAGGACAAGAATTCCGCGAGAAGAGAGTATACAGTACATGTATTCTAGGGAAGAACAAATCTATTAAGAGTTTGGGGCAACAATTGTACTATATATAAGAGATATGAAATGACATTCAGAAATAAGGAAATATAACAATTGTTGAATCACCTCATATAAGGACCTGAAAGAGGAAGATCGAGTCGAAAAGGATATGACTTACGAGCCGAGATCGAATTGTCTGCAATCCGAGTGACAAGAGAATGTAAGACGGACCTCGATATGTTGATGGCTGGACATTGTTAATTTTATGTAGACCAAGAACCCGTACAAGAAGAGATAACATTGTCTCAATTAGAGATTTTTGGGAAGGACGTACTCGTGATCAAATTTCGGAAGAGCAATGCTAAAAAAATACAATAGAACTATCTCAGTTGGCAAGTAGCAGGTGCAGGAGAGGGCACTATACTTTAGACGAGGTCCTGCCAGAGTGTCTAGGAGAAGGGGGGAGGGGAGGGGAGGTGGGCGCTGGAGGGGGCAAGGTCATCGTGCGGAGGCCTGCGCTGGGCGGTGGTGGGTGCGGCCGCTCTCAGCTGCTCCTCCGACAGCACCGCTCCGCGGGGAGGCTCAAGGCCAAAAGCTCTTCTCAAAATGAAAGACGTAAGTTCGTGAAAAGAAGAATGTGATTGACAGGCCCAATGCATAGCAGGTGTGCAATTTGGTGGTATCCATCGAAATGTCTCTGCTCCTACCGTGACGTCCGTAAAGTAACAATGCGATGACCACGGAACGGATTTATATGGACTAAAAATATACAAAATATGTAAACATATGTAGTTATTTTCATAAAAATGGCGTTAAATATGGATTTAATACGATAAAAAATGACTATAGTAAAATAATATTTTATTAGTTGATAAACTTTCTTCTTTAAATTCTAAAATGTAATATCTAATTTTTACTCTGGCTGATTTTCCTACTTTTGGTATTTTACACTGGCTTTATAGAGAATATTCAAATTGAACCAACGCATATTATTCTGACTGACTGGATTGTAACTAACAATGCAAAGCTGTACATGTTGAATTCTCATGTCCCAGTCTCTGTGACGTCATGCGATTTCCAGGTGATAGCCTCAGCGGGAAGGAGAAGGGTTAGGGTGGTGAAAGGAGGTGCATTTCCCCACAGGCTATCGAGGCTCAAGGTCATCTCATAGTCTTCTCTCCCCCCCACTCACCTCGTGGGACACTCAGACCCTTCAGCCAGGGCCTGAGAGTGTAACTATTCTTCACGTAAATTAAAATAGTATTAAATTTCTTAACTTGCTTTCCCATCGTCAATTCTCCCTAATTTTCAGAAAACTCTAATGTTTAAAAAATTACTGAAAATTTTGAAGCCCTTTTTGTTGAAATGCATTTGGAATATTTAATGAAATTTCACTGTTAAGCTTACTATGCTATATGGACTGATTTTATAAGAAATATGGAAAATATATGAACTTTTATTCAAATATATACCAAACCCAAAATATGGAAAAATATGGAAAATAAAAGTAGTAATTTTTCACCTGTACACGTTGCGAAACATAAAGTTAAATGAAAATTAATATCGACATTAGCTTCTCTAGTGAATATGTATTTACATAGAAATCCGTTCCCTGGTGATGACAGAATTACTCCGAGAATTCTAAGTTCTCGTATTTATTATCGACGTTTTCAACCATTGTGGTATGTCGTTCATGTGGCGCGTGACGTTTGGCGGTTGAGCGCAAAAATGTTGAAATTATTGCGTAAGAAAACTCCTTTTCGAAAGTTGTAGCAACGTTGTACGTTGACACCGAAAACATCTAACATATATTAATTCGTTCATGCAAACTGTGGCACTCGATTTCATCATCAGTAAATGCGCCAGAAGAATCTTGTTTGAGATTCCAAGAATCATTTTAATATTGATCCAAATGGTAAGTGTTAAGTTCACTGCGAACGAGAATCGTACTAGAATCATAAGGTCAACTTGCTGTAATTGTCATGCAGGTGATACAATAAAACTTGCTCAATACGGAACTTCAGGGAACCAGTATTTTTTCACATTAGACAAGTTTTCGCATTATACAGTAGGGCCTATGTTCGTCAGCACCACGATTCATATTCACATTAGACAGATTTCCGTATTATGCACTTTACGCAATGAGCAAGTTTTACTGTAGTAGTGCAACTAATTCACAAAACATTCATGTCTGTTTAAATCTAAAAAAGTACTTAATAATTATAGTATAAGTAAGAGTATCTACCTGTCGGTAGATAATCGATCTCTAGGAATTATTGACGATAATATGGAATATAAACCATAAAAATCTACATTTTATATAAAATGTTGAAACAGATGCAATTTTACGGTCATGTTCATTTAGTTCTCATCCTTCCTAGGTATTTAGATGAAAAGTTTTTTCACAATGTAACATTTTTAAAGGTTTGTTTCCGAGGGTAGTTGAGTGCGAACAGTCGTCAGCGAAGCTGTGTCCGAGAGTGCCGGACGATTTCGTAGGGTGGCCCAAGTAAGCGGATACAGAACCGTTCCCCACATGGCTTTCATCCGGCTCGGATCCCGCACAACAGGCGTCCGGCACGATTCTCCTCCGCACCGCGCCGCACCGGCCCGAGGTTTCCAAACGGCGGCTCTCTCGGTCGCAGCATCTGGATCGGATGTTCATCTAACTGGAATTGCAGCTTCTTTTCTGAGTGCGACCTTTCGAGTGAGCTATTCGTCTAGGCACATCCGTCGTTGAGAAGACATGATTAAGTATCCCTAGTGATGATGGAGCATTGATGCAGGTGGAAGGGAAACAGTTATTGTTCCTCCCGCTTTCCGTTCACTGTTACCTGGAATTAATTATTGTTATTGTCGTGGTGGTGGTAGTTGTGACAGTCGTAAAAGGGAGAAGAAGAAGAAGAAGTGCATTTGAATTATTTCTGAAATATTTCTTACGATGTCATCGCCTGAGCCTTAACATCTTACCTGAAATGAATGAATGATGCGAGGAAGATAGGATCATGAAGATAAAAATTTATTCATGATGGAATGCGACGTAGGGGAAACGAGAGAAAACGGGCAAAACCTGACGCTAGCCCGCTTTGTGCAACCACAATTTCCGAATGGATCGATCAGGATTTGAACCCCGAGCTCTGAGTTTGAAGGCGAGTAATCGGACCACTTCCTTTTTAACGAGGTCTTCCCAAACAGTCTGTTCATACCGTAGTAGTCCGGCTCGTAACCAAAAGTTGCATTTTGAAACCTGCTTGAAGGACTAATGTTTCTATCATACGATTTTAAACATGGGTATCACATCACAACTAACCTATCACATTGTGCGAATCATTATTCATTAATTCAGAATGTCAGCTCATGTCAAAAATTGGTCATTTCGGTTACCTATGATCTGAAAGAGTAATAACAAAAATAAGGTGGAGAGAAAAAAAGAAAAAAAAAAGGAAAGGTGAGCAAAAGGAAAAAAGGTGGGCAAAAGGGCAGAAGGTGGGCAAAGAAGAAGTAGGGGGAAAGTATGGAAGAAGGAAAAGGAACGGCCCCCCTCGAAGGCACGTTGCGTCCGTCGCAGGGCGACCGCATTTTTGCGCCGACCTGGCGGAAGGCGGACGCCGCGAGTCGGCGTGGCGCGCGCAGACAGGAAATAAACGCGTCCTCTTGGCGGCGAGCCAATGCCTTAATCGTGCGCGGCGCCCGTCGCCCGCCGCGCGGGGCGAAAGCCCTCGTTCATTTGGGGATGAGCCGCGCTTTTTATAAATGGCGGCTCTCCGCAGCCCTGGAGATCGAGAGCGCTGCGTTAACATTCTCCTGGGCGGCGCGGGCTCGCTCGCGCCAGCGGACGAAACGCGCTAACGGGAAGCGCTTGATCTACGCGTTCGCAGATTAGATGAGTGTTTGTTAACAAACTGTTTGAATTAAAATTGAAATTATTTCGTTTCACGGCATATCAGTTGAAATATAGTATTGTTTCATGCTGATGTTACCTGGTTAAGTATAGACCTATTCTCCAGTTAAAGAAATATTGGTTTTTGTAAGATTTATTTATCAGTGGTAATTCCAGTTTTAATCTTCAGCGTTCGTTGCTTTGCCATCTTTTTATCTCTCTACACCAAACTTAAAATGTTTCTAATTTTTCTTGTCAACTTTGGCCAATAAATAAACATTGATGGTTTACGTATAAATTACTGAGGTTAAAACTCAATTGACTTCATGAATCTGCAATACCATTAATCTCTTCTGAAAGTATTTAGAGGACTTTCTAATCCAATAAGTGTTGAAAACTAGTACGGGTTTATAATAGGTTGTTGTTTTTTCCTTTTTTTCCGTATCCCTCATGTTACTTTATAACATGTAATTTCCCTCAATGTGATTTGGTTCATTTGTATTACGAGCGCTCTTTTCTTATTTTTCTTTACCTCCATTTATCCCTCATTAATTCATACTTTTTGGAATTTTGCTCTATCAGTGTAGTCAGCTCTTTTTAATTTCTCTCTGAACGATTGATTAGCGATTTTGAAGTGAAAATATCGTATCATATCATTGAGTCGCAAAACCCCGCGGATTGTCTTAAAAACGCTTGTTTCCCTTGCTTATCGTCACCGATTTCCACCTTCTGACCTTTGATTGTCATCCTTTTGAGTTCCCCATTTCCTCTTGGTTTCTCGGCCAATATCACGCGCTTACCTCGTGAGGCACGTCGCTTCGTCTCACCTGGCTGTACGGAGTCGACTCCGGAGTGGAGCGGGGCCTGAACTCCGGCGGCACGTAGGTGGCGCGGGGTTGGGAAGCGTGGGGTGGGGCGGAGGCTGGAGCACGGGTGAGGGACGACGGGGGGCGGGGCGGGCCGGCGCTGCGCTCCTCCGTGGGAACGCACGCGCGCGCGCTCCGCCGCTCTCTTTCTGGCGCCGCGCGCCGCCCCTCCCGCCCGCCGGCGGTCACGTTGCTGCCCGCCCACCTGCCCGCCCGCCCGCGCTCGCGCGCCCACCACTTCCTACTTTCCCTCTCCCTCAACTCCCCCCCCCCCTGCCGCTCGGCTGGGGTACATTCGCTCATTTGCCACTCCCTCCCACTCCCTTGTTCTGTTTTTTTATACATGCCTCCTTGAATCCTTTCTCATCCTGTTCTTTTCTTCTTCTTCTACTACTACTACGTTTTTCCCTACTTTCCTCTCCACTTTCTTTTACTATTTTTTATTCTTCTATTTCTCCTTCTCCTTTGTTTTCCTTTTGCTGTTTTCATTATAAGGCAGTTCATCCCTCTCATATTCGTTACCTTATGCTAATCTTATCATCTTCTGTTTCTTTTCATACTGTTTTTCCATCTTCTTCTCTCCGGGATATTTCGTGCCACAAAGTGAGAATCTCTGATTCTCCTTATTGTGCAATATTTCCGTTGATCTCGTACTCCTTGTACAGAATATCGATCTGCCTTCCCTGTGGAGGGTGTGGGAGAAAGGAAGCGGAAATAACGCAGAAGACGCAGCGCGGACGCCTTTGATCAGAGCGGATGCGCGCGTTCGTTGGCCCTATTGTGTTGGGTAAACTGGCGCAGGAAGGTGCGTCTCTGATCCCCTCAAAATAGCCTGCGACGGCAGAACGGGACTTAAGCTGTGGCGCGACGGAAATCCACGGCACTGTCGGACCGTCTCACGAACACACATGGAATCTCCGGCTCCCCTGCAAGTACCCAACATATACTGCGGATTTTACTTTCTGTCGTTCACATTTGATCAGCTGTTGTCCAATCGGGACCTTACACATCACTTATAGTGGCGTCATAATGGTGGTGTTCAGCCTTCCCATTCAATGACACCGTGACAAGAGATATCCTTCAAACGCACCTCTGTGATAACCGCAGTATACTAACGATTTGAGTTATTCTTCGTTCAAGAAGCACGGTCGCGCAACACTTCTCTTTGACCGCTTGATAAAATTGGAGAGAATTATACCTTATTATTTTAGTGTAATGTAGAAAATTATTATAACAATAAAATTTCTTGATGAATTGTGGGACATATGAAATTATTTTATCGAAACTTAATAAAACTGTTTCGGATGTGACTATATTGATGCATAATGGTATGTATTATTTCAGTAATAGTTCTTTAACGTGATTTGGTAAATCATTTTCGTGATTTTTTATTTCTCCAAAAATTTACAAATTTTCTCAAGTCTGATGTCTGGATTTTCTTGTTTTTTAAATTCTTTTGACCCGCTGAAAATGAGAATAATGGAAAATGAAATAATCTGCAAATCATTTTAAGAAAAACAAGGTGAAGAAATACTGTTAATCATGCAATTATATCACGAAGAAAAAATGTGCGGTGTATTCATTTACTTTCTCTCAATGTGCAAACGACAAAGTGGCGTAACTGTTAATTAACCTCTGTCGCAATTAAGTGTGCTGAAGGCTAAGAAATCTCTCGTTTGAATGCGTATTAGAAATTTTGCTGCTTTTAATTATCTCGCAATTACAAGTGGAATAATCCTGAATTGCAATTTTAACTATAATTTTTCTCGCCTCTCACGACCCTGGACATTCCGAAGATTCACCCTCATTCGTTGCCGAAGGGACTGTTCGCGGATTAGGACCGCTGTAAAGCTGCTAATCGGGAACGACACTTGCGCTGCTGCGGCGGTCAGAAACAATCGACCGCCCCCACGCGACCGTCGCCGAACTTCCTCCGCGATTAGCAGCGGGTTTTATTGCCGCGCATTCAGTGGCTCCTCGCAGCGCTTCGGAGGAGCCACTTTCTAATGAGCGCTGGCCGTGCGGATGCAAACAATTAGTCCCAAATTGGCCCCGACGCGTCGGCTCGAAGCTCTCACAGGGCTTCGCGGGAGAATATGGGAGCGCGGAGAGAGGGATCTGGTTATCGACTCCACGTCTGACGAAAACGGTAATGCCTGTATGGTCGTGCGCATGCGTCCGCGGTTGTGTCTGTGTGTTTGGAGTTCTGAAGGACTATTTGGTAGAAAAATTGCTATGAGAAGACGTGAAGTAACTGGTGAATTTCCTTTGAACACAGCCAGCAAACTCCAGATTGCGTAATGCAGCAGTGTTTAATGCGCACCAATTATGAAACCTTTTGAGTTTATCGCATCTTAAATAGTTCGTGATCAGTAATTGTTAATTGTTTGTTTTTCTACTAAAATACTATTTTATGACACGATACGATACGAGTATATGCAAACGTTACTAAGAAGGAATATTGAAATGCGTCACAAAAATAAATAAGTGTAAAATATTTGGGTAAACGGAACACTTTATTTTCGATATATTTTTTAAAGTAATGTGTTTGCTTCTAGAAAAGCAATATTGTAGAATATGGATATGGGATAGCTTTAATGTAAATGAAAATTGCAGTACTTTGGTGTCTGTGTACATTACTGAAAGCCCTGAAGCCGAATAATAACTAATCTGATCCAGTTGTAGGAGAACACGCTGTTATGTGACATAGCACCCGCAAGGGGCAGTCACGTAGGGATCAGAAGGGTGTGTAATGTGTGTGTAGGTGACAGAACACCCATTCGGGACAGTGATTACATCACCGGCGTAATCTGTGTAAGCCAGTGTGTGTGGAAGGCAGCCCATTCGGCGGAGGAGAGGAACACGGAGAGCCGCGGAAACGGGACAGAGGACAAGGGCTGCGGAAGCAAGTGCCCATCCGGATCAGCAGCTCTGCTCAGGTCTCGAATTGAATGGCGCGGCCCCGCCCCCTCCCTCATCCTCTCCCCGCTCCTACATGGGCCCACCGGCTCCGCCCCTAACTCCGCCCCGCCCCTAACTGTACCCTCTCCCTAACTCGCCCCGGCCCTAACTCGCCCCGCCCGTCCCCGCCAACTCCACCGCTCTCGACTCCGCCCCCACAACGCTCTGACCCCTAGCCACTGGGGTGTAAATGGAGTCACCCCGCAGCCATTCCCTCTCCCCTGCTCACTGACCCAACGGCTCCGCTTCCATCCCGCCGGCTCCGTCCCCCCCCCCCCCCCCCCTTTTTCTCTGACGTGGAAATAATGTCGCCCCACCCCCACTCCTGTCGCTGCGCTCGTCCGGCCAAACGGCACCTCCCCGCCCCGCTTGTTTGTCCCCGCCTTTACCCCATATTCCTCGTTCGGCACCGCCGCCCCTGCTCCTCTCCGCCTCCGCGACCCGCCCCTTCTCTCCTTCTCTCGGGCGTGTAAATGACGGCGCGCGCCCCTATATTGCTGCGGGACTTCAATTAACGACTCAATTTATCTGCCAGCCGCGGAGACGCGCCCGCCCGCATCCGTCTTCCGCCCCCTCGATGGCCGTCGCTGCGGGCCTTGGGCGGCGCGGCGCCGCCCGCCCTGCATTGGCGCCTCCGCCGCCGCCGCCGCCGACCGCATTGCTGGGGAATTGCGCTGTTGTACTGTTGCGTTCTTTATTATCGTCATCAGCGTTCCCTTCATCGCTGGCTGCAAACGAATTGCGCAGTGATTTTTTTACGTTAATGCGAGATATTTCAATGTCTTGTTTTTCGAATTTTTAAATTGTAATTTTGTCGTCAGGAAAAAAATTGTTTTAATTGAGATATTATTGTCGGTAATCCCTGCTTCTCATCCTTCTCCCTCTTGTGCCTTCTTCACATCTTCCTTCCCGTTCTCCATTTTTCCCGATTTTTTTAACATTATATTCTTCGGCGGGGTACCCTGCTCGTGGTGGAAGGCATCGTATTCCTGGATGGGCCAGAAACGTGTTCAACCAAGGTTCGGAAAACCGAAACTTGGCTGTATATGCGAATGCAGAATTCGGAGAGGCGCTAAAGTTATTTTAAACAAAAATATTGACACACATTTGTTTGTACAGACAAGTAATTAATAGTAGTAGCTTAATAGTAGTAGCTGAAGTAAGTAACTTCACGCTGCCTTGTTGTACTCCATTTCTGTAACATCTATCATTTTAATAATTTCATAGAATTGCTGTCTGTGTGTAATGTAACGTTATTTAGCTTGTCCATACAACGTAACAGTATCGAACACATTACCGCAAACACTTTGCCGAAGTTTCTCTGAACTGAAATTCGAGGAACGGGATCGAACCGGCGGACGCTTTGCTGTTTCGTCTCATTTCCGTTTCCGGTCTAAATTTATTTGAAAGCTGTTATCGAAGATCCTCAGGCGGATGCGGGCGACCTCAGAGGATGAGGAACTTGCGGAATCTCGGTTTCCTTTGGCTGCTCCAGGATGATTGAACTGGGGCATCGCCAGTTAGCTTTGTCAGATAATTGATTAGAACATTCAAGACTTTTAATTCTTCGGTTGGGGTTTAAATACATTTCAAATGAAAATAAAGCATCATCAAGCATTATATTTTATTATAGGCTTGTCTAAAATTTATTTATTTCTATATTCTAATTACTGGCATTAATTTCATGTAATATGTTTTTCATTTGGGGTTACGATTAGTGTATAAAATGAAAACCAGTTTTGATTGGGCGTAATTTTCTTTACATGTTGGGTGCAAGAAACTGGAAAATGTGGAGTCATTCGAAGGTAGGATTATCAAATGAAAAAATAAAATCAAAATTAAACCAAAACATTACATTTTAATAATTTAAAATCGCGCAAAGAAAATTAATAAGTAGAGTCGCAAAAGTGAAGAACACCAATAAATTGAGGCAGAAATTCTTTTCAAAGCAGAGCGATGTTACGACTCTTGAGAAACGCCGCAGCAGAGATGCGGAGGAAAAGTACTAATTCGTAAGCGAAATACGGGCATGGCGCAACGCAGCAGCCTCGCATCCCAAATGCGTGAAGTGGCCATCTCTTAAGGCGCGCTTGGTGCAAACAGCCCAGGCTGCTGAGCACACAGGGCGCGGCGCGCGCCCTTGCCTCCCAATGGCCAGCGGAGACTCAAAGAGACGAATCGCTGCCACCTGGCGCCGCCACCGTCGCCTCGCAAACACGGCCGCCACCTGCGCCTCCGCGAGCCACGCCCACGATGCCCAGGGCAACCAGGACTTGGGGGGGGGGGGCACATTTTAGCAAAACATCGATACACCACCAAAAGATGTCGATGAAAACATTCACAAAATACGAGTATATCTATGTTGTGAATTGTTGATTTTTTTAAACAATTTTTGAATTGTTGAAACAATTCGAAGTACAATGGTTCTGTTGTGCATGTCCTGGTTCTAATGTGATACATAACAGGTTATTATTAGTTTCAAATATATTCTAACGAAAAGTTTCAAATATATTCTACCGTAAATTAGACTGTCATCTAAATTTTATAATCAATATTCGTTGTAGTCAAGGGTCAAAACACAGTTAAGATATTACCACCTACGAAATAATAATAATAAAAAAACAAAAACAAACGTAACGACACTGAAGAAAGGTCGCGAGTAGCGAATGGTTTCGAGCCGCCTGGGGATCGACAACAGTGACAACAGTCATGGGCAGTTGATTGCGGGCAATGCACAAAAAAATTAGGTACTGGAAATTTTATGTATATCGTGAGATTTTTTTAAACATCGCTTTTTTCTTGACAAGAATATTGATCTGGAAAATCGTAAGGAAAACATCGATATTATAATATCGATGTTTTAAAAACATCAAAGTTTTTGCCATCTAGCTAGGACGGCTCCGGAGGGTGACCATAAGACCTACCTCAGAAAAAGGTAGTGTTAAAAATGTTCTAACGTATCTGATCACCTTCATACGCTGTTTATTTATAGGATTAGGAGATGATTAAATCATTATTGTACTAAATCTTCCTAAATCCACATCCTAAATACATACTATATTACTAAATCCTTATTGGCTCAATGGTGTATGATGGGCTTAGGGCAGTTACAAGATAAGCTTCACCGGCCACAAGTCTCCCGCTAGTCGGAAATATTAATATCTCGATTTTGGTGAAAGAGTGGTTCATCTTATTTCTGAAAATGTCTTGTTCCTATTTATGTAGGTTTGGGGCAGAAACAAAATAAAACACTCTTCAATCAAAATATAAATATTCACTTTTATGAATACATTACGCGTGATTCTTACTCTGACTGGTGTGGCGTATCCTATTTCTGCCCCAAGCTATCCTTATCAAATATAATAAAGTGTCCAGAGGTAGATAAAAAGGCTCATTAGTATATTCGATGTAGTAAAATGTACCGTCCTAGAAAATTTAATACTATACACCCAGCAGAAATACAGCTAGAAAATGTGTCAAAATTCAGGGGATCGGATAAGATAAAACGTGTATTACACGCTTCTAAACGACCATAATGTGCTCGTTACCAATGACACAATCGCGGCAGTGTGTAAATAATCAACTAACTAGACCATAATAGTCTCATTTAGACACTTATAAAATAATACACAATGAAACAATTATAAATACACTTTAATATTACGTATTATTTGTGAATTAATTTTAATAATATCAATTAAATATTGTATTTTTAAATGTTACTATAAATGTCATAGAGCTTAATGCCAATTATTTATAGTACAATTAGTATCTGAAATAATATATTATTAGTAAAACAAATGTAGAAAATACTTTATTTGAGAATGGTTTTAAAACAAAATATCTCAATTCCCGTTGCTACTTGCCTCATAATTGCTTTTCTTCATTTAGAATTTACTATAAAATCTTCTTTGAAAATACTCATTTCTTTAATGTGAATTTTGTGTTCAAACCATCGTAAGTGTAGTTTACTTGTTTGTCAAGGGTTGAGCATTAGGCATAAGTTTGCCAGCTGCCTTTGGGTCTTGCAGCAGTGCGCAAAGGTGACCTCCGGGAATGTTTGTTCTTCCAACAGGCTCCACGACTTGGATGTAGACTTCTAAAACGTTGCTGAACAGCAAGTTTCTCTCGCGAATTAGCGTTTGAAACGTTTTAGAGACTAATTTTGAGAGCTCTCTACTCCAACCTTTTCGACTTTTCAGTAATTCTCCATACATATTGGCGTTCTGACAAATCAAACAAGCTCTCTGATGACATTAAAAATTAGGATCAGATTATTAATTTTTTTATATATTTGATATACACCTAGGAAACTTCGATCATATAATAATATGAAAGTATTTACTTAATAACATAAATTAATTTTCTGAATTTCGGACAGAAATGTATGGTATTTCACAAGATGAAAAGAAATTGCACATTAGATCAGTGGGAAAATTCATTTCAGATCGTTTCCGATTCCAAGGTTCGAATTTAAAAAATTGATGCATTGAAATTGTGGAAAGTAATATCCTGTAATTGTTCTAATTTGTACTGCTAAAGAGGTTCTTGATTTTTCGATAGCGCTTTAAAATTTTCTTAAATACTTGTGTTATATATTGAATAGTATGAGTTCACCTAATGCAGGTGTATTCAGAACCATATGCAACAGAAATTCAGATATTGGGCTAAAAAATATGTAATATTAAATTGACAGTTGAAAAGTGGAAAATCAATTGTTTATATAACAATCCATTTCTTATTCTAGAGTCCTTTGTGCTGCGGCTCATACTGAACTGCGTCCTTACTTACACATTTGCAAGAAATGTTGAAAACCCGCACCGCCAAAATACACAGCTTCTTCCCAGCATTTGGTAACTTTCACGTGGCATTGTTTTCCCAACACGCACTACAGTGACCTTGTGCACCGCGGGGTCACCAGCATAGTTCCACTCACCGCGCCGCGCTTTCGCAAGGCACCCTCTCAGATACACCTCTACCAGCGCCCCCCCCGCCCCGGGCGCCTTCTCGTCGCCCCCCCTCTCCCGTCTTAGCCTGCCTTCTCCCGCCGTCCTCACCACCTTTCCTGCCTCTGCTGCTCCCGCCACCCTCCCCGCCCTCGCCGCCCTCGTCTCCCACCTCCATCTCGTTGTCTGCCTCACCATCCCCGTCACCTCCGCTAGCTGAATCTCTGTTGCCCTCCTCCCCCCACAACCGCTTCCGCCCGGCCTTATCTCGCCGCGCGCAGATCCACGCTCTTCGGCCCAATCTGCGTCATCTCGGCTGCGTGAACGCCTCTCTGCTGCGTCTTCTCGGCAAAGACCCAGTTTCCCGCCGCAGCAGGAAGACGTTTCGACGCGGATTATACTCTGACGAAACTGGTGAAGTCGGCGGTGATGAGGCTAGAGAAGATAGAGATAGGATATGGTGGCAGAGGTGGAAGAGATCGCCTGTAGCTACGGGCGTGGTAGACACTCCGTCTTTGAAGAAAGGGCAGTTTCAGAGACAGCAAAGGTTACCCAAGCGAGAGGGAGTAGGAAACTTAACTGAATGGGAAAACAGTCGATTTATCTACAGTCTGTTGACGTATGTTCAGCTGTTGCGGTGCCATTCAATCGGGAGATTAAACGTCTCTACTGTAGGTCTCATCCAAGTTCCTGATTGGATGACACCGAAACAGCTAAATTACGTCAAACCGAAACAGCTAACTTACGCCCTATGTTTAAATCGAAGAATAGAGCTGCATACACGATGACAAATGCCCTGGTTACCCGAAGGCGTCGGCGACGTGATCGCCAGTCGCAGCCCAATTCAGTCTAAGGAGCCTGGAGTCTAAGGAGACGTACGGGGCGGCGCGGCGCGGCGGCGATGTGGCGGTTGCGCTTCCTCGAGGGAAGACAAACAACGCCGCTTCCCGGCTCGACGAGCAGCAGGCGACTGTTGGGAGGGCGATGGCTGGCGAGAAGGCGGCACGGAGGCCCAGGAATGCGAGGGCTCTCGAGAGACAAGATCGACGAGCTTGCCGTGTGGTTAGCGCAGCTCCTTAGGGATCTGGCAAGAGGTTACTGGCAAGGAACGAGAGTTGTGGGCTTGGGAATCTGGGATATTGTTGTTATTCTTGTTTATGAGTATCCTCCGTTTTAATACATCCAGAGAGGAAGTTTGATTTCGGTTCCAATATGTCCGTTTTTGAGTAAACAACAGTATCAACCGCCATCTTCAAATGTTGAGTATCAAAGTTAAATTGTCTAATGGGTTGAGGAATCAAGAGAAGTTAGTACGTGAACAAGCAAAACACGTTGCAAAGTATGAGGAAACCTATTCATGTTCCCATAATTTTTGAATTTTTAAAATAATTATTCTTAACAATTTGTATTTCCGAGTTCGTCCTTGGGCAGAGTTGAAAAACCAGGATGGTACTACTTCTACTACTACGTACTCTGCATCAAAGGATTCAGCTGGAAAACACTTATCACATCACGATCAAATCGTAGTTGACGAAACATCTGGTGAGATTCGTGAGACTGACCACTCACGAAATAAGTACCACTCTCGTCTGATCGCCTTCTTGATGAAATTCTTTCAGCGAGAACTTACGTGATGTGTCTGAAGAGTTGACTTCCAATGTGTCGATACAATGAGAAATGAAATAAGAAAATTAGCCGATTTCAATTAATATCGAACGAAGGAATATTGTAGAAGCACTTGGAAACAAATTAAATTCAACATGCACTTGGAGCTGCCAAAGCTAATAGATTTGAAAGAGGATGATTTAAAAAAGACACATTTTGAATCTATTTCAAATAATGCCTGTTTAGACTCGTTGAGGCTTTCCTCGTAGACAAACGTCCTGCACAACAGATTATAGTAATTATATTATCAATAAAATGTCTACCTTCGAATTAAATTACATGAACTGTCGAATGTAATTCAGTGCATTCATGAAAAGGAATTATTGACGAAAGAATGAAAAAATCAAACTCTGAAAAGCCTAGGTTTCTAAGTCTGAAGAGCTGTAGCTGCCTCGTGCGGTCGCGGATTCGAACGCCGCCCCGGGCATGGTCGTTTGAGTGTGTTCATATACCGTTACTATTACCTCCAATGTTACTTACAGTAGTCGGTATATGAATGAATACCTTATTTTACGTGGCGAGACTCAGGCCATGAGGCTTGCTCTTCCGTCTGACCACGCAAATCTCGTTACGCTTCTTTCACCTACTAGGGATGAAAGAAGGTATTACTTGGGCGACGAAACAGGCGATTTGAATTTAGCTCAGAGGCTTCATTTAGGCTTGAGGATCTTTTACATGCAGTAAACTACTAACATGGGACATCCGGCTTTACTTCCCCTTCGAAGGAAGGCGTACGAAGGATTTTTTCGCCTTTAAAAATCCACGGCGTCGATCGGGTTAGAACCCGCAAACTTGGGTATAACGGCCTGATACGCTAACAGTTACACCATCGCCTATTATAAGATCTCAGTAGTTGAAAATCGACCTTAAATAAGTTAAAAAAAAAATCTCGGAAAAGCATCGCATAAAAGGAAAGAAACCTGACCCAACAACAGACTATCTGTCGCAGAGAAGATGTAACGAGTGCAAAACGCGATGGCCGTGATACGTAGCTCAGCGGTGAGTGTCCGCTCCGTGGGAAGCTGTGGCGCAGCCCTGCGGCCGACGCCGACGCCGACGCCGAGCCGTCTCCCGCGAGCGCGCGCGTATCGCGGGGCCATCTTGCGTTGCGTCGTTGCCCGCTGCCCCGCTGTCGCAACGCTCCTCCTCGGGCCTCCGCCGCACAGTGCTTGTGAGTGGATGAGAAGGAAACAAAATAATCGTTAATGTTTGAATAGGGGTTTCATGTAGATTCGTACAATTGGGAATATGGTGAACTGAGTTATGTCGTCAAAACGTCTAAATGGAAATTATCAGATCGAATATGAAGTATCTTTAATAAGGCTTAAAAGAACATGAAAGTCAATCTTTTTAAAGAGCGTGAAGACCCTTCTGATACTATGCATTACCAGTTTCAAAGTTGCATTACTTTTGAAGAAATCTACGATGTTTTTCTTCGTAATTGACTGTATAATAATTTCCTGATAATACATTTCTCCATACTCATGGAAATCTATTTACATGAAACGGTAATATTTTAAAAGCATTTTGTTAATTAGATTTCTTTTAATATATGCTATATCTGTAATTCATTTTTATTATTTGCATTTCCTTTATACTACTTGATGAATTGCATGTACAATTTTGAATATTTTAACTTTTTGAAAAAAAAATTTAAAAAATTTAATTCATTACAACTTTCATTTTCATTTTTCAATTGGACGAAACATGAGAATCAAGAAATCATCAGAATCTATTCATACGACTTGAAATCCAAATATTAACGGTAATGTTTACTATCCCGACTTTTTAGTTACTATTGTTGGATTGATTATTTCGGGTTTCCGGCTGCATTCGTAAGGTGGCTGTGTTCTTTGCAAGGTGTGCTCCGGGGCCGACTTACAGGTCGGCGTGCGGGTTTTCCCTATTCAGGTATTTCGCACCAGCGAGGCACCGTCTCAACCAACAGGCTGTAATTTCCCGCCTGGTTCCTGACATTGTGGTAATGTACTGCGTGCAAGCGTGTGTGTAAGAGGTGAGGGTAGAAAAGGAAGATTGGTGCGGTCCGTGGCCTATTTTTAGGATACTTTTCGGGCATTTACCTGGTGTAGATTGGCGAAATCATGGAAAACTACCGAATAGAGATGGCGGCCGCTAGAATTCTCCTCCAGACAGCGACTGAATTCGCCCTATCTATCTAGCGATAGTAAAAATCCTGCCACCGTCGGGACTGAATTCCTAGATCCTCCCGGTCGGAGGTCCTCCAGGGGCATCAGTGGATGCCCTGAGCCACTTCAGGCGCTAGTTAGTACTAGTTTTTCATTCGTTTCGAACCACTGTGCTCCGCACTGCGCGTCGGCGCTCGGCATGTTCGTGACGGGGGTAATTGGGACCCGGCGAAACTTTCGGACGAGTTAAATTTTCCTGCGTTTCGCTCTTTCTAGATGAGCGTGCGTGACGCCGTGGGATATGACGCCAGACGTACTCGCGAGAAGAGAATTGAACATTCTCGAGAAGATGCTGTAAATGATGATCTTTCTGTTGGATTTGTAGTGAATGACTTGACGTAAAAGAAAATAGCAGGTCAAATGCCAAAACGAAGAAATGGCAATGTTATGCTCTGTAATTGCTTGAGTACTATAATTCAAAAGGTTCTTGAGGGGGACATGCATTGTCATTTTTGTACAGTGCATTCTTAATAATTGTCGGATTCTCTAACCCCTTTTAGGGAATACAAATTCTGAAAATATGAAATGCTTGAGGATAATATCTTCATATATTTGTTTCTTTTTGACACACTTGCACCCGGATAAATAAAATTCTGTAAAAATTATAATAAAATAGTATACTTGTTGAATTAGTAATTACTTGAAACGAAAGGAAATCATAAAGTGTTCGAAGGATGCAATCTTATCTTGATTGGAATCTCACTCACAGAAGTGTGTCTGAGGTTGGGTACTAAAGGTTGCGATGGTAAAAAGTAGTCTTTCTTGCGATTCATTTGGTGAGTTGTTTCTTGTAGGATGCGTCTTTTCCGTGAAGAAACTGCTGACATAACTCTGTACATTCCGGTTGCGACCTCCACAAAATAACCACATCTCAAGTCGAAACATTCCTTCTTCAAAAATATGAGATGTAAAATAATATATTCCTCAACTTCTTACGTAAAATAATCATTACTGTTTCCCGAACTCGGGAATCCTTCTTTTAAAGTTGAGTTACGCGCAGTATTCTAAGAATAAGTTAAACGCCTTCTTGGCCTAAGACCAATCTTCCTAGAGTTATGCAAAACGCACTCTTGATCATTGTATTCTAGGAAAAGATATTATGTCACTTTCTTCTGGGATCGAGGCGGTTTTGATGTCGCATGAATTGCAGTAATGGATAACTAGTGTTTTACCGAAGACAGTCTTGCTTGTGCACCGTATGGTGGGGTGCAGTCGGTGACGGTTCGTGCTCCCACCAACTAGCATCCGCCTTGGCGCTCGCTTTCTAGCGCCGCCCGCTTTTCTTCTGCCAAATAAGGGGAAGTTGGCGTGCAGACCGCGCTGGCTTGCGGCAGCTGCCCCACCCGCTGCCCGCTCTTGTTTGATAACCGCTCCATCATGGCACATGTGCCTCTGCTTTCAAGTGCAATGCAATGCAAAAATAGTTCATTTTATAGCTTTAAAAAGAGTTGTAATGATGTTGACAAAGATACGCAATAACCGTTTAGAGCCAAGGAAAGAGAAAAAAAGGAAAGATTCGCTATCTGAAGATCAGCACCGAATATAAGAAATCAGGAATGCGTCGAAAATTGCAGGGCATTTCCACTCCTCTTCCGGCATTTGCCCGTATCGTCCGGAGAAACTACGCAAAGCTTTCGATAAAAGCATCTCCTAACAGGCCTCCAGCGGAACTGAAGGAAATCGTCATGCTCGAACTCTTTCGCATTCATCGAGATAGCGAAGGAAAAAAAAGCTTAAAATCGTGTTCCGTTACGTCGCTGCACGTGCCAGACCAACATCTTGGACTCCTAGCGCTCTTTTTCCAGTACAAAATGTTTCGTAGTGTTTTTACTTGTCGCCAATGGCATTTTTCTGCTGCCAATGGCATTTTTCTGCTTTTAGACAATGCGTCATTGAAAAATTATGTTTGCGAGGTAACACTACGTCACACAAAAATTTGAGAGAATCGAAAATAATAGAATTATGTACAAATTCTTTTCTTTTCTTGATGTAATGATTTAATGTTAGAACTAGGTGCACAACCAATCTTTAAGACAACCAAATGTAAATTTTGAACACTAAAATTGCTTAGTTTCTGTGTATATTGTATATGGATATGCCCTCGTGAATGAAATTTAGAAAAGTATAAATAATTTAATGGTTGGACGTTTACAGCAGAGTATTACAATTTCATTAACAAACGATTTTTGTTTCATTATATTCTTAGAAACATTTTGTTTAACATTTCAATTAAAATGGAGTATTGCAGCGTGTTCCTCGCAAGTTTAAAATCACTTATTTATGCACCATCTATAATGCATTCACGCTGTACCACAGCTTTCCTAGTGTGCTCATGAATAGTGCTAATAACAAATGAAAGAGATTATTTATAACTCGTTTGTTCCCGATGGTCCGTACATTTAGAAAAAAAGCAACTAAAATAAGGTCCATTGATTTAAACGCTAGGTTGCATTGAAGATATCACACTGTATTAGCAGAAATTATTGTGTGAAAAATAAACAGAAAATTATGTTATTAGTTATGTTAGAAAAGTATGTTATTATGGGAAAATTATGTACATTTGTTTGTTGTACTAGACACACGATACATGTTGACGTGTGAAATTATTTAATTAAAGTTATACTTTCGTGGTTGTTCTTATTCCTTTTTGATAAAAATGAAAGTTCCAATATTACCAAGTTTCCTGTTACTTACTTTATATTCTGGCAACGAAATAATTGTGCTCGTGTCGTATTCATCGAAACATTTTTTTGTAAATCAATTTGTTGTTTTTTATCTTTCGCACCCAAAAGTGAACTACTAACGCATTGCAAAGCTGTGCCGACCCATTGCAAATGTTAATATTGAATCGATGGTTTTGTGTTATGCCCATAATGCAATTTTCTTCTATAACATTACTGAAGTTTTGACGTCGACTCCACTACAATACAGATTCACAAAATTCTTCACTAATACAATTCACAATTCTCGCTATTGTGAACTTCGTTCTTATTATCACAAGTATCAGAAGTGTCGCAACTTCCCTAAATAGTACGGTCATTACCGATCGCATGACACTTGGGTAAAAGGCAGTGCCAGAGCTAGACAATTTTGGGTCCGGGTCAATGCTGACCCACCGAAAAAAATAACAATATGAAAGTTATATCAAGAAACTATTATTTATTTTATTTCAATAAATGACGAAAGATACGTTTGGCAGTATTGTTTAATTAATTTTTTTAAATAAAAGTATTTAATAATGAAATAATATAGCTTAAAATGTTAAACAATTGTTTGCGATTAGTTAGTGTTTAATAAAATCATTTGTTAAATAAATGAAGTAATAAATATAAATTTCATTAGAACCTATTTTAATGTTAGCGTAATTTGATAACATAATTCTTTTTTCATTTCATAGATACCTACATATAGTAAATGTAGCTCTCATTATCCGAAACATACATGTATTGGAACGAGTCATGCCTTATAAAGACTGCAAAATTAAGGTAAAATTTAATTGAAAATTTTATGAAATATCAGATTACTGCATCGTGATTTATAAAATTACGTTAACAATTTTCTCGAATTCTAATTTTTTTTTTTAATTTTTTGCTATTTTTTCCCATCAGACCAGCCCCTTGACTTGACGGGACCCGGGCAGTCGCCCGGTCTGCCCATGCGCAACGCCGGGCGGCTAGGGAAGGGGATGGGGAAGGGCGCTTCGCTTGCGTTCCGCTGAATGGGCGCGACGTTCGTGCACTTGCCGCGAGCGACGTTCGTGCACTTGCCGCGAGCATCCGGCGCGCACTTGCTTCTTGCGGTTGTTGCACCGCCACAGCCACCGTCACTACCGCCATCGACGCTATTTCTACTGGCACCGCCGCCGCCCTACAGTTCTTTATGGTGCATTGGATTGAGCAGAACAATATGTACCGATTTATCTCCTCGAAAGGCAGATTTTTGTTCCATAAATATTCCTTTATAAGGTCGGTGGTTAGCTTTACTACCAAGTATACGAGCAATTATTATGAAATTTTTGGGCGGATGTTAGCTTCAGTAAGCAAATATTATGAGTTATGTTCTTGCCAGAGTCGTTTTGAACTGCTTGTAACGGTACAGCTTGTAATGTTTGAACTGCAGTTTTATTTCTCAAAATACGACAAAGCGAAGCCGGTCACTACTTGTGCTGTCCCTGAAAGGTTGTAAAAACACATGGTTTGTGTTGCTAACCAAGGCCCCTAAGAGACTTACGAAGAATTGAATGAAAGCCATTCTGAGAGTAGAACATACTACTAGTGAACATTCCGCATTTTGTAAATCATTGTTTTAATAGTGAAAACACCCGTGAATCGAAATCTATGTCGCGTAAGGGAGATACATTCCAAAATATATTAGAGCGTCACATTTTCTAGACTACTGCCAGAGAAACATAACACTTGTCTAATCTGAGTTTGGCGTTAGCTGACGCATCGTTTTCAAGTTATTCACGATGACAATGCGTGTTGTGTGTTGCATGTGCAGTTGCTTTTTAACTGGTATTATAATTGCGAACTATTATTATTTTCGTTTTAAATCTGTTCGATGCAGAACGGGAAGTATCCGTAGAACTCTAATGATTTTTCATGTGGATTTCTATTCAATGGTAAAAACCCTTCATATTTCCTTCGGTATTATATACAGAGTATATTAAGGAAATGTTAAGGCACGGATACGTTTCCGATTCCTGAAGTCTACTTATTGCTTGCCTCTTTTTAATACCATTACAGCTTCACATTATCCACCAAGTAATTCGAAATGCATTGTTTCGATATTATCCCCACCGTCTAGTACGAATTGTTTTCAGTGAGAACCCACTCAATTTTACTTAGCTACAATATTCTTTTGCATTTAATAGTCTCGTTGAATCTAAAGATAGTTCGACTTTCTTCGTCAGTCTTTGATATCCAGAACTTGTCCGTTGACTTCCAATAAAAACACGGCTTATTCTGTTGCCTCTACTGGCTTCCAAGTTGATCCACGGAGAAGAATTCCTTTCATGTGGCAGCTCCCGTCAGAGGTCCCGTTCATTGCTGCACCTGTGATCGTAAGTGCAGTGCACACGCTGCATGGGGGAAGTCTGGCTTCGTGACCAGTAGTGTGATTGCTCGGCGTAAGAACAGGAGACTCTCTCGGACTAACTCGGAATAAAAACAGGAGACTAAAAGGCTCACAGTAAAAGAAGAAGTGTTTCAAAAAGATGTAATTTGACATCTAGTGTATTATAGTGTTTTACTTTGTGTTTCATTGTAAACAACAATTCTGGATTAACATTGACCATCATCTTCAGAAGCGTCCCACCATAAACTCCAGACCTCTCACACTATCTGCCATATTTAAATATTGGTTATTTTATCTGGTATAATACCAGAACAGGAACATCTCGGAATTTGACATATTGTTGATTCGGTTTAGCAATCAATTATTTTTGTTTTAAAGGAAAGATATTTCGATTTTTTTCACCTATCGCGAGTTGCCATTGAGGCGATTAACTGTTCGTTAATGAAGCGAGGGAAAAGAGGTTCTTCCAGAGTACGCTCTTCACCGTCGTCGTCATGAACGCGCGTTCCACGAACAACATTGTTTCTGAATGCGGTTGAGGCTTCTCTTTCTCCTTTTGGGCGCAATTACGGCTGCTTGCGGCGCGGCGATCCGGGTCGTTGCGAGTACGACATTGCGCCGCCCGACAAATGCGATGGCGGTTACAGGTCGCTACGGAATGACTGCGTTTTCGGTTGTAGGTTTTTTTTTTATCTCTGTTAACATCGTCGCATCAGGTTAGTACTTAAACATGGATTCGTGTTCATTAAATCCCCTCAAAATTAGGACTTTTCGAAGAGAGTTTATTACGAAAGTAGTTAAAGGCCTCTGATGAAGTAATGTTTTGGCTGTAGCCTTCCAGAAAATTCGACCTAATTACATTTTTTGAGAGACTGTAAATTGGCAGATTCCTTTCCATGATTTTTGATAATTATTAATTTTTTTTGATTATTATTTTGTTTGTTTTTTATAACAAAATATGTCGTTTAAATTATTATTTTTTTATACACATATTTAAATAACACCTTCTATAAATTCGCTTTCTGTGATAAGAGAAAAGGAACTATTTTAAACTCGAAAATTTGCCAATCTTTATCTGCATGAAGTAATTTTCGAATTGTAATAAAGCACTAGGATCTTTAGTATATTTCATTAATGAAATTTCCGAAATTAATTAAACAAAATGTATTTTACCTAGCATCCTCCTTATTCCAACACCGGCGAGTGCAATGAACTGTATTCCACCCACTCAACCAGCATAATCCCGGTCTCGTTCAGAGCGTGCATTATCTCTTGCTCTGGTGTCATATCCGTTATTCCCAGAGAGAGTTAAGTACCCGTTTGCGCGACGCTGGAAACAGTACATCTTCCTTTACCTCGCGCGCGCGACCTAATAGACCAGCAATGTCGGACGTCGGCGTGGCTCCGATTAACCGATACGCGAACGTGTTGTATATGAATTGGCCCAGCCGGCGCTGGACGTCGTTCCACCCCAGCGAACAACATGCGGTATTCAGATTGGGCGGCCGTGATAGAGGGGCGGCGCTCGCTCGCTCAGAGCGCTCTGTTCGCCCGAACACCCACGCGCCCGCCCGCGCTGGTGGCACTTCGCCTTGGCCGTTCCCGTTACGAAAATGACCTACCTCGAGCGGCGCGAGCAACGACGCACTGTGCAAAATAAGTACGTTTATGTGAAGATAGACTGTTACGGGATATCGTCAGATCTGTAAAACCTAAAAGGTTTTGGGATGAGTTAAGAAAAAAGTTAATCATAATTTTAACATGAAAATAAATTTAATTAAAAAGTTCCTTCACCGCCAACTCCTCATTGCTCAAATCAGTGATTTTTATATCGCTCGCTTTATTTTAGAATAATTGTAATAAATGATTATTACAAAGTGATTGATTTGTAATAATGCCCCTTATTTTATGAATAATGTCTTTTACATTTTATAATAGCTGGTATGTTTGTGTATTGAAGTATATATGTACTTATTTTCTATATAAACCATACGAGAATTTGATAGTCAAAGTATGTGAAAATATTTTACTTTACATTTTTTAAGTTTGTCAACACTGTGGATAAGACAATTTCACTAAATAACAGCGTATAAGTAAGTTTTACCACATTTAAAGTAGGTAGGTTTTACCACATTTAAAAAAAAACAGTAAAATATGTGGTAAGAGTCTTTCAGAACAATTCTATGTAGAATTTCTTAGAAATAAACGCTTCCAAAACATTTCAGACTATATTTAATGCATAATAACACCTCTTGCTAATTTTTTTAAAAATGTTCTTTGAGATGAAAGTATGTAAATGTGAAAAGGAAAGTACATTTTCGTAATGCTTTTATTATTTCTTACCCCCAAATTTTGTCTCATTTTTGAAATTGCGTTGTTTCGCTGCTTTTTTAAAAATTCCAGCCCTGTACGATTTCTTTTTTCTGCTTCTCGATAAACGTGTTCGTCACACGTGACTGTACTGTACATTTCACATTATGATTACCGTCTACCATGAAGCTCATCACTTCGTCAGAAAAGTAAAGCTCTCATCTTTTCGCTCTGCCTTCGCCTGTTCCCGGAACGTACTACGTTATAACTGGCTTGACTGCTTTGTGCCACCCTGTTTATGTTCGTTCCGTGGGTGTGTATTAAAACTGTCGACATGCGGAACTGGGAAGGCGAGTGGACCAGGCCAGCGCTCGACGACCTGCTAGCCACCTACCACTGCCCCACCCACCTGACGCAAGGCATTGTAAATTGCTTAGATTGTAAAATAAATGTACGTAACTGTAAGTGGATACTCTCGGTTATTAAATGTTATGAATAGCTTAGTTCAATACAACTTCCGTCCTTTGGAAAGTGGAACTCATAGTCAGAACCGAGCGCATGCAATATATGTAAGGAGTATTGGTTAGCTCCTGGTTGTAACAAGCAGAACATTCGACTAAAATTTGTTGCACGGGTATTTCAATAAATAATAACCAAAATTCACCAATTATAATGTAAGGCATTTGTGTAAGTTATTATAATCATCAAGAAACTCTTCCACATCTTTAGGTCATGATGAGATGCTCTTTCTAATAATTTCTTCAGAATGTTCCATTCTATACTATTTTGTAATTGTACTTTAATATTGTACAAGCACCGTAGTATGGTTTGATTAATTGCCGTTTGAGCACTGCGAGTGATTTGCAACTTTCCGCTCTCGAATGACGTTAGGATGATATACGACATATACCTTTACCTCCCACACAACATTCCCAAATTCGAAAACCTTTCCTTTCTCAGAAATCGAAGCACATTTTAAAATTCCACGCGGAGCGCTTCCGTCCGCACGGCGTGCGAATGTCTCGTCAACGCGGCGGGGATTTGGACGCGAAGCCGCCCTCGGCCCGCGGTCCTCCTGCGCCGGCGCACGTGGTCGCGCGTTGGCCCACATCCGGCGCGGTCCCGTTACTCGTCACGACGCGCGCAGCCTACATTCCCCGGCGCCCCCCGCTCGCCGCCGCCGGATCACTCGCGGTGTTGATGGAGGGGGTAGGTTTCAGCTGTTGCTAAAAATGCCAAATGTTACCAAACGCGGAAAAAATTAGTAATTTTATGTTTGACGGCCGGTGCAGCGTATTTCTGAAAGGTTTCAATCTTTGATACAATGCGAAATCACGAACAAAGTGAGAAATAGTCGTGGAGTTGCGAAATAATTGCTAAATTACGTACTATGGTTTCCTTCGTGTTTGCTCCATGACTAGGATACGACATGGACAATAACACATCGATGTTCGAAACCATTAAATTTGAGAGTAGTCGTGTTTAGTAATTTGTAATTAAGATTTAACTGACAGACCAAAGTAAAAATAAGAACAATAATCCTCAAACCCTGAGTGTCATTTCAAGGAGGCTGTTTTCTCAGTTTGCGGAGTTCATGCGAAGAACAGGAAGGTCCTGCGCCTGTGGTGCACGCGATACTACGTACGCCCTTTACGCTCCTTACACAAATGGTGAAATTCGTTTCCCTTACTCTCCTATTTTAATGGGAAATCAAAAAGCATCAAAATATTTTTTATCTCAAAGAATCCTTCCTCCCTTAATAATAAGTTTCTCAACAACTGCTATAAAATTGCTAAATCTTAATTTTTATAATGCTATAAAATGCAATTGCCTTGTTTTCAAAATGCTAATTTTTAAACATTTAAAAGTGCTACTTTCTACTATCACTATTTATTGATAGTCCTCCATTAACACGTTCACAATTGGAATAATGATTATTAAATACTTCCAAAATTCAAGTGAGTTTATTCATAAAATATTCATTTTAAAAAGTAACTATTTACTTTCAAAATCATATAGAGGTAATGTTGCCAAACTAAGAAAAATCACAACGTTTCGTAGATGCGTCTTCCGATCTTAAGGTCCCTAAAATAACAATAAAGTAGTGAAATGGCAATATCCTGTTCTAAAATTACTTTGGAACAAAATACATGTGCAGTGCTCACCTTATGTGATATGTATTAAGTTATAAAGATTTATAATGCAATTCACATATTACAACTGTGAACTACTTATCAATCTCGAAAGTGTTTTCACGATATCAAAGTTTACACCCTAAGTCTTCATTCGCCTTAATTTTAGGACGTTTTTGAATTTGACACCAATAAGCGTTCACCACTACAAACTATTTTTTATTGTCACATACTCCGCTAGGAATGCACAGAAAAGCGCGCTTACATTTTATCCGTTACTTGAGTCGTTTCTTGGTTGAGAGAATAGGCCTGGACCATTTAGTTAGGCTTCATTTACACGCTTCAAGCTTGGCATGACAATATAGGATTTTCCGTCCTTTGAAAATCGCCGCCACACTGATTTAACCCCACAAACTCAAGTTTAGGGAGTCGGGTATTTAGGATTCTGGTTTCCAGCTAGAGCCAGGCGACACACATCGGTGAAGTGTGCCATGATGGTAAATGGGAGTCACAGTCAGCGTTTGCTGAAACTTTTGGGAATATCCGCGAGCTGGAAGATCAGTGCTGGTTAGACGCTGATGGAATTGAAAAGCTGATTAATCACATGCAGAGAATATTGCAATGGATTTTGCAGTTTAAATTTCTAAAGTTATTAAAATACGCCAAGTATGAGATATGAAATTTGCTCGAGAACTATTATGTAAACTTATGAAGAAACTTGAAGTATTGGTCGGCTGAATCACTAGAAACCATTTTCTTCGGGAATGTTAACCTTCAGTTCTTACAGAGTTTTCCACGCAAAATTTCTTTGATTTTGGGTGATATGGAACAATTGGAGACGATTCTCTTCCCAGAAATATTATTTACAGATTATTTACTTACGTTTCAGGAAATTTATTTCAACTTAACACCTGTAATAGATTCGTTTATATCTAATAATTCCGCAAGATTGCGGAAACCAAACGACATTGAAACAAAAACTGAGTTTGGGTTTAATTCTTTTTTTTAATGTCAGTTAAACAAAGACGTCCCTCTCCATATTTGTGCCTTGTAATGACGTTTTAGTGAGTGTTACAAACCGAAGCAAAATATTGAGTTCTTCTCTGAAATAACTAGGAGACTTCTATCAAAGCAAATATTTAGCTTGAATCACCACATCGTGCATCCTCCAGATCGCGATCGCCATCCATTGTGCAAGATCTCCGGCGTGATTGCCGCACAATGGGCGTGATCTCTGCCCGGGCTGGGTGATGTACGTTTCCCTTGCTTATTCGTTTGTTTCCGGTACGCACCGTGGGAGAGAGTGGCGCGCCGCTTTCTTTCTCAGATAATCTGTGAATGCTGTTTGAGCCTGCGTGTACTTTGTCAGGCAGATGTTTGCCCACATGCAACATGTGGATGTGGAACAGTGAAAGACCCCTGAGATTGGTTGGTGGGTTCTCGATGAGAGTGGAAGGTAACGCCAAGCAAAGGAAGATAGGGGAATGACTGATTTCCCGTTTGGCCGAATTTCATTGTTTAGAGAAAACTAAGATGTTTGCTTTCTGTCCATGTTCCAATTTGCTTGGAAACGCATTTTGAACTTTTTGTTAGAAGGTTCAGTGACATGAAGTGACGTCAGTAATTTATTTATTCACGGAATATGCGATTCCTGAGTAGTTTCAATAATTAACTAATGTAAAAATGTACTGGTCAGGAAAGTTAACTGGCAACTGAGATATTATGTTATAATTATGTAAGTAAGTGTTTGGAGAAAAGCCTTTTTTCGAATACAAAAATTTTAAATATTACGAGCAACGAGGTTTGTAGAACACACGGATTATTTTTGTAGTTATTTTCATAATTGATCGCGGATTTCTTAATCCAATAGAAATGTCGTAAAGGAAACTCAATTTCGCCCTGGTTTTCTCACTTTATTTACTTTTGTCTCCGGTTTCTACTGAGCAATTTCTGCATAAAGTTGAGTTAGTAAACGGTGGAACGAGAATCTCTCAAACATTTTACCAACGGAATGAGGTATGAGGAATAAGCATGCTATGAAGGAGGTAGAGTGTTGGCCATTTTTGTTTCGATATTGTACGATGGGAAAAGATGAAAGTAACTGAATAATGTAAGTACATTACAGAAAAAATCTCTACAGTCATTATAGAAAAATAAACAATTTCAGAGAATAAACACGAATAGTTTCTCTAAACACATGTGTGAGAACAAATACGTTCGATAGATGTTCTTTCCTTTCGGCACAATTTTCTTATCTGCTGTAATTACTACCCAAATTACATTTTTGTTTTTGTTTGTGTAATAGGGTAAGAGATTCACAAGTACGCACTTGAGTGAGTGGATGATTCCGGGCGTGTCGACTTCTTAGGCTATTTTCTCGTAAGTGGAGGGATTATTCTCTATAAAACTGTACAAAGGGAGAAGGAGGTGGTAAGAAATGAGACTTTTTCCAAGTAATTGTGGGTCGAGTCGCGAGGCTGGAGTTGAGCGCGCGGCGCCGCGAGAGCCGTCGGCCGAGAAAGCGGCCGGAGCCCCCAGATCACCCGCGGCGGTGACGACTTCCGCCACATGTTCTCAAAAGCGCCGCCACCGCCACCCACTCCTCCCCCACACACCGCCTGCCTTTCTTCAGCTGGTCCTTCCTACGTGCATAAGCCTTAATGCGAGCCTTAAGATATAGCGGCCCATTCACAGGCAAGCCTGACTTGACGAGCTTGGGTGACGAAGATGGCACATCTGTCACCACTGCTACCTGCTTCAATGTTCACCCAGTGGACTGTGGAAGTTTTACAAGTATAATCGACGTGACGCAGGCTCATCAAACCGGCTTTGACTGTGAATGGGCCGCTTTACATTTGGAAACCCATACAGTTATTTCATTGATTTATTATATTTTATTCGAGGAATGTATATTATGTTGTAGTATCTATTTCGCCGCCGATATGCCTTGGCCTCGCAAAGGAGCTGCTGAGCTAACAGACAGACAGAAATACATGCAGACTAGTTATTTTCTTTTTGTTTAATCATTCGTATTATATTATGTTATTCGTAAATGCTTCAAAGGTAGAATTTATGAATACAACGTTAAATTTCTGGCATAATTTAGAACATATACATACACTTTTACGAATAAAAAATTCGTAAAAGTAACAAAACAGATTTACCGTTAATATTTCGCTTTGCCCATTATGTGTATCTTTCTTATTTAGATTTTCGTTAATAGAGGTCTGGACAAAAGAGGCGAACCTATCCTCTCATTAAACTTTTCCCCAATTCCACCTATTGTACATTTTGTTATCTTCTTCTCCAATTTCCCTCCCCCCAACTTTTTTTCCCCTCCTTTTTAAAACCCACGGCTTAGCCTCTCCATTTTTCTTGTCTCTTTCTTCTCCGACGCTCTTCCCCCCGCTTCTGCGACCCCTCGTATTTTCGCCCCCTGCGCCCCCGCGCACACGTCTCCCCGCTTCTGCTTCTTCCTGCGCCGCTCGCTTCCGGGCCTCCGGAGCCTTCTTTCTGAGATTATCCACCGCCGGAAATTTGGGCCTCCAGGCACCCGCTTCTCCTTGTGCCGGTTCCCGGAAGGAGAAATGGGGCGTAGGGGCATCGCCAGGTTGTCACGTTTTCCCTTGTGATCTCAGGAGTTATTTTGATGTTTTACTTCATTGGTAATCATATGTATACTATATGCTTATGACCAATAATATTTATTTCATTAAGTGAAAAGTTGTGTCGTCACAAAAGAAAGTTCAATAATATTTTCCAAAACACTTTGAAATTACAATTGACTCAATAAAATACCTGTTCATTAACATTAGTTATGGTTTTCCAACTTTTAATATTTGCACATGTACATATTATATCTTCAAATACTCATAATATCTACGCATGTAGATATTATGTAGATAAATAAAATCAAAATAATTAGTCTATGAAATACGCTGAATATATTTAGTGACTATCGTTCCGCTCGTGACGTTTCGAATCCTATATGGTTGCTGCACTTCTTTTGTTCAAATTCCGCATCGCAATTCTGTCGCCGTTCATTCGCCTGGAAAGGATGTATCCTACGTAGCTGGAATTTTCTACAAAAGACTTGGATTTGTTTACTATTTGACTACTTCGATTGTCATAATTGTCTTTTGGAAAGATAAGCACAAACGGTATATCGGAGATCGCGCTAAGTCAGAGGAAGCCTTGAATTCCGATCTCAATTCATTTCTTTCTCTTTTGAAAGTATTTTTTAACGCAGTTTTCGGCAATTATCGCATGTTGACGACAATAATCGTAAACCAGTAATATATGAGGAAAAACATTTATATATCCTAAAAACCTATGTACCTTCACCTGGTAATTTTTTAACTGTACCCTATGATTTACAACAATTTAATCGAAATTGAATAACTCGAAGTACCTCAGGTAATTAATACATTACTCTGTGTCGTAGACTTTTCACTTCTTCGGTAGTATCTAGCACATAACTCATAGTGTTTTAAGTGTAGTTATTTGTTCTGTTCCAGGTGAGTTGCTGTTCAGCATTTAACGTGTCGACTTTCTGTGTTCGTTGTCAAGTATTCAACATATGACGAATATAAGGGTGAGTTTGACAAATATTCAATTCAACCTGACAACAAATATTCAATTCAATATGTTTCTTAAAGAGAACTAGCATCCTAAATAATAGACATAACGTAAGAGACGTATGTGGAGTATAACATTACACACTTTCTTTCGTGTCGTGACCCTGGTCTGACTGGAAATGGACGTGTATGCTTCACAACTATATTTTGGAATTGGGCTGGAGGCGAACATGATGTTTGACCAGTGAATGTATTAGTAAGCCCTGATGAAGGAATTAAATATTCCGAAACGTTGGCAAACTAATGTTATCTCATTAACTGACCGATCCTGTGATCCATATCCCATTATAACATTATAATTTAGAATTATAATGTACGTAAAAAATATGTATTTTACATACAAATGAAGTCAAAAATCAGAGTCAAACACGAAATCATTCAGAGGTACGTACACTAGATACCAAATTCTCACTAAATTTTGAGGTCTCCTCAGACAAATCTGAGACGGTGGGGAAAGGCGCGACAGGGCAGCTCGCGCATGCGCATTCTCGTCCCTCCCGTGAAGAGCGCGACCCCCGCTCGGCGGCGTTGAGTGCAGGCAGCCCTGGAGCACATCGCATGAGCGTCCTCCTCATATCTAGGGGGCGGATTTTGAGAATCTAAAACATCGCCAAACATGATCAATAAAAAGCTCTAAAAATGTTTTAAAAATGCCCTTAAAGCCAAAGATTATGACGTAAAAAAATGATCAGATGAACAACTCTAGCTGTTAGATATTTTACTGATGTAATCGACGCTTCTTCCTTTCGTTCAAGTCAACTCAACTTGCCAACTTTTGATTTAGACCATTCTTTACCAGGAAATCTGCCTTTACTTATCACGAAATCGGCCGAACGGACAATGGCGCTGAGAGACACAGGAACCTTAACTACATACAACGGCTGGCATTACAATATATGAGCGATGAAAGCGAATTGGCAAATGAGTACTTCTGAGCAGAACATTTGTTGCATATAGTAAATATTATTTGTAGCAAGTGCCATTGCATTATATTAAAATCGATGGAATCAACGAGAAATACGGTAAAAATTATGAAAAGAGGTAAAAAATGATTTATTAGTAGAAATCGACGAAAAATGCAATAAAATACCATATAAAAATGAGTCATTTGCTTTCATCATAACATAAAATTAATATCTATAATAAAAGGGATTGCTCTAAAGTGAAAAGAAAGTTAATGGCATTTCATTAAAATCCGCTCCCTACTCATATCGTTACACGTGTTCCAATTCCACCAGCTTTAGATAGAGGGTCTTGTGTTTAATGCAGTTGAAGATACTACATAGAAGCATTTGACGTGAACATTATTTCAGTATAGAAATAATGGGTAATGCGCGTGTGATATAGGTATCCTAATTTTAACAGAACATTCACTGATGGCGTGTGAGTTTTTGGTGTCTGACTGAAAGTTCGTGAGAGAATTTAAGCGATGACGATTGCAGGCGAAGGCTGTTCCATATTCTACCGCTCCATCTCGGAACGCACTCTCTATTGGTCACGAAGAACATTGAAGACAAACCTTCGTGAGCCGTCGATTTATGTAGCACCTCGCGTCTCCATTGCGCGATCATTTTCAGCTCGCTCGTAAGTATCGATTATCTTCGGAAAGCATCGTGCGAACAGAGCCGTTCACACGGACGCCGGTCGTCACCACTGCCTCCACCGTAACTACCATTCTAGTCGCCATCACCGCCGCCCTGCGCTTTGCAAGCACATCAGGCGCGCCGCTGGCGGGGCGGGGGCGGAGGCAGGGGAGCGGTCGCGAGCGCGGGTGGGTGGGCGGGCACACACGGAGCTCCGGCTTCGCTGACGTAATAAGGCCTTGTCCGGGTCTCTTGTCATTGTGGCTGGTGCCTCTAGTATAGCGGATGAATGAAATGTTATCCAAGGTGTGAGAATCACTAATGTAGGAAAGAAAGAGAATGCAAAGGACTTTTTTTAAACACTTATGGATAATTAGTGCCAATCCAAGGAAAAACTTTGGAAACATCCTCATGAAGTAGTTAAAGAGATTACGTCAAGAGATCTTTCATTGAGGTAATATGTTAGCACTGAGGTGAAATAGAAAGTGAATGGACTGAGGAAATATTGAGCAAATAAATATTGAGGACGGGGCTGAAGTTACGAACAAAGTTCTGGATGAAAAGTAGAGTGAAAAGAAGGGAAGCAAACCATGTTGCAACAATAATAAAATGGATGGGTGAGCGATGGTTTTATGTGAGAGGTATAGTGTGCAATGCGACACAATTAACTTTCCAAGTGGTCTGGTGATTCGTACAAGAACGTAGGTTATTCTGTGTGCTTATATTTCGCTTGGCGTGGAGTAATAAGCATACTAATAGTGAGAGCGGTAAAATTTGTTTCGTTTCTTTATATTTCTACAAAAAACTACATGAGAAAAGTCTTTAAATTGAAATGTTACGTAGTGATCTAAAGTACTTTAATACCAAATTGTTTGCATATCGTGTGACTTGTTTAGTTTTTTCAACAAAAATAATTAGTAATGCCCGAATTGAGATGTAAACATAGGTACTAGAAATGATTTACTGAAGAAATCATTTGTGCTATTTAATGACAAATACATGTGAGTGTTCAAATGCTTAAGTTAGTTTTGTTTTGTCAAACACTGGTTCAAAGAGATCTGGAGGCTCCAGACTGAAGCTAATAGAGACCTCAAAGAAAAATTTGTTAGCCCTTATATTGCGAGCCACAGTTCCGTCCGGTACAAGCCGTAAGGCCAGCACCCGACCTGAGACGTCTTTGGGGGGTGGCGAACACAATTCACCAGATGGTCGACTAGCTCAGTGTAGACGTCCCAGTGTGGACACAATAAATAAAAAAAATAGGGGGGCAGGGTCGTGAAGATCGTTCTGGATTGGATGCAAAATTACACACAACTCGAGTGAGAATCACTTTTCACTTAATTCAGAATATATTCTAGAAATATTTGCTGCTATGACAGATACATAAAATGGCACACAGAAAAAATCAAATACAGAATACTCTTGACTGTCTGTAAGAAAAAACCCACACACACTAATAACTCGATACACAATTTCCTACTCTTCTTTACAACCCAATTTTTTAACACACACACACACACTTGTAGAATTTCGAAGAATCGTTTAAGTATTACTTTATACAAAAATGAAAGAAAAAACACTTTGAAAATCAAAATTAGTACTTCTGACTTAACATTACTTTCACAAAAAAATGAAACTCTCTCTCTAAAATCCAGATAATGATTACTATTATAATTCGTCTCTTACACAGGCTCTTAATCACTAAATTACAATATCAGATCTTCAAATCCTTTTTTAAAAGCAAAAATTTATTCTATTTTCACGTATTAGAAGTCGGAAACAAATGTACTTTTACTTTTCTTATCTTTTAAGCATGGTAAATATGTTACCCTCCCTTTCTTTCTACGTGACGGATACAGAATAAGCTTTCTGATTAAAATGAATTACTCCTATCCCTACAAAAACAGTTTATGTAGTACAACCTTACTGTATTCTCTTCTCGGCCGCGTCGAGCAGTCAACTGTGCTTTCTTCTACCCCTTTCCACAGAGCTGTTTCGGCCTTGAAGTGTCGGAGCCTCGGGTTGAGACGCGTTGCCCACCAGAAACGCGTTCTTCTTCTGGTTCAAGTTTTATAATCTTGCGTACTCTCGTATGAATTTTACTTAATTTCCAATTACGATTAATGACCAACTGGATTTTCAGAGTTAAAATGGATCCAGAGATCACCCCTTTTTATACGAGCACAAACTTTAAGAGAGTATATATATATATATATATATATATATATATATATATATATATATATATATAAGAAAAAAATTTCTTCTTGTCTTCCTGAAGAGTTTTCCTAAAAGTTGCAAATCTGAAGTCCACTGCAATGTCAATTCCTGGCGTGCCGTTTTCAATATGTCCGCCCAGTTCAGCTGCTACCCTCAGAAAAGCCCTTATTCTTTCATCTGACCACCGGTCTCGCCCTCGGTCTATGGTGGCGGTCTCTCTTAGATCCTTTTCTCTTTCTTTTGCTCTCAAAAACTCAGTATTGCAGGGATGCAAAATTCATTTGAAAGTTTGCACTTCCGAATCTACAAGTCTCAGGGAAAGTTAATAGTGAATGAGGTGTATAAAGAATCTCATGGATAAAACATACTTTTGGTTCGTGTGGCACATAATATAGCAAAGGGAAGTTTCTGTGTGCTAACTCGTGAGTAAAGTTATAATTGTAAAAAGAAAGTTTTTTTAAAATTTGTGTCACATAAGTTGGAGCAAATGTACTTATGAGAATATGTATAATTCTAGTTAAGGGTATTCTTTCGTCAAGCATATGCTTCCAGCTACACAAGACACTCCAGAAAACCAAAATTAAACCGAAAGGGCTCGTTGCCATAAATAACAATATGGACAGACTATATAATCACCTTGAGAAACGATTGTACCTCTGGTCATATTTGCTTCCTTTCAAAATAGCCTTTATATCCACGACGAATTTCGAACTCTTTTAGAATGTAATTTCGATACTTAATATCATATTTATTGATATATTTTTCTCGGGAACTTTTCGTTTACTCTGATATTTTTAGTTAGATACTTTTTTCATCATTCGTAGATTTTCAGCAAATAAGGAACTCATTAATCAATGTCCGGTTGCTAAAGGAGTCTTCTGCTAAGCGTTACGCTCCATTTTCTTGCCCGTCACTTTCTCTGCCCCCTGTTCTTCCCTGGCTGCCTTTGCTGTACTCCATTTTCCTTCACTTGACTATGGGACAGTCATTTTGCACCCTTTGGTCGTGTCTCTCCAGCGCAATTTTTCCTTTCCGTTCCAACTCTGCCAAGTTTCCTTGCGAAGACTGCACCACGCCAAATTCTCGCTCATCTTCTCTCCTTCTGTTCTAAAATTCCTATGCCTCCTCTACTAATTCTGTTGAATCTCACTGTATTCTACAGTCTCAGCTCCGTGCGCCAACTTGTGGTGTCGATAAATGTCCGGGCAGCCCCGGGCAGTTTGTGGCGTTTCAATAAATCACGGCCCGTCACGTCTCGCGCTCTGCTGCGGCAGACAGACGAGGCAGTCGGACAGTCCAGTGGGCGACGAGAGCGATGCCACAGGAGACACTGTTGGTTGGAAGGGCTCTGTTCACGAAATACCAGGCCAGAACCATCGCACGACAGTGCGCAAAATTATGACATGAAGGTGTAAATTTATCTTAATTACTCGTTGCATTAATATTTTCCTGGCCAGTTATGCCCCTCCAAGTGTGTTTATGCTTTATCCCGATCTGCAATCTGCGATTCAATAGTCGGTATCCATTAATCGTTTGTAAATTTGTTCGGAGATTGTTGGCGGCCGAATTGTGAGTCGAAAATCTTCGCTTCCTGATAAATAAATACAGAGAAATGTTATCGATAACGATTTGTGAATTGATGTTTTAAATTCACTTTATTTTATTTTTCTTACACAAAGAATAAACATATAGTGCTCAATTCTTTGTTGTGAAAATCGAGCACATCCCTGCAAACTCGAAAGTGTATCGTATCCATCGAGGATGAATAATTATGCCAAGAAAAAATACTTCCCAAGCAAACAAACAATGAATCCATAGTTTGCAATTTACAACATAACATGATACTTTTCTAATCACCTTACCTGTCGGTTCTTTAATGAATTAAACAAAAAATTTAATGAATTGAACAAAAATGAATTACATTCGCTGCAACCACGACGACGAGTCATGGCTAATCTGAAGAAATATATTACAACGTAGGCTTGCATTTATTGAACATTAAAAAAGAGCAAAGGAGTTGCTGTAAATATGATTCCAAATAGCATACTCGGAGAGTGCGTGTCGCGGAAGACTGATTGGTCGAGTGGGAGAAGATCGCGGTCGTCCGTGACCAGGAAGGTGGCGTGCGCAACCCACGCGTCTTTTGTTCGGCCGGCGTGTGTGTGCGGGGTGAGGGGGCGTGCCACCTGTCTGCGGGTGATATGACCGCGCGTGCGCTGACATGCTTCCAACAACGGGACGCTGAACTTGTGAACTGCCCTCGCGTGGTGCAACTAAAGGGGTGGGCGCCACGACCAACAAATAAGGCCTCTTCGTTTCGAGCGTGTGAGTAGCTGCGGCTTGTGCTGCACGAGGGTAAATTTGGGAGAAGTAACGAGCGTAATATAGAGGTTGTTATAAAATTGCCGAAAGTGTGAATTGGGCCCTCTGTCACAAATGTGTCCAGTGAAAATTGCCCCTTTCATATATGTCATTAGCTCTATGAATTCTTGTGAGCAAAAGAATTTTAGTCGCCTCTTTTGATCGGTTTGCCAACTTTGAAAGACATTGTATATTTATTATCAGGTTTGTGGTAGTTAAAAAAGCGTGAAATGTTATGACTCAAAGAAGTCTGTGGTGTATGCTCTTCTGTGATTGAGCAAGAAGAATACATACCGAGAAAAATGAGTTCAAAGAATAATGGTCGCCCCTACTGGGATTCGAACCCGGACCTTCTGGTATACGTCCATTTGCTCTGACTACTAAGCTACCGAGCTAACGAATCCTTTGAAACTAAAAAATACTTTTAAAAAAATGCAGCGTGGAAATTACTATCAGTCAGAAATTACTTACAGAATTACAGACAATCAGACTTCTCATGAGCAAGTGTTACAGACGTTGTCTTCCCTGTTCGAAATTCAACAGAAATTAATCTAAAATGAATAATGTTACGTAATTTTCTAGGGCTTCACATTAATTTTCGGGGAGTATGTGCATCTCATCTGTATGCTTACTCGGTATCTACCTTTAAGTGAGAAAATGTAGTATGTGCAAAATGAAATTCCCAGAGTCAACATAAGATTTGCAGTGTTGTAGGAGCTACTATCACAAATGTTCGGGTCAATTCAAGTTATTTGAGATGAAGTGTTTTACTGAAATGAAATTCGGTGTTTTGAATTGTTGACACATCTTTTGGACACAAAATTTCGTGAACACTCTCCATGCAACAGTAAAATATAAAATGTATTACACAGTCCATTAAATGCTTTTCAATATCGACAAGAGTGCGTACATGTTGTAGTTTATTGATGAAGGTTCATGGTGAATGAATGTTGAAGTTCACGAGTCAATTTAAGGTTGTGAATGCAGTCATATCTTGTGTCGACGTGTCGTACCAGTGTGATAATGTCAAGGCTAAGTGAATGCAAATATGTATTTTCTGCCACATACGAGATGATTTTCACAATTCGTAAACAAGAAATGTGTTTTAGTTTGTGTGAAAATTCTTAGAGCTTTGGCGATGTTCCGTTTCATGAATCTGTTAATATTGGGTGTTAATGCGAGTTCTTGTGTTCATTTTTGATTTTTCATATTTAGTTCAATAATATTTCTGAGAAAGATCGAGTAATAATATAGTACTCCTTCTTTGGAAGGAACACGATACTTTTATAAGGTAACTCGAGTTAATTTGTAATATCAATTTCTTTACATAGCATCATTTTACATCTCTCAAAAATATTTGATATTTAGGATACGTACATTCATTTCTTTAGCATCGCACAATTTACACTGAAAACACGGCAAGCACTATCTATAGTTTCACATTTTTATTATGGCTTGTTTGATTTTCTAACTGATTGGCAGACCGTCACAGACATCCTACGGTAAATTCTTGTCTTAAAAGACCATACAATCCTGAGGATTGTATCATTAGTATTTCTGAGCATTCCATTTCTTCCCACAGTCCCTTTGCCTCTGACATCACAACAGCGAAGGTACTAACTTTTCTTCCTCCACAGAGAGCTCTATAAACAGCGCACCGCTCAAAGCAGCAGCGAGCAAAGAGATATCGCTCGCATTCTCATTTTCGTTTAACGAGCGCAAAGGCCGCGGCCGCCATAACTTGTCCACGGCAGCGCGCGTCGCGGCCCGGGCGGACAGGTGCCTCGCTCCCATTCGTTGCCGACTCAAAGCGGCTGAAATATTCCCCAATTAGAGCTGCGCGCGCGTTACGGGCGAGCGGCCGTTTCGGACACCCCCTTCCCCCACTCCCTCCAGGCGCGCAGGAGTTCCGGAGGACGGTGGTCAGAGGTCGGCAGGCGATGAGTTGGGGTGCCGCAGGGCTTTTATTGCTGCGCAGACTAGTGACCGGCCTCTGTGACTCTCTTTTGAACAGCGTGAGAAGTTAGTGTTGTGGGTTCTAAGTTTCCTCTTACTGAAGTATCTAGGGTTTGTGAGAATATCAAATATCAACCCACCAATACGACTCGAATAAATTAATATCAAAGAATTTTAAATATGAATCTTACCACAATAATGAATGTACAGAAAAAATAATATTTCTTCAAATATTATCCGTAAGGTTGTGCTATAGAAATAGCTGCCCATAGCTTGAGGAAAGAAAAGTCATGATCTCAAGGGGAGTACGTAAGGTGGTGGAGGCGCCATGCTCCATTAAGAATATGTAATGTAAGAGAATAGGTCACGGTCCCAGGTTTGGAATTCCGTGAGTGATCTCTCGAATATCTCATCATATTGTCACCTTCCATATCAAAAATATCCTCTAGTGCTTTTCAAAATTTTGACTACGTCCATATTTTGCTGAAACAGAATATTTTAACTATCACATTTTTTTTCAGTTTCAGAAATATTTCTGTCGATATTAAAAACTACAGTAAAAATATTAATAACGAAGTTAGATACAGTCAAAAGAATATCATGACACTTTCATTAAGAAGACACACACATTTCAACCTCTCTCCTGGAAAATTACAAAAATGTAACACAGTTTAATGATTTATTAGTTAGGTAAATAGCGATATTACAATCATCCTTGGAAATTGTAATCTCGCTATCTCGCATTTGGGTATTGTCAATCTATACGTCATATGGATTAATTTGCTCTTCGCCTCTTTCTTCATTACTTCCTGTAACGTATCTAGTGACTTCTATCCCGCAGCAGTTTATGCTCCCATACGCCCAATATAATTGCAGCTGTCACTGCTTTCCACTTACCCAACATTGTGTCCGTTCTCCTGACTCTTGAGGATTGTCATATAAAACTAAGTTCCAACAAAAGAAAAATGTATTGTTCGAAAGTTTTGGATGGCTATCAATCGGTAAACTGCTACCTGTTCCTCATTCGCGGGTACCTTGTTCTGTGTGAACCATCGATTACCTGTTACCTTATCCTCCGATTAATACGTTACCCCAGGTTTCGCCAATCTTAATACTGGAAGACATAACTAATTGTGTATTTCAACAAGTATTTCACTTTAAATATCACGATTTAGCCGCCATATCTAATGCGTCCATATCTTTCGAACACTAACCAGCTTCCCCCAAAACAAACTTGCGTTTAGAGCAACCCTTTACATTACTCAATTGTTCGTTCCCTTACGCGTTGATACACTCGTACCAAGTTCTATTGTCATTTCGTAACATTACTTCAGCGACCAAAAGTAAACAGACGTCATTCTAATGAAGTACCAAGATGCTTACCGTCACGAAGGAAGCGATACTTTAACGTCTATGTTTTTAACATCGTTCGCAACACATTCAACCACGAAATATTCGTTCCGTAAGCCGCCGCCGGGGCGCGTTCGCGGAGCGTCGACGCGGAGACCGCGGGAGCGTCATTTGCATGCGCGGCGTAAGCTGAACGCCGCCGCGCGGCGAGGGGGCGGGGCACAATGGGGCGACGGCGCCGCGCCGTTGTCCCCAAACTAGATGACACAGAATGCCACTTAAGCCGGTTTTCGTGGGCGACACCTCCTCATAAATTCGGCGAGCGGCGCGGAGCGTCGGCGGCGGAGGTGGAGCCGCGTGCGGGCGGCGGCGTCGCGACGGCGCTGCGCTCTCCGCCGTCGACAACGCAAAGCGCGCGCTGCCCGTTGGGGCAGATTTAGTAACGGGCTGGATTGTCTGCTGTTTTGTACTGGTTGCTTGGCCGGGTACAGTTGGATCCGTAACTTTTATGATACGAGGTGGTCTGAAAGTAAGCTTGGCATACGAAGAGGAAATTCTTGGAAAATATTATGATTGTTGATTCTATCAAATGGTCCGTGTGCGTGTATATTTAGTTGAAGAACGTCTTGGCTTCTTTTCCTGTGGACTGCTTATAAACATCTCTTGATGTGCGGGTGATTTAAAAATTGAATAAAACGTCATCTGTTCTGTACCACTTCTTGGCGGAATATGATTGGGTCTGACATTTTACTATCTGGCAGAAAGTGTTGAAATGTAAAATACTCTTCGAAATACAAAATTCTTGTTTGTTTCAAAAACTCTGTAAACATGTGAAATGACTTGAAGATGTTCTCCTCCTCTTTCCCTGTGTAAAGGGTAAAGAAATGTTAAAATGTTATTTGATGTTCATAAATCCTTCTGTTTCGATATCTAAAGTATAGCCATGGATACCATTGAGACGAGAAGGTCGTGTAGTGTTATTTGTTATATTTGTGACTGAAATATTTTTATACAGTGCCTATTTACGAAAATGTACCCAAAGAATTCCCTCTAATTTCCCCGAATTTGTTTGATTTGTGATAGCTGTAAAAAACTGAAGGAAAATATCTTCAGAATAGCTTTGCTACTTCTAATGTTTTAATCAAATATCTCCTAAAAAATCATAAGTCTGTATATTCTGCTGCCTGAAGGAGTGTTACAATTCTGGAATCCGCATCGCAGTTACATCCTCCACTACCCAGATTCTTTTAGATATGCTTTTTTCTCTTTGTTTGCCCAACCATCATAAAACCGATATCTGTGCAATTTCGTCTTGCAGTGGGCATGACGCATCATGCCGGCGCGGCGCGGCGCGGCGAGAGCATGTCCAATGAGCCGTCCCGCGCGCTGGCTGCAGCGGCCGCGAGCACGCCGCGCAGCTGGTCGTAATCGCCTTACGCGCGCCCGATCCGGGTCACCGGGCGCTGGAAGCGCATTGGTCCACTTCCTCTCATGTTTTCGCCCCGCGCCCCGCCGCCTGGCTACAAGGAAGCGAGCGTCTCTTCTTCGCCGCCGTCCCGCCCCACCCCCGCCCTCTCACCCTATCACACCCCGTTCCGACCCGCCCCATTCCGTCCCGTCCTGCTCTGTCCTCCGTTTCCTCTCCCTGGGCCGCCCCGCTGCGACTTGTTCGAACTCTTCGTAAGAGGATTCTCTTGTAAAAATTGTTCGGATCAAACTTGAGGAACTCGAGAGGGAGAAGTTTTTAAGTTATCGAAAGGCAATTAATAAAAGCGGAGCCGTGGGCGCCCCTGTAAGGGCCGCATTGCTTCTTGGAGGAGTGAGAATTCATTCCGTCGTAGACTTTTTTTTGTTTGGTCTTTACATCGCAGAGACGAGGGTGGCTGACGAAATCTGTGCGCACCCCATCCTCCACTGATACGAGGACCGAAATCTTTCCATCTGCTAAAACTGTTTTTTTGGAAAGTGAACAACTTCGCTGAGGCATTGTCATTCAGGTATGCGACTGTTTGAATAGATAGTACCTTCCTTCATCGCCTGCTGGCAAATTTTTAATTTCTAGAATTCAATTCAGTAATTTGATAAGGTTTTAGTTATTCTTCGCTTAATCTGGCATTAAAAAAGGCATTTCACCTCTCAGTGGCTGCAAAGAAATGAAAGAAACTATTGGGGCGCTTCACTAGGTAATCGATATCGAATGCGAAAAGTCCATTCATATTATTTAAGGTATTTAGGAGTTAATTGCTGAGAGGATAAACCAAAGAAGGACCCGCTGAAGCTGCACGAATTAATTCTCACTAGATCAATTCTGAAAATGATTATGTATTTCTTGGAAACTTAACGATGTCGATTGCAATGAGTTACAGTTGAGGGAAAACAGATTGATGGTTCTCGTGTACCAATATAAATTATATACAATGTAAAAAATTAGCTAAGCTAATTAAAATATAACTTAATTAGTATTTTATCTGCGGTAATACAATAATTTATCAGTTAATGTACATAAAACGTGTAAGTCGAAGGAATAGCAGAGGTAAATGTGGAGTGTAGATGTATTCAGCGTCAACGTGCTTAGAGAATTCATGAAGGATGATTTCTCTCGAGGAGAGTACGCGATTTGACATTTATACGGATTCATTGTTTTCTGAAATATAAAATTGTATTTTTCTGTTGAAACGTGGCCACAGACTTTGCTTGGTGAAGTAATGAGTTTATTATGGAAACGGCAGCGGAAATTTATAAAGAAGAATAGCTGTGCTCCGAAGCGCAAGTTGGGGCCCGTGGTGCAGCAGGATGGCACGTGCGCGTTGAAGGCGTTGCGCCGCGGGCGGAGGCGGAGGCGGAGGCGGCGGAGCGTCGCACGAGATTTAAATGGCGGTAACTTAGCCGCGACGTTTATTGCCTGGAGGCCCCCCCCCTCTCCCCCCCCCGCCGCCGCCGCCCGCGACACGTAATGAAGTCGCTCCTCAGGTACGACTCGGAAGAGGCGGAGACGGCGGTGGTGGCGGTGAGGGTAGCGGCGGCAGCGGGTGTGTCTGCCGGGCCAGTTCAAGCGGTGGCGGCGGCGGCGGCGGCGGCGGCGGCAGTGATGGCGGTGATGGCGGTGATGCTTTTAAAATTAGGTCATGGGAATTGGAATGCGTACGTGAAAGTGTATCTCTACGTTTAAAATAATACAAAACAAAGCGCTATTCATTACTCCTATGCCTATACCTCTTATAATTCAAAGTCGCTCGTTTCAAGCGTATTCAAATTTTCATATTATCTGTAGCAATAAGCGGTCTAGTTGAAAACCTAGGTTAACCGTTTGAAAGCAGGCCACTCATATGATGTGTGGTATGCAGGTTTGCAATTGATGTTTATATTACAATGGGTTTATTGTTTGTATTTATTTTTTGAAGGACAATGTCTTCACCGAAAGCCTTCGGTTTATTATTTTGATAACATTTTTCAAACTTAAAGTGTGTTCCCTAGAGTAGGTGTCAGTATGTATCCATTCCGATCTTTGTTTTCTTTACGTGGGAATTTCTGGTCGTGACTACGGATGAAAGTGAGAATGACTTCTGGAAACCGAAACGTGAGCTCGGAATGCAAACAAACGAATACGCAGCTTAGTAGGGGAAGGAGATACTCTGCAGATTCCGTGTAGGGTAAGACACGGTTAGGGGCCTCGAAGACGATCTATGCACCGGACGAGCTGTGCATTCTCATGAGCCGGCTCCGTCACCTCTCTCTGTCTCTCTCTGCCCGCTCATGCAAACCCTCTTACATCCGCGCCCTATCGTTCCCAGCTGCCGATATACGATCGCCCATGAATAGTGATCGAGGGGATTTCGTCCTTCCTCGGCACTGGTGCTGCGCCCCTAAACCACCAGGCCAAGGTTCAATGCGTTTACCTCATAAAGTGCGGGGTGCGGGTGAATTTATGTAGCTCTCTCACGAAATCTTGTTGTGAAGGTCGTGGACGCGAGGAGGTGCCTTGAATCAGGTACATAGAGTTAACTGTCGCGGAAATCGATGCGTGTCTTCTGATTCAAAAGATGAGATTACAACTGTTCTTTGCATTTTTTGTCGGAGAAGTTCTCCCTACACTTTTGAGAAATCATCATTAAATTTTCGTGTAGTGTTTGATAGTTTTGAAGTGTGTGAAATTAAATCAAACAATGAGAAGTATTCATTGGCTGGAAGTTAAAGATGAATTAATACAGTTTATGAATTGTATGGTAAAAACATGTTATAAATTTACCAAGACCGATATGAAAATTCTGACAAAAGAAGTTGTTTTTCTATTTCTTGAGAGCATTTCTTTTTGGGGTTTTTCTAAGATAACGCATTGATGGTTCTTCTTATGTGATTCACAGGAATTTGATGATATCCATATGAATATACGTTCCGAACGACCATAAATCACAAATGTCCATGGCGGTCGCACTCAGTCATGCGCACTCCACCATTAACATAGACAACCACCACCACCACCACCACTAAGTGGATTCATTCTTAGCGCATTCCATGACGACTGAAACACAAGAGAATGTCAACCGTTGGCTACAAAACGCAGAGGATATGGAGGGCGGTGGAATCTCAGAGCAGGTGCGCGGTCGTGACGCCCCGAGCCCTGCGCGGGGGCCCCCTTCCTCCGCGCCGCGCGCGAGCTGTCCATCATTCTCCCCCTCGCCCGCGCCGGGACGCCCCAAGCACCCCCAATTCCGGGAGACCGTTCGGAATGTACGCCTTCTTGTGTTCTCCCGGCCGGGTCCCTGCTCTCTCCGAGACCCTCCGGCCGCGCTCTCTGCACGTGGCCACCAGGCAGCTCCGTCTCTCACTCTCGTCTTCCCCCGCCCTCCCGAGTCGCCCCTGCCTCTGCGAATCTACGAACTACGACTCCTAACAGCGTGCACAAACGTATCGCACACAGTTTGTCATTCACTCTTGATAATTTATTCAATTTCGTTCATTACACTGCTTACCCCTTCACATTTCGCCCATTCTCTGTGCCTCTTTCTCTCTTATTCCCCTCTTGTTGTTCTGCAGCTTCCTTCTCCAGTATCTCATTTGTTCTACCGACCTTTTTGCCGAAATCTCCTCTTCGATTCCTTTTTTTAATGCTTCCCCAGCGGACCTTTTCTTACCAGACTGCTTTACGTCTGGAGCATTTTCGGTTTGCAGCCATCCGCGGACATATTGGGCAGGACTAGGTCTCGCGCAAGGCCTTCCTTCCTTCCCCCCACGTCGCCCCGCTCACTTCCCTCCATTCACCCCGATCCTCCCCGCTCACCCTTCTCGGGCCAGTTGCTCACTCACCCCTATCGTATCCTTCCCTGCTCACGCCTCCGCTCCTCTTTCCAGCCCACACCCTCTCCGTCGCTGGCCCGGCCCCGGGCTAGGCCGACTCCGCCCTCGACCGACAATTCTCTCGAGCAAGATCCAAGGGCGGGGTATTTATGCGTGCGGGGGAGGCCGAACGCTGCGTTTTTGTCGCGCGAGAGTTCTGAGGTTTGCGGCCTGAGGGCGCCGCCGGGCGGTCACTTCCTTTGTTCACCGAGGGCTGCGCTGCAAGGGACCACCCACGAGGCGAGTGGAAGGACACACGCCAGTGGCTCTCTCCAGTTTTAGAGCTGTTTTTGTTTCATAGTATCAGTGAGATGTTGGGAGAGAGTTTAAGGACATGGATGGAAATTTACAACCCTGTTGATCCGCCGTTATCCTCAGAAGGTAAACTAATTAGTAAAATTAAGCGGAAAATATTTTTGTCTCTAAATATATTTAAGCACCTATACTTAGGGCAGGAGCTGGTAAATCATATAAGTCTGACGCTAAAAGACCGTGGGACTTTCCAGTTCGAGTGAGGGCTTCATCTTAAGGCGGCTTCTCACATTCAGCATTCTCCGAGCAGCGAGATTTCTGCTCGCCCAATCCCGAACAGCTGATGCGTTCGGCGAATATTCGATTCCTTTGATGTGTCCTAAAGACCGAAACGCGGCGAGCACCATATGTTCTTCTCTCGGAAAATAGCAAGCAAACATCCACACTATTCGGGATTCGGCAAGAGATTGCTCGCTACTCGCCGAATAACGAAAGTGTGAGCGGCCTTTGAATGCACTACTAGCGACAACTTAATTTTAGTTTAAATCTGATAGTAAAATTCTTCGACCAATCTAAGTTTTGACCTATCTAATTTGAAGTAAAAATAATATTTCTATTTTTTCCCTAGAAGTAATATTCAAAACTTTTTTGAATAAACAGTTATTGTTTTTTTATTCACACAATATTCACTCTTTATTTACATTTTATACATAACCATTCATTCAACACATTCACTCTCACTGCACGCTATGCTATAAGAGATTTTCGTGGCATTCTTCAGATGTGGAACGCAGAAGGAAATCAGTGGTGCTACAACCGCACGTACTTCCGTACATAACTTTTTCAGTTTTCGAAAATTCAGGTAATTAAATGAAAATAGGACCTCTGCCTTTTTTATAAGTACACGTTTCTCTACTTGATTACAAAATAAAGAAAAAATGGAGCGTTTTCTCAGAAGATGTTTTTACTCCTTCACTTTGAGGAAAAAAATCACCAAAAGTGCTCATGTTTTCCACAAAAAGGGGTGTTTATTTAAATATCTGAGTTTTACAGTATTTTTTATTAAAGCAAAAAATCATATCATCAATGTAGTTTGACAATGTTAATTTTTTTTAACAGTGTTCAACAAAAGTGAGATCTGAGCCAATTTTGTGGGCGAATTTTGCTCTAAAATTTTTTAAACAATTAACGTTCAGCATTTTGGGGAAATATTATTTTTAATTTCCTATATTTTACTAACATTACGCGACAGTTACTGAAATTTTTGCAAGTTTGTATATGACAATATTTTAAGATCTGTTTTTGAAAAAAAATCATTACAAAAAAGTCTTTGAGTGTTATATTTTAGTAATCATCAGGTGAGTTTCTTTTCCGGGTAGTAATTCTTTTTAATTTTCAAAGAAGTTCTTGAATATTTTCTTAGTACAAAATATTTTCTCATGTTGATTTACAAAGATCGTCGTTCGAAAATAAATTGCATTTCCTAAATTGTTTCTATTCCTTCGTTATTACGTACCATTGAGAAATGTCACTGAGAAGAGCCAATTAGTTGCGAAAACTAACTACGAACTCGCCTTCTTCTATTAACACCGTATGTTGCAGTGCATAAGCTCTGCAATCTCTCAGCCTCATCCGCCTGCCACTTCCTTCTCCTCTCCAATCGCTCAGAAAAGTCTCCCCGATCACTCAGTGCCCCGAGTCATTTCTGGCACATACGCTTCCTCCCGCGATCGCCACACTCGCCTCTGCCTGCGCGACGCACCCCGTTATTCGCGGCGGATTCGGCATCCATCGCGGGCTGGGGCGCGACGGGCCGCGGGGCGAGATTGGGGGACAGCCCCCTGGGGGTGGGCTTGCCGCGCGCGCCCGCATCGTTATCGGCCGCTCTGGGGTCCCGCACACGCGCCCCCTTCCACACGTCCCGAAGTCCCACCGCCCTTCCCCCCATCCCGACCACCGCCTCCGACTCCTCCCCCCCTTCACAGCCCCGCCACTCTCCGCTCCACGGCACCTGCCCTACCTCGCCCACCAACTACTGTCCTTTTGCCACCCCCACCCCCCACCGCCCACTTACGGCCCTGGCCCCCTCCATCGCTCGACCGCCTTGCCGTGTCGCCGACCCCTGCCAGACACTGCCCCCATTGCCCACCGCCCGCCCCCGTCTTCAACCCGAAATTTCTTCACCCTTCCCCTTTCTCCCCTTCCCGTCGCTACTCTTGCTCCCAACTCCATTTACTCCCGTTTCCCCAGCATAAACCACCTCCCCCACCCACGCTCTCCGCAGAACCACCCAGAGCGCCCGCCGCCTTGTCTCCGGAGGCTCTCCGCGCCACAATGGAATCAATCGGCCGCTATTAGGGCCGTAATTGCACTAATCAGATATCAATCACGCGAATTGATGAGTCCTTAATCTGTGGGAGCTCACGTAGGCCTGATACGTGCGTGCAGCTCGTGCGTCTACAACACGGGCATGTGCGTGTGCGTGCGTGCTCATATTGAATCGCTGTGGACGTGAAGAAGGTCTCGTCTACCGTTCATAATCTGTCTTGGATTTTGCGATGTTCTTCGAATAGCTTGATGGTATTCCAGGGCGTTCTGATGTAAGATTGCAGGCCGGACGCCTGTCTGAATGTTCTTCGTGCGGTTGGACTATTACTTGATTCCTTGGATGCCTATAAAATATATTATTCTCCGGTGTGGGTTGAATTTTTCGAAATGTAATCAGATCACTTGTATATTTGTTCATGACAAATGAGACTTCAAAATTCCTTCTCATTTAAAACGTAACGTAAGAGTTTCCTTCCTCTTCTCTGGCTATGTATTTTTTATCACACTTACGTGGGCCATTGTTCAGCATTAAGAAAATTAGTACTTCAACGTTTTGAAAAGTTTTTTCACTAAATCGTTCGTTTCAACGAGAGGTCTGCTGAGAATTCAGGCGAAACTTCTTAATCTTCACATTCACAGCCTGATATTATTAAGAGTTGCGATCTAATGATTGACTTAAATTTCCAAAAGAATAATTAAATACATACTGTCCATGAAAATTCTAAATTCTACAGAAATTAAACTCGTGCGAAAACACGGAGCTGTAACCTGTTCGAGGTAATTGGATAGTTCCAATTGAGAACATTTCTTTCCGATTACATGCAGCAATAGTTTTATCTTCCAGCAGCGACGTAATGGATTTGTCGGTGAGTGAACAAACAAACGAATAACCGCAGGAATTGATCACTTTGTTTTATGGACACGTGGCGATAAAAACAACACGTTCTTTGAATCTCCGCACGTCACGCAGAATCGCGCTTTAATTGTGCTCTCTAAATATTACATTCTTTTACCGGTAAATCCGCCCTGTGATTGGATCCGCCTAATCGTAGGCTTTGGCCCAAAGCGCCGTCCGCACCGCCCACGCCCCTACAGCAATTTCCCCTCCGCGCCCCCGACAGGATATTCGAAGCGAGGCAGGCGGGCACGCTCCCATTTATAGAATTGAATTATCTCCCGCGGAAGTAATAAGAATTAATGGTAACGACTGCACGCCCCGCCGGCTGGATGTCCCCTATGCGATGAGTGGCCGCGGGTGGCCAGGCGAAGGTTGATTGCTCGTTTTGCCTTGAAACATCGCTCAAGAGTAGCGGCGGATTTTGATGACGTAAAACAGCGTCAAAAATGCGCTCTTAAAGTGTTTTTGAAATGCCTCAAAAGCACCCTGATACTGAAAAAGTGTTGTCTTTTTTCAGAACATCCGTCATCTGTCCGTCCGTCTGTGAATAACACTAGCGCCAAAACTATTCGTATGATTTGGCCTAAAATGAACATCCCCAGGTCGATCTGGCACGACACGAAGCTGTGATTTTGAAAATCATTCTTTAAATTTTGGGGGTACTTTTCATGAAGTCCCTGGGACATTTTCAACATTTTCTTCAAAGATAGCACCGAATTTTTTCTTTAAACTTCCCGCGAAAATAGAGTGAAATACGTACTAGAGAGTATGTGCCATTCTGTAGCACCACTAGTTTACTTCTTCAATGGTACATTTTATTTTTAGGGCAATTTTCTGCTCGGTAGAGGCCATGTCGAGGCAACAAACACCAAATATCCAAATATTCGCGGACGTTCGCAGTCACTTCCAGCACGTTCCGATTGCTGAGAGCAAGTCGGAGCGAGTCCTCGCACAGCGCATGTCCACTACCAAGTAGCTCAGAAGGCGACTGCTCTCCACTCTCCGTTGCCTACTCTCAGATCTGTGTCCATTAGCGAGAAACGCTCTCGACACTAACTCGCGAGAGTGTAGCTCCCATGGAGACGCGCATCTTCAGATTATACATTTACAACGGCTGTCATTGTAATTTCTGAGCTTCGTAATCGAATAGGCTACCTAGGAATTTTGTGGAGAACATTTGTTGCATCTCGTAAAAATTATTTGAAGCAAGTACCATTAAAATAATATTAAAATGGAAGAAATCAGTGAGAAATGCTTTAAACATGACGTCAAAGAGTAAAAAATGACTTATTAGTCTAAGTCAAAGAAAAATGCAAAAAATGTCATGTAATAAATGGATCATTTCCTTTCATCATAACATAACATAACATCTAACAAAGTCTGTACTAAAAGGCAATATTCTAAAGTGAAAAGAAAAAATTGCATTTCATTACAATCGCCCCTACCTATAATCGCCGCTCAATGCAGTAATGCGGCGATTCCCGTATTCTTTTGACGGTGCATCTCTTGTAATAACAATGTTTTTTCACCTCAACTCTTACCTTGACTTTTATTACCCACTGAGAACGCGCAAGGGGACATCACTCCTGTGAATGTTATGAGTTTGATGGAAACCTTTAACGTGGATGCGAAAGAAATACATATGGAAAGAAAGTCTAAGAGACCGTTCTTTCAATGGCGTTGGTATAGAGTACGAAGGGCGCAGGGTGATTTGATTCCGTCCTAAAAGAGTATGGCATCAAATAAGTAATCTTTCGGAAATACAGATGTAAATTGTTTTAGTATCAATTTATTTCTCTTTATAAGAAAATTCGAAATGATTTAGCTAGTTAATTATTAAGCCACCACAAAACAGTCAACTGATTAAAAATTTAAACTAACAAGTAAGTTATATAATAATAACATTAATAAAATAATTATTATGTTTTGGTGAGAATAAAATTAATGCAGAAGTATCAGTTACATGAATAGATTGGATTGACGGGAGAATAACGTTACTACCACTACGACACCAGCCATGTGACGTCACTGCGTGCTCTCCCTCCCTATTTCATTTATTTAAACGAACATGATAAATTTCCTTGGTTGTCGCATCGTCTCATTTGGTTATCCAAAAAATAGCCTTGGTTAATTTGATTTTCAAAGTTGTTTTAAAAGATCAACTGCAGAAAACTTATGATTCCCCTTTTATGCAGCTTTATTAGCATTTACGTTCATTGCAGCCGCTTTTTTCAAGAATTTTTAATCTAGAACGTTATTTTCTCATGTATTAATGTAGATATTTTTCCGTGAAATATGAGTAAATACGACATGAAATGATTCAAGACCACGACGAACATCTCGTTTTACGGAAATTTCAGTGCCGCTTTTACTCTATTTTGATAAATCTACCACACTGAATGTAGACAATTTTGTTCTCTTGACTTCTTAAAGCGAGGGAATGATACATTTCGAATAGCGCCTAATACTTGGATCTTCATCATTGTAAAAAAGTGTTGCGTTAATAAGTTAATAATGTTGAATTGAGAATAATTTTTAATTATCACATAATTCTTTATTCCTTTCTTTCTATTTGTAGTTTGTTATGAACTTCGCAATATTATATTTGAAAGAGAATTTTTAAGTAATCTGGATCATGTCAAGATAGAGATTCAGAGAGAATACAGTGTTGCTTGTTCTTTGCAGAATTTATCTTCAATTTGCTCCGTGCTACCCTTGACCATTCTTCTCGTGGAGCTCGTCTTCAGACAAGATGAAGTACCAAGGGATTTTCAGCAATGGCGGACATTTTCTTGTGTGTCGGTCAGTCGCTTTCCGTGCGTCTTTCCGCTCGAGCGTTCTTGGCGATGGCTGTCTCTTTGCCTTCAACGGGATGTCGTTCCTCGTATTGACAGCGTCTTTGGACCGAAAGTCGAAACGCTGCAATTCCTCGACGCTCGTTTTAGGGATCGACTCCGGTTATGACCCGTTCGTTTTGGACGTTCGTTTTCGACCGAGGCAAAGTACAACGAGATAATTCAATCACTCGAAGGAATGTGAGATATCAAAAAAGTTCGCTGTTATTTAATATTAGCTTCTCGGAGCTGAGGAATGAGTTCCTTGAAGGCCGTGGTCGAACACTTAACCAATTTCATCAGTATTTTACGCGAATTACTTGCTTTTGAGGTATATAATATCGTATGACGAAAAATATTTAAGATCTCTCCACAAACCGGAACAGTTGTACACATAAAAACGTGCAAAAGTAGAGTAGATACACTTTATTAGAGAGGAACACCGTGAAAACAATGTCGCATGACTTGTATAAATGCTTGCGGAATTCAGGATTAGCGAGAATAACGCTTAACAATTCATAGATTCCATGTGAACTGTGGCCCTGTCCGCCCCTGTTTCCAGAAACAAACTGCGAGAGGGCTCAACACCCTCAGACGCAGATTAGACCGGTAAACAATCCTCCCGCTTCCGGCATTGTTTTCCTTCCGATCGTCCTCCCCGCTTCGCAGTCGAGAGGGAAGCCTTTCCTTGTTTACAAGGGCAGCGACGGATGTTCCGCGGATCCGCCATCGTGCCGCTGCCGTTGTCTTCGTGGGAAAAAGCCAACCCTTCTCCTTATGCCGACGGGTCGGTAGCCATAAAATTGGCGACGTGGCCCGAGGAAGCTGCCTCGGCCTTCCGCGTCACTTCCGGTGGGGGCGCGGCGGGCGCAGAACAATTGACAATCGCCACCGCAGCGCCGCCGCCGGCGCCTCGGAGAAACTGCGGAAGAGGCCAAGGCAACTCGCGGCTCCATCTTCGCTTTTCGCCCTCCCGGGAAATTTTATGATGGCTTCACTCCGACAGGAATTTATGACCGCGTGTAATTGGATGTGTACTAAATTTAACGACAATGTCTGGCGCTCCAATAAATCTATGGAGCTGTTCGCAACCCTCCCGACAAGAAGACGCTTGTTCGCTTCAACTTTCGCTGCTGCATCTATTAGGGGAAAGTGCGATTGCTCCTGTGGAAATAAAGAAGTCGAGGTTTTGCTGCGAAATCTCAATTTACGGGTGTATATTACTGTAGCATACACACACCACGCACCATGTTTTACTTTTTACCGTAATACTGTATGGGATTATTTCCATTCGGTGATATTTCGCAGATGAAAGAGGTACTTCTAGTGGGCGTTCTTTATAACACGACCACTTACTTCTGGTCGCTAACCCAGAAAGAGAGCTATCGAGTGGTTACATTGTGGCGGCTCTATGCGAGCGCTCTGCGGCCGCTTGCCCTTTTTGTAGATCTGAATCGAACGGGAGCTGCAGTGGCCGGGGCGCCCGCAGCATATTTATAGGGCTGAAAGCTTCTCGTTTATTGGCGACCGGGCAATTAGAGAGCAGCAACTGGGCGGACTAGGCGGCTGGGTCAGGGGGAGGCGGAGGTAGCAGGAAAGAGGGAGGGGTTCGACATCCATGCGACTGGGGGAGATGGGACGGAAAGCGGGAGATAAGTGGTGACAGGGGATGGGAATCAGCGAGCGACGGAACGAAGGGGTGGAGCGGCTGGAGGGTGATGGTCGCGAAGTGATAGTGGCTTCGGAACTGGGAGAGGGGGTTAAAGAAGTAGGATGAGGGTGATATCACTAAGAATTGGAAATGTGAAAGGTATCTGTAATAAGAGTGGAGCGGGGGAGTTGCGAGTCGGATGCGTGGGAGATGGCAGGGGAAGTGAGTGCGCCCGGAGGAGACTTCCACAGAAAAACGCGCAGCGTAGGTTGATGTGTGGTGACGTCGGGCACAGTACGATTATACGAGTAAATGGAGAATACGGGAGACTTTGGCGTTTTTGAGTGAATGGCATGACGGTTGTATCTTTTAGTTCTCCCGCATATTGAAAGTAGTACTATGAACTGTTGTGTTCACAATTCAAACGCCGCCCTTTAAGGTCACAAATCGGCGCGTTTCAGTGTTGCAGATCTGGCAGACGAGACGAGTCTCCTTTGTAGATAACGTTCACATTCAGCCATTCAGTCTCAGTTCTGATTTACAAATGAATACCTGGTGCACTTGATCATTAATACTCACTTGTAAATTCTATATTTGAAACCATTGGAACGCTAAACTACTCACTTGTTCAGAATATTATTTTTATTTTATCATAATAAATAATCGTGTTACAGTAATAAAATTATCTTGTTAGCGGAAGATGTAACTTTATAATCTAAGATGAAAGTTCAAAGTAGTTACTAAAATATTCATTCATTCTACTCATTCATACTAAAATATTCATTCATTCAAAATATAGTGAAATCAAAAGTGCTTTTGCAACATTTAATTTTTTAAGAGATATCAAAATAGAATCTTAACCACAGATTTCTCAATAGAATCTGCACACCACTCCCAAATTCAGTTACTGCTTCTAACTAGTTCACATCTAGGTTTTCAAGTGAGTTAGACTACTAGTGTGTAGATTTTTTACATTTCGATATGTTGTTTATTAGATTTTTGTACACCATACTTGTTCATTTGGTATTTGGAGAGGCGCCGTACTTACTGTCTTTCCCACAAAAAAAACGTTCCAAAAGCATATCTGCGCGAATCGAAAGAGCTCTAAGTTCTGCTTCCAGTGAAGACGAACCGGATATTCAGCCCGTCAGCGAAGCATCCGGATGCGAAAGCGTAACGGAAAAATTAGCCAAAGAGGAAATTACATCAGCAGGTCTTGCTGGGATCGCGAAACATCCTACTAAGCTGTTGACGAAGTTTCTTCCTTCATTTCTTGCTGTTGATGCTACTCCTCTTCTTTCTTTTCTCGGTTTTCCGCATACTAAGTTTTTGTGTTGTTGAGTGTGGATATGCTTTTGTCTTGGTGTCATTTTGCCGTAGTTAAGCAAGGATGCTGAAAACGCTCTTCCTACATCATATGTATACTGTGTCGCTCTGCAATTACATAATTCTCTTCATATAGGTACCTTTGAATGAACGTGTAATTCTGAAATTCTAATCATATAAATAGAATTAAAGAACTTACAGCCCTCCGGGGCGCGACATTCTGATTCACATGTTGGATAGCTTGCCGGACTGAGTGAGTGCGGCAACTCAGAAAACCTATTTAATTGTTTGTGATTTGTTGGTGGAAAAAGGTTACATTAGAAATATATTAAGTTCCTTTAAATACTTATTTAGTATTTAATTTCCGGTTTAACTGTTTAATGCATGGATATAAAATTCTGTAAAAACTAAAGCAGTGTGACAATTCGCATTAAAACTATGAAAATAAGTGCAAATCGATGTAAACAAAATAAATATTTTCAACAAAAATCGTAAATACGCAATGGAAAAGTTGTTCCTTCATCGGTCTATCATTACCTTCCTAAATATCAAACGTATCATTTTATATCCTGTGATCAGACAATCATATATCATCGTATTTACACTTACTCAATATTCATACGAAACAAAATATCAAATACTCGCAGATAACGTCTAAAATTCTGCAATGCATCCAAAATATTGCGAAATAAAAGAAATTGAATAATTGAACTGCATCATTGTAGCAAAACAGAAGAGAAGCAAAATTGTAATTCAGTAAAATTCAGGTATTCTTGTTCAGACATCTTCGGGGTCAATGCAGTCTGTCAAAAACGTATCTCCCACTTTCAAAGCTCTATCGTGACTCTCAGCTGATAGTAGCAATAGAACTTGAATAGCAGTCGATTTTAGGATTATCAAAGCTTTTGCTACATTCTGTCAAAAGTGATCCGATAAACCAAAATCTTCGTTGTCATTACGCCCATTTTTACCATTAGGGCAAAAGAGCTCCTGAATAAGTAACTGACATAAGTAACAGAAACAATGCAGTTAGAAAATACAATAATAATTACGAGTTCAAAGTAGACGGAAGCGTGTAACGCTGTGTTAATGGAGGTTTGGTTTCATAATAAGGAATTGGTGTTGCCAGGTTCTCTTATGAACGTACTCATTCCATTTTATTTGTAAATTTGTTGACTAGATAATTTACATTGAAGTTTGGTTTGGTTTTTTTTTTTCGTGTTTCCTGGCGCGTCAACTGCTTTGGTCATTAGTCCCGGTAGTGTAGTGCATGTTTGTTTCTCGTGAGATGGCGGTGGTCTTCCCCAGCTGGATGGCGAGATCCGGCGCCGACCTACCGTCGGCTAGTGGGGTTTCCCCCAAACCAGGACTCTCCCACCAGCCGGGACAAGCTCTAAGCTCCCGACCGGTCTTCCGGGACATGTGGTAGTGTAGTGCATGTTAGTGTAAGGTGTGTGTGTGTGTGTGTGTGTAAGGGGAGAGGGTAGGGCGGGGAAGAGGAAGGACAGATCACGCGCGGTCCCTGACCCGTTTGGTAGGGTACTGCTCCTGCATTCACCGGGTGTTGATCGGAGAAACTACGGAAAACTACCGATCAGAGCAGCCGGCCGCTAGAATTCTCGTCCAGGCAGCGAATGAATTCGACCTAGCTGAAGAGCGAGTGTCGAAAATCCTGCCACCGTGGGGAGTGGGAACCTAGGACCTCCCGGTCAGGGGCGCTGCAGTGACATCAGTTGATGCACTGAGCTACCGCTCCCGGTTTACATTCATTGAAGAAGATACTCAATAGTATTTCTGCATTAATATAATTATGTATTTTTACACACTCATATATGTGCACTTCTAAATCTGTAGGCAAATCTAAAAGTTTCAACTTGTTAAGACGTTTTATTTCTAAATTGTTATCTAACTAATATATGGCTAAAGTATTGATATGGCATTCTAATTTTAAATATATTGTTCTCATGTATGAACAGATTGTAAATAAATGTTTAATTGAAAAAAATATTTGTAATATCTAGTGTCATTCGATCCATGCAGAGAAACGACTCCGAAGCAGTCGCACTTGTGTGGAGGGCGGGGGAGGGATCGCCTCGTGCTGCAATGGCGTGCAGTGATCGCGCGGCGTCGTGATCGCACCCGGCTTTCCGCGGGCCCCCCCCTGGCGTTGGCACGCGGCGGAGCGAGGCAGGCGGGCGGGGCGGGCGCGAGGCGGGCGAGGCGGGCGAGGCGGGGGCGGGAGGCGGCGAGGCCGGGGCGAGGCGGGCGAGGCGGGGCGAGGCGGGGCGAGGCGGGGCGAGGCGGGGCGAGGCGAGGGGGCGAGGCGGGGCGAGGCGGGGGCGAGGCGGGGGCAGGGGCGAGGCGGGAGGCGAGGCGGGGCGAGGCGGGGGCGAGGCGGGGGGGCGAGGGCGAGGCGGCGGCGAGGCGGGGGCGAGGCGGGGCGAGGCGGGGAGAGCGAGGCGGGGGGCGAGGCGGGGCGAGGCGGGGCGGGCGAGGCGGGGCGAGGCGGGGCGAGGCGGGGCGAGGCGGGGCGAGGCGGGGCGAGGCGGGGGGAGAGGCGAGGCGGGGCGAGGCGAGGCGGGGCGAGGCGGGGCGAGGCGGAGGCGAGGCGGGGCGAGGCGGGGCGAGGCGGGCGAGGCGGGGCGGGGCGAGGCGGGGCGAGGCGGGGCGAGGCGGGCGAGGCGGGCGGGCAGGGCAGCGGGGCGGGGCGGGGCGGGCCGGGCACCTTGAGGGTGACGAAGCGCGACGGCGCGCGGTACCTTCTCACTCTTTAGCGTTGCCATCTCCGCCACCTACATCTTCGGCCACCTCCGGGCCGTCTTGCCAATGCCATCGTTGTTCTTCGCTGAGTTCTAGCCATTTTCGTTGCAGATATCAAAGAGAGGCACCACTTCTTATGATCGCCTCGGGCATTGTCGCTATCACCCCCTGCCGACGGTATGCCATGGTGGATCTCATGATCTCATAATGATCTTAGCCATTGACGCACCCGGAATCGATAATCAATCAATCAACCATCATCTATGGCTTCGGTGGTGTAACGCGTAATGTATCGGCCCGTTATACACAAGCCGTTTGCGGGTTCAGGTCAAGGCGATCCAAGTTATGGATTTTTACTGGCGAAAACATTCTTTGTACGCTTTCCGCGTTCCTAAACCTACCCCTACACCTACGCCTACATTTATCCCATGCCTATAAACCTCCGAATCGATAACATTACTCTGTTTATAACTCGTACTTACCAGTACTGGTAGGACTAGTACATAGGACATCCGTAATCAGGTAAGGAGAAAAAAATAGTCTACAACACTTACGCATGAGCTGCGTTGAAAAATTGCCGTGTTTTGTCACAGCATTACAATTCTTTCTCTATACTACGTAAGTACAAGGTAGTATGCGGAAAAGTAAAAGGAATTTTCACACCAACAGACGGCAAGCACATATTTTGATATCGCACGCATCTAGGGAGAAGATAAGTTTCTCATGTACTATGCTGCATCTACTCACAGAAGTACTTGATGTGTTGAATATGTGCGAATGTGATAAATTTTGTCTAACATAGATGAATATTTATCGTATAAATCAAAACGAAGATCAGCTTACGTCAATGGCTGAATTGGAGAAGTGGATCGACCTCCTCTGGCTGCTTTATGGTAGATGGCTACAAAACTACTCGATCGATGCTGCTGATGATTTCTCCTGGACAACAGAAGACAGATTGTTCCCATTTTCGCTTATTGTAAGCGAAGGTGATGAAAATATTTCCATATATTTCTGTAAGTTATTTCGGTTTTTCTGTTTCTTAACTTGTGGACTCTTCAGTAATTTTTCTTGTCTTTCTCTACGTCTTTTTTGTCGGGATAGCAGGTTATATGTTGTCTCATCCTGTGTGCTCTTTTTTTACCATCTCCTGTCTCTTCCCTTCTTTATCTACTCGAATGCAATTCGTTGTGCTTGCCTAGCAGTGTGTTAATATCCCGACGGGCATTCAGTTCTAAGATCACTTGTCTCTCGGTTTGTCTCGCCATTTTCACGTTCTGCGTTGCTGCCGCGTGGTTAACAAAGTTCCGCGTGAACTGCAATTAGTTTGAGCAATGCGCATTGTGTCGGATGCCTTTGCGATGGTGAGCCCGCCAGCGTTTCTGAGCCGTGCTCACTGCGAGGCTACCAACGCAGGGAATGTCGTGAACGGGGTTCGTCCATCCGAATGCCATTGTGCTCCGGTGCCATTTGAGATGTAACAGTGGCGTAACAGCTACATGTAATTCCGTGAGCAACGCAGCAAGGTGAATAGATCAATGGTTATCGCATAGAACAATGGTTAACACGAATACCTGTAAATTCGATGTGACAATGAATGGTATTTAATTATGCCTTTATTGAGCAGTGTCCTTGAGAAGTTGTTTGCATGTACAGTTGTGTACAACACTTGCACGTAGGGACTGCTTGGGGGACTGAATTTGTAAATATTTAGAACATCCTTTCCGTGACATGTAATAAATAATGCACGTGTGCGTCAGTTCCTTTTATATTTTCAGTAAATTTAATATTAAATATCATGCAATTTCAAGGTATAATGAATTCTCGTTGAAAAAAATGCATCATACGGAGTAATGTCAGGTTTGATTTTTTTAAGTAGTCAATTTTGTTTTTTCTTCGATAATCCGAAATATTAGAATTAACTTGTTTCCGACGTTTTCTTGAAATTTTTTGTATTTCTCATTTAGAAGTTTTAATTTGAATTGTGTTACTTGGTTTTCAATGGTTCTTGCAATCTTTTATTTATCTGTTTTAACATCTGCCAATTATCGAAGCCATTTTTTTCTAGATGTGTTCTCTCACGTCCAGCCTCTCATTTATTGTTCCACCCACGCATGAACTTGATGTCACACTGGAGATTAAGTAACACTGTATGTGAGAGTGCATAATTACTTGGAAGGCGCGTCTACAAGATGGCGTCGTAATTGTGCTGCGGCATACAACATAAATTAGCGCGGCGCGGCACGGCTGCCTTGATCCCGCGGTCCCTCTATAAATGGCTGTGATATAGGGGGCTCTGTTTTCCAAAGCCCTCTGCGCGTCCTCGGCGCCGGTCGCGGCACGCGCGGCGACTTTTAACCCCACCGCCCCCCCTGCGCCACCCACTCACTCTCATCACCCTCTTCGTCGCAACTTCCCTCACACCACACGCTCCACTCTAGAATTAGTCTCCTGTTATCTTAGTTACAGTCTCTAGCTCCCGCTTGGAACTATTTTGCTTCAGAAACACGTGAAATTTTCAATTGGACTAATGACGATAGGATAAAATTATTTCTTCTTTTGATATCACGTCACATCATACTTTCACTTAACCATTGTAATTTTCAGTAATATGTTGGCAAGCTTTCAAACCCTCATAATGACGTCTATAAGTAAATTTTACATACCTTAATTATTGAATAAATGTAAACTAACACCTCACTATGAAGTGAATTTACATCAAACCATATTTTTTGAACTTCTCTCCCCTCGTTATCTTATACGGATGTTCTCTATCCTTTCTGTTCATTACGTACTACTATCATCATATTGTATTCGTAGTAATTCTTACAATTCTTGAATCGTGCCCTACTTAAAGCTTCAATAAACTGCAATACATTTTTTGTTCCTTAAATTACGTTTCATATTCCAATCATCTCTTCTCCTCTGCATTATGAAGATATGCGTTGTTCTTGTAATTAGCCTTTGCCACTTTCGCACTCATTCCGTCCCGGTTTCGTTCTCCCACTCATTCTCTTATTAACTTTCTTCTATGCTCCAATCTTAATCCATTTCTCCGTACCTAAAGCGCCATTTGTATCCCCCTCTGTTCAAGAGGCATTCACCTATTGTTGCCTCTATCTCCTCGATCTTGTCACAACCGCCTTGTTCTGTGTATACCGAACCACCTCCACGTCGCCAAGCTCTAAGACCCTCACCAACTAGCTCGTTCCCTGGGCTGCCCTCCCCTTCTCCCAGCGTCATCCTACCCGTTGCGCTGCCCGGGCCTCCACCTTCCGCTGAGGACACGAGCGGACGACGGCGGCGGCGGCGGCGACGGAACCGCGGAGCAGGAATTCGTGTCGTTAACGCGGATGCATTGTTAACGCCGTAATTATCCGAGCGCAGCGCCACCCATGAATACCGGAGCCCTCCATAAATCCGCTATTGTTTAAAAGGTAAGGAGCACAGTCGGCCCGAGAAGAGGCTTTTAAAGGGCACGCAAGGCGAGGAAGGGCCTTGAGGTTCCTTAAAGACACTGCCTCGTTTGGGACCTGATGGAGAGCCGCTCGGATGAAGTGGCGTACCCCAAGGCTGCGCCGTGGGGAGGGGGACAGAAGGTCTTCGAGGAGAAATCAAAAGCGCGATGACAAAGTTGAGCGCTCGTGACTGTCATGAAAGCAGACTCTGGAGGATGGAAGCAGGATACCTGATGTTTTTTTATTCGAGGTTGTTGCAGCGTTAGGACTAGTGAATTCGAAGAAATTCTGTCGCAAGAAACTCTTCATTCATTTTGAGAAACGCACAGTAATGTGTAACACACAAACACATGTTTTGTATAATGAATGGTGTTTCCTGTACTTCGATCTATTGGCTTTGTAATAAATACTACATTGCTGGGTCTGAGAAAACTTGTCGCAAAATGTTTTCCGCTCCGTCATTCCAACTTTAACTTCACCTGCTTACAACTTTTATATGAGAAACGTCGAACATCCCCACAGTTTCTAAGCACATGCACTTTATATTCAGAAATTAACGTAATTAAGAAATTAATTTTGGCCCAATATACACTATTTTCGTCCTGTAGGCGCAGAGATTCCGACTCTTTCATTCTTTTTCTAACGATACGTCGCAATGAATATGAAAATGTTCTGATGCTATGCGCCCTACCCGCCGCAGTCGGACCATCAGTCACGTGTTGGGAGAAAGGGCGCCCTGTCAGTCAGGAAGTTTCACTTTCTCTCAGCTGCGTCCCAAGCCTCCAAGCTATGAACCGCAATTCACCGCATGCCCATCAGGTACATACCATATGGTATTATGACGGTTAGCGGTGGCTCTAGTTCAGTAGAGACTATCCGTTAAGCATGTAATTGATTATTTAGAATCAAAGAGGGTGGTACAGTATGTTTCTAATTTAGTTTGTAACTTTATGTCACGGAGAGATCTTTTCACTTCAAACAATGATTCAAGTTAAACAGTAGACTATAAATCCGTTCCCTAAGGGCTACTTGTAAAAAATTTCGTCTTAGAAGTGATCTCTCAATATTTGTTTGTAGAGTTTGTACGCACCCGCGAAAGAATTACGGGAAAGAATTGTCGGGAGAATGAACTCTCATAAAAATTTGTAATTAATGTTTACATTCTGTATTCAATATGTCTAATATTTGCATGTAAAGCTTTTTCCATATTTATGTTATAATGCCGTTTACATGTCCGTTAGTTTACATGTCATAATAGGAAACGTGTTTCTGATGGAATAAGAGTGATCAGATTCTGGAATCATTAAAATAATTTCGTATTTCTGTTTATCTACTGATGTTTGTAAACAATTTCAGCTCTTGTTTACACTTCCTACGAAAGGATAAACATTGATCAAATATATCCGTATGCAGGTGAATATTCATGATTCAAGATTTTCACAAACCATAAATTTCAGAGTGAAAATCAGTTTACAATGAACTTAGATGCATTTACTGTATCTAAATAAGCTTTCGAGCAAAATGTTCTTTCACCATTTAACTTTATAATCTTGTTCGGTATCAACGTTCTGTATAGGTAGATGAGCAGATGCTCATTCAACTAATGTCTTCATAAATACTTATATTCTTAAATCGTTTTATATTCTTAAATCTTTAAAATTTTAAACCCTTTATAGAAAAAGAGGTCATTGAGCGCTTGTAGTCTTGAGTGATGGAACTCAGCGTATCGAAGATTAAATATTGGCATATTTTCTCCGTGTATCTCATCATTAACTCGGTGCTACAGTGTTGTATCTTATCGGCGCAGGAATTCCTTAGATTCCTTTAACAGTTTGTACATTGCCCGGGATGCCACCTTAAATGCGCCTTCCTTGTCGTTTCACTCATTTGTTTACCCGCATCTGGTGCCCCAAGTCATCGACCCGGGCCATTTGTGTCTCGCTCTTTTTGTGTCTCGTTGACAGTGATACATCCCCGTCGTAAGAAGAAAACACTCTGGGTCTTTAGCGCTGAACTCGATCTAAAGTTAACGCGAAAATAATGCGTGTTGAAGACTGGGGAACCTCCTTTTTCTGCAAACAGGGCACTCAAAACATCGTTACAAACCAGCATTTGTGAGTCTTAAGATACGGTTAAGCTCTTCGGAGAGGAAACTGTGTCAGAAATCTTGACATGCATTGGGTCGGCTTGAGCAGCTATAGGTTGTTTCATGCATCTCGTTTAGCGTAATTTTTGCTTCACGATTACACCAGTGAAGAGGCAAAAAACACAAAAAGCAGAGAGAGGGAAAAAACAAAACAAAAAAACAACAAAAAACAAACAAACAAACGAACGAACCCTTAAGTATTGTAGGATGGACGCTGAAACAAACGGGGATCGTAACTTCCGGGAGCCAGTGCGTACCACGCTGCGGTTTTAGCCCTCGTATCTGTGGCATTCACCGCGTTCGACAGCACAAAATAGTGCACGATAATCGCTGTGAGTAATTACCGCTTAACGCGAGGCAATTAGCATCGCGCTTGGCCCGCTGTAGATCAGGCGGGCGGGTGGCTCCGACGTGGCCGGCGTGCGGCAGCGCTTTGCTTCCCGTTCATTAAACACTCGCCAGCAACTTTACATCTTGCCAGTGTCCATCAAAAATTATTTATGTCTCACAAAAGTTAACGTTCTTGAAATATGAAGAATCAATAGTAGTATCGGATTGTCAAAAATATTTTTTCTAGAATTTGTGGGGCTAATTACAGGATTATCCAACTGGGGCCCGCGGGCGGCATGCAACCCGCGATGCCATTTATTGTGAGGCGCGAAAGGTTATTAGTCAAAAGTGAAATCCGTTTTCAGCCATGTCTGACCAGAACATTATGCGCCTAGCGCACGCGCCCAGCCAGGATCAAAACCGTCTTTAATGTAAAAATAGTTTGAGTTTAAATCTAATGAATTTTGACTAGCAAATTCAGAAATTCAAAATCATCCCAGTTGGTTTCACTGCGTAAGCCCAGATATCACATATCCTCACCCCCTACATCCTAATGTTGTATATATTGGTTCACAGTTTGAATTAGAACACACTTTGCTTTGAATGTGAGTTCAAAAATAGTATAAGTTTTAAAGCTTTCGTGTATCAATTGTTTATATACCTTCCTTGTCGGCAATCATTTTTTCAGGAGATACATTTTCTGACATGTGCTGCAATGCCGTACATGTGGTTCACGATGTTTTGTGGGCAGTGTTGTAGATTTATATGTTTGCACTGTTTTTGAATGGCCCTCACGAACCAGTATCAGATTTATCACCACTTTGGTTGGCAAGCCTCAAATATTCTCACCCTGCCAACTTATTCTAAACAGAGCGCAAAGATGCGAGGTGACTATATCACGAATAACGAACTCGTCAGTTTTAACGAGAGGTATAAGCCACCAGTTATTCCGTCGCGCCAAGTTGTGTATTTTAACAGTTTCATGCTATCAAGCTTCTCTGGCCCACGATATATGACAGTTCGAATCCCTATCACGTAAAAGCGGAGGATGAACAATTTTAATCAAAGCGAACCCAGCTGTTGTCGAGTTATGGAACTAGCCCACATAAACGGAAATGCCTGGCACGTGAGCGGCTCGCTGGAATCCATGAAGCAAAGAACGTTCCGAAATAAAGGTGTTTGGACTTTCCATACATGTGAAATTTGGACTCATATTGACACAGGTCACCGACTATGCGCGTCACGGATGTGGATGAAATGAAATGTGCTTCAAAATCAAATCACCTCTTACCTTTTCCTGCAAGAAAGTGGACTCGAAGAGCTTTCAGATCGAAACGAACTGCACGCCGCATAGAGCAAAATTGCTAGAGTCTACGAGATCTTTGTTACATTAAACTACGCTTTTATAGTTCGTGCTGAAGAACGTAGAAACTCTTTGTTTCTAGTACTTAATCACAAAAAAGACCCTCTATTCATGTAACAAAAGTGCTCTTAATATTTTCTGCAAACTTTTAAATAGAAATATTTTACATATTCCTCTTTGTCAGTAAATTTTAAAATAGCCGTAGGTTACTATAAATTGGACATGTCAGAAATATTAATTTTGGAACGGGAATATTTCGACGGGACAACCTATGTTTTGTGATCCCCTGGTTTAGTTTAATTAGTTTAATCGTTTTCCCGTTTCTTGAGCAAACAACACTCCTGTGAATCCGGCCGCCGTTCTCCCCGCTTGCTCCTTCTCCCGCTCCATAGGGCAGAGTCTGTGCCTGTGCCGTTCTTAGTTCGCACTCCTTATTTCAGTAGCTCTCCCCTCCCTTCCACGAACGCCTGCGCTGCTACCCCGCTGCCCCGCCTCCTTCGTTACACTGCCCCCCGCCGTCCACGCTCCATGCCGCCCCCGTCGCCGCCCGCCGTCCCCGCCGCTCGCCGCCCTCACCGCCCCCGCCAGTACTACCACTGCGGTATCGTTTAATGGAGCGAATAATTTATGTGGATCGATGTGGAGCAGAGCTACCCACCGGGAAGCGGCTTACGGAAGAAAATTTACCTGGCGCCAGATCGCGGCGCAGCAAGACGCATGGCCCACCCCAGCGGGACACGCGCCGCGCCGTCGCAGGAGCGCTTAAGCCTCGGGCCGTCTCGCCGCCACCGCGCCCGCCTGCCGCTCGCCGGGCGGCTCCCTGCGCGACCGCGCGTGAGGCATGGCCTCGCGTCTCGGACACTGCGCACGCGGACAGGAAAATGATGAACTGAACTAACGTTCCTCGGTTGAGAAATGATGTTGGATTTACCATAACGCAGATTCCCTCTTCAGATCTCTGATATGTCTGTAATTCAGCATTTACAATCATTTAGTATCCTTTTGACTTCATACAAAATTAGTGATTTTGTTGCAGTAATTCTTCTCGAACGAGAAATTATATTTCTCCCTTTTTGCATTCTTCTTTTCTTTAACTTTTTCGTCGACAATTAAGTCCGACTATGTGTCATTGTGAATGTGAGCCCTACGCTTTTATTTAATATTCGAGGTTTTGTTGTCATTTAATAAATTATTATTTTTGAATTAGCATTTACATGAAACCCCAAGTTAACTTTTGAAATTGTTTGTGGTAAATTTGACGGTTAATTCCCCACCTGAGGTCCCGGGGATTGTCGCAACATCCGCGTTGTGATTTTGTCTCTGGAACTGTGAACGTCAGTGACCTGGCAAATTACTCGATAAATAATAAGTTTTTTTATCTATTTATCATATTTCAAGTAATGATTTAGTTAGGATGTTTATTTACTATATTTGCATTCTATAAACTTTAATTGCTGAAAGATTGCGGGTTTCATACCCGGGGCGGGATGTTTCTGTTAGTAACCAGTTCCTCTACCGTAACTCCCAATGTTATAGTGGAGTCACTCTAAAAAGGGACCACTTTGATAGGTCGGGATACAAACGAAGGTCATGATATCCATGTTTGTTGCCAGCAGTGGCCAAGCTGTCCCTTCTTATAGCTCTCTCTCTATACTTACAGAAGTGGTTATCAGAGGCGGGCAGTGGGTTGAGAATTACGAGAGGCGGCATATGTACATTTTACCTCTTCAAAATATTTCTTGAACGAGGAAAACTGTAGCATGTGGAGTACAACTGATTTGCATCTATTGGAATGTTAATCCCAAGACAACTTTTACGTTGATAACAGAAGATATAATTGTGCTTATGCGAAAATAAGAGATAAAAATATTTCCAGCAAATAAAACAATAATTTATGAAATCAGATGAAAGGGTCGGCATTCTCGGCTTAGTTAATAACAGCGGACTCTGCCGAACAAAACCCTAATACGAGCACTCTGTCTCCACCCAACTCCCAGTACCCCCACCCTTCCTGAAAGTTCCATTGCCTCACATGCTCCAGCAATGGACGGACTCCCGATAGTCCACAATGCGATCCATTCCAAAAACATTTGTCTTTCGCATAACGAGCACTTAAAACTAAATTCGTCCTCAAAAATCTGGTGGTATGCTCAAATTAAACGAGCCGATATATTGGAAGTTTAATATTTCTGTAACATTTCCCGAGTTTTTTCCTAGAAAGGACGCCGCCCTACAGCCCTTAAGGAGCAGACGCTACTGGTCGCTATATGACATTAGTAGTTAAAAAGCCATAAGTAAAAAGCTTTGATTCACCGTTCTTTTTTTCCTTCTTCTTCTCCTTTTTATTTCCTGATTAATTTCGTCCATAAGCGGTTCGCTTTGAGCCCTCCGTGCGACGGTGAGGGAGCGTGCAAGGGAGCCGCTGTGTCCCACTGGTGTCCACCGGGCACCCCCTCCCCCCACTTGCGCGCCGGGGCCGTCGAGGTGGCTCGTTCCCGACAGGCAGCGCTGGGCGCGTTGATCGCTCAGTCAGCGCGTTTCCTGCTTTCCTCCGCCGCCGCAGATTGATTGCCGTTTGCTGACCCACCGCCGCGACGGAACGCCCGGCGCTTAAGGCGCTCACCCCAGCGAGAGGCGGCTGGGACCCTCAGTGGTGGTATTTGCGTGCGACAGTGCTCTGGAAAGCTCTCGGATCGTCTCCACGTCAGCCTATACCTTAGACAGACTACATATATTTTCATTCACTAATTTACGCGATATATAATTTTGTTTTACTATTAATGGTGTTTTTGGTTGCTATTTTCTCTTAATATCCCTATGTTACTGAAATAAAATTTATTCCATTCAATTTTATTTATGACGTTCATTAACGCAATAAAATTTATGTTAGAAAACGTGTTCGCTCATGATATTTGGTGAAAGTGTTTTAATACTTCATTAATACCTTTTAAGGCTTTTACTACGATAGAATCTGCAGCTGTTTCAATGTGAATTAAGATATTTTGAGAATACACTTGCACTTCCATAACCATAACATCTACATCTCAAATTTTTTATTCGTTCATCATTATTCATTCACATGTGTTATTAAACAATGTTCAATAAGCGTAATCCAGTATTAAGTCAAAATACTTGATATCTTTACTGTATTGCCCCTTCAGATTAGTGATTTTTTTATTTTTTATTTTTACAGATCATACATATTTCAGTACGTATAACACTTTACATATGTATTGATGGCTTACATTCTAAATTACCTAAAATTAAACTAAAAACTAATTCGGGTGAGGAAATCTTTTCCAGACACTTCTAAAAACAATCTATTTCGGCAAATTTGGTTAGGAATGCCTGGTTGGATATCTTTTTTTAATCTGGTTATGTGAGGAGTTTTCCGGAGTCTGAAGTTGTCTAGGTGTGGAATTTGAGGTATGGAGTAATAGAACTGGGTTGAGAGATATGTCATATGGTGGAGTCAATTTGAAATTCTTTGTGGAGCTGTGAGTTTGAGACAAACCAAGGAGCATTTATGATAGTTCTAAGAAACTGGTTTTGGACTACTTGGAGCTATCCGAATTTGTTTTATTTGTTCTTGCAGCGGAGATCCAAAGTGGACAGGCGTAAAGTAGGAGTGTCTGTCTAATGATACTTTTATAGATGGATATGGGGGTTGGGAGTGGGAGGTGTGAAGATCGATTAATGATGGGTTTTAGTTGGGGTATCTTATTGTTTGCTTGCTGTATTTTACTGTTGATGTGTTGGTTCCAGTTCAGTTTAGTATCCATGTTTAGACCGAGATATTTGACGATACTATTTGGAGGGAGCCAGTAAATGGGTTCATTATTTATTGTGAGCGGTGCTGGAAGTGTATAGGGTCTTAAAGTGAATATTTTAATTGCTGTTTTGGTAGGATTCAGTTTTATTTTTAAATATGCTGCCCAGCTGTCTATGAGATTGAGATACAACTGAAGAGAATTTCTGATATTTACTAATGAATTACCGGCTAGGAAAATTGCAGTGTCATCCGCGAATTGGGCTGTTTGTATGTTGTCTAATTTCGGGAGGTCGGATACATATAAATTAAAAAGTGTAGGGGATAGTGGCGATCCCTGTGGTAAGCCAGACTTATTGTCTTGGATTTGAATTATGACTGTTGACGGTGACTGAAAACGTTCTATTTTCAAGATAGGAGGATATTATTTGTATGAGATAATATGGGGTACCTATCTTTTTTAGTTTGTAAATCATTGCTTTGTGCAATACTCTATCATAGGCCTGGGCGATGTCAATATAAATCCCGACTGTGTGCTTTTTAATTTGAAAGCCTGTGTGGATATATTCTGATTGCCGTAAAAGTTGATGATTGGGAGAGATTTTCTCGGTGAATCCAAATTGCTGTTTGGGAATTGCATTAGTCTGAATCAAAAATGCTTTAAAGCGCGTAAGGATAGTTTTTTCCAATATTTTCGCAAAGGTAGGGAGCAAACTAGTAGGACGGTAACTTTCGACTAATGAGAGGTTCTTATTTGGTTTGGGAATCGGTATGATGACCGCGTGCTTCCATGTTAGAGGAAAATATCCGATTCTGAGACACGAATTATAAATGTTTGTGATGAAGGCCAGTACAGTAGGAGGAAAATGTTTGACTATTATATTACTTATTCTATCGTATCCAGGAGATTTTTTAATTGGCAGTTTGGATATGATATTTATTATTTCTTTGGGTGATATTAATTTAATTCTTGGGTTTGGTCCGTAAGTGGGAGTGGTGTTGGTGGTAAAGTGGACGAAAAATATTTGGGAAATTTTCTGCCTTTTGGAAGGGAGTGTATGCACTTGTTGTTGCTAATTTGATTGGAGGAATTATAATTTTTTCCTGAGTTTTTTTTTGTGAATTGCCAAATTGTGTTGTTTTGAGTACTGAGAGACTGGATAAGTTCATGATATATGTCCAATCGATCTTACAAATTTTTGTATTGGAGAAAGGAGCATCAGGGGGAGGAATTTGGCGGGAGGTTACGAGTATGGGAATGTGGTCTGAATCTAACTCAAATATTGTGGAAACATTAAATTTATGGGACGAGTTGCTTATTCCAATGTCTAATATGTCGGGATTCCTCGAGTTATCATGGGGGTAATACGTAGGTTCCGGTGTTGTTATTATTTTCAGTGTGGAGTTATTTATAAAATGTGCCAGCTTTGTTCCACCCGGTTATTGTTTTTACTACCCCATGACATATGTTTTGCATTTATGTCTCCGAGCATTAGAACATTATTACCTCTTTGAAAGAAATTTTTGATGCTATGAATGTTTAATTTATGTTCGGGAGGTTTATGAATGGTTAAAATTGTCCAAGATTTTTGTAATATTTCAACATTAAGTGCAATTATCTCTATTTCATTGTAGTTAGGTGTTGGTATGAGGTGATGTTTTATGTTAGATTTGATTGCAATTAAGACTCCTCCTCCTTTATTATGTGATCCATCTTTTCTATATGTAATAAAGTCTGACAGTAGAACTTATTGCTGGGTTTTAAATGCGTTTCCGTTACACAAGCCGTATGAAGAAATTGCGTAAATTCTATTTTTTTTATTAGAAATACTATTAGCATTCCAATCCATGAAGGTTATTACATTTAATCTATTTACTGCTATTGCTGTTGTTATTAGTTAGGAGTGAACATATGGAATTTCGGATGGAGTTGATTATGGTAGGAATTAAGGAATTTATGAAATTCATTATACTGGATGTGACTGCTTCGATGATGCTATTTAGAAAGGAACCATTTTTTTATGGTCTCCATTTTGGGTGTGAAGTTACGTAGTTGTGATACTGGTAGGGTGGGGAACTCGGTAGTGGAGTGGATGTTGCCTGCAGTGTGCGAGGATGATTGGTTATTTGATGATGAATTTGTCATGGGGTCAGTACTACGGGCATTATGGGAGTTGTCAGTACTACGGGCATTATGGGAGTTGAAGTATGTGCAGGAGGTTCTGTCATCGGTCTTGTGCGGACCACTGCAGTTTCTACAAATGGGATTTTGACTTTTAATTGGACAAAGAACTGAATAGTGACTTTGGGAACAGAAAACACAAATTATTTGATGGTTACAATTGTTCTTTGTGTGGCCAAAATCCAAACATCTTTGGCATTGCACTGGTCCCTGCGTTTTCTTCCTTCTCTCTGTTGACACTTAAATTACAAATATTCTTAATGGCTAGAATATTTTCTATGGGGTCTTTACCATTGAATACTGCTGCTACAACGGGGATTGGGGCGTTGTTCTTGGTGAGTCTGGTTACTTTAATTAGGGAAGGGAATTTCTGCTTAATTTCCTGGAAAAATTCAATTTCTGATATCGATAGATCGACATTTTTAAACACAACTGAGATGTTCCTATTTAACGAGTCTTTGTATGTGTGAAAGCTTCTCTGAGTTTTGGAGAAGGTATTTCACTATTTTACGAAAGTTCGTGGCTGTTTGGGCGTTTATTTTAACTTTTTGATTTTTTAAATCTGCTACAAAATTAGTAGAGACCTTGCTTTTTAATTCCTTTACGAATATGTTCAAGTTGGAAATATCGGCGGCAAAGATGGGCGGAATTCTATTAAGGGGGTCCGTTGACTCTCGGTCGTCAATGTTTAAGTTCTTGAATCTGTTGCTGGTACGTTGGTATTTTCCTTTTCTAGAGGTCCAAATCTATTACCCACTGGCACTCCATATTCTTATGTTCTGGTGATGAGTCATTGCATTGCTAGAAGCCCTAAGAGCTTTTTATGTTCTGGCTGCGTATCACTATCACTCACTGACCTTTTGCGGGTGACTGCTGCCTCCAGGTTTGAGGGCTGGCATGCCAGCTGGCAGGGCAGGGAGTCCATGGTCACGGCACCGACCTCAGACTGTTGTAGGTGTGAAGTCTGCTGTTGCACTTCCATCACTTCAGGGGTGTAACCATTGAGGGAGATGAAAGATACACCATCGAACCTCGTTGCAATGGTGTCCGTGTCTTGTAGGATTTGCAGGGCTGCGCACAATACTTCGCGCGTAGTTTGGATCGATGGCGGAGGCCATTGATTCACTGAGCGACGCTGCACTTTACAGCACAGATATCCAGATTGTATGTGACAAAGCACTTCACTGTTTCTATTTCCTCAACTACTCAGTACGTTCTATTAATAATGTAGTTTAGTGAGGAAGTAAATTGCGGCAGTATGCCGCGATGCAGCGAGTGGCCGAAGCCACTTACTGAGCACTGTGTTATTCTACCACTTAGCCGGATTCCGTCGCGGTATGCGATAACACTGGTTTGAGTCACTGAGCTGTAGCAGAGCTGCGGAGCACGTCCGAACTCGACTGCGGTCCGATAAGGAATGCCAGATTCGTGACATTTAATTTTTTTATCCCATTTTGAAACTTGGGAATCATTTTCTACAGTAAGCTACTACACTACTGCCTGAAACAAACTGGTTTATTTATTTTACCTCCGTAATGATAGTTTATTTTGGATTATATGGAATGATGCTAAAAATCCAGGAACCAAGAAGTGAACTACGAAAGCTTGTGACATTACCTGCATATCCTCGTTTTAATACTCATCGTGTTTTTACCTGTGATTTCTCTCATCGTTCAAGAAAGTGGCACGTGCATGTCCAACCATGACAATTACAAGTTCCAGCATGATAGAGAGCAAATGTCATAAGCAGCCGACCATTCAAGCTACAAATACATTTTCTTGGTACGTGCACCTCATCGAGTAAATAAATGAAAAGTGCACATCGCCCAACACTTATTTTTAGTTATATAAGAAATATATTTCTTTCTCTAAATTCCATATCTTGTAAATCGCATGAGAATTTTACCATGAAATGATATAGTAGTTCCGAATGCCGAAGGTCGGCATCGACAACCGCTTTTGCTCGGAGCCGAGAATAGAGCGTGGCCGCGCGGCCGAACCGCGTCCTTGCGCCTCTTTCGGCCTCGTTCTCAGCGCCACGGCGCGGGCGGAGGGGCGTCGGCCCACATACCAGCAGCGCCACCGAGCGAAGCGGCCCTGCGCCGCGCCGCCGAGGAGGTGGGCATGTTTTAAAACATCGATATTTTCCATCAGAAACATCGGTGTTTTGTGTTGGATGTTTTATTCACATCAATATATTTTCACAGAAACAACGATGTAATCAAAAAAATTATCATTATATAAATAAATAAACTCATTTTGGATTATTTTTATTTTTGGGGGGTTGTCCACGATATCTCACTTAATTATAGTTTTAACATAATATCTATTATTTTTAACAGTCAGATGTTAAAAAGATATGCTATAGATGCCGAAAAAAAACAATAAAATATAACTCATTTAAGTACAATAATTAAAATGGAAATAGAATGGGAAAATACCACCTGATTTATCGTATTTAAAACATTTTTATCGTTTTTTTAACATTGATGATTTTGTCGATGTTTCATCAACATCGAAATGCTTTTGGTGATGTATCGAAATTAAGGATGTATCAATGCTTCGGTTAAATTTGCCATCACTGCGTGGAACAGCCTGCATCGCTGCGGAGGAGGCAGAGGCACCGCGTTTGGCCACTCTCAATGTATTGCCCGATGAACACGTCTCTGCGAATTTCTGGAGAACTGGCCTAGCCTCCTAGCGTCTCCACCAGGAGTTCGTTAAAAAAACATTGAGCAATGCAAGTTCATAACACAAAGTAATTTAAAACATAATGTAAGTGTCTGGCTTGAGCACTTTGGGACATGGAAAGTTGCATGGAAATAGTAACGAATGAAACAATTTTTTAAAACATTTGTTTTATTATAAAATTAGGTTTCATTAGCATCACATTGAGAAACGATTATTTTCTAGATTGTATTGTTTGCAACCCTTTACATTTCGAATCTGTAAAGTGATTTATGTACTGGTCGGGTAAAATAAATTTTAAAAAAATTGATTGATGAACCACGTCGTTCGATTCATATTATTTCGGAAAAGAAGTAGAGTAATTCACGGCATTTCACGACTGCAGGTACTACTTTAACCCCTCCTCCCCCCAAAAAGCACGCTACTTCTGGAATTATTGCAGGATATTTCAGAAGGATTCGGTTAAAAATAGTGTCCATCGATCCGTTTTGTCGTGAGGAATGGAATAACCAAATCATCATCTCTGCAAGTCTCTGTCTTAAAACACCTCAAAATACGTTTTTGGTGCGCAGCCCCCCTTTTCCTCGCAAAACTTTTTTTTTTTCTCTCGATATTTCTCTTAGAATTTTCTGAAAGGTTCCAGGGAATGATCTTCAGACGTTGAATAACACCTCACTTGATCCAAATGATCGATCGGAAGAAGTTCAACTTTGAGTGGTGCGCATTTGTTTGTTTTTTGTCTTTTTTTAAAGGAAGATTCTCCTAGAAAATACTTTATTTCAATTTAGTTCCTTGTTGGTGGTAATTGGGATTTATTACATAGTGTTAAATAAACCTCAATGGCTTTGAAACAAAACATTAAATTACTTGAAAATTTCCCCTCAGAGGATTTGCATTTATTCATTTAATTATTCATAGAGTTTAAGGGCTTCTCTTGATTGTTCAAAGAACATATTAGGATTTGTGCAATTTGAAACCATTGAAACATAATTATTTTTTGGTGGGTGTGATACATGAATTTAATAATATGGCATTTATTTTATTCTTACGATAATGCGTTAATTCAATAAATATGTTTACGAAAATAAATGAAGTGAACATTTTCTCTCTTTTTATTTTGGATTTTCGTTTACTTGTGTTTACATTATCCAAGTTTAACATTCTCCTTCATTTTCGTGCTTTTGAAAAAAGTACTGAATCCGCAAGAAATGCGTATTTCCTTCTTACTGTCAATTATGTGTTGCAAACCTATGAATATTTCTCAACAAATTTACGCCATAATGTTAAATTTTTACCCCCAAATATGTGTTGAAACTCTGTCGCCGCAGAATTCTGCGGAGTTCGGATAACGTGAACACGCGTCAATGAATCCTAGCTGGTCCATCTTGCTGTTCAAATGGACGACGGCGCGGAAAGTCAACGCAGGCGCTCGCTGGCGCCCGCCCGCCCGCCCGCCCACGCCCGCACTCGCCCACCCGCGCCGCCCACGCGGAAATTAGCGTCGTTTAAACGGGATCCGAGCGCAGACGGCGGCGGCGGCGACATTGCGCACCGGCCCGTGAAACAGCGGCCCGCGCCGCGCCGCGCCGCGCGTATTACAATGTACAGGGGCCACCGCTATTTGGAATTATGCAAATCTGCAGGTGTAAAACCGCCCCGCGAGTTCATTTGCCTTGCTAAGAGAAAGGGGGCAGCGGCGCTGCTGTCGCGATCGCAGGCGAAAGCCCCACAGCGGGCATACCAACCGCCTGCCCGCTGCCCGCCGGACCAGAGACACGCTCCAGTTTCCGAGCGCAGTAGAACGGCAAGCGTCTACCGAACTGGCCGAATTTGACTCGGTTTTGGGACGTAGGTCTGGGTGTTTAAAAATGTTTCCGAAAAATTGTGCTTCGGTAATGCCCGTTTTATACTTTAAAGAGAATTGAATCACGTTCACTTATTCAGCAGTGATCACATCAAAATATTGTGTTGCTGAACCATTAAAAAAAATTAAAAAGTTAAAAAATTAATTAATATAAAAATAAACGAAGAATTATAGTTATATAAGAGCAAAGATACATGTAATCAGAATTATCTGGCAGAAATTCAGATGTTGTGGAGAAATAACTCGAAATAATTTGTACAAAATTCAATTTGCACTACTATTAAAACAAATATTCCAAGCAAAGAAAATCTGATGTCCTATGCAGCAAATGCATAGCCAATGCTCTCCTCTATTTTATTTGCTAGTTTTTGGTACACACACATCGAATCACGATACTGATCTTCTGCGAACATTTTCAAGGAGTTTAGAGATCGAGCTTCACAACCTTTCCACCCGCTTCCCCTTAACTCAGTCTCCGTCGTCCTTCCGGCGCCGCGCTGCCGACGCTCGCCGACGCCGTCCAGGAGCCAAAAGGCTCGATCTGCATAAATGCAAAAGTGCTCCAAATATATGGCGAAAAAATTCAGAGGCCGGGAAGTTTTTTGAGTGTAGATTCCAAGAAAGAGGGCGAACGTTTCGATGGTAATGAAATCTCGATGTTGGGCTAAGGTATAAAAACTTTTGCCAAGGCTTTTTTCTCGTAACTTTCTGAGATTGCCATCTATTAGGTTTTAAGATGCCGGCTATTTGAGTTCCAACGCTCGCTATTCTGTATTCCTTCTTGTTACATTGAAATGACCTATTCTATTCAAACAGAAGCCTGAAATAAAGAGAATGATCTAAAATCGTTTTCCAACCCAATAAGACATGTACAGTTTGTTAAGATTCTCATATACTTGCAACAAATAATAACGTGAACATTTTTTAAATATTATTATTTACTTTTCTGTCTATAGATTTTTTAACTTTGCCAGAGTGTATTTAGTCTTTTATTTTTAAATTTTTAAAATAAAAGACCAAATACAGTCCAACACAATGAAAATCTGTGTTCAGTAAAATTCTAGATTAGATATTAAATATAACAAATATAAATATTTTAAAAATTGTATAAAAAGCCCAAATACTCTAACACAGTGAAAATCTTGTGTTCAGTAAACTCTAGATTTGATCTTAAATATAACAAATCAAAATATTGGGTTATAACTTGCTCTCATTCATATTTTTAAGGTTTGGCAATGAAATATTAGATTTTTCGCATCATTAACTAAATTTTCCTTTTTAAAACATTGCCTTAAGAATATTTTTCTATTTCTATCTTTCAGCCATTGCATTTTCCAAGAACACTCTATCGCATAATCTTTAGTGTGAGAACTTTCTTTGACCATCGCCAACTAAAACTCTAGATAGAAATAAGATTGTTCAGGATTAAATTAAATACTGTCTTTTTACAACGTCTAGACATCAAAGTTCGAGTTCTTGGAAGCAGTGTCATGAACGCATGTTAAATAGGCGGAATTAACTCAGTGCCTCGTTGTTGACTCTTTCGTTTGTTGATTCTAAATGTCAGTGGTTTTAGAAGAAAAAAATAGTTTACATTTTTGTTTGATTTGTTTATTTTATAGTAAATCGTTAGGATGATATATATGCCTTGTTCACACATGTTTCCTTTCTCACTCACGCATACCTCTCATCTCACACATACCTCCTGGCAAATGCCCCCTTGCTCACAGATGCTCGCTTCCCCCTTCCACCCCCCCCCCCCCTCCCTCCACGCTCCCTTCTTGCCTGCACTCCCTCCTCATACACCCCCCTCCATTCACGCTCCCTTCCTCACCCACGCTCCCTTCCTTCTCCCCTCCTCTCCCCCCCCCCCCCCCAGTTCTCCACCCTCTCACGCCCCCTCGTCCCTCCCACCCATCCTCCGCCCACGACCCGGATCCTACGAGGCGCTGTGCATGACCCACATTCCGCAACATTCTGTGCACCTCCGCACTCGGATGGCTTTTCAATCAGCGCTCGCCGCCTACCGGCCGCGCGCGCGTTGCCTTGCGACACGCGTCCCCGGCGACCGCTCAGCCGTGTCGCTAATTGCAACGTTATCCGTGTTTGGGGGCCCCCCCCTCCCGCGCGTCGCACCGCGGGCGCCGATTCGTCGCTTCCTTGTCGCAGCGCGATTCTCGATGTGTCGCCGCTCCCTCCCTCGCTGTCGGTCGCCCGGGCCTCTCGCTCGGCGGCCGTGCGTAATAGCGCTCCCGAAGCCCCGAAATCTCGCTATCAGCGCTCAGGCTTCCGTAACAGCTTTTCTAGGGCGTTGTTTACCGTCGTTTGTATTCCTCGGATTACGTTTCATGCTACGGAATTCGAAGATTGTAACTCAGAACTGGCTTCGTTTAAAATATTAAGTTTTCCTGATGAGCAGTGAGTTTTAGGGATGAACACGGTTTGGAACACGTATAATCGTCAAAACAAAGCCAAAATAAATACTCTAGATTTATTTGGCGATGCAATTTTACGAGTAAGGTGTGCTGGTGTGCTTCTTTTTTCAGTATGCTCAATTCCGTGGCCTCTAAAAATGGGCAGAGCAGTAATTTATGAATTTCGATAATAGCAATTTTCAGTAGAACATTTAAAGTATGAAATTTGGTGTGATTCGAAATGTATATCATACATTTCATTATAAATCAGTTCGAAGAACTTCATGAAAGATTCAACTTGTATCCAATAGATTCCAAAATAATTTCAAAAGCCTTTTTCTGAGTTGAACTTCAATTATGTCATGCTTTCTTAATTTGAAAAAAAAAATATTGAGAGATTTTACGATAGTTACTTCTAGAACTTAAGACAAGACTATTAATCTCTCCCTTAAAATGTCAAATCTGTTATTCGATTAATAAGATAGACTTTCGAACTATTAAAACAATCTGCGGCAGAAAATTATTCAAATGTAGTGCAGGAATTAGTTTGACCAGCAAAGAAACCCTATTCATTTCCAACCTAATCGTTGCTAGTTAAAACTAGTAATGAAAGGTGATAGAGGAAAGTCTCCTAAAAACAAAATAATGTTCAGAACAATTAGTTGACTACAAATAGTTGACTATTAAGCTTTGATCGGTACTAACTAGCTATCCCCCTCGTTTTCTTCTCGCAGTCGTGGAATTTAATACATAATGACTTCTATTCGCCCTTCTTCTGTGCACCTGCGACCATCCGTGCTTTCAGTCCGTGTCTTCCCCCTCGCTCGTCGCTTGTCGCCGGTGATCCTTCGCTCTGTTCCGTGCACCGTCACCTCGCCGCCGCCCCCTCCTCCCCGTGGCGCCACGCAAACAGCCGTCGGATGATCGATGGCTTCCTGCGGGGGCGGCTCCGCGCGCGCAGATACTCCACGCGTAATTGAAAACGCGTGTAACAGAAGCGGACAGCACCGCGCCCGCGGACCAGCGCCGCGTCCTCGCCCTTCGCCCTTCGCACAGTGGAGCGATTGGTCCGTGCGCAGAGCGACGATACGTAACGCGGCTTCGCATTGCTTCAGCTGGAAATTGTAAGCTTGGAAATGTAATTTTTTCGAATTTTCTATGTAATAATAATAATAATAATAATAATAATAATGGGCACTGCTATATTCACTGTAATGCTTTCTCTTGTGATAAATCGAATATTGGTAAACATTGCGTAACAGCTTTGATTTACTACACAAATTAAGTTTGATTCGGTTGGCAACACCCGCTTCATGTCCATGTGACCAGGAGACGTGGCTTAGAGCATCAACGAGGCATTCACTGCAGTGCCTCTGACTGGGAGGCCCTAGGGTTCCACCCCCAAAGTTGGCAGGATTTTCCACACTAGCTTGTCAGCACGGTCGAAGTCAGTCTCTGTCTGAAGGAGAATTCTACCGGCCGGCTGGTCTGATCGATAGTTTTCTGTGGTAGTTTTCTTTGTCCGAACAATACCAGACGAATGCCGAACCAGTACCCTAACAAACCGGCTACGGTCCGCGCGCGATCTTTCCTTCCGCTTCCTTGATCTATCCTTACCTCTTACACACACATATGTGCACTACATTACCACGCACATCGGTCGGAAGCTTATAGCTTGTCTCGACTGGTGAGGTGTCCCGCTGCTGGGAGATACCTGGTTGGAGAAAATCCGACTAGCTGACGGGATGATTGGCGCGGAATCTCACCATCCAGCGGGGATAGGTCTCCACCACTTCCCAAGGAAAAACAGGCACTGCCCTTACAGAACTATTGAACTTAGCAGTTGACGCCCTCGGAATCACTAACAAATCAATCAAAAATGTATGTCCACGTTACTTATCGGTATTGAAGTTATTGGAGCGCGCAAATTGTGCCCAAGTTGATTCTCTCGCCAAGCAAAACTCCCCACTGTGGCCAGTTTACATGTTTTGTTCTCCGATGTATGTTGTCTTTGCTGGGTTGTTGCATCGCCCAACAATCATTCGCAAACGTTGTAGTTGCAAATCGTTGATTCTGCTGATGTACACAAAGAATTGCGTCTTTTCTGTCTGAGTAAAAAAATTCAGCACATGCCCTTTGCCACTGCCAGAAGCAAGGCCCACAGTTACCCATCTCTCCGTTATTATTTATTGCACAATACGAATTTTGTGAGAATGATGTAGTAGTTCTGTACCACAGTTGAAGCTCCTCCACAATATCTTTGGCTGAGATATTCTGTGCAAGTTATTCCTGAAGTTCGTGACTTTGATTCAATATACCCGTTCGTACTTTGGAACTGCAAATTATAATTAGACATTTGATTTGACCATTAGGTAGCGAAGAACCTTAGTTCTCCTTACAATAGTGTTAAAGCGCTGCAGTAGTGCTAACAAAACCGAATTTTGTGTTAGTGAATTGACTTAGCGAAGGAATTCATTTTGAAGAATCCACACAAATGACGTTCCCATAGTTACCTCTTGAAGTTGCATATAAACACCGGCAAGTACGTCTTAGACGGCTGGTACCTTCTGTCTGGTTTGAACTCGTAAATTGAAGATACGATAATCACTATCCGATGGTCCGAAGAAACCGATGTCCACTATGAAATCTGAGCAAAGTTAGCAGGATTGTATCTGCTGCATTTCAATCAAACGCGTTGGAATACGTCAGAAGAAACTGCTGTTAGACACTGTTCGTGGAGCCGTTCTGTTACACCGAGAGTACGGAGTATTATTTCCCTTCTGCCGCACGTAACGCCGCACTGAGTGTTATTAGATGCCGTCGGGAACAATGCCAGTGGATAACCTTGTTCTTAGAGTGATTTAGTGAATATTGACTATACTGTGACAAATTTCATTAGATTTAATGTACGACTGCTTATGAATTTTAATGTACATTGTACATTAAATGGAGATTAATGTACACGTACATTAACTTCAATGCTTAAATTAAAATCAATGTTTATGTAATGTACGGCTGCTTGTTTACATTAAATTTAATTGAAACATTAAATTTAATGTACGCGTACATTAGAGTTGCTGTACGTGTACATTAAATTTAATTTACGTACATGAAAATTACGTTCACGTACTTTACATTAAAAGTAATGCATACATTTCTGAGAGTGTACATACGCATCGATGAAGTCATTAGTTCTTAAAAGGTAGTGCATGTTATATCCTGGGATGCGGCGGCGTTCCATCCTAGCTATAACGTGAGATTCGTGCCGACGTTCATTTCGACTTGTAGGATTTTTCGTCTTCCCGTCTCCCCCAACGGGACACCCCCTCAGCCGGGACAAACTCTGAGCACTCGGCTGCCTCCCAATGTATGTGATAGTGTAGTACATGTATTTGAAAGTACATGGGTTAGAGGTGTGGTGGGGGCAAGGATGAGGAAGGAAAGATGTGTCGCTGGTGGGAGATACCTGGTTGTAGAAAATCCGCTGGCTGACGGTAGGTCGGCGCCAGATCTCGCCATCCAGCGTGGGAAAGTCACTGTCACCTCACAATGAAATACATACGCTACACGGGACTAATGGCCTCAGTAGTTGCCGCGCCCTGAATCACTAACAATCAATGAATCAGTTTGGCGGCAGCGATCGATCTCATTGAAATAAGCACATGACGTTGTGATAGAAATTCCCATTTCTGTGTATTAAGTGAAATGAATACGGTGGTTCAAAGAATAAATATCTGGACCGTAGGTATTTGGTGAAAAATAGTTTATTGTAATTTCAATCCTTGTAAATAAAATTCTGCCGTTAATGAATTTGTTTGAATAGCGAATTTATAGAAAGATCAACCTTACATTAAAATATGCAAAATTGCAGATTTTCAGTCTACTCAGATCAAATTACCATGATACATTAGCATTTTGCACATTGATGACGAAGAAAGAAAATAAATGCAATCATTTTTTTAAATTCCACCTTGGTTTTACTGCAATTGTTTCTTTTCTCACACAGTAATTATTTGGTACTGTAAATATAAAGAAAGTTTGCGTTAACCACTTTTTAACCGACATAATGATGTATTCTATTCATGTTGTATCGTAATTGCTAAAACAAAATATATTCTTTCTTAATAGATGTATATTAAATGGGAAAGTCAAACGCTACAATTTCATTTGTTTTTTATGGGTTTTTATATTCGCATATTTTGCAAAGGAATACAGCTTAGCTTTCATGTCGACATTTTATCACTGTAGAAAAGAAAATGTTGAATTGTTCTGCACGTTCAATGTTGAGCATACTCCAGTCGCAAGAGAAGTACACGCAGAGTAATGAGATGTATATTTTTTTAGTATATTTTTTTAGGAACACTCTTCTGATTCTCTTTGAAGTTGAAAGCTGTTTTTTCTCTGTATTCCGGCCATATGGAAATACTCTCGCGTGACATGTTCAGTAAATAAATCATTAAATTAGCTTGGATACTTCAATAGAAGCGTAATGGACAAGATTGTTTCCTTTGCTAAATGACGAAATGCTTGTTTTATACACGGATGAACAGTGGTTCCCGCTGCTGTTTCCACGGAATCATGAAATTCCTCCAAAAAGATTTTTTGAAATGTCGAATATACATACACATACACGAATACATACAATACACATAACAGTTCAAATGACGTTTTAAAATATGAAAAAATGAAAAACCTAAGTTAAAACCCAATTTGTATGGTACTAAATTTTTTCCTATTCAGTTTGAAATAATGAAAGATATTTGGTTTATTTTTTAAAAATGTTAAAGTAATATAATGGTTTTGACGAGGTGATATTTCGGTATCGTATTCATACATAATTTGTATAAAGACTTCGAGGCATTTATCAGTTAGTAATATATGAGAGGGTTCTATTCAATAAGGTATATGTAAATATCTGAGGATTTAGCAATGAATATTGAATAGTACGCGTATGACAGGAAATTGTTATGAAGTAATGACACGAAATTGTTCTGGAGTAATCGATGTGAAGTATTACATTTAAGGTGGTTAGAGCGAGATACGTTTTACGTTTAACTTGCCTTTTTTATTGTCTTAATCAAAATATGAGAGGTTGTTCTATGTTCTGGTAGTGTTTGAATGGTTTTCACCGTCTAGTTTTCGCGTAATGAGACGCGTAAAGTTTGTCGTTTTAACATGGGCTCTTATGGCGACGTGACAGATCCGACCTGAAATTTTAAAATTGTGAGAAAACTAACTGTTGAAATTGTTTTTAAAACTTGTGCTTTAGGTAGCTAGCATTTTGAAGAATCAATATGCGTAATTTGAAGGACATTTACCGTTTCAAATGGGAGAAATTTACAAAATTATAAGCCTTAATCAGTCCAAAGGGAGACGTTCGCGTGCTTACTAGAGGATCAGGACTAACGCGCAGCTCGGCAACACCGCGCGCGTAGCCCGCTTCGTTGAAATTGAGTGACAAGTCTTGCATTCCTCTGCAACAGATCTTGCATTCCTCTGGCTCCTCTGGGTGCAATGAAAAGATGCTCACTCCTGGAAAACATTGCCCTTTATTTTAACCAGATATTCAGCAAAGCTGAAATGTGATGGTTATAATGATTTGTGCAATCTGAATTAAAAGCTCAAATTAATTAATTTTCCAAATAAATCACTCTGATATTACTCTCTATGAGCAAATGGGCGATCTTGAGAGTTTATAGATTTTTTAAATCTTCAGTGAATCATTATTATTTCGTATTCTGTTGTATGTAAGCTTTTTGATTTTTGCTCCTGGACACTGATTATCGATTTATTCGATTATTCGAATGATTCATTATTTAAAAATTATTCATATTCTCTATTATTATGCGAAATACTAAGTATATGTCATTACCTTCTACACAACATATGCAAGATACCTTACTACACGGGACTCAAAGCAGTAACCTTTAGCATAGGTAAGCATCTCAATGAACTTTTTAGTGGTATCAAATGTGTAGAAATGATGAAATATGTTTATTCTGGTGCTATTATCAACCATTCAAGGTATAGGTAAGTGCAGACCTGGATTTCCCTACTAGCAAAATAAGACGTCTTGGGACTGCCATGCCCGTATCTTTTAAAATAAATATTATTAAAAATTCCATAAAATGTTTTTTTCTCTGAGTACAATCATTAGTCAAATTGTTTACTGAACTACAATGTTTGAATTTAAAAATAAATTTAATGGAACATGCATTTGTAAATGAGAAATTAAAAATATAATTTCCACTTTGTAAGCAATTTGTTTATTGACATCTGTATTTGTAAAAGGATTTATTCTTTCATAATAAGTGTTTTTAGTTAATTAAAGATTTTTTCTGAAGGCGTGCCCAAACCAATATTCTACTTGGAGGACCACTGATTCTACATCCAGCCATGGGCAAATAAAATTGAAATTGTGAGAGAAATGATAAATTCATTCCTCGTAGTAATAGTATACCTTACCACTTGGAAATCTCTTTTGAAGATATAATCTCCAACCGGGTTATAATTTTATTATTAAGAATCTAAATAATGCAGCTCGCAAAATTATAAGATACTGTAATTTCATTTTATCATAATTAGTTTGGTATGTACTTTTCACTATAGTCTGCATCTAAATCAATATCATAACATGATATAAAATTATGCTGAAAACATTGCAAACAGCAAAAGCTTCTGTGAATTATTTAATCTCACCGCTGAAAACTATAACTGTTAACTTACAATACAAAGTCTTTTACAAAGTAGGAGAGAACCAAATTTCTGCTCATACTGTTAAGCAATCGAATAATCCAAGGTTTATTCTACTTTTGGCTTAGGTAATTAAATAAACATTAGAGAAAAATAAGCATTGAAAAATATTTGAAAACACTCTACTACGTCACTGTTCTGTGTGACATTGGGAGGCTTTGTTTTGTCTTCTCTCAAATTTTGCTATGGAAATAAATCTTCACTAATTCGCTGAGACAACGTGATATTTTTGCACTTGTCGACCAGGCGCATACAGTGAGTTCAAAATGAGCAAAACAACGAAACTTAGAAGAAGCGTGAGCACTGAGCAGGTATGCCTATATCAAGGACATTACGGCGTTGCGCAATTTACCAAAGACTTTTAGCCCTACTCAGATGAGGAAATTCCCGTCATTATTAGCGATCGTTTTAACGTAAAATAATGTGTTTATTACCTTACTTTTTGTAATTCTGCTCTTGCTAATTGTGTAATAGATTTTTTATATTCAATCTTAATGCCTCAATCTTTCATTCCTTGGCCACACGATGTTGGCACTGCTTAAGAAACTAATCAACGGTAGGTCTTTATGTGGTATTGAAATATATTCATTTTCCATCTATGAAACAAAATTCATTCGTACAATTAAATAAAATTTATCATGTTATCATGTGTCTGTATTTTGTTTATATAGGTCTCGCAATATCCACTTCTATGGTAAATAAATAGTTTTAACTGTAATATGAACTCTCTTTCTACTGGGGAATATCTCGCTCTAACCATCTTAAACGAAATATTCTTGTAGCTATGCGTTACTAAGAGTACTAAATTAAAACCATGAGGAACACTTCTTAAAATCGACTTCGACATCAGAGAAAACAATAGATTCTTCTCTGTTCGGGAGTACGCCACGACCTAAGGCACATTTGTCAATGTTTCAGCCGTTATATTGTGGCCTTCCTTTGGACAAAATTCCTCTTTACATCTATTGGCTTAAGGTGCGGAGAACTGCGCTTTCTTCATACAAACCAGCAGTGTTTTCATTCATATACTGACCGAAACTCGAGAACCTTTGAATCATCCTGTGTACTAAGGGCAACAACACTATCCTCAACTCCAAAAGTACCCCCGTCCGGCACTTCCCCCCCCCTCTCCCCCGCCCGACACCCGTGCTGCGTCCGCGTGCAGCCACGTGCGGTCGCCTGCTAATTGGGCAGCGGCGGCGCCACGCGCTTTGGTCGCTAATGAGCTCAATCGATGACGTCAGGCGCTGGGCGGGGCTGCATTGCCAGATGGAAGGTCGGGGTCCGCAAGGGAGGGGCAAGCGGAGAGCAAGGAAGGAGATGCAACCCCTTGAAATGGGCAAGAGGGCACAGGTCATGGAGCTGGTGGTTGACATTTCTGAGATTTCGCATGAGAATATATTTTATTCGGTCAGTTAGTGTTCATTTGTTGGGTGCTAGGAAGATGCAAATTAATGGAATAAAAATGTATAAATGCATTTTTTTTATTGAAGTAGAAAACTCGATGTCAAAGAGTATAATTCAATTTGATGATTTCATTTCGATTATCTGTTAACTCATGTGGAATAGATTGAAAGGAAACCCTCATATATTGAGAAGAAAAAGAGAAAAATATCAGATATGATTACGAAAGTATATCTGAGAAGGTACACACAAATCATTAGAGAAATTGAAAATAAAAGGGGTAAATAAAAATATCTTCGGAGTACTCTAGTTTTCCTTTCTTGTCTTTCAATCATTTCTAGATCATTATTAATCTATTAACTTTATGACTATCGTAGTATTCTACGTTTCTGTCTTATTCTTCTCCACGACTGGCACAAGAGAGGGGAGAGTTATATTCTGTGAACGCGATGTAGATTTATCATCCCTGATATTGATTTAATTCTGTGAGAGCTACGGAAACATTGTAAATACATTGGGAGAATGTATCATTCGGCAAGCTTAGATCGCTAGGTAACACGTTTTTCTTTCCATTCGCTCCGCTAAATTCAGGATGATTCAGAATAAATGTTACAAAACGTTGTAGAGGGGTAAACAATGATTACTTTCGCCAATGAACATTTACTGAGAAATCGCATTTAACGGTGTTATACATTACACATGTGATATTTTCCCCTGAGTTTTAGGTACCTCCTACGCAACAGGTCCCTTTCTTACCATGTGAAGATGATTTCATGTACCCACCGAACATCTATGAGGACGCGGTTGCCAAAAATCAGGCGCAAATATCACATCTATGAATGCCCCTGACACGGGTTCATGCTATTTCCCACTGTCTCTTTATCGACAAAAAGTTATTATTTTTACCCCCTACATGGGCTAGAAGTTTGACACCAGTACATTACACTTCATTGTCTACTGTTCTACTGCACTACACGTATTCGTGTGCAGAGGCGTATTGTGCATCTCCGCTCCGTATTCAAAGCTTCGACCGGACGTGAGCCCAGTCCAACTCAAGTTTCTCTCCAGTTCCTATCCTCCATGGCAGGTCGGGGAATGGGAGGATGCGCGAGGGCGAGGCGGAACGGGCGGCGGCTGCGGGAGTTCGCCGGGCGGGAAACGAGACGTCAAACAGCAGCCCAACTCGCCTCCGCGCGGGCGCCGCGCCGCGCCGCGCCGGCCGAGCAAAGTGGCGTGACTGCGCGCGCACGTGTGCGCCGCCGCTTGGCGCGGAACGCCGCTCCGCGCTGCGCCGCCCCCGTAGGGTCGGCCTTCCCCGCGCCCGCCCGCCACTTCATGACACAGGATCGTTTGCGTTCCCCCTACAGAGTGGTTCAGAATAAATCATCCCTTTTCCGGATGATGCAACTTAGGGAGAGGGGTGAAGGGGGGGAGAGGAAGAGATAGACAGACAGACAGATAGAGAGACAGACAGACAAATAGACAGACAGGGACAGAAGAAGAGAAGAAGAAAGAAGAAGAAGGAGAGAAAAAGAAGAAGGAGAGACAGACAGACAGGTGGAGACACACACAGACAGACAGATTTTAAGGTAAATCGATTCAAAAAAACCGTTTTTATCTGCAACTAGCAGAAGCGTCATTATTTCATGGACGGATTTTGCCATTGATTTTTGTGGAATAATGCCCAAAACTGTGGAGGTTTATAAAATCCGTTTTCATAAATTAAAAATCCAGAATGGAAAATCGACAAACATTAAACAATATATTGATATAATTTAAATGTCCACTATTAATGTAAAGTAAATAAAGTTGTCGGGAAAGTAAATCACGCTCACCTGTAGAAATCAGGTTTTGGAAGGTGGGGGGGGGTGCAGAAATATCCCGGAAAAGCGACAAAATATAACAAATTTGTAGGGGATGTAGACGGATAAAAAATTAACCCTTTTTTCAATGGACATTTACTAATGGTTGTAATAGAGTTATAACCATTTGTATGTATGGAATTTGCCCCTGATATTTAGTCAAAGCCTTATGCCAGATGTTCGGCCGGTCTCGTTGCCACGCGGCCAAAGAGATTTCATATTCCCGGCAAACAATCACGATCTGACACCCACGTTCTGATCCATACGATGAGGATGTTCTGTTATATATTGCTACCCCCATTCCGTATCATAGGTTGGCTCAAACATTGAAAATTGGTTCCAGTATTAAGTTTTTTTTTCTTTTTTAATACAATGATTTAGAAAATGGCAAAAAGTTGTCATATATTCATCTAGTTTGATTTAGTTTTGTTATCCTAAACACGTGCTATTTTAAGTGCGTATCATGACATATGGAATTTTTGTTCTTGCTCAACACCACGGCCGGTTTCCTCGATGGAAATTAACTTTTCCTTTTTTCACGAATGTGGTGAAGAGAATAGGAGGGTCTCAAATATAAAAATGTTTCTCTTGAGTTTAGGTTTGGCAATTGTTGAGAGGAAGAATTCTTTATTTTCTTAACATTTGTTTCCGTAGATGTTATTGAGTGAAGAATTGGGGAACTTGGTTTGTTTAGATGAGTTCTGTCATATTTGTTGGTTATTGAAAATCTTTATAACAAGCGAATTAACCGTCCGTCTTTCTTTAGAAAATGTTAATTCCAATTGGTTTCAGGGAAGTTACACATATTTAAAACAGGTTCATTTTTTAACAGATAATTAATTAACAAATAATTTTTTGATATGAAATACTAAACAATAGAAAAAATCAATAACGTATTACTGTATCTGCTACATCACAAAATAATGTAGTACCTTGTAGCTAATATTTCTCATTTCATTTTTTAAAAAAAAGTGAATGTGAGCGTGCGGCAATATTCCTTTTCCTCCCATTTAAGGTGGTACCTGCTCCCCCTGCCTTAATTCTGCTCTGCTTTAAGACCTCCGATAAAATCGAAACCTGCATCTCTGGTGCAGTGCACTGCATTGCGCGATGCGGCTCGGCGACCGCGCGTAGCGAACGAGCCGGGGCAGCGCGTCGTGTGTACTTGCGCGGCCGCGAACATATATGCATTGCAGCGCCCAAGGGCGACATTAGAGCGAGATGCAGCTCTTGGAAGCTCGTGCTCGGCGGCGGCGGCGACGGGGAGGCGCACAGTGATCTGGAACGGCCCGAACGCTCACATATAGAGCGCGACTTGTAGGAAAACACAGCTCCAAATTTTCCAAAAAATATGTTATGACTATCCAATAAATGTTCTGGGAATTTTCTTGAGTTTACTCTTGAAACTTGAGTTTACTTACTGAAAGTTTCGACTTTTATTAATCTTTTATCAGGGCAATTTTTATGACGTAACCACAGGCGATTGTTAGCAATTGCCACTCTCCTATTCTCTGATTTTATTCCATACAATCTATGATATTAAAATGATGAGATGGTGATTGTTAGGCCTAAGATTGCGTTACAATCGTTGACCTGATGAAGGCGTTAATGAAAACCGAAATGTTCATTTTGAGAATTATAACATGACCGAAATTAAGTAGACTTTAAGAAACGAGGTCAAGAAGGATTCCACACATCTAATGACAATGCTCATTTTATAACTAATTTTTGTTTACAGTGGTGTCAAAATTAGATTAGAAAAAAATCCTGTCACTTTCCCCCCCAAAGCTGTATTTTGGGGGATGCAGTTTTGGTAAATTCAGTTTAATAAAACTTCAAGAGCATTATACATTCTTCCAGAGAGTTGAAATAAGTGTTACAAGGTTTGCACAACCGCATACGTCATGAAATAGAAAATTCCATTAGACAAAAACAATGAATGTATTTTCTAGTCAACAATCTAAGTATTTATTTGCAATATACTTAAAACATTAACTCGCGTGTATTGTATGTAGAAATGTTTTGGAAACAATTACACTTTTGTCTCTGATTCTTTGATTTTTCTAGAATTATTATTTATTAGTAACTGATTGTTTTGAGGGAAAAATGTGTTTGACTCCGCGCACTTTTGGGGCCAGTTGGGACCAGTGTGCGGCGGCGGTGCTCTCATCAATGATTAGAGGCGAACGTGCGCCCTTCGACGCTTTTTCACGTCTCCGCGCGCCGCCGCTCGTTGCACCAATTAAATAACTCATGGTCCTCGCAAAAACAAGCTCCATTAGTAGCGGCGGAGAGGGGAGGGGGCCGTGCGTTGTAGGGCGCTGCTCGATTATTAACGAGGCCCCAGGCCGCGTGCGCTGTCTTCTGTCGGCGGCGGAGCCGCCTCTGTGCCAAGAGCCGAGGCAAGAGGATGCTCTCTTGGGCGCTTCTTTTTTCCCGTTTTTTGCAGACGCTCTGTATATTACGATTTGTTTTGGTATATGGAACATAGCTGCTTTGGTTCCCTCATATACGTTGCTTTATGGAAAGTAACGCATGGGAAAAATTTCCTCAAGTTGTACGGTTGTAAGTGAAAGATTCTAATGTAATTGTCGAGTGAAGTCTCAAATATTGAAAGAGTTTTCAACCTCTGGGTATTCGATGTTAAATTTAAGGTTTTGATTGAAATTTTGACAAGGAGAAATATTGAAAAATCATATCACAATGCTGGGTCATATGGAGATTCAACATCGAGGGCGAACCTCAATCGTATGTTGAAGTGATTATGTATTTTGACGACATGTTACTTTCCTCTTTAAATTTTCACCAAATCTGGGTCTCCAAATAACAATTTGTAGATTTTTTCCAGTAATGTTTTTTTTCATTACATTCTTTTTATATACAAATTTAATTAAAACGTGCCCTGAATTTCGTACGCAAGTCGTTGTTGCTACCAGTACCGATCTGGAAATTCGCCGCTCACTCTGTTCCCGGACCGTGGTCTGTTCTTCGGAGATACTACGTAGCACGCCTCTGTGCGTCCCGTTTGTCAAACAAGAGGACGGTGTGCACGCAATCAGGAGGGCAACTTCAATAGCCACACGCAAACATTGCGGTTGGCTCTGCTATGGCGGAAGATTGCAGCTTTCACGGCAACTGGTCGTATGCGATTGGACGGGCAAAGAGGGTCAAATATTTTAAGAACTATAGTTGTCATGTCTTCGTGTAGTATAGTATTTACTTAAATATGTATTGCTTTCAAATGATTTCGGAGAAAATACAGGTGACTTTAAACCGTAGCCTAGAATGAAATTAGAATAGTTGTCTTATACGCTCGCAGTACATTTGTATTTTTTTGAATGCTGTATTATGTTACGTACGTTGCAGCATAGAAAATAAAACTTGAAAGTTAAAAATTTGAAAAACATTTTTCTCTCTCAAATTATTGACTTCGGAAGAAAATGCATTTAATATTTTACCATGATATACAGAATTGATAATAAATGATTTTTTGTGTATTAACGAACATTTTGAGACGTACTGCAACAACGGACTTATAGGACAAATATGCTAATGACTGGTACCAAAATTCTAGATGCTGTTTATCCCGAAACAATTCCCATATTCGCTACTCTTCACAAAATCGTCAAAACTAGCCCTTTTTAGTAGCACTATGGTGCGGAGCTACTTTTCAAGCATGCGAAACCGAAGTCTGTGAGTTTGAGTCAGTAATCCGCAAGTCACAATTTGTTCACGGGATTGTGGTGTGATTTGCATCTGGAACTACTACGTATTCCATTTTAGTCAATATCCTATCAACTATTTTCTTCATTATCATTTACCCATAATTTCCTCTCGTCCATTCAGTGGAAGACAAATGAAATCCACCAACTTTGCTCATCTGTTCAGGAAGCAGGAAGGCATCAAGGCGTATACCATCCCCTTGCCTACGTTCAGAGACCGAAGTATGACCCTCACCATCACATCTCATCTGAGCGACGCACATCCCTTCGTAAGCCCCTGGCGAGGCGAAAATGCACCCTGCGAAGCAGGTGGCCCCTTGGCGGTGCTGAAACAATGGAAAGTGCTGTTGCGCACGCACGTGGGCGCTGGACGTCGTCGCGGGAATTAGGTTAGGCGGCGCCGACGGTGGAGGCGACTGTGCCAGTGAAAGCCACAGTAGCCAGAGTCAGCGGAAGACGACGGGCTCGGCCCTGAAAAGACAGAAATCTCATGGTGTTAGTAGTTTGTCATCGGAGAATTTTTACTCATTCATTGTAGACTGACTGTTCAATCGCAGTAAACTTCATGAAAAAATGTGTCATGGGATCGCAAATAAAGCCCCAGTTTTCTTACTCAATACACCTCCTACATTTCTCAATACTCTCTCCTTACTCAATATCCTCTCTATATTTGTAATAATGTAGCACCAATTCGTTATTATTAAAATTATAATCTTCAGATTTTTTTAAAAATTTGGAGTTACTGTATGACTGTCATATATCAAAAACGGAAAAGAAAGAAATTTTATCAAGTAATATCTCGGATGTGCCGGAGGAAACATAGATATTTCAGGGAATATCGGTCCAAATGTTTTGACGTCACTGAAAGTCCCATCAGTGGTGAAGGTTCCAAAATTATTAATGATTTTTCTGCAATACTTAACATCTCCCTACATTTCGAACAGATTCTGGTTCTCTTGCTTCATTATTTATTTATATTTGCGAGTAAATATTCGGTGGAACTTCCCAGAGAGAAATTTTCAGTTTTGAGTCTCCTGTAAGCACACACATAAACGTACTGGCAATGTACGTATTTTTCGTAAAAGAATAGAAAAGGGGATAGGCGGAATTCGACAAGCTCTCACTTGTCTTTCGGTTCCCGCGTAAATCTGTAGCGATTCTCTGATCGCTTCATTGACAACCGAAAGGTTTCATTATTTCATTCCCAGCAAATCTCTTGCATTTTTTCTTTAGAAATTGAAAGATATTTTGCCTCCTGTATAGACAAAGGGACACCGAATAATGTTACTAAGTTGTTAAAACCGACATAAAGTATCATTCACATTTTATATTTACATTAATGTAAAATTAGTCAAACATCTGCAAGGCCGATTCCGACACCAACTCTTTTTCCACCAACGCTTCATTTGTAAACAGAAGTGTTAACTGCCTCTCTTTTCACACAATCGATGAACCTTCTGCAAAATCAGAAACTTCCCCCTTCCCCCTACCCATTGCTTTGTTTCGCATTTGGAAAAAACTTTTCTAATATTAGTTTTGTTCGGAAAAGCAACAATCACAAGGATCATCGACATTTTAATTTTTGAATAAACATTTAAAATATCTAAAATGCGAAACCCAGCTACTATCTGTTATTCCGCGAACGCCTGATTCAAAAACAAAAATATCAAATGTTTCTTGGATCGACTCTGGGAATTCTCGGTATCTGGGGGATTTTTCGCTTACCATTTCTTCGCTTTCTTGTTCTTAAATAAGCGCATGTCTTCTGTGTTTAAAGCTATAGTGATGAACCTTATGAAATGTACAAACAAATCAAAGTAAAGCCAACCCATAACTATATTTTCTTCCAATAAATACTTCTTCATTCATAAATAAAACCTTCAGTGTATCTTTTACGAAACCGGAATCGTCTTCTAAGAAATTGGAGAATTTCATCTCCGTTTCACTAGTTCTAGTTAAAGGTGCACAAATTAGCACGTCAGTAATAATTAATAAGCAAGTAGTAATTGACTTAACTGTAACAATCATAAACACCAAAAATTTAATTTTTGTTCAAATGTATGAAAAAATATATCTGAATATCTAAACTCCTCGACCGACGTCTTCTGCGAAGGCTCCATTCATGATCAAAAACATTCAGAACTTCTCTCGCCCTCTGGTGAAATCGGCACATCTTTCACGAAAAAGGAAAGTCAGTGTGCATCCGTTCCTCAGGACGCGACAGTCTCGGCAGAAGCTTCCGGATTCTCGGAACCTTTCTACTCCCAAGGCACCTGACACCGCGCTGACAAATCGGAACTCTTGTTTTTATAAATAAAGATATCAATATCTGAGGATCCAAACGTGGACACAATCTACGTAGATTCTTCATAAAATAATCGATTTTTTTAAGAATGTTTTTGCTTCAAAGCAAAAACGCTCAAGACATCACTCTTTGCTAAACAAGCACATCTTGAACGAAGTTGGAAAATGAGAATGTTTTGCTTCCCATTTCTCCATTCCTAAGCTATTGAGCAGGAGAGTTAATTCTGAGTTTGTATTTAACAGTCACAAGCATAAGTGGAATTTTAATTTTGAATATTTTTATTGAGACGAAGCTGCTCCGCAGAGTGGCAGAGGAAAGAATACTGATGGAGATGAAAGAAGACGATGGAGATAATGAAGTCTAGACGGATGGTTCACAGTTTTAAGCATGATTGTTAGTAGCAAAAATAGATGACAAGATATAGAGGCTTGAAGGTTTGGTGTGCTAATAGATTTCAAGGACAAAGTTTCTATCATATGAAGGACACACAGAAGAGAAAAAACTGAGAGGTCAATGCCGCTGATGTTGTGATTGCTGTTGGATACCTGGATGACGCCGTGTTTAATGGTGGTACCTGATCATTCCTTCTTCTTCTTCTTCTTCTTCTTCTTTTTTTCTTCTTCTTCTTCTCTTCTTCTTCTTTGTCTTAGCGATTTGTACGATATTCACGTCTTATGCTGTGGTCTCCATCTTAATGACGTCGTCCGGTAAAGTATTTTCGACTGGTGGCCAAATAAGTTTTGTTCTAGAACTGCTGCGATTCGATAAGTTAAAATAATTACATATTTCTTGACGGTCTTTACGAAGCCCGTGACTTCATTGCAAACATAACCTAGGACAGATTAAAAAATCTGAAAGGTGAAATCCACACAACATCTCTTATTCCACGAAAGTTCCGTTCATAAACGGAAACCCATCAGAACCTCCCTCGCCACTCGCGAAATCGAAGTATCTTCCTCGAAATCGGAAACTTGGTGTACGTCCGCCCGCTCCGCGTCGGGAGCGTCTTGGCAGAGGCGCCGCGAGTTTAATATTCCAAAGGCGGCGGCGCGGGGCGGACGGGGATGGGTGACGGCCGCGCTAATGGGACTTGTTTTTGCAGCGATGATTTATTTAATGGGAGCCACTGGAGGTTCCTGGAGGCTTTTCCAAAATGTGAGCGACGGCGCTCGCCTCCATCATTGATGAAACTCCGCCGAATGCATTCTCTGGCGTTGACATTTGTTTACTTTCGATGCTGCCACTTCCAGAACCCTTGAGTGCCTTGTTTAATTTCACATACCTCTTAGAACGCTCTGCGTATATTTGGAGAGGAGATGGGGATTACGCAATTGGCGGCGGGTGTCACGTGACTCTTTCAAGGAAAGAAATGTTTTCAACGCCTTACGTGAGTTGGATAATTATAGACGTTGTGAACAGTCATAGTGCTTTATTTCTAGTCTGTTGTGTTTGTTTCCATTTTAACTTGTATGTAGTACTATTGTTATGCATTATTTATCCTTGGGAGCTACGTCATTTTTGGTAATTAATGATTAAATTAATGATAATATCAATTTCATAGAAGCTGATATGAATAACAGTTTCAATAATATGAATAGTATAACTAAATTCATGAAGTTTCATTATCAACCTACGTACTTACATGTTTACTTTATTTTTATTTCATTAATAGCCATTAAATTCAGAATTAGTTATCAAAGAAAAATATTATTCGCGCAGATTTATCTAATTCTTTGCGAGAGAAATTCGTACGTCTTCGGGGAAATTATACGTGTCACAGTTACTTTCTGAAATGTTACATGAGTTCGCAAACTTTTATTTACTCGCGGGATATTTTACTCGTAAAAATGTTTTATGACACTTCACAATAGTTGGAGCATTGTTTTTATGCCAACTAGCTCAATTCACATTTATTAATATGAGAATCAATAGTCAAATCAATGCGTGAAAAATTCTCTCGCTTTGGTGGATTCTGGTGGGAGACGAGGGGTTATTTTTGACGCAGGTTTTAATCGTTGTTCGAGAACTGTATTATAACATTTCACAATGCCAATAAAGAATGAAATTGAATAAAACCCACGCTTTGTCCGCTCATAATTTCTACAGGAGAAACAAAAAATAATATATTGCCGTTGCAGAAAAGCAAATATGAGTACATCCAACATAATATTAATGTACGCTGCTTATAATTCCTATACATTCTAAAACGTTTGAGGACTGTATTGGAGCCGCTTCTTCGAGAAACAGAACAAACGCACATTATGGCTATATTAAGTTATTCGCACTAGATTCGTGAACCAAATGGGTAAGAGGGGGGGTGTTAAATGGGTAATGGGTAATTTTACACGAAGTAGTACAAATATATTAAATATCTTTGGCAATATTACCCATTAAACGTCACATTTGCTTGAGACACAGCAAATGAGCAGAACACATGTTTGTCAAATAAACATTTAGTAAGGTCTAATCTTAAGATAAGGATTTTGCGGGATGATATTCTTGTAACATTTTAAACTTTATTTAGTCATCCTCAGTCTGATCTTTATGGAAGCATTTAAAGAGCTCATATTGACGAATAACTGCATGAATAAAAGCTTCCAATTGAGATTGTGGTGTAGGAGAGGTTTCCAAAGAGTTGAACAGAAGAAATTTCCCAAAATTAATAAATTTCAATTAAAAGTGTCCTTTGTCGTATTTCAGTTATGTCCTTTACTTGAAAAGGGGGAAAACCATGTGAGTTGTGCGGCGCCTACGGGGATGACTTGCCCTAGCCCGGCGCAGCCTCCACCGGGCCGGGCGGAGCGCGGGCGCGGGCGCGGGGCGAGGGACGCGAGCGCCTCGTGGCTGGCGGCGGCGGCGGCGGCCGCTCGTGAATGGAAGAGGGCGGGCGCGCGAGTGCCCGCCTCGCAGCGGGCCCGGGCCGGCCCGGACCTCCGCGTGCTCGCGCCCCCGCCCCACGCCCCACGCCCCACGCCCCCGCTCCGCTCCGCGCACTGGGCCGAAGCGCGCGCCTCGAAAAAAGAGAACGAGCTGGAGGTGGGTGAAACCTGTTACGGCATAGCAAATAAAAGGAGTTCGGGAAAGACAATCAAAGGATAAAACATGTTACGACAGAGAAAATTTAAAAGAAAAGACGACGGGGAAAAAAGAAAATTAGTGGGTAAACGCTGATCTCTATAAAAAGAAGTCATTTCAAACGTTGTAGAATTATCAATTTCTTTGTGACTATGAGCGATGTATAACAGGTGATAAAGTTGTGTACAATTTTATTAAATTCATATGCAGTAATTTCTAGCTGCTATAATGATAAAATAAATATAAATACAAATGCGTAAAGCCAAATTGCTGTTTATAACGTTTCAAAAAAGAACACCCTAATATTTAATCAGAAATCTTTCAAATGCACTTCATACGCAGAGTAAGAGGCCGATATTGATGATTTGTCACCATTTCTCTTCATGGAATGAACATTTTAAGTTATCATAAATAAAGAAATAATTAAGTAAATAAAGCAAGTTCGTACATATTTTTATTACATATTTTTTATCGATGAAATATTTACATAGAAATCCCAGGCAAAATACTGTGTTTAGGTAATTATGTGTCTTCGGCGCATAGCGATGGAAATAAAACGAGACAAGTGTTGGGAATTTAACGATTTATATTTACGGTGCGTTATTTTCCTTCAACCACGTTAGAAGTTTCTATTTTTTCGTGATTGAAATGTTTGTGTGCAACGTGCACATGAGTCATTTAGAATACGAGTTAGTATAGTTATTTCTGATACGAGTGGTAAAAGTAGTATTTGATTTTCCGAGAAGGAAATGTTGCGATACACAACCGATTGGCCGAGTGGAGTAATCCTACGAGCAATATAAATTCACCCTTACCTCGCGTGTCATACAGTGTTGGACGACCTTACTGGACTTCATCTTATATTAATTCATGAACGTTGTTACTTTCAGGTCAGTAGCTGGTGCGATCACACTAATGTAATTTGTTTCTTTTGTTGCATTCACAGTTATATCTGAACATTTGAGCATTATCTCATTTGAGCTCGCTTCTTATGCCCCAAAAGTAACCGCTTGTAATGGCAGTCTAATCAATGCGTAGGGCGGCCGGGTCCACTGTCCGGCGCGGGGCTCCCAAGCGGGGTTGCCAAGTGCGCGCCCCCAAGGAATGCTCGCGGGAGCGGGGTCTGGATGCTGCGTGACGTGGTCCACGACAAGGATTGTTTCTTCGGATCATGATGTTATTATTAAGTACTTTAAATAATTCTAGGGTTATGGTTCACACTTCATAACTATCCTATAACAACTAAATGGTTTTGGTGGTGTGACATTAGGTACAGAAAATCCCAAGCAGTAAATATTTTCGTGTGAATGTAAATGGTTTTGAAGAAACCCGTGGGGAATGTAAAACATTTATTTCTACAGCATGAAATAAGGGAATGCTTCAGATGTGATAAGTACTACATGGCCATTTGTTTGTTTTTACTTTTTAATTTTTCTTTTTGCTGTTTTGGATGAGTGAAACACTTTTCATGGTAGTACATTCTAGAGTCATAATATACCACACTAGAAGATTATCTGTAGAATAATTATTTTCCCACACTTCTGTAGTTCGTGATCTGCAGAGCAAAATATATTTGGTTTGAAATGAAGTTCAATTGAAAGTTTTTGACTTCCGTTATTTCTACTGTCTAGATGACGAACTCTCAGAGGAAAAAATTAGACGTTTCTTCTCTTCTATTAGTAACCCTCGATCGACATGTAATAATTATGAAATGTTTTAGATACTCTGTTCCCTGCACCCTGAGTGTGGCGTTTCATTATATGTACAGGTAGCGGCAGCGAACACAAGGAAATTCGACTTCTCATAGTGGATCTGTAGATGGACGAGAAGCCGTGGGCAGAGTCGTTTAGTTTGATGACGCGGCAACTGCCTCTCATTTTCATCGCCCTGCTCCAGTCTCCCACTCTCCTCCTTCTCAAAGGAAGTTTCTTTCAAGCTCGTACCCGCGATCCCATGCGTTGTGCAATCTCTCCTCCCTTTTAATTCAGGGAGCATTTGTTGCAGTGTGATATCGTGACTATAATTCCGTAACAATATCTAGTAGAGTGTCATTACTAATTAACTTAATTTCTTCTTTTACATCAGTCTTCTACAGTCTGAAATCTGTTCATTAATTTTCTCTTGGGCCTTGTAAGAATATTAATCTGACGAATGCTTCCAGAATAGAAAGAGTGAAGAGTTAGCACGTGAGTAAATAAGAATGTTTTTACTCATTTTAGATTCTCTTTTATTTATTTGAATTTTTATCAACATAGAGAGCCAATGAAAAATTACAGTTATTTTAAAACCACTTCCTGAACTTCCTATCTACTAGAATTTTTGCTAAAAAGATGCTTTAGCAACATTACTGCAGTTCATTTATGATATCAGATGAAACCTTCATGCACACAATAGGGTGAGGCATATTCAGTTTCCGAACTATGTACTACTTTCGCAACTACAAAAAACATTCGAGTAACAGTACATTGAAGAGCGCTGATAAACCCGCATTGCGAGTCACATCGCATTTTTGAACTCCCTCGTATCTGGACGGTGCCTTTTCCTCAAAAACTTTGGAGTCGCGAATATCCGCGCAACGTCGCGCAAAGAGCCGTGTGTAGGAGCACTAGTGAAGATGAGTGGTGTCCTACCCACTTCTTACGGGTGACATTATGTGCGAGAGGCTATCAGTATTGCTGTTCTCGTCTCACTAACCTAATTTACATATTCTTAAAGTATGATCAAATAAATAACTAGATTCAAGGAAACAATCAAATTATTTGATCTCAGCCTCTGAAAACTAGAATGAAATTATAGAGATATAAAATATATAAGCAATAAATAAAGGGATTCACTACAAGATAGTTTTAGTAGTACTAGATTATATCACTAGATAGAAGACTTTTACGAGCCAGACGTTGATATGTTAGATAGACAATTTTTTAATACAATGATTTGTATGAAATAGTGTGAGCAGGATAGAGACTGATAAATCTAAGAATGTGTAACAAAAATTGATAAGTCTTATATATCATTATTTACTACAAATGTGAAAATATACAAAGATATTGCTGAGATCATAGTTGTTTTTTGGTTTCACAAAATATAATTTCGTGAGTTAAAGCTCTGATGACAGCATATCAAAAGGCGACACGTTTTCAATTTAAAGAATTGTTTGGATTCAATTCAATTCTCTGATGCCTTATTTTCCGTGGCAAGGCTCAGGCCATGAGGCCTGCTCTTCCGCCTGACCACACAAATTCCGCTACGCGCCTTTCACCGTCTGGCAGAGGAAGGAAGTATCACTCGGGCGATGAAAAAGGCATTTTGAATTTTGCTCAGAGGCTTCATTTAGGCTTGAGGATATTTTACATGCAGTAAATCGATAACATGGGACAGCCGGCTTTACTTCCTTTCCGAAGGAAGGCGTACGAAGGATTTTTTCGCCTTTAAAAATCCACGGCTTCGATCGGGTTTGAACCCGCGGCCTTGGGTATAAGAGTCCGATACGCTAACCGAACCCGCAAAAGATTTAACTCAAGAAAATTTCTTATGAAGTATAATTTAATATTTATGTAATCACACGTTACTTGTAACACGTGACCCGCGTGCGGTTGTTCGCTCTCCGTGGCGAAGGCCGTAGAAAAGCCGAATTTGCGCTCCCGCTTCGTCCGCTGCGTGTTCAGCTGCGTGTGGGGATGCCAGGGCGGGCGAGCGCGCGGGCGGAGGTCGCGGCCGAGAGGAACAAAAGGCAAATTCCAGGCGGTGGAGGGGGGCGCGCGCTCGCCCGATCTGCAGACTCCTTTATTGCTCATTTCGCCCTCTCGGCAACTTTTTGCAATTCGACGGCCGGCTCTGTAAGCGGCTTGCCAGCCAGTTCCACTGATAAAGGAAAGGAAGTTGCTCTAGAAGTTTTTACAGCGGGAGTTTATCATCGTTACCCGGACTTCAATTGAATTGTCTGTCAGGGCGTCCTCAGCCTGTTAGAGCTCGAGTACGAAAATGGGGGGGGTGAGATTCTTTATTCATGGAATATATAAAAAAAAGGTTAATTCCAAACTGGTTTAAATACGGACAGTTCACCTACACATTGAAGTATGTATTTGAGAAAGTTCTTTTCCTAAGACATCACAGTATTTAGAATTTGTTTACATTACATGAGTGTCTTTGTGTATTAATGTTCTGAAGTAAATAATGAGAACTATAACAACGAATTTATAATCAACCTTTTACAGTGATACAAATTGAAATAGAAAATGACATAGGTGTCAAATAATGTGCGAGGAAAAGAAATCCTTCCAAATCGAGTTCCTAGTTTACTTGGCTGATGGCTCTTTTAAACGCCTTTTTTGCGCAACTCTTCTCTTGAGCTTGAAAAGATGTCCCTGTACTTGTCATGCAATGCAATGTGTTTTCTATTTCTGCTTCTCTCGGTCTCTGCGAGTGGAGAGGAGTTTCTTTACTTCCGCGCCGCGTCCTCCTTTCGAAAGTCGTTTCGGCTGCAGCCTCTACGGCCGTCCCTCCCGCTCTCCACCGTCCCCCCCCGCCACTTCTACCACCACCCCGCCCCCACTGCATCCATTGCCAACACCCCCACCTCTACACTGCATTTTTCTCCGTTCCCATCCCACTGCCGCCCTCCCCCGTTCCTCCATCGCCACCACTGAGTTGGCTAAACGCTTCCATCAATTCCATACCATCTGCCGTTTCCTTTTCTCCATTCACCATAACGTAATTGTTACCTCCGCCACCGTTCTCCATCACAACCATCGCTACCGAAGGGCCACTGCCTCTTCGTTCATCACACTTATTAATATCGTCTGCGACACCGATATTTAACACGCTAACCCAAGTCCTACCATCACCACTGTCACTCTTTCTACATTCACATCATCTCCTTTCTAGCCACCAATGTCATCATTGTTATCATTGTTGCCATCTTACCGCCGCATCCTCTCCCTCCACCTGTTCACCGTCATCCACCATCTTGAGGCTCGCCGCCGCCGGCAGAGCGAGATGGTGCCCAGCTGACGACGTGGCGCGGCGAGGCGAGCACATAAGCGTTTTAGCGAACTCATCTCCACGCTCCGCTGCTTCCAGGCGGCACCACCGGCGCATCGCTCGTGTTTCCTTTCCGCCACACCATCACATGACACACCGAGACACACCGCACATCACCGCACCTCGCCGCAACACGACATGCCACCACACGTCGCACACACACACGACCCACCAGGACATACCGCGACACACAACATTCTCCCAGCACTCACAACACAATGAGTGGCGCCATGCCGCTCCACGACATGCCTCGCCGCCCCGCGCCGCCGCCGTCTTTTTACCCAAATCACACAGAGAAGCTGCCCGTCTGGTTGCGAAATAGACGCAACGCAGCAAGCGCGGTGGTCATAGAGGGTTCCTGGCAACAGGCGTGCTCTTTGCGGTGCCGTTGAGTGAAAATGATCCTCTGAGTGGTTGGTGCCCGTCAAAGTGGGGCGTGAACGAACGTGATCTCTCTTCATGAGGACATCGTGTTGATATGCAGGTGTTCACCACAGGATGTGTTGTGGCTCGTTGAATGCAACGTTTCGTCTCCAATTATTTTAAAAGTAATCCCACAAATTGCGAAGTCTCAACTGATTAAGTGCTTTTTTAACTTATGTTTATGCGTCATTTGTTTATTGACGATTTAATCTTGTGCTAATCTATTTGAAAATAATTGCACAAAAACGAGCACATTTTTACAATATGAAAAATATTTATATTGTGCTACAAAATAATTGCAATGTTTTGTCATGTTCGACCCGCCCGAAAATTACTTTTTGTGTTTGTTAAATAAACATAACAGGTATAGAATTCAAATGAAAATGTGGCAATGTGAAATATTCGAGTATATGTAGTACGAGTCCCACATTTGCTAAGAATACGTATCATGAAAATGAATTTTCACTACTGATATTTTCCCACGCAGTATCTCTCAATTTTCCCTCGTTTATTATAATTACTTCCCAGGTATTCTTAAGTATTGTGAGTAAGTACGCACTGGCTGGTGCAGAAAGTGACCTGGTTGAATGTTGAGTGACAATACACACTTACGTCGAATTATACATTCCTGCTAATAACGAGCACTAAACACGGGAAGTAAGCCTTCTGCTTCGGGCATACAAATGCAATGTGACTTTGGTTTTTCACTTATTTCTACTCTCTCTTTCACTCCTTCGTCCATTATGATGGATCTCAACTGAACAAACGACTTAAAACGGTATAATATTTATAATTTCAGAGTGTTTATCTCTCAAAAGTAAGCTGTTGCAAGTTGCACATCTGGTTCTCAGCGAATGGAAAATGTAATGTGGATATTACTAGCCGACGTTCGTGTGTTGTTTTAAAGAAACTTTCTGGGAAACACTTGCGTATCGAGATGCGTTTGGGTGCGATGGTAATCTGATTTTTTTTAACTCTCTGCAAGAGCTAGGTTCTCGGAGATTTTCATCTGCTATGCAGATGGCCGTGAAAATGGGTGACTGTTTCAGTTCTTATTACCTCCCTGCGAATTATTTTCACTTCACAAGGAGAGAAAATAAACAATTTTGTGGACTGAACAGTGGTTGTGTGTGTTTTTTACGATAAAGCGCCTTGAAATTATTTTATAAATTTCGTAATTGGGATATGAATAATTGTGAAGCCTCTGAGACAAATCTGGGAATGTGACGTGAACGTGACGTGAACGTGACGTGAACGTGACGTGAACGTGACGTGAACGTGACGTGAACGTGACGTGAACGTGACGTGAACGTGACGTGAACGTGACGTGAACGTGACGTGAACGTGACGTGAACGTGACGTGAAACGTGACGTGAAGTGAGTGAACGTGACGTGAACGTGAGTGAATGTGATGTGAAGTGACGTGAACGTGACGTGAACGTGACGTGAACGTGACGTGAACGTGACGTGAACGTGACGTGAAGTGACGTGAATGTGACGTGAAGAACGTGACGTGAATGTGACGTGAATGTGACGTGAACGTGACGTGAACGTAACGTGAACGTAACGTGAACGTCACGAAGAAAACTTTCCTTTCATATGTAATTGTAACGTCATTGAGGAAAGTGGATTTGATATAAAAACAACAATACCTCTAAAGACATCACTTCGTTTGAGATTCCTACATAATGCACTACATTCGCATTACATTTAAAGTTTAGATAATTTTTATTAATTTATTTTACAGAAAAAACGATATTATTTCATTTTTTGAACGAGTTAGTACGTCAGCTTTCCACAACTGATATGAAGGTAGAAATACTAGTTATCGAAACAAAATAGCATATTAATTTTTTTGTTGAAATAATTATCTCAAGTTCCCGCAATTAATATGCCTCTAAGAAATGCTAATTTCTCCATTTATACAGAATTCCCTTTATCTACTCCTCAGTTCAGCAGCCCTGCGCCTTACCTCTTCCATGCCGTCAGTGTGCCCGTCCCTTTGCAATTCAACTCACGTGAACCTCGCTCGACTTCCCATGAAAATCATGTTTTCCGATTCAGCGCTGCAGCGACGTCGAGTGTGTTGTAGAACCTTCAAAGTTTAATTCCATTTGCATATGAATCAGGATTTTTTGCGCCATCCGACGAGACAGACCCTCACGGGTCCCTCGTTCGCTCGCTAGCTCGTCGATTTCCCGGAGAAAGTTACTGGAAAATGGTATCGCGGCGCCCGATTAGAGCCTCCGATCAGGTACCGAGAGAGCCCCGGCGCACAAAGCGCCGATGACGTCTCCCGTGAATAAGCGATGAGGCTCCACCAAAGGAATCCTCCGAAGAAACGGGGAGATGAATGAGAGCAGCTGGAAATGAAGAGATCTCGAAGCATATCAAAGGAGCAGCTGTAAAAAAGCGATTTTATTGTGAAGTTGGTGACTGTATATTAATGACAAATGTTAAAGAAGTACTTTCGTCATGTGAAGCTCAGAACCATAAATATGGTTTTAGGCTTAATCAACTACGCCATTACCGTATATTATTTAAGGATGATTTACTCGGATTTTTAAAACAAAGTAAGTTGTTTTAGTCTTCTAAACGCTTTAATAACGTTAATAACACTATTCGACTTAGTGTAAGTGTTATTTTCTTCGGGGATATTTGCGGCTGTTAGATGTCGTAATTATGACAGTTGATTTTTAAAAGTCGTTTATAAAATAAAGAAAATGTTTTTTCTGAAGGTGGAAAGTAAATTTATTGTTTTGAAAATCTGAAATAATTATTACTCTTAAATAAAGCCGAAAGCGTGATGATAATTAAATTTCCACAAAAAATGGTTGTTTAACATTCAGCGGATTCTTTAATTAATATTAATAGAACCGAGACAACTTCAGTTTATTGTATTTAAGATTGCGATAATTTTTCAAGAACCCTAATACCGTGTACGTATACAACAGATACGTAGAATTCTAATTATGGAGTGCAACATCACATTCTGATTTGTTGTGCCAAACCCCAAAAAAACAGGACCTTGGGCAAACTGGGGAAGCAGAAGCGTAATTGACAGGAGGGGAAAGCTACGGCGAACAAAGGTGAAAAATTCGTGCCGATGGGAACGTCGGGCAAGAAGTGGGCCCACTGAGGGACAGCGTCGATCACGACAAAGGCGGCGCCGGAGAAGAAAAGGGTCCCCTGGGCGGAGAGCGACGAGCGGGCGGCGGCTCCGGAGGATTCCCAGGAAAGATTATTCACACTTAACCCCGCGGGTCCCTATTTCACGTCGTGTTTGAAGGCACTGCTTGATTGGTTCCGCCGCCGACTGAGAACGGCTGATTCCCATGTGCCCTCGGCGACGCCGATGGCGGACAATCTACCGTCGCCTCGCCGCTGCGCCGCACGTATTTCCAAAGACCCGCCCACTCCCTCCTCTCCCCCTTCTCTCACTGCCCCATCTCCCACATCCCTTCCTCCCCTCATGTCCAATCGCCCATCTCCTACCGTCCGTGTTATATCTCCCCCCGAATTCTATCTCCTCTCTTCTGCCTCTTGTAACACATCTCTCGTCGTACTCCCTTCACTCGCTTCCTGTGTTCCAAATCAACTCGAGTCCCATCTCCCGCTTTCCAATCCTATCTTCCTCTTCCTTTGGCGCATGTCCTTCCACACATCCCGCTTCCCGTCTTCCATCTCCCGCCACCGCCACCCTCAACCTACAACCCTCTTCACCCTTTCCCCAACCCACGCACTCGTTCTATCTTTGTCACTTTGCAGCTACTCCGCGCCCTGTACTCCCGACTCCTCAACATCTTCCTTGGTCCTATTCCCGGAACACGAACCTGTTCATCTACGCGAAGCCCTTTAATTCCACTTCCTACCAATCCGCTATTCCTTATCTCTGCACTGTATTCCACAGTCTACCCTCACGTTTTACTCTTCGACCCATCAATTTTCTACTTTTTCAGATTATGCAATTGGTTCCATCCACTACTAATTATTTCAAACCATATCGCTTCTCTCATCTTCTGATTTTACTTTCTATATTTATTTTCTGCCCTACTAATTTACGTTTACCACCTGTGTCCGAACGCAGAATCAGTTATGAGAAATAACATTTTTGCAATTTATTCCTCGGATGCCACCGCTATCTCCTCTTTCTCCATCTTCTCTTTCTTCTCCTCCTTTTCTCCTCACCATTCTAATACAAGATCCCTCCTCCAGCCTGACACGAGAATAGGGTCGGGTTATGAATGATTCGGGAGCAAAATGAGATGAAATCAGATCTCGCCGCCAGACTGCGGTGCCGGCGGCTGCGGCGGTGCGATGGCGCCCGGATCGCTTATGAATATTCAGCAAGTTATCTGCCCATCTATCGCCGTTATTAATGCAGGGTCGGGAGGCGCCGCGACCGACACGCGCCCGCTCAGTCTCGTAAAAATACATGAACGATGTTGGCGCTGTGGTGATGGTGGGGAAAGTGTGATCGGGATGGTGGTGGTGGTGTGGTAGTAATCTTCAAATGGTCGAAGTGAGGGTGGTGTAGAAGAATTAATGTTAGAATGTGATTTTGATGGTGGTGGCGGTGGTGGTGAGATCGTAATTCTCGTGGAGGAGGAAGGTTAATGTTAGAATGATGGTGATGGTGACGTCTGTGCCGTGATGTTGGTAGTATGGTAGCGATGGTGTTCATGTAGTTGTGACTTTGGAACGTGCTAATGCTAGTTTTGGTGTGAAGGTGGCGATGATGGGGGGAAGGGAATAGTAGGTGAGATGGCGACGAACTAAATAATGGGAATTACTTGAATGATTTCTATTATTTATTCGATTCATTGGCCCTTCTACGACTAAGATGTTGGGGCTCATGAATGATTAATTAGTAGATGTCAGCGATTATAATGAGATGAATGATGAAAAAAGGAATAGGAAGCAGGGGAATCGGGAGAACGAAGAGAAATCGAACCGACATCTCGCTTTGTCCGTCTCAAAATTCATCAAGGTGTGGCCTGGAATGGTAACCAGGTGGGAGCGTTGAAACCAAAGGGCAGTAACTCGGTTCTAAGAAGATGCAGAGTAATGATGAGTAAAACAAAAATTATGTTAGGTCAAAAGAGCCTAGAAATGTTCTCGGGGTGCAGCCTCCGAGGAGGCTAATGGCGGCAGATCGACCTCGATTGGTGCAGCTTTCGCTTCTCCGGAGGAAGCATCATGTGGCGCTTCTCGCGTGGGTTGTGTGGATCATGCACCCGGGAAGAAGTTCCAACGAGATCAGAGTTACGGGCTACTGGCACTTTCATTTTACCTAACCGGTTCAGTATGTTGCCTAGTTGTATCATTCCTTTTCGTTTTACAAACATTATGCAATGTAGATGAAATCCATTTTATAATCTGAGTGATATTATGATTATTATTTAAAGTAAAGTTTATCCATCCACTATGCAAAGAGGTGGCATAGATCCAACATTATCCATCGTTTGCTATTTATTTTATTCTGTTATCAAATTTGTAGATACATGTATTTGCTTTGTATTTGCTTCATTTTACATTACAAAAATTTAAATTAGGTAACAAATTGCAATTCTGAGTATTAAAATTTATCGTATTCCTTGTATAGGCGGGTGATTTAAAACATGATTCACGTTCGCAAGCTTTTCTAATTTTTACGTGGTTTACTTCTCGTCATGCATTTGGAGACAAGGCACCGTTCAATTGTGCTGGAAGAAGTAGATCGCGTCGCTCGGTGTGCTGTAGGAAGGAAAGCAATTTGGGAGAGTCATCATCATCATCACTGTGGACGTTCCCCTTCCGGGGACTTTCTAAAGAGACGCCGACGCTCGACAGAAGACCAGTGCACGCGTACATCACCTCTTAACAGAACCAGCGCCATTGAACAAACTATATTTATATGATTGTCGTGCAGTTATTTAGTAATGGATGGTCGTATTACTGTTTCTTAGAGCTCATACTAGCGTGAAGACTTAGCTATTACCCGTAACGGTCTCATTGCACGCTGGATGAATTCAATCTACTCTGAAACTTATTTTCTCTTTGACTCGGTACTCCAGTAAACTTCACGCTCTGGTGAGTCCCATTGATTTCCTAAGTGCATAACAGTTGGTTCTGTCTTACATGAAATTAAATTATATTATTGTAAATACCTCACAAAAAAGTAGAAAGTTTTCTCTCTCAAATGTCATTCTTCCGTTTGTGCTGTAGCACTGTGTTTTGGGTCCCACGTGTGAAACATATATTTATAAATAATATTGAAGTACACAACGCATTTTACATTTATTTGAAATGTGCCATTTGTAAATAAATATGAATGGCAAATGTACCTGCGGCGTTTTGAAAACAGTAACTGGGCTTTTGCAAAATGTTTACAAAACCCGTCACGTAGCTAGCAGCGCTTCCATATTGTACGCTAAAGACGCAATATTTCGTAGTTAATTGCTCTTGGAATTTATGGAAATTTTATAGTATTACACTGAAAAGTTATGTCTATTGTTTGCCGCCAACAAAAAGGTGAAAACCAAAACTAACGTTTAAAGGAGGAAACTGTTTTGTGAGTTGCACCGTACGTCGTACTCTACCACGATTACTTACATAACATGGAATAGCTATTGAGAAACATTGAATATCTAACTTGCTGAACCACCATTTAATACTAGATAGCCCGGAAACGTCTAGTCCCTCTTCAGCCCCACTCGCAGCTCGAGAAAGGAGCGTCATTCGGGCGAGCGGCGGAGGTAGGGGCGGGGCTCGGCCCGCGAGGAAACAGATTCAGCAGCAAGTGCTCGTGCGTCGGCCGCCAATAAACCATCCGTTAATCTAATAGATGAGCGCGCAGTCGAGCGGTGCGGCGTCCGGCGCGGTGCGGCCGCCCTTTGTTGCGCCGCGACCCTTTCACTCGTGATGGATTAATTCGCTGTTCGCGCCCGCCAGAAGCGCTGGCCGCGCCGGCGGCTCGCGAAGGCGGTAATGAGCTCAGCCCGCACGATCCCTCGCCCGCCAGCGCGCCCAGCCGACGCGCATGTGAAAGCCGCGCCGCACACTGGACCCAAATCCCGTCTAACAAAAAAGTTAAAATAAAATAAGGGTGCTTCAAGTGCACATACATTCTCGCATTATTCGTAACTGTTCCGCTACATAAATATTACTACATAAACCTTCAAAAGTGTTATCAACAATTTTTTCCGCTCCGAAACCCGAACTCAGATCCCTCGGAGATATCTCGCCAACACTCGTACCGCTACGCCACAGAAGCGCCGTATGGGACCAACTCGGGCCGACGCTTGAAAACGTAAATGCTCGCTTAATGTAAAGTACCCTCAAGAACTAAAATATCCGTTTCAAACACCTAAAGCTTCGAGTTCATTCAGATCGATCGGGGAATATCAATTTTGGAGAAAATCAACTGGACGGTTTAGGCGCTAGCGATGACCACAGACGAAGAAATAGGTAGATAGATAGGTAGGTAGGTAGATTGGTAGGTAGGTAGATAGGTAGGTAGGTAGATAGGTAGATTTCGGTTTCAAGGACCCACAAAACTTCTACAGACGTGTGGAGGAACGTTTTCTGTATTTCGAAACAGCATTTATCCACTTTTGCGGTACTAACGCCCGGCAATAAGAGTTTTTCAGAAGAAATTTCTCCCTTTTCCGGCGTATGATGACATAACTTTCTCTTCTTATTCATTCAACCTAGGAAAAACCTACAACCAACGTCGAAGAATCAAATCTAGTTTCCCAAAAGATAAATTTAAACCGCCGTAAAGAGAAACGTACGATTTTTCAGTCCTATTTTTCCCATTTTCATCGCATTCAATAAGTATGGATTATTGAGGTCTCCAGTGGGAGTATCCTCGCTCTCCGGTTTGTGATTATTGGTGCTACGCGTGCTAAGGTGAACGTCTAGTTACTCTTATGAAGGGATTGCCTCGCTATACGAGAACATATTAAAAAAATGCTGGGCCGTGGACCCCAAGGCATCTCGCGCGCGGACCCCAAGGCATCTCGCGGGCGCCCAGTCCATCAGTTTCCCCTCGCAAGGCACTCCTCTTGCGGACGCTTCTTCCGTGATTGCACTTCGCTTTTCGCGATAGCCTTCAAAAGTCGTGGGCGCGCGTGCGAGTGAGTGCTACGGACCCGCCCCGTGCCGAATGGATCTACCCTGCAAATTGAACCGCAAGGGGCCAAAAGGTGCGAGTTGCAAAAGCAGTCAGTGGATAAAACTTGCATAACTCGTTGAAGATCGCACGATTTATGAAGTGAAGCTCCTACGTTCAAGTGAGAAAATAGAGCGGTTGCAACGATCATGTACTAATTAATCAACGAAATCTTGATGAAGAAACCACGACAAATTCGTGAAAGAAAAACTGTTTTTCTTCTTCTATGTACTTAGAGGAGGACGTTCCAGTTGCAGTTTTTTTTTTGTTGTTTTTTTTTTTTTCATTTTGTGAGCAAGTGACGCTATTTAACTTCAAGCATAACAGTTGCTAGTAAGCAACTTTTATGAGACAAGGTAATAAAATGAGAAAAGTCGAGAAATTTATTTCAACTATGTTTCAATACATTACTTTCGATTTTTTTAGTTTTGGCTCGGAAATCAGGAATATTGTTCAGCGTATACACGTTCATTTCGACCCTCTGCAAATCACCGAGCACGGAGCACCGCAAGGAACAGATGCGGACACTCCCGCCTTCTTCGGGGCTTTGGCCCGGGGCCGCGCTTCTGCCTTTGGTAATGAGCGCCGGTGTGACTTGGAATTAATGAGTTGGAGGGGTGGGAACTTGATACGTCCTTAGACAGAGCAATTCGACGGTAGGTCTCAGCGGTCATGAGGTACTTCGTGGCAGATACTTATGTGCAAATGCTCAGGATGGAGTGAAACACGATTACTTGCTGTAATTGCTTCGTCTCTCAAAGTTCAACTTGACCGTGAACGTTAACTTACCCGAGTATGTTCTGAACAATATGTTTTATTTCAGATAATTGTTTTTAAATAGTCATTTTATTTCTTTGCATAACCCTTAATTAATAACTTTAATAAATACTCACATCTGCGCTAATTTGTATTTCAGTAAGAATTCAGCAAACCATTAGTGTATAATGATTTCTTCTTTTTACAGGTGAGTTGACGCCTAGGGATCCGATACTTTCGCTTCTTCCAGTGCAATTCCACTGTGAGGTCGTTATCTAAAATCGTGGTAAGTAGCAATTTGGTTTCATATTTATTAAATTAGAGAACTTACAATGAGTAGACTATTCATTTTACATTCCTATTTAGGAGGTTTAACAGACCCCTACGCACTGTTCTCGCTCTACTGACAAAGGTTGTTTCTGATTTGTAAAATTTCAACTGCGTCTTCAATCATTAGAGATTGTGAGAATATGCATCTTTTCTCCAACTTACCACAGAGTCATGTCTACAAAATATTGAGAAAATTGCGCAATTTGTTTGATTCACATATAATTTTGTAAAAGACATCTCCTCGCACAAGTTCATCTACTCGTTCAGAAGAGCGATATCCGCAAAGTTAACTGTCTTCCCAAAATCACAAGTAGATTACTCGAAATAAATTGTTATTTGTATTATTGTTGAAAATGGTGGCAAGTACAGGACCTAGTTGTTATGCTGCAAATAAATACAAATCAAATCTGTGAAATTGCGATGTAAAAGCTCTTGTGTCTGAAGAGGGCTTCGGGCTTGTGAGCGCGTCTCCGTTTCGGGGAAGCCGCACCACCGCCGTGCGTGCAGTGTGGGCCATGGGGCAACGGGAGGGCGACGCGCGTCGCAGCCGAGGCGCGACATCCGCACCCGCTAATTAAAGGATGACTTCCTGCTCGGCGCCCCCGCGGCGCGCCGCGCTGCTGCCATGTGCGTGTTGGCAACGGCAATGGCGGAGGGGGAGCAGGGGTAGATGAAATGATTGTAGCGGTGGTGACGGGGTCGACTGGTGGCGTGGGCGGAGATGAGGGGGTGAGGTGGCCCGGGGCGGCGGACAGCATTGGTGGGTGACTTATCTGTGGATGTCGGTTTGGCGGTGTGCGTTAGTAGTGCTGGCGGTGATGGTGGCGCTCAGACTGACGGTCGTAATTGGAAGGATGTGGTATGTACGCTGTTCGACGGTTAAGACCATCAGAAATCTTACATTCACATGTTTTGTTTAAAAAAATCTTTGAAAATACTCTTCTAATCTTAAAAAAAAGTTTACGTAAACTATTGTTGTCTTTACCGCGGAAATCATGTGCATTCGGGTTTATGAAGTACGAACCGGTGACGTGCTGTATCTGAATGCCAGTATTGTAGAATATTTCTCATTTAACATCTAATAATGCGTTGTCCCTCTTGTCAGTATTTGTAATTAGTGCCTTGCATATTGCAATCACAATGTCAGGAACATTGCAGTGTGTCTCTGGTATCTGCATATTCCTCGGTTTTTTTAAAGCACCGGGGTTACCAATCCCTTCGTCCTTGCGAAGGTTGCGACACAATAGCAGCAACCTGCTGACATCTGTAATTACCTGAGCATTTCTTCTGGGGATACAACTTCCGTTCACCGAATTTCGAGAGCTTTTTACCGAGACCCTCCGACAGCGGCATAAAAGATTCAGGCGTTGCGAAGCGAATCTCCCGCGGCGCAGTGCTGCCAACAGAACATCACTGCCCCTCACGCAGAGCCGATAGATGTCCAGAACAGATAAATGTTCCCTGTTATTCACACAAACTCTCGAAAATGACTTGACTGAAATTAAATCTATGTGCTTCCGATAATTTAACGAAAATTGGGCTCTTAACCTATTCGTGTTATTTTCATATTGCCACAAAAAAATTTCAACATGAAAGTCTTCAAAATTTATGAATAATATATTTACATAAACAACTGAAATTTTTGTCGAAGAAAAATAAGATTTCTTTTTCGTCTTTCATGGAAAGGAAAACATAATACAAGTGTTGTTAGAAAAGAAAATCATAACTAATAACGAATTAAAACTCAGAAATCCAATTGTAGATCTTTTCAGAATCATTCTTTGCGTGTTCAGAAGATAAGTCACGGCAACGTTTTCAGCTTGCTTATCTTGCCCTATCATGTTGCCTACTCTCCAACAACAAAATATATTTACATAAACAACTGAAATTTTTGTCGAAGAAAAATAAGATTTCTTTTTCGTCTTTCATGGAAAGGAAAACATAATACAAGTGTTGTTAGAAAAGAAAATCATAACTAATAACGAATTAAAACTCAGAAATCCAATTGTAGATCTTTTCAGAATCATTCTTTGCGTGTTCAGAAGCTAAGTAACGGCAACGTTTTTCAGCTTGCTTATCTTGCCCTATCATGTTGCCTACTCTCCAACAACAAAAAGAGGATGTAGCACACTATAGCGTGAGGTCGGGTCGCGACACACTCAATTGGGGCAAATAAATTGCTCTCCAGCGATCCTCTCATAGAGTGCTCAACACCCCACTGCATTGAATTTCACAAAATAGGAAGTTGCAGATATTGAGGAAATTACCCTTCAAACTTTTGTGATGCGATTTTAGTACTAAATTTAATCGTAAACGTTGCTCTACATCCAGGAAATATCACCAATTTTCGTTACTCATATTGTGTTAAATCTCAACAAAAACATACAATTTAATAGACTGTAAACCGTGAATATTCAAATTTATTTTTGACCTTTGGCAAATAAGATGTACAGTTTAATGACGAATTAGTCAGAAATGACCGCACTGCAGTTAACAAACTGAATGCACTGCCGAATCATTAAGCTGAATAAGCTTGGTTCTCCCTTTTTATTATGTTATTGAAGATTGAAACAATTATACAAAATAGTGTGCCATCTTTATAAATAAAATTAGTGTCTGTGATTTCAAAAAAAACTATCCTTATGTCGTTATTTCCTGATATAAAACGCAATTCAATTGTTTTCACGATTTTTGTGTGTTTGTTCGGTGGTAATCTTTGGAATGGCTGATCCGATTCCAATGCGGTTATCACTGAAATGTGGTGTCATAACGTAGGCTACGTTTATCAATTCTTTTCAAATGATTATATAAAGAATAAGGTTATTTGTTTCGTTTGTTATTCTACAGTTTTATTCAAATCTTAATGAATTTTGTACACATGACCTTCAGAACAAGAGAAAAGTTACTACTGAATGTGAAAATTTCGTAAAAATTACTCATTTTCGCTTTTCCTACACATCTTAGCAAAGCACTTGTGTGCGCTCTTCCCGTTTTTCGAAAATAGTGAGTAAATTCACCTATGTGAATTAGGCAAGCTCATGAATTTTCGTACTAAATGCATTTTGATTCATTGAAATTGCTCAATTATCTAGGTTTGGTGTCTTTAAAGGTCAAATTTGTTGATCAGATTATTTACAGCTGCCTAACTAAATATTGTCTTTCGTTTGTCTTTTCCTTTAAAAAGTATCTAACAACCAGAATGAAATCATTGTTATTTTTACCATTGTGTAACAAATGAAGCAGCAGAGTTGATTAAAAGCAAAGGCATTTTTTTCTTCACATGCCCTATTTATAACCGGCCTATTTGGGCTGTGTATCACCTTAATTGCACTGTTCCTGATGCCTGAGAAACCGGAAGGCCCCAAGAGAAAGAAAATTGGTTATAAAATTATTATAATTGTGTAACTTATGTAAACGAAGCGAGAATTTGCATACAATTTGATGTTCATTAGAAACTTACAATACTATATTATCGGAATCTGTGTAACAAACTCATTAAAATTGACACAAGAAGCAATTTTGTTCTGTAACCGCTAAGTTTAAATAGTTTTTAATGGAAGTGTAGAAGAACAGTCTATGACCACGAAGACATTTGTTTGTTAGTGAACATTTTGTTGTGTTGAATGCATATTATTATGAATATTATTATTACTATTATATTTTGAATTATCCTGTTTCTTGTACTCTTAAAGACCTGATTCTCAAATGCTCACGGGCTGTTTTTTCAAGCGTGGTATTGGCTATTAATTTTATTTATTACATAAATGTAAAAGGTTACTGACAATGAAGTAAGTATAAAACATAACAGACTTCTGCATGAATTGCCAATGTCTTAAAGGTATATCGATTTTCTGTGGATTTTCGCAGACGTATATTCGTATGTGACGGTACTAAAGACAATAAACGGGAGAATAAATAAGAAGTTCAGTCTCCATTTTTCTTTAATTTGGTACGCTAGATCTCTGAACTTTGTAATTATTCAGTGAATGCCTTTTGCTCGTTCCTGTTGGATAAATAAGGAATACGGTTTTTGGCTTCTCCGCCGTTTTTACAATATCTGTTTTATTATGTTTCACAGGTTTATGTGTCAAAATTGTGCGTTAGATATTTGTACTAACAATATTTTTTATTAATATTAGTATTATTAATATTATTATTAATATTATTATTAATATTATTATCTTAGTATAAAGTTGTGAAATTATTATATTAAATGTAATAAGATAATAAAACAAATGTTTACTTAAGCGAAGCATTCATTTCGGTGAGTGAATTCCAGTTTTGGGCGGTACTCAGAATTGTTTTCCCCTGGCCAGCGTCCTCCTGGCGGCGTTTGCCAAAAGAAGCGCGCCGCCGGTGCCCGAGGGCATTGTCCGCGCCTCCTCGCCCTCCCCTGGCCACGGGGCGCGTCCCACTGCATCCGGCGCCGATGTGATCAGCATCCGTGCCCTGCGCGGCGGGTTGCATCGGCAGGCGCGGGCGCTCTCCCGGCAGTCCACGTGATTCCTGACTTGATTGATGACTTGTTCAAAGAACCACCCTAAAATGGTTAATTTGTTTCACCAAATGATGAGTTAATTCATAGGACCCCCAAACACATTTCATTAGAATTAATTAATTTATTAAAACTGATGCTTTCTCGAGACGAGAAGCTCTTCTGCACATTTCAATATTGCCGCATCATTTTTATACACTGTGCAGCTCTTTTCATCTTTTCTGTTTGATTCTAGTTGTTCTGTAATTTATTAAATACTGGATTATTTGAAATACAAAAAGAAAAAAATATTTATCTTTTGGAGAAAGTTTCTTCACAAATGCATTGTCGTCGTTTCTAAATGAAGACACAGGCCAAGACAAAACTTAATTTATTTTGATGTTTATTTATAACTGAGGTTTGAGAAAAATACGTCTTTCAACGGCTTCACCACTTAATTTGCAATTCACTGCTCCCTACAAATGTTGTTGATAGTACTGCATGTGATGCTTCTCATACTTAATGCATGTGATGCTTACTCACTGACATGAGACCACCGGCATTTATTTCTTCCTTGTCTGTTGTCCTCACCTGTTTCCATTACCTTCGCCTAAATGTGAATTTGTTAATTCTTCAGTTAATTAACATCTGAATTATCGAAAAGGTTCTTCTTCTGCATTATTTCTCCCTTAAATGTTTCTTTACCTATCTTGCCTATTCCGTTACTCTCGTCAACAACTACTGTGAGAGCCTTCAATGGAAAATTAGTCTTGAACCATGTGGCAAGTCGAGTCAGCAAGTGAATGCCCCGATGGCGAGAAGAGGGACGATCGGACGCGTGGCGTGGCGGGGGCCGAAGCGCCCGGGATCGAATCCCCGCCGACGAAAGCGCGACTCGACGCTCGACGCGACTCGAGACGAAGCGAGGCGCCGGACTCCCCCCCCCTCCTCCTCGGATACTGGAGTGGGTTGCGATCGCGACGACGGGAGCCGGCGACATTTTGTCTGGTCGCGGAAACGCTTGCGCAGTGTAGTAGCTACGAGTGCCGGTCACTTGGTCGGTAAGGGCTCGTTTAGTCCCAAATCATAAATCAACGGTGTTCATTTTGTGAGTGAAACATGGGCAGAAATGGAAACGTAATTTATTTTATCAACGAATATTTATTTTAGCTTCACTGGCAGTGCTTGAGAATCGGACCTTGCCCAGGGACTTCGACATCTAATTTGAAATTAACTGTTCCTGCCAAAGTTTGTTGGTTGGACGTTGCATGTTGGTTGCACGTTGATGGACGTAGGCGCACGTTATTGGTTGAAATAACAAATGTATTTTGAATCGTTCTTTTCAAATACATGATTTACTTCTGTTAATGTTCTTGACTTCATTTACAGAGCTTTCAGCGTTCATGTTTGTTTGTTTACAAGGATTATGAATATACTATGGGGCAGTGTGGATGAATTGTCATTGACTTTTAGGTATCAGTAGTTCAGTTAATAGTAATGGTAGGCATTCACAGTTTTGTAAAATAAAAAATATCATGAGTTTCATTTCAATAAATGTAAACTGCTTTTGTAAATGAAAATGCATTTTGGAGGCTCTCTCATGCAACCGATCCTAATGTCTCTAAAGAAAGATAACTTTGCAGAGACGTGATGCATTGCACTAAGACTTAAAAAAAGAAGGATTTGTTTAAAAAAGCACTAAAATATTCATGTTAAATGCAACTCCCAAAACATGGTCAGCTGTATCGTTATATAACTTCTAAATGAAGCAGTCTAGGGCCTTAAATAACTAAACGTTTCTCACACCGTAATCTACAAGATGAGATACTCTTAGACGTTCTAATAAATTCTTGCCAGTTCGGTGCTTGTCAATACTACCAATACCAACTATACATGGAGGAATACCGATTATATTCCTTCACTACCTACATTTCAGCCCTTGGTGCTGGTGGTCATCTTTGTAACGTCACACTTAGAAGGCTAGGATACATATATCTTATACTATTTACGCTTTCTGTGTACACAGTTGTTTGCGCAGACTGACGAGGTTTATTTGCATAATTATTAATTCAAGATTCGCTCTCGCAGCAACTGGAATTACTATTAATAGCTATTTGACACAGTTGAAAATTGTTCCTGACGCATGTAGTGTAACCATTCATTTAACGTTTTGGCGTGGTCTACAGTTGCTGTGTATCTAAATGAGGAAGGAACTACAATGGAAACGAACCACATGTTCCCAAGTTTGTTTCACTCTACCCTAAGCAAAAATAAGGGTGGGGTTTTACATGCGAGAGTTCTCGCACGGGTACGCAAGTTGTTGTTGTCGTTGTTGTTGTTATTATTATTATTATTATTATTATTATTATCATTAATATTATTGTTAGTAGACATTTTAGGCATGGATAGGAGATCGTACATGCAACGTGAATGAGAAAGAAAATAATAGCAAAAGACAATCGATCTAATGCAGGAGTGGAAATAGTTCTCGAGTCGTTAACGACGCGCTGTGCGCTAAGGAGACGCGGCGGCGGCCGGTGGGAAGTGGCTGAGTGGTTTGTTGCATAAGTCAGCTGGCCTGGCGTCGAACAGTTGAAGTGCCCGCAAGCAACTTAATTTCCGAGAAATACTACGCCACGCTTCATAGTTTCCTGACTTCCTTTACCAGGTTTTTGTACGGGATTCAAACGAAGGCGTAAACATTGGGTGAGTCACAAAAGGAGGAAGAATATTTTTAAAGCGCCATCTTGTTACGTTTAACAATAGTTTCCACGTTTTTTCTTGAACTGTCTTTTACTTGGAGACGGTGAAGGTCTTAACAATTCTTACACCTGTCAGTGAAGGGTATCGAGATTTATTGCACGCCTTCTGATAGGCGATAGGGAAATATATATTCTTCCGTGTTTAATTCAACAAGTTATCCGTATGTTTGAGGACTTTCGCGAATACATGTCATTGGAGATAATAGATAATAATTTACATGTATTGAAATAACTCACTGTATCTACTATTGCTCTTTACATGACATTTTCGTGAAGCAGTACATTTTGATACATTTTTATGAACCGAGAGTGGAATCAAAAAGCTTTGCGCATTTGTGCATACGTTTTTCCTTTCCCGTCTTTTCTCGGTTTTTCGTTCATTGCACTTCCTACTCTTATTTTTATATTCTTTGTATACGTACGTATATACAGAGTAATGCACGTAGTATAAAGAAAGGTATGTGATGCTGCGCGAATAAACGACGAATTTTCGGCAGAAAAAAATTCATTTACAGGCGTGATAACGATAATGTGGGTAAATTCAGTTGCTAAATTAAGAGAACAAATCCTCTAACACGTGGTTTAGAAGGAAATGATGGGTCCTTGACGCCGAAAAAGCAATTGGAAGCAAAACATCCGTCTGTCCGACTGTCGGCCTGTCTCTCCGTCTGTCTGTGAACCCTACTAGCGCCTAAACCATTCGTACGATCTTTTCCGAATTGATGAACCCCACTTTCTTAAAAACGGCTTCAAATTTTTCAATGAAAATAGCCATTTAGCAAGAGGTTTTACTTTTCTTTAATATTCTTAAAATAATATTTCGGTTCCACTATTAGAAAACCGAAAAGTTTAGTAAATTAAAAAAAAAGTACTTTGGATGACGTTAGATGGCAACTAGAAAGAGGATGGGACAAGTCCGTAATGCCCGTCCACACCAAGGAAATTAGAAAACTTATGGTTAACTATTTACTTCATTTGGGTGAGCAAGATGCACTTTCTTCTTGCAATTCTACAACTCGCTTTACGTACGAAAGATCCTCCTCGTGTGTGTTTCATATAATGTTTAGTGTCCATGAGAACACAAAGATCATAATTTATCACTCTGAATTTGAATGCAAATTAAATACCATGAAAACAGTCGTATTTTGATTTCAAATTTAAGGCTTTACACCGATACGTGTGACTCATAGACGTAAACCAATTGCCGCTATGAATTCATAATTAACTACGACTGATTTCACGACACTAGAGTGCGTTTTATAACCAGCGTGTCAAATGACTTCGTCGATTACAATTTTTTCAGTTTTTATATTTATTTCGGATAGAAAAAAATCTGACACGTTAACAAATCAAATAATATTTGTTTATATATTATAGTCCAATCTATTTCGAAGTCGGGCCGATTCTTCTTGATGTGAATTCTACTACATCACACATTAAGTTTGGTGTTTCGAAAACGTATTTAGTCTTGTGTGTTGAATAGAGGAAAAATAATACGTTCGAATTATAATTGTATGGATAAAACACGGAACTCGGAAACGCAGCCTTCATCTCTGCGTACGTGGAAGTAGTTTCACGTTCCTTCACTGCTGAGACAGGCGTAGCACCAGAGACAAGAATATTTATTGCTTCCAGGCGCGTTAACTACTTAAGTCCCGTAGGTGTAGTTCATGTTATGTCCTGTGAGTTGGTGGTGTTCCTCCCCCGCTGGAGAGTTGCCAACTTTCATATCCCTGCCGATTTCCATCATGCAGATGTCTCCGCAGGCGGGCTTCGCGTCAGCCGCGGCAAGCTCTAAGCTCTCGGCTGGTCTGAGATGTGTGTTAGAGTAGTGTATGAAATTTGTGTGTGTGTGTGTGTGTGTGTGTGTGTGTGTGTGTGTGAAGAGAGATGACGGGACAAGAATGAGGAAGAGAAGTTCGCGCGTTGTCCGTGACCCGTACGTTAGACCTCAGTGATTTTGCGTGGAATTGATCAGAGAAACTAAAGAAAACTGTCGACCAGATGAGCCGGCCGCACACTGGTTGAATCGGGCCAAAAACCTGGCCATAATGGCAAAATTCAAAGTGCGCGGAATTCTGACTTATCAAATTTCGTTCGGAAGACTTCGGAGCACACTACTTCAGCTCCAGAACGTTATTTCAATCATTTGTGTCATCCTCACGATCTCGTAAAGTTACCGTTGCTCGAAATACGAGAATTCATTGCTTCTTGTCGACTACTTTTGTTAAATATAAGTGTTTAAATTATTTTTCTAAGGATTCTTTTCGTGTTTGCGAGTAGAAGACAGTTTTGACAATAAGTTAAGTATATTTTTAAGAAAAAGTGTCTAATCTTGTGTATATTTTTTTCGATTTCTTCTTCTGGTATAAATGTGAATAAACAATATTATTCCGTGCCACCAAGCACTGTAAGATTTTTAGTGTACTTGAAGTACTCTTATTTTCGTTATATTTATTGTCGTTGAAACCAAGACTAAGAGTTCTATGGCTGTAAAAGTGAACTTATTGATGTTATCTCAAACTACAGTTGACCATTTTTTTAAAAACATATTTTTCAATAAGTAAGTGCCGACGAAATTAGGTCTGTACAGCATTGATTCTCAACAGATGGGTGGCAATTGAGTAACACATAAATATACAAATATAACATATATTATTTACATAACTTAATATATATAAATATAATATAATAATTATATAACTTATGCTTATAAATATAACTTATATAATATATATATAAATATAATATTATATATATATATATATATAAAACTTATGCTTATAAATATAACTTATAATTAATTAATAATAATTGTTTACAATATAATTGTACCATTGAAAATGTATATCGCTTCAAATTCAATGAGCATTTTCAAAACGCTTAAATGCAATTTTCTCGAAAAGGGTTCCAGATTTTGGCTTTAAATTTTTTGTACGGATAGTTTTAAATGGACTTAATAAGACGACCAAAATGCGACTGTGATGTATTCTTTTATTGTTGTTGCAATACACCCAGATTCAACCAGCCGCTTGGATTCTCCTCCTGACGACAGTTGAATTCAGTGACGTCGCATCCCTGGTAAGAACTACATATGATGTGAAGTGCATTGGCCTGAAGGAACTTACGATCCCATTGACCTTCCATGGCCCCGAGGCGGTGCGTCGTAGCCGCGCGTCCGCGGGCGCCGAGGGCGTGGCTGAGCCCGCCGCCCCCAGGGAGCGCGACACGCCCGCGGTCACCTGCGTCACGTCCGGCGCGTCAGCGCGCGCTTGTCGCGACCTCTCGGCAGGCGGCGCACGTCCCCTCGCGAGCGCTGCTGGGAAGTGTTCCCCGCGCAGCCGACCGGCGTGCGTTCGCCAGGAGACGCTGGCTGGAGTGCGTGAGCGATGGACGTCGCTGCGAGTGAAAAGACGGCTTCATTGTAACCCAAGTCGCTTCTGCCATACGTCTTTCAATTATGTTGAGATTTCATGATGTCATTCATGTGCTTGTAATTCGTTTCTCCTTTGCAGTAATAATTAAGAAGCTCCAGCGATCATGAGCTGCGACATAAGAACAATTTGAGAAATATGCATTTTTAGTTATGACCTATATTTTATGACAATAATAATAATAATAATAATAATAATAATAATAATAATAATAATAATAATAAGAACTCACCCGAAACGTAGTACTTACGTTTCCCCCCGAAACTTAGTATCTATAATTGAGTGTATGATACCTTTATTTCCTATATACGTACCAGTCACCAGCTAAGAAAAATACGTACTTATTTGACACTCCATATTTCGAGTCCTTGTATGCGAAAATTTTAAAATATCTTTTTTTTTCAATTTTCCAAAAGCAATGTTATGAAGACAATTTCTGTACCACGTTAAGATTGTAGTATTTGTCTGTTTTTCTACTTTTATTTCGCGCGACAGTCCGCGTACGGGCCATGGCCTACCAGCAGCGTCCCGGCCTCGCGGCCATGGGTTAAGGGGGGACGTGTGGATAGCACGAAGACATCCCCACGCAATATTCTGGTCTTCTCAACCTGAGAAGTGAGTTTTCTCATCGTCACACAGCAACATACACTGGGACATTGCAAGGAAAACACTGACATTTAAAAATATATATTTGGAAAAATGATTTTATATGTTTACATATATTTCTGAATTTATAGCATTCAGTTTTAATGGCTATGGATTATTGTCCACAACATATCGAACGAATATCACATCAGCACGTCGTTAGTTTTGCTAGCAACGGTTTGCATTTCGCGCAAAGTGTTCATTGCCAGTTTCCCAGATATTGCAACTTACTAGGTACAATGCTGACATTTGTAGTTTTTTAAGTTCGTATTATTTCACCAACAATTTTACTATCGAGATTTATGTGAGTGGCATCAAAACCCTTGATACAGCACACACGAATCATCAATCATTGTGCGTCCACACATTCTCTTTTACGGGAGCTAATAATTTTAATGGATCGTAATACTCAGCATGCTATTTTTTATATTCCGTCGATCCGGAAACATTGAATATCGACGTGGAAGTATGAACGTCCCAAATAAAATACAACCCTTGCATTTCATTTCGCATCACAGTTTTTCCCCGAAACGTCACTTCCGAAGGCCGCTTTCGCCGTCGGCGTCCAAACGAACCTCGGGGCGTTGCAAACATAAATTCCATCTCGCGTCCTTTCAGTCTTTATTTGTCCTTCCGAAGCAGACCACCAGTAAATTCGATATGCCGCGTTTGATATATGGAGAGGCGAATTCTGGTTATCCGCAATGCCCCGAGGCGCGTGAGCGCGTTGGGTTTCGGAGAATATCTCTGATGAATGGGCGTTCCTCTCTGCCCGGGCCGATCGGCGCGCGCAGCGCGGCACGGGCTTGTTCCGACCGTGTTTATGCCCCGAGCCACCTTTCGCGGGACGCATAACGAATGCTTATAGCGGCTCATAATTCGAGGCTCGCGGAGCGCCCGTCGTAAGTCAAGCGGCGGCGGCGATGGGCTACCGGCCGTTCGCGCGATCCGTCTTCGCTTGTTTTGTTCCGAGGCCTCCATTTTGTTTCACGCGGAGAGCCGCAGCGTCGATGTTTACTTGCGAGGATGAGCTCTTGGGGTTCTTTATGACGCGACAGCCCCGCGCTGCGTTGAGGCTAAGGGGCGTGATGTGTGGTTGGCGATCAATTAGGGGAGGCCTGGAGGTGAAGCTCTCTCTAATATATGGAGTGCATAACAAACGCACTTCGTGAAAAGCGTCATAGTCGATACAGGGATTGTGCTGCGACAAACTGTAGTCCATTGGCAGAAGTTAACGAAATGCACATCCTCGGGGGCGTCATGCAGAGCGCGTGTTTACGTATTGAACACACGCCACAGCTACATCTTTTGAAAGAATTGTTTGTCAAAACGAGCATCTGCAGTGTATTTCTCGTATCTTCCCATGTGTTTATCACATTCCAATTAACATAATTAACGATCAGATTTGAATATTCTTTTCAATAAGTGCGCAATAAAATAACAGATTTTCTTTCATTCTATACTTAAACATTCTTATTTGTGGTATGTACACTTTAAACCTACGCGTGCATTACGCACTTCTCCCACAATATGAGCTCCAATTACAGTAGAATTGCATATCTGCTGAGGAATGAAATGTTTCCAAATTTCTAGTTACACATTAAGTAGATATAGAACATGTCTCAGTGTTTGCTCTGTTCGTCCATGAGCGTCCCATTGGAAATGACTACAATTTGCCGTATGTCGTGCGGAACATTCATTCGGACTCAGCGATATTCCAGGCGTGGGTGGTATCGCGAGTGGGCGCACCTGTTGAGAGGCATGCGCAGGCGCCGCAGGGGCTCGCGGGGCTTGGCCCGGGGCTTCGCCAAAGGTCAACTTGCACGCGCGCACGCTTGCGGCCGCGCCACCGCCACCGCCGCCGCCACCGCCGGCTGATTGCACCAAAGAAAGATAGACCGCGCGCGGCCTTGGAGGAGGAACCTGCTCTTGTCCCCCGCCATCCTTACTCCCCCGCACAGCGCCCACCGCACCTGCCCCAGCGGCTGCGCGTTCCAACCCCCCCGGGCCCCCCCCCGCCTCGTCTACTTCTGCCTCTCGCTCGCCCTCTCGCCCACCGCTTCATCACCCTCCTCGGCCACCCCCTGTCCGCCCCTCACCTACTCGTTCGCTCTTTCGTCCGCCTCCGCGCTCTCATCCCACGTCCCACTGCTGACCAGACCAGTCTCGTATCCTGCGGTTCTTGTTCGCCGCCATCGTGCACGAGCCGTCTGGCTCTCTGGCGATATCGCCTGCCGCTGAGGCAAACATTTCTTCACTGGGATACACGATTCGCGGAGTCACGCCTTCCAAAAGTTGGTTAAATATTATATGCATGAATGTCTCCAACAACAAAGTGGATCAACGGCGGAAAGGAAAGTCAAGGCGGAAAGGCGGAAAGGAAAGTAAGAAGATTCTACACTTCATCTTTTGAGAAATTAATAAATGATTTCGAAAATCATTGAAGTCGATAGAACTTACATTTATAGCTAATGTATTTATGTACAATAATTTGTATTTATTATTTTTTTTGTTAAGAGTTGTTTGTATTTCTTCTATCTGAGCCCCCACCCTCTATCGGTACTCATTGAGGCTTGTGAATAACTTGAATTTAAAACAGGTAAATTGGTTGTTATGTTACTTTTAATTTGATTCTCAAGAACCTGAAAAAAAAAACGATCGAAATATTATTTGGAGCATCATGAACACTTATAACTTTGGAAGAAAAGAATAACATTTTAGGAAGTAAACTAGTTGATAACGATATTTAATATTTTATGTGTATTCGGTATGAGGCTTATAGGATGGTACATTTTTATCCTTTTTGATGTTGCGCACATTCCTTCACATTTTTTTGCCCCCCTCGTCAACCGATTGCCCTGATTAGACCATTCTTGGCTTCTTGGAGTCGCCTGAGCGTGAGGTGTTTTGTCCGCAGGCTGCTTCAAAAATGTTTGCCGGCAGTTTGTTACCGGAACAAGGTGCCTGCGAACAAAACAGTGATCACCTATTACGCAATGATCAAAGAGCTTTGGCTGCGGACGGCTATGTGAATTCTTATAAATGAATGACTTTTTGACTTTTTTATAAATGTGATAGGGTATTCTTGCGTTAATTCAAAAGTATACTTTTCATTGTTTTATTGTGTAAAAAAATAAAATAAGTTTTGTAGGTATTTTTAGTCATTTCTGTAGAGAAGAGTTTGTTTTACACACGTAGCTCAACTCGAGTAAATTCCATTGATGACCCCAGATACACACGTGCCATCCGAAATGAATTCGCCAACTTTTCATCTTAAACATGTACTACATGAACCCTCAAGACGACTACTAGCGAACGCAAACAGAATAAGTGCCGATGGAGAGACGGATCTCGATGTGCTATGCTCCGCAAAGAGCTCTGCGCGGCTCCTCAGCGTGGCCCACGCGCGCCAGCGTTCTCGCTTTGTAGGTTGATCGCTCCTCCAGCGCCGCCTGCGCTATCGAGAGGCGTGGAGGTCGTGCGTAGCGCCTGCCGACTCCGTTGCTTCGCGGAAGAGCGCGATGTGTGTCAGCGGGCCGCAGCCGCCGCGCCGCTCCCCCCCCCCCTGCCAGCGACGCCCCTCGCGCCGACGGAGGTCTCTGGGCCCAAGGCTCGGGGAAAATGTGGCGCTGAATGTTGTTTATTTGGAGAACTAATGATATGCCAGGACCTTTTGGCAATTATTCCTACAACAAAATCTTGGTAGTCAAGAAATGGGAGAAAGCTGACGTTGCCAAAGGGAGACAATTTCTTCAATCTAATGGAGAAAAAGAACTACCGAGAGAAAAACACTTTACGCCAAATGGGACGTAGTAGGTGCACTGAATCCTTCTTTGGACTACGACCGAATCCAGACAGAATCCAAAGACTGCGACTGACGATGTTCCCCGAACTCTGCCACATAGTTCTTTGTTGTTTCTCCTTTTTTCTTCTTTTTCCTTCTTCCAGAATGACAACAGAGTTTAGGAAGAATAAGGGAGGAGCCTCATAAATGCTACGATTGAAGATGTCGGGTAACTGAATGTACTGAGTGTGAACATTTTCAGTGTTGATACCATTTATTTTCCAGCTATTGACAACCGCTGACACTACAGTCATCGCTGTCATCTCTTATCAAATGTGGCTTCAACACGCTTATTGCTTATTCTGACAAAGTCTGCGTTACTTCAACTAAAGTGCTGTTACTTCTTCGTTTCCATTAATGGACACGTTTGCTAGAAAGCTCATTTCCACTGCAGGCAGTGTGCCTTTATTCCGACTTCACTGACGTATCCATTTACTTCTGTGGTTAACTGCTACGTCTTCATGTATTTCGTCACTTGTTTCTGCGTAGCAACCCTGTCCCATCCCTCTCTCACATCCATTCCCACGTGTATCATTAGTGAACGGAAATATAGCCTCTGGAAAACATCAATCATACCTTACGTCACGACGAAATTGATTCTGTCGTGAACGACGTGCCATGAAAAATAGAACGTGTGTATTCTCGCAGGATATTCAGTTATTGTTTTCGACTCAAAACAGAATTTTCATGTTGCATATTCATAGCGGTTCTATTTTAGGATATATCCACACAGTGGTGTACTTTGTGTAAGACATTTACAATCCACAAGCACCAAACTAGAGGATTGTTCTTTGCTCTATTTCTGTTTGCTAAGAAAGAAATTACTAGCCGATCCGGTGGCCGAGATAATAACTCATAAGCTCACCTTTCTCGCCCACTTCGTAATCCGCCTAACGGTTCCAGCGACCTTAGATTAGCCACTACGCTCACCCGGTGCGCGTAGTGAGTCGCGAGTTCCAGTGTGAGACGAAAGGTCAAGGGGAAAAGGCGTCAGCGGCCCACGCGATTTCAGGTGACTTATTTGGCAGCTTCGATGCAACATTGTTTTATTGTCAACTAGTAATCACTGCTTAATGTAAGCATCAGCTTAGATCGTAATCATTATTTTTATGCAGTCCTTTCCAAATGTATTTTTGTGAAATGAACGTCAGATTTGTAGGGGTTTAGCAAAACGAAACTGAACAATATGAGCTGATCCGCGGCCAAAAAGTAGTGATGGTATGTAACTTGTATTTATTTGCTTGTGACTTTCGCCTCTTATTATCTTCAAGAAATCCTATTTAAAGTTCCTCGGACTGTACTTATAGCAAGTACGTGATATAAAAAATATTATTATTATTATTATTATTATTTATTATTATTTTTTATTATTATTCGAAAGAATGCTAGTTGTTAATGTAAATTCGACATCGTTTCTTCAGTTACAAGCAATACAAGCAAAAATGTTGGAGCACCATAAAATTGTCAGAAGTCTGATCGTGGATCATTTCCCACGTCCACATTGTTAATATCACGGGTTTATTCAGATGTTCTGAAACAAAACATCTCTTAACCGCATTTGAAAACAACAATCACCGTTAACCCGAAACCTTGTAATGAACATGGTACAGGCGGCTTACGTGGAGCATTGAGAACAAAGCGCGCGGACACACGTTCCAGTATCAACAGCTGCAGTAAAGATCCCTCGCTGATGGACGTTAATTGGAAGTCGACGATCACAATAAACATTCTAAATCCGGTCGTAGAGCGTGAAACACAGTCGCCTTATCGCCTGAGATAGCGCACTCGTTAAATCGAGCAGGGGAATGAGCGCTGGTGATTGCGTCCGGCCGCTGGGAGCGCCACCCACGGAGAGCGATGGAAGGCCGTTGCAGGGCCGGAGCTGGACAATTTTGGGGACTGGGCAGTGCTGAACCTTCGCTCCCGCCCCCCAAAAGAAATATTTAAAATGTGAAAGTTGTATCAAGAAAGTATGAGTTATTTTATTTATTTCAACAAATAACAAAATTATAAAGAGTTAAGCGAGAACAAATTATGGAAATATATTTTAAATAATAATTTTAAGTAATAGTATTTAGTGATCAAAAAATACAATTTCTACGGTGAGCTTAAAACACTAAAAGGTTTTGTTGTGTTTAGTAAGTGTTCAATAAAATCACATGAAATGATAAATATTTCAGTAGAACCTATTTTAATATTGGCGTCATTTGAAAAATTTCCTAGAGTCCCATCTTATAACTCATGACTATAATTAACTATTTAAAGTAAACATTTAAATGAAAATTCTATGAAATATCAGACTACTGTACGGCAACCTATTCAATTACGATAACGATTTCCCCGAGTTGTAATTTCTTTTTTACTTTTTTTGTCATTGGTCCCATTGTGGGGCCCCGAGCGATATTGCCTGGTCCCGAGCGTGGATTCACATGATTTAATCTGATTTTAGTTATTGCTTCTTTTTTAAGTTTAACATGGAGAAAGCAATGCGCAACGGAAGCGAGACGTTTCCTCTATGCAGTGGAAAGTGAGAATTCGAGCAAACTTGTGAATAACATGTGTTATTCGGTAATCCCTGTGACTTGCTATTGTTATCACTTTGTTATTTTAGTTTACCAAGTCACGAAAAGAGTTCACGTGATAGTAATTGTAATTCAAGATACCTTCTTTACCAGTATTGTTACTTTTATTCCAAAGATGAAACACTTATGATACACAATGTCTTCGATATCACTATCATCATCAACGTGTCTAGTACATATTGGTTCAATTTATTTTACATTTAGTAAAGACGATTTATGGCATTACCATTGATATGAAACATCTCACCAAGAGATCATTTTTTTTTATTATTTGCTATTCTAAGCAACATCACATTATCATGATTATTATCTGAATTGTAATACGTAAAATGTTGAATAAAATATTTTTGAGAATGTATTAAAATTTAAGAATAATAACTGGCTTATTACATTTTTCAACCATAAAGAAATAAGGTTCAAGTATTTAAAGAGACTCGTGATGTGTGATGTTATGATGAATTTGGTTTCGCTTTTCTGTTCACAATGTTTGGGTAATACATATGAACTCGTGCTTCTCGTTTGCCAGTTTCGCAATGTCACGTTCTAGTTTGAGATTCCCCATCGCCTTCTTTTTCCGAGGTATCAGTATTACTCAGTCACGTCTAAGATTTCGTCACTTCTGTTCCCTTGGTTGCTTTACGGCCCCTCCTTTTCCTCTTCCGTCCGCCATAGCAGCACGTCCCTGCCTCACTTCCGTCGCCGTCCTCATCCTCATCATCGCAGCTGCCGGTGCGGCTACCGCCGCCTCGCGGGGGGCCGTAATGAGTTTACAATAACTGCCGGCGGGAGGCAGGGGCAGCTCTAATAGCGGCAGCTGACGGTGCGCGACCGCCCACAATGGACCCACGCCGGGGACCGGGGCGAAGCGGTCCAGGGGTGGACGCAGCTGCGCGCGACGTACCGCCCACGCGCGACAAGTGCCCCGCCCCCGGCCCCCCCTCCTCACCTGCCGTTGGCCACACGTGGGGCGGGCCGCCCGACGATGTGCGGCCTCGGCTCCGAGGGGGTGCCGGACACAGCCGCGCAACCAAACTGGTTAGGACGGGAGGAATTAGAAGCTGGGAAAGTGATCGAAGAGAAAAATACGAAACACGCGACGAGTAGAGATGCAAGCACAAAAAAATTAATTATTGAAGATTGAGGCTGAGACGATTGTCGTGATATAATAGAAACCATTACACTGTATAATACAAATATTTTGTGTTAACAAAATGTGTACAAGAGTGAAAGAAGTGTACGAAATGCAATCACGAAATAATTTTATGCGGATGCATACTTTCTCTATAAAATGAATTTTATCACGTAGAAATAATATTGAGAGACGTTGTTTTTAAAGTTCTGTTGCTGATTTTTAAAGCCAATCTGACGGAAATTATTTCCGCTTCCTGTCAGATTGTAACTGGGTGTTCCGAGGAATCCGTTTTTGTGTAAAAAATATGTATTAAAAAGGTTTAAATATTGCTAAAAATTATTATTCAAAAGTGAAATGAATCCGAACCATCCGGAATGAAGAATTCTCTGATTTGTCATTAACGGACAATGATGCAGTTAATGACGATGACATTAGCAGGAATGGAGAGAATGTTGATGAAAACGACTATCGTGCAAAGGGATGCAGACGCGAATGACGAATTTTAATATGAAGGCGAAGGCGAGAACCAGCACTGTGCGAATACAGCAACGGAAACGTGAATTGCGAAGACGAGAATGACAATTATGCAAATGCGGTGACGCAAGTGATTGAGGCGCGGAAAAAAGACGACGCCCCGGAAATTGATTATGCGAATAGTGACGCGGCGAAATACGACTTTGTAGAGCAGGAAAATAAAGGACAAGGAAAAAGGAGAACACGGGCAAGAAGTTCAGAGAATAGGATTAGGACTTCCGAGAAATCCATCGGCGAACCCTTCTTGTTGCATATGAATTCCTTTCAAAGCACCCGGAATCACTGCTAGAGGTAGAAGTCAAACGCTCGACCCACGAGGTCGCGGGCTGGCCGCGCGTCCCTTGTGCGCCGTCTGCCGGCCGCTCCGCGCCCGTGTGGAGAAGCTAGGTCGGAGCGGGTGGGGTGACACCATGTGAATATTTGAGTTACACTATTGTAATTTGATTTAAATAACTATTATGTTTTCAAAATAAGTTTATAGAACCGTAAATTAAGATTTTTCTAATTATTTCTTGTGAGTAACAAGGTAAAGAGTGCAACTTTCATAATTGAAATACATTTTAATGTTAATATTAAATTTCTTCAAACATTGACGAATCTTATACTTACTAATTATAAATAGGTATGAAATATTTTAAATACTTTTTATTCACAATTTGTTCAATGTATTAAGGGGCATTCTGAGAATAATTACAAATAGGGATAACTGAAGTGTTGTCAAGCGGTAGCATTCACATTTGCAGTGAGTTCGTAGTGATGAATTCAATGATTATTATTGTATGTATTTATTTGGTGTTATTGAGTCGGTAGTCCGACTTCACCGGCTAGCTACCGGTCTCTTGCCTGGGACTAGTTGAATACCCATGCTTGGGGGTAAGACCGACACGAGGCAAACATGGCGTTTTGTCTCCACCGTAACTGCTTGAGCTTTTCTTCGTAACGCAGCTACAGAAACTGGGACGATTCGAGAAGAAAGCTACAATTCTATTTTTGCCTCGACCGGGAATCGAACCCGGGATCACAGCACGGGAAGCTAGTACGCTGCCCATGAGCCATTCAGAGGCTTTTATCATTGTATGTGATGATCAACACCCGGATAATTATGTAATAAAATATTTTCCTGAAGTAACTATATCAAGTTGAATCAACTATGTAATCACTTTCATAACGGTTAGTGCCAAAAAACGTTGAATTTTTAGGACATATTTTTACATATTTTACCCGAAAGTACATGTATTTATATATTTTACCCAAAAGAACATATTTTACATTTTTTTGTTTTGTTTTGTTAGAGAATCTCCGAGACAAACAATTCAGTATTGTCAAAAATAATGTTAACCTCCTCTTTAAAATGTCACTATTGCTCGCGTTGAAATGAGTCTTTTCATTATGTCGACGGTATTGCAAATAAAAGGGCAAGGCGACGTCGCAATCCATAGCTTCTGGTGTGTTGGTTTTCATCACAAGTATCGCAGAGTACAGAACGCAAGTTTGGTTTGTGAAAATGATACGTTTAGCAGGCGATATCGCGCACCCAGTACGCATCTTTCAGGGGTCTCCCTAGACCTTGATACCTTCACCAGAAACTATAAGCACCAACACAGGAGGCGCCGTTGACATTTTTCTTTCCCCGATTATCACACGCGAGCCTCTTCGGGCCCAAAATCTGAAGGAAAATCAGGACGCGACATCTTTTGGATTAAAACTTGTAAGTCAGTGATGACGCTGAGTGAGAATTTAGCACAGGAAAGTACGAGTTTTCAGAGCCGTCTAGCAATATTGCTATCGTAAAAACATTGTAAGTTGAATTTAAACGATCTAAGAGTCAATTGGTTAAATTCGAATCAGCATTGTTTTTATTTCCTAATACATGAGAAATATTGAACAGCGACATTGTGGATTCATTTTATATTTTTAGTACAACTTATTCTACATTTTACTTGAAAATGGCAAAGAACAAAATCTCTGACAGGAGTGTGTGACTGAAGCACTTCGCAGAAGAATGTGTACACTTTTCTACACAAGGAAAACACTTCTTTGCCAGTTACGTAAACAAATGTGGCATGTGCTCAGTGATTTCAAATCTTTCAACATGCATTCACGTCGTGTCATCGAACAAGAATTTCGAAGATACATATCAAAACCCCAAAACAGTTCTTATTGATTGATTCGCATGATCACCAAAGTATTGAGCGTCAGAAATCTAACTTTTGAATTCGTGTTGTGTTGTGGTTTGTGCCGATATCCCCAAATGGAAATTAAGCAATCCAATGCTTCGTGAAGTTCTGTAAATATATCCACATGAAACAATTCCACACAGATCTACAATAAGAAATACTCTATGGAAACAATGAATTTCATTCATAGTTTGGAAACGGATTCCATTTATGGGAAATTGGCATCTAGATATCAACTGACGAAACAACTGATGTGCAAGGAATCGGTTCGGAATTCGGAATAGTTTTAAGGAATAGTTAAAAGTGTAAGTCTTTTTCGATAACTTGTGAAGTGTTACCGAAATGCAACCATCAAACTACTGCAGAACTGTTACTCATACAATGGGATTTTTGTAGTCTCATAGAGTTAAACACAGTAATAGCTTGCTTCTGATACGAATGCAGCCCCGTACACGTGCAAGGGAGCGGCAACATTGCGGGTGTTGTATCCACAATTACTACGCCTAACCTGACTTGTACAAGTGTTGTATTGCAGAACTGATTAGATCTCAGGTTGCCTCATTGATTTCCAATAAAGAAAAGAATTAACAAGATGGGGCATTTGAATTGATTCTATGCTTATTGATTTGTTTTGATTGAACTACAATGCTTATTTTTTTTATTTTATTCATACAAGTAATATTCACAACGATTTTTTTGAGTTTTTAATTTTTAAGTAATGGTTACTCACCCCAGGTAGGTGTTACTAAAACCAATAAATTTTACCTATATAATCTTAAAGCAAGTAAGTCTTTGAAAACTTTTATTATCCCTTGTGAATAAAAAGATTTTTTATTCTGAAATACACATAAGTGTTAATAAGTTAATACAATATTAATGTTAGTTCATTTCATTTTCATATGCCACTTCTGTGGTTTTGTTTAAAGACATTCTGTTAAACTTTTCATGATGTAGATTTCCATAAGGATTCTTTAGCATTAAAAAGTGATTTAATGTAAATACTGTAATTTTAATGAAACAAGCAATAAGAATTTTCAAGTATATATTATATATCAATTTGATTATTATACTGCAGCATCCATAAGCATATCACATCAATTGCTTCGTGCTAAAAAGCAAATGCTCCATGCAAAAATCCTTCCTCCATCAAAACTTCATGCAAAAAAATTATATTGGCCCATTTTCAGTACGCACTACAATTAAATCTTTGGAGACCTCTTCCCTGCAACTTTCTGCCTACCCTGAAATTGCCCAATGAGCAGTCGCTTCTTTAAAAACTGTTCATTTATTATTCGAGGATCAAAAGGGACCTAGTGAAGAAAAAGAGGACGTCAGTTCTGGAGAACACCCTGCATTCGAAACCATTTGCAATTTGCGCTGTTAGCTGTTAGTGCAGTGCTATGAGTGGACAATTTCATCACACTGGATATTGACTATACGCCAGAAGATATGTGCAAGTTTAAAAACGCACTAGTCACTTTGTGGATTGTAGGAAGCTCGTTTAGTCAGTACAAGGCTCTCTTACAAGATAATAGGAAAAGATTCATTGCTCAAAATTTGAAACAAATATTTGTTTCTTGTTACGGAGATCGTTTTAAATAATAGGGTTATGAAGTGTATAATGTTTAACTTTGGTCTATATGTTAATGAAATAGAGAACTTTCCCCTTAAATACCAGCACATTAATAAAAAAGAATTGATATAATGATAATTAATGTTACACATTTTTTAACTTTTTAGTACATATTTTCCCAATTTTTAGTACATAATTATCCGGGCCCTAGTGATGATTAATTAAAATATTGACAGTCCGACAACTTTGTTTCAAGTTTGCTTTCATATAATGTTTACAGTCACACGTATATGGATGAGATCTAGTGCGATAACGTCGTTCCAATCTTCTAGTCTTTACTATTGTCCAGGATGTTCCTTACTTCGAGTATATTATTTCGGTAGTTTTCAATTATTGTTCTTTGCTAGTGGCGGCCTTGTCGCGTTGCGACATTGGGGTCACCACGTCTTAGAATCGCCGGCAGCGCCGCGCCCGCGGCCGTCCGACCCGCGCGCCGCTGCGCCTCGACGCGAGGCCTGCGGTCCGCGGTTCGCGCCCGGGAGAGCGCCGGAGAGAGCGACCGCGGAGGCGGCGAGAGCGAGACCCGGCAGAGGGCGCTCGGGTGTCGCCGGAAAATTAGCCCTCGCTCCGACGGCTCTTTTTTGCATTCTGCTGGCCAGGTATCGCGTTGCCCCAGTACTGTGGTTCATGCCAAATATTCCTCCGAAAAAAAAAACAAAAAAAAAACGAAGACAGATATTAAGAAATTCTATTTGATATAAGCTTGTGAATTATTGCTAATAAATATCAGTTATTTGTTGAATATTCTAAAATTTAAAAAGTAAATACTTGTTTCAAATATACGTTTCAAAAGAAAATTAAGTACAAAAAGACAAATTTCACTTGATACAATCAAGAAAATTAATGAATAAAAAACTATTTTTAGTATTCTTTTTAATCTTGCCCAATTGTATGTTAAAAGACAAACGTTACGAACTCACCGAAAACTATTTTGATTTAGTTTCATAAGAATTCAATATCCTTTGCAACAGTAACGTTTTGTTACAATCTTTGCGTTTTCCAATTTTGTGCATTGCCTTCATTTTTTGTGGGAAGTTTAAATGATCCTTCTGCGCTAGGGTTATCAAGCCGAACCCCGTGTAACACTATGTTATTTTCACGTGACTATTGTGTAGTAGGGAAAAGCAAATTACTATGTGCACATGTACGAATTTCGTTATTCATTATTTCATCCGGGACAATCAAGAACTATTTCTGTAATTGGCACCATCAACCAATTTCGAAAAATTGCACTGGTTGAAGAAACAAAGAAATGTTGGTTTCTACATTATATTATAAGTGCAGGCATCATGTCTCCCGTGAACGCATTTGATTACTTCGTTCGTGGAGATGAACGTTGTCGACAATACAGCAACCAGGATTTTCTTTTATACTAATTCTTCACTCGCTCTTCATCTCCTTTTCTCTCTCTGTGGCCTCGACCATGCCTTTATTTTATCGTCTTCTCTACTAGGTTGTATATATATATTCTTTTCATTATCTTTATCAAGAAAGCTCATGGAATGTAAAGAATGAAAACAGTAGTATGCGTTTGGCCAAGAATGAGCGTTTGCCCTATTATCATAAAACGTACTAGTCAACTTTAAATACAAGGCTTACCTCCACCCAGAGATTTCGGCTAGTTTTGAGGTCAATATTATTGAGGTATTTGTTTGCATAGGTAAAAGAACACTAGTCGACACATGACGCGCTCGGTCCTATTCATGAACATGGGCAGACTTTCCTTAGGTAAGTTCCCATACTCGAAAAGTGTACCTCTATTATATACTTGGAGAATTCTTGTGCGACTTAAAAATTCAAATGTACTGCTAGTGTGTATGAAAAACAAGGTTTGGTCGGGCGAACACGATGGAAACTCATAGTCTCGCCATTAAAAATGGAAACAAAAATGCAAATGTAAACGAGCTTGAAAAAGGACAAGGTTTCACATTACAAGGATCGCGTGACAAACAAGATGACTCGCAGCCATGCCAGAGAGAAGAGAGAGGCGTAGGATGACGTATCCGGTTGCGAAGACTCTCGCTTCTGGACTCCCGTTAGAGGGACTCGAACCCGGAGTGCCTGCGCGTACCGCTAGAAGGCCGCGCCGCACCACGCGGGTTGCCGGTCGCCGCTGCTTCGCACGTCCCCATCACCGCGGCCTCCTCATCCACCACCGCCTCTAAATCTGCCTCCTCCCTCCGTCTCCGCTTCTACCTCTGCCTCCACCCTACCTCCGCCTCCTCCCCGCCTCCATCTCCACCTACCTCTTCGTCTCTATCTCTCCTTCCGCCTCCACCTCCGTCTGTGCCTCTGCCTTTGCTCCGCCTCGCCTCCCCTCGCCTCCCCTCCCCTCCCCTCCCCTCCGCCTCCGCCTCCGCCTCCGCCTCCGCCTCCGCCTCCGCCTCCGCCTCCGCCTCCCTTCCCCTGTGCTTTTGTCTTCCCTCCACCTCTACCTCTGTCTCCGCCTTTGCCTTTGCTTCCTCTTTACGCTTCTTCCACCGCTGTCGACTCCGCTTCTGCCTCCGATTCCTCCCCCGCCAACTGCCAGCCAGCTCCATTGCAGCGCGGCGTCGCAAGAAGCCCCTCGTCCCTATAAATACCTCTCGCAATGAAAGCTCGCCGCTTCCTCATGGGGCAACGTGCTTGGCGCAAAACGAGTTGTGCGGGGAGAGGAGACGAGTCAGAGAACCGTTGGTATGCGCTTGTTTGGAATTTTGGGGAAAGCCGCATTTAGTGATAACAATCCAAGGCGTGAGTAAGAAAGAGTGGAAGCAGTGGTCATTCTTCCTTTCATGTGTAATGAAATGGGTGGTTGATATCTTGATCCTTAAATTGATCGAAGTGGATGATCGACAGCCTCATAGACCAACTCACTTGGCAAAAGCTGAGGACTTTGATATTTTCTTCTATGTAGTGTATTTGGAGTATAACAAAAAAAGGAACGTTTTTGGCCCTAATCCTCATGTACATGCTTTTTCAAATTAGCCCACCGATAACAAAAATAATTGAGAAGGACATTAGGGAAGATCAACCATAAACAGCGCGTTCGAATATGTTTGGATGTGTTCTAACATGCTTTGGACAGATCTGATCATCAGATTACTTTCAGAATCAAAATAAATTACGTAGCCGAAAGGGGATGTATGAGCGATGTCCTCAGAACAGGTAAGGATGCTTTCTCGATTGCAATGCTCCAATGTACTGTACGCCATAGAAGTTTGCGAGTTATGCGCCACGGGGCACATCGGCTAAAGCTATAACCGACAAACCTGAAGCGTTATAGTCTTCAATGTGTGGATCGAGTGTCGAGGTTTCTGCCTCGATTCCTCGATTGAAGCAAATTCCTGCCTCGATTGAAGAGAGCCCTAATCATAAAATTTGAAACAATTTTTGTTGATATCTTACAAACGTAAAATTTCTCGCAAATTTTCTGACGTCTTTTTCCTTCCGATCAGATGTAAGTGAAGGCTTGAAATAAAAAAAGGATGTAAGTTCCATATCTATACTTCCGTGAAAAATGAGTTTATGTGTTGTTGTTATTATTATTATTATTATTATTATTATTATTATTATTATTATTATTATTATTAGCCCATAACATCCCGTAAAGGGCAAAGGCCTCCTGCTTTAGCAGGGTTACAGTAGGTTGATATTCAATTTCACTAAAGTTCACTCAATTTCACTAAAATCGATTAATAGCACTGTGGATCATCATCTTCTTTTTGCTGTTCATATCCCAGTTGCCTCCGTGTTGTTCTCTCTTGGGCCAGTCTCGTCCAGGTGGGACCAGCTGCTTTGCATAGCTCGTCTGTCTATCTTCTCCTCTGTCTCCCTTGGTTTCTCCACCCATACCGAGGGTCCCAGGTTGTTGTAGTGTATGCCCATCGTTGCTGGCCTTGCCTTATAATATGTCCTCCCCAATGCCATTTGCTTATTTTGGCTTGCCGTACTGAATCTTTAATTTTAGTCTTTTTTCTAATTTCTGTCGATGGTATTTTGTCTAGAAGCGAAATATTTAACATTTTTCGTTCCATTTTCTTGTATTGAGTGCTTGAAGTATAAATGAATGTTCTACACAGTCAAAGGCCTTCGTAAAATAAACAAATGCTATGTACAATTTTATATTAAATTCTTGTGCTTTTTCGATGATCTGATTGACTGTTTGTAGGTGGTCTGTAGTGCTGAACTCTGTTCGAAAACCTGCTTGTTCCGGTGGCTGCTGTTCGTCCAGTATTTTGGTCATTCAGTCAGGATTTTAGAGCAGAGTTTGTACATGTTGGACATAAGACTAATTGGCCTATAGTGAGATTGTCTCTGTTACCTTTTTTGTGAATGAGTATTATGGTACTTGTGTACCATAAGGGGAGTTCTTCCGACTTTAGTATATGGTTGAAAAGTTTGACAATTTCTTTGAGTAATTCATCTGTACCTTCTTTAAGAATTTCGACAAGAATGCCATCTTCTCCCTGCGTTTTTCCAGTTTTCATTTCCGAAATTGCCCCACGTACTTCAGTTATGATGAATGGTGGTATTTCGGTTTCATCTTTTTCGTTGTCATCATACAGTTTTGTGGGTGTATGATTTGTACTTTCATAGAGGATTCTGTAGTATTGTGTAGCTATTTTATTTATGTTTTTCCTACAGGATATCTTCTTATCGTCAGTATCTTTTAAAGCTATCATCCAGTTTCCCTATTGAAGCTTTTTCTTTCAGTAGTTTAAGAGATTGGCTATTTTCCATAGTTTTGTGTCTTAAGTCTGTCATATGGTTTCTTTGATCTCTGCGATTAATCTTTTCACTTTTTGTTTAGTTCCTTGTACTCATTAACGTGATCTGGCGCATGCCTTTTGGACCGTAGCAGTTCTCTTTGGTTTATAAGTTGTAAAGTATCTTCACGCAATCTACATTTTTCATTAGATGTTGAGCAGTCCGTAGCTGCATTTTTTCTTGCTGACAGGATCAAGATTGTTCAAGATTGTTGTATTTCTCCTGAGTAGTTTCTTTAGTATGCATTAATTTTTCCCCCTTCTGATTTTTTTTGAGAGCTTTTTGACATATGCTTTTGTTCAAATCTTGTGTTGGTATTATCTTCCAGCGGTGGTATTTTTTCCTACCTTTGCGTATTCTGATATCGCATTTTAAAAGTCTGTGATCAGATTCGAACTTCAACCCTTTTCAATATCTATATTTATAACACTTTCCAGATCATCTGTGAGTACATAGTCAATTTCGTTTTTGTGTTGGCCATCTGTGAAAGCCAAGTCCATCTGTCTTGTTCATTCATTTTGTAAAAGGTATTAACTATTTTTAGTTTATGTTCTTCTGCAAACTCGATTAGTCGTTCTCCTCTTTCATTGCGTATTCCTAGACCGAAGGGGCCACAAGCTACCTCTTCTGTGTTGTTCATTTTCTTTGTTAAAGTCGCCAATTACAAAATTCCTTTCGGATCTAAATTGGTTAAGTGTGCTGTCTAGTAGATCATAGAATTCTTCCAGTTCTTCGTCTGTGCAGTTCGTGGTTGGTGCATACGCTTGAATTATTGAAATTTTCCTCTTCCCTAGTTTTAATGTAAGAGCACATATTCTCTCTGAAATGCCGACAATATTTATGGAATTTTTTAATTTCTTGTGAACAATAAAGCCTACACCTTTCTGACCTTTCGTCTCACCTATATATGAGAATAAGTCGCCGTTTTTCTTCTCTACTATGGCCTCTCCTGTTCTTAGTTCACATAGGCCGATAATATCATAGTGGATGTTATCTATTGCATGTTCTAATTCTAATTCCCTTTCATTTGAAAGGAGAGATCTGACGTTGAAGGTCGCTACATTAAGTGTACGCTGTTACGCTGCTACATTAAGGTACGCTGGAGTTTATATATACTGTACGTTAAACCTATTGGCACTTACAACTCCTGCAATTTATCATCGCCCCGTAACTCTCAAGAAGTTCGTCTGCGTTTTTATTTATGTTATAGGGCGTGATTCATTCATCATTATTCTGGTAAAAACGTGAATTTAACAGAAGCGGCACTTACATCCTTTTTTTTTTTTTTTCAAGTATTCAATTTATCACCTGATGTGCTGCGTGTGTGCCGTTTCCTAGGAGGCTCTCTACCGCTCTGAAGGGCTCTGCCCTCAGGAGTGACGTGACCGGAAGGGCACGCGGAAAGGGGCAATTCCGGGCGACGCATTCCGCGCCGGAACGCCCCGTGAAGCCGATCGGAATTCTTTCATACAATAACTCATTAGCGGACGAAAGGAGGAGGCGCGAGGGACCCGTTGCGCATCGGGGTGATGGGAATTCATCGGGCGGCGCGCGTGCAGTTGGGCTGTCGCAAGGCGCGACGTCGGAACGCACAGTGGGTCTGCGTCATCAAACTGCAATATTACGCTGCAATAAATATGTGGGTTGCAAATAAATTACATACTTAAGCTTCTGTGTATAAAGATGTATGTCTTTGTATTGAAGTAATATTCTATGTATTAAATTCTATGTATTAAAGTAAGATGTAGCGGACATCGAGTGTAAGGATTACATTTATGTGTGGTTCATAGATGGGAAAACTTCAAGATAAAAAAGAAGAAATATAAGAAGAAGAATATATGTAAGAAGAACAAGAAATGTATGAAGAAGAATATGTGTAAGAAGAAGAAGAAATGGAAGAGAAGAAGAAGAAATGAAGAAGAAATTGAAGAAGAAATAGAAGATGAAGAAGAAGAAATAGAAGAAGAAATAGAAGATGAAGAAGAAGAAATAGAAGAAGAAGAAGAAGAAAATGATAATATTTTTTCAGTTTGTACTGCATTGTACTGCAACGTCTTGGTAGAACAAAAGGAGACTGAGGTACGGGAACACTTACTAAATTTTAAGCGCTGAAACTCAGTGAATCCAGGCAAAAATATTAGATGTAAAATATGTACGTAGATTATGTCAATTATTTCTCGTTATCGATGGCATACATAATGTATGTTGATTTGATACTCAAAACAATGGGGCAATAAAGAATTCTTGAAGTTTGAAATAATCCTAAAATTAAGAATGATATGTGTCCAACTCTCAATCAGAATGTATCACAAATATCCATCAGTAATGAAATATTCAACTTTACAAAATAATATAAATAGCAAATATATGTAAATAAACGTTTTGTTAATTGTGATGATGCTATGTTGTAGTGTATAAATAAATAAAAAGCGAATACAATGAAATTAAATTAAATAAAAATTTCCTCTACGCAAATTAAAATGAATGTAGAACATTTGAAGCCTTGATGCCGTACGTGGCCATACGGATCCGTGGGCCAGTGCACTGCGCAGGCGCTGGCTTGGGAGTGGGAGTGGGCCTGGCCTGCGGGGGCCGAGTGAAAGGGGGCTTTTTATTTACATTAACAAATTGTCGCGACGCGGAGGGCGCGCCGAGGGCGAAATGGAGCGCCGTTGGCCCCGCGGGCATTCATTTGCAACCGCCTCCCCCTCGGTGGGAATAGCGCTTGGCAGCTAGGAGACAGAGCTGGGGGCCGGCGACGCTCTTGGAGTTCATTGCCACATACCTTCTTTAAACAACAACAACAATAATAATAATAATAATAATAATAATAATAATAATAATAGACTGATCTATGTTCTGGGGGCTGAGCTATTTCGTGTTAACCATCCAATCGTAAGATTTCTTATGAACGTAATCAATCACTGGCAAACAACAATACATATGTCCTCAAGTAGTGAAAGAATTGTCACTAAGACACTGAGAATCCGCAGAGGTATATCCCAAGGCGATAGTCTCAGCCCCTACTGGTTCTGCCTTGCTATGAATCCCCTTTCCTCCTTGCTGGAAAGCTTGGGAGTTGGATATGAGCTGAAAGGCCAGAGCAAACATGATGTGAGTCATCTAGCATACATAGACGATATCAAACTGTACTCAGGAACATTACAGGGACTGAAGAAGCTCCTTCATGTCACCGAAAGATTCTCAACCGACATAGGAATGCAATTTGGTATCAAAAAATGCAAAATCCAAAGTATAAGGAAGGGTAAACTCATCAGCGAGGTATATCATGAAACGCTGACAGGGGAGACTATAACAGCCCTGGAAGAAAATGAACTTTATAAATACCTGGGAATTCAGCAAAACAAGCTGATAATCCACAGTGAAATTAAAGAAAAGCTGCAGGTGGAATTCGAGAAGAGAATGAAAGGTTTATTCAAACCTTCCTCAATTCACGAAACCTAACTGCAGCGGTTAACATGTATGTAATACCAGTAATAACTTTCTCACTGGACATCATTAAATGGTCCAGGACAGATATTGAATCATTGGAAAGGGCTTATTAGGGTCCAAATGAGCCGTTCCCAATACCACCACCCCAAAAGTTCAATTCAAAGGGTAACGCTTCCAAGGAAAATGGGAGGTCGTGGTATCCTGAAAATTAATCTCCATTTCAAACAGATTACCAGTATGAGAGAATACTTCCGGAAGAAAGCGTTATCTTCTCATCTACACAAAGTGATACTTGAAGCGGACTACAATTATACACCTCTGGGTCTCAATCAAGCTAATATAGAACTTCAACAGCCCTCTTTCTAACAAGAGATAGATATCTGGAAGCACAAAGCAAGCCATTGGAGATACCCAGCTGAAATAGCCAATCCAAATGTAGACGTAGACATGTCGTACAAATGGCTCAGCATTGGATATCTCTACCCAGAGACTGAGGGGTTTATGGTTGCCATTCAAGATCAAGTCATTGCAACCAGAAACTATCTCAAACATGTCATCAAAGATCCAGAGATGACCTCTGATAACTGCCGGGCCTGTGGCCAACGCGGCGAGACAATTCAACGTATTACAGCAGGATGCAGTGTACTCGCCCCAACGGAGTATACGAACAGGCATGATATGGTGGGTCGAATTATCCACGCCCAACTCGTCAAGATCTGTGGTTTAGCACCATGCCATGATACACCATACTGCAAGTATATCCCAAAGAACGTACTAGAAAACACTAACTATAAATTGTACTGGGATCGTAGTATTTTGACGGACCGTACAGTACACCATAACACTCTGGAATAAAAATTAGAAGAAAGTATGGTTTGTAGTTGTGGACACCAGCAATCGCGCTACAACATATCATACGAAGATCCAGAACTACAAAGAATTGGCACATGTTGTGAAGGAGCAATGGAACATCTCGGAAATCAAAACCGTCTCCGTGGTTCTTTCAGCAACGGGCGTCATCCCGAAGACTTTAAAGAATTCACTATAAACGCTGAAAATAAATAAAAATGCCATAATCAATATCCAGAAATGTGTCATACTTTGTACATGCACATTGGTCCGAAAATTCTTGGGAAGTAATGAGAGTGTTTAGTTGCTACTTTAATTACATTAGTATTTATGAATATTATAAATGTTAAATTTTGTATTAGTCTATAACTTCTAGAATTACATTTTTTTTTTTTGTCATGCTTTGATGTATTGTATCTGTATGACTACAATCTATGTACCAGTGAACTGTGAATGAATAAATAATAATAGTAACAGTAATTCTGACAAAAACTGTTCAGATGAAGGAGTGTACAAAAACCTGTGCAGTTGAAGGTTGAATTGATCAGTCTCGAGCAGAAATGTTTGCTGCGCGCACAAGTGTGCGTGAGTGTGCGCGTATGTGTGCGTGGGTGTCCGGTTCTCGAGTCTTGGCCCTACATCCACCTGCGTAGAATATTTTCGGAGTGTTTGTACACCATGGCAGATGGGCCTTATGTGAATGGGGGACCGATCCATTGAAGAACGAGAGAGGGGTGAGGGTAGGGAAAAAGAATAGTGCGTCTGATGTCTTTTGTTGAAGGTACTTCCCTAGACAATTACGCCGAAGGCGTCACTCTGTAGTAAACATTTTCCCATTTTTGTTTTCTGAGAGTCTTTTTGATAGAATTCGCTCGTATCTCTCTGAGAGAAATTGCCTTAATTCACCGAAACGTATTCGTTAGTAAACAAGATTCATGCTGAATGATTTAAAATAATTAGTTTCGTAGTGGTTGTTAATGTTGAATTTCTTGCCAGACCGAACGGCTCACTTAAAAAGTAATGTGATTTTGATATGCTGTTTGCACGTGGCCAAGTGATGTCAATGTGAAAAGTTAATTATTATTTTGGAGAGTGAACTCAAAAGTAGGCATTCACGTTGTCTAAATATGAATTAGTGGCTTGTAGTAAATCATGACTAGTGAACTTATTTTCTTCCAAGACAGTAAAATAGAGGTTTTGTGACTTTCTTCCCAAAAAGGAAGCTTATCTGCTACATTATGGATTTGATGTCTTTCACGCTACTAACAAATTCAATTTAACATAAAGCTGTGAATTTTTTGAGCAATTTAATTCCGCAGGCATCAACTTTTAAATGCATTTTTGTCCCTCATTTATAATCGTAAGAGCTTTTTTCAAATACGATTCTGAGAACGTGATAAAACAACTCTTTCTGATTTCCCGAGGGTGTCTCTTCATTGCCTGAAAATAGTCTCAACCAACTTCAATACTGCTTCGAAAAAATCGGAGGAAATTAGTTTCAAATGTAGAATTGAAAGCGCGGTACGAAATAAAATCGATATCTGATTTCAGGAAATGGGTTTTCGCTTTCATTATTGCTGATGAGCTCACAATCGCTGATTGTGTTAATTGGTACTATAGCTTTCATTTATGTCGCCAAGCGCCTAAAAGGAAACCAGAATCGAAAATGCTGAACGAAATAGCGCTGTTAAAAAATTGCGTCTCACTTCTCTGCTTGAGAAGAAAATTTCAGTGACGATTAGACCCAACAGAACACATTCGAATGCATAAGTTGTTTAAATTGTTCATTAGCAAATTTATGCCACATACCGTAATCTCACTCTCAGTCATCAGGCCTCGTAGATATCTTACGCGTCAATGACCTCCAAAGAATTTGAGAAAGAAGAAATTACAATATCAAATATTGTAACGTTCTATCGATACGCCACTCCAAACTTTTTACTGAAATCTACGATATTCAATCCCTCAATCTTATGTGATACCTACTATACAATGGGGATGATCATTTAATATAAGGGTCTTTGCGGAAAAGTATCAGTTATCGTTTTAAACATTGGTATTTTTTTCACCTTTAATTATCAACGTTACAGATGTTTTAGAATGACGTATTTCTTTGTGAATTCTAATAACAATAATTACTAATTGCCTTATAGGAAAATTGCAATCCTTCAAAAGTGGTATTACTTGTCTAACATTGCGAATATCTAAGATAAGAAAAAAATATTTAAGACAGCAACTTTTTAATCCGAGTGATAAAAAGATTGCAGAGAGAGTATGTTCAGGTATTTATCCACTTCTTTGGAGTCTAACATGTTTAGTAATTATGCAAATTCTCCTTTAAATTCTTTCAATCGCATACAGATAAAATAATGTGAACGCAAAAGAAGATAGGTTAACACTTTTCAAAATCAACTAAATCGCAAGATGTTGATTAGAACTAACGGCAAACCAGCTCAGCAGACCTGAAAAACCATGAGTACTCTTGGAGATATTCAGTCAGAGCGTTGTAAAAGTAGTACTGAAGTTGTGAATGTGGTGTGAAGACTCATTTACGTAATTCCCCCCGCCAACACGCCAACCCACGAGATGATATTGAAGCAGCCACCACGACCTTCCATTCAGGCTGTCTCTGTCTCTCGCCGCCTCTTCGCGCGAGACCCTCCACATTTTCCATATTACGCTCATAGAGCTATGTTCTGACGTGTTCCAACGAGGATATTTTCCGTTTCTAGTATTGCTATAAGCTACCGTCTATTCAATGTGCAAGTGTGTGTACACGATCACTGCGCCCTTTTGTTTATCTACAATGCTATTCAAATTCTAGTAGTAAATATTTATTTTTGTAAAATTGTAGGAATGAAAATTTTTGTAGTCTCTTAAATTTATTCACAATATAATATTATTCAGTTTTACTCATCACCTACGCTGACTTTTTTTAAAACACTATCATTGTATCTGCGGTCACATGCTGAATGCTGTTGAAGTGTTTTCACGAAATCTACTACTCCCAAAATCTAGCGATTGGTTTTCTTGGATAGGATTTACAAAGTGATGTCAAAAAATAATGAAAGGTAAACAAACGTAACCAATAAACAAAGTAATATTTTTGATATTCCCAGGAAAACAAAACAAAAAATAAGAATTAAAGCAAATGTAACTTGTTACAAAACAACAGGATTTCTCAGGTTCTCTGGTTTCCCTGTCTTTCAAACTCCCATTGTTTCATCATTGAAATCAAATCAACATGGCTCTCCTATCGAAAGTATTCATCTGGCCGAAAATAATGTGTGTTAAGAATCGCAGGAAAGGTAATAAGGCGTGATCAGATGTACGTCAGGAATTATTTAAAATACTATTATTAATATTTTGTTCTCTGTGAGTGCATTCATTTCAGCGCACGCTTTGTTCCGAGTGGTGACTAGTCCAGTGTGCAAGTTGGTACAGTTGATGGCGATACTTCCAACACGAGCAAATAAAGGAGATGGTGGTGCGAGACGTCGAGACATTTGCTCTCCCAACACGCGCGCGGCCGCGTCGTTGGGCGCGGAAGCGCGCGCGCCAGATGGACTCGCCGAAAGCTCACGTGGCGCCATCTGGCGCGGCGCGGGGCCCATTGAGCGGCGCCTGCGAACGCCGCCCCCGCCACTTAGCGACTTTCCAGAAGTGCTCTCCGGGCGCGGACCGCGACGCCCCGCGGGCGTCCCGGCGGTTTTCCAAGGAATGTACGCGCCTCGCCGGGGAGCCCTTTGGCGCTGGAAAGGATGCTCTTTGGGAGCGCCTCTAGGGCAAGGGGCTGCGCGAAGGTAATGAATGCGCACGTGCAATGTGCTTCTGAACGTGGAATGTGGTTTTCCATCCATAGCTTGGATTTTTTGGATTCCTCGAACTGTATTCGTTTCTCTGAATTGTTTCATTTCACACAGAATATGACAACTTGCGTAGGTATCGCTGTGTCGCATTGCTCGATATTTGAGATTTGTGCTATTCTAAATGTGCACCTGCGCAGGTGGAGTATCTAAATGCACAAGACTGCCACATTGATAGCATGAATTTACTGATTCATTGCACTGTGTTTATTTCTCTGAGTTCTTTCACTGCTCACACACGCATATGAAACGCATCTCCCAATCCTCAAATCATAATGGAGCTTACGAAAATACGTTTCATTCCTCCTTGTGCTTCTCTTCTCCTAATATAGAAATGAGTGCTAACTTTCTCAGGAGTATGGCCGTTTTGGGGTTGCGTTTTTAGGTACGAGTGATCATGCTGAGGAATTGGAGCTAATCCACACTGCCACTCGCGCGTTGTTCGGTAAAAGAAGAACGGAGACCATCTGCAGAGGACGTGATCTGACTTGCCCGAAGTTTGTTAGCGTGACACCTGTGACGTCATCTAATTAAATCCTAGTTCTTCGCACTCATGTTCACCCTTCATTCCTTCGAACGAGCTAGATTTCTCAGAAACCTGCCCATTTTTTGGTAGGCGAGTGCATGGTGAGAACATGCAACAAGTCCTCGCTGACAAACGTGAGTTCACCATTAAACAAAGACACCACTAGATCGTTTGTTGTACTGGTGCAATCCATCTAAAAGCTGCTCATGGATTTCTTTACATTCCTGTTCGAATTTAATTTCTCGGAACTTCGAAACTACGAACTCAATTTTTCATCAGACAGTCCGTTTTTCGTTAGATACATTTTGAATATTAGTTTGTTTATTGAGATATATTACTGTAGTCCCTTGTTTTATGAACAGTCATCATAATCAGAGTGCAAAATAACTGATTAAAACCGGAAACTATATTAATGTATCACTATGAATCAGTGGCACGCATATGAAAAATAATCAATATTAATATTAAGTCTGTACTCACTTTTCCGGGGAAAGCCCTCATGAAAGTCAGGAGAAATAAAGTTTCTAAGTAGTCATCAGAGCTGCCACTTCGAGTTTATAGTATACGTTAAACTTAATCAAAATTTTTGAACTTGCATTAGCTGTAAGTTAACAAAAATAATGTTTTACAAAAAGACTAATCAATAATCATTAAAACCATTAAAAGTATACAAGCATACATTATTATTATTATTATTATTATTATTATTATTATTTTATTTTTTTTTTTTTACTTCATTTATTACTCACAAACTGTTGCTCTGTATATTCAGTAATTAGTGGGGATCTTTTTCGAGAAATTCGCTTCTTCCCACTTTCCTTCGTCTTTTGAGTGCTTTGCAAGCCGCTCGAGCTGAGCTCTGGCTCATCCTCGCTGTCGTCCGCCGCAGACCACCCGCGGCGCTTCGTGATCCGCATCGTCCGGCGAAAGACAAAGCGACGGGACGCGGTCGCCGTGTTCTCGCCCCGGCGTCCAGCACGACCCGCCTGCTTCGTGTGAGGCGGCTCCAGATCGCCCGCGCGACCTCACGCGCATTCAATCCGTTTCCCATTCGGCGCCATTGACGCCGAGACGCCCCCCCCCCCGGCCGCGATTGGGGACAATGAAGTATTAGCCCACTTTCAGCGCCCTCTGCCCGTCAGCGAGCAATGAATGCTACAACGGAAAGGTGACTCACTGTCTGAGCTGGGAGAAATTGCGAATGAGGTAATATTTTATAGGAGGAATGTTTAAAGTTGCATTTTTTAGGATTGATGATTGGAAACTTGAGAAATTTCATAAAAATTGCATGAAATTTAAACGATGTCACTGAAGTAAACTTTGGCTGTGAAGTATCATTCGTTTGGATTTGATGAGTTTTAGTTGCCAGCTCAGCATTTGCGACTCCTATCAACAAACACTTTTTTCGAAGTGTGAATGCCTAAAAACGGAAACCATTATTTAAAAGTGATATTATCAAAAAGTACATTGTCACCGTTTCAATATGTTTCCAATCATTGACTACAATGCTATTACCTTCAAAGTGTAGCATCTAATAAAAGAAAGTAAACCTTGGATATACTTCTCGTGCTGCTCTATACCAACATTTGTTACCTACAAGAAGGCGAAAATATTGAAATTGAATTTGGTAAAGAGGTTAGTATCTGGTGTATGGTTCCCAAATTTCTGCGAAGGTCCTTTACACGCATCGAATGTAGAATTTTTCTCGATTCTATTTGGTATAGATTGAAGTATCTTGTCAGTAAAAACTATTATTTTTTATGGTAATTCCGTCAATTGTACGAGTATCTTGAACTTGCTGAATTCCTCTTATTTGGTTCATTTTCTCCCTAGTTGTCCCTTAACCTTTTAATGTCCATGGATTTTCTCAATATATATTGACATTCATCACACTAATGAAATATATCATCGTAAAAATCACCAAAAATGAGAGATATTCATTTTATTGCAAATACTGCACAGATTTTTTTCATGAGTACAATTAAATTTTATAGAATAATTTATGCTTTAGAAATCTTATGATAATGAAGTATAAACTCATTGAAATATTAGTAACTTACGAATTAATTTATTGGAATCACCTCCACTGTAAGATCTCGGAATTTTGTTCGTAAAATCCATGTTTATCTTTTGAGCTGTAACTTCGAAATCATGTCAGAATTAAGGTATGTTAGTACTGTTCTAAATAACTCTCTAGCCAATTTTTCAACTATATTGCTACTTGAGGCTTGGATGTTTTCTGGTTCATTCAATTTCAATAAATTGTAAATTTTTAAATGATGCTATTGTATAACGTTAAGAAAAGGAAGAGTTTCGGAAAGTCGCGCATTTCTACCCGTTCTAATAGTGATTCGATGACTATTGCCGCATTTAAGCGAAATAAATGGCAATTCTAAGGCATATATTCAGGGGAAATAAACTGAATCTAAAACATTTTTCAGTTCAAAATCAGAGACAGTGTAAATTATTACACACATTGCACAGTGTGTAGTCAGATAGTGGACAATGGACTACTGAAGGTTGTTGACGTTGAATTATACTGCGATTTTTCCAATGCTGTCTGTGACATTTCATCAGCTGCTACGATGCCATCCAATCAGGACCTTACACGTCACTACAGTGACGTCACCATGGTGGCGTTCAACCTTCCGATTGGATGACACCGTAACAACTGATTTACTTCAACGGCAACTATGAGTAAATCACAGTATAGCCATGCCTATGAAGCAATTCCACGGCAAACTTTTTTTCGTGTTTCCTTTCACACATCAGAGTATTTCCTTCAGCATATGGGTGTTCAAAGTAAAGAATTTCTACTCTTTTTATTTAATGCTACGATAAAGAAAGAAACCCTATCGTTCAAAACAAAATAATTTCAACCACACTGGAATATTTCACAACATGCATTATTAATTATACACATATTTCTATATTTCAACGAATGATTTAGAATCGATGGAAAAAATCGTTTCATGGGATTAATTTATAAGCTGCATGATCCGAAGTTTTTCCTCTCCAATAATTATTCCAAATAAACCTTTCACGTGAAAGGTTTATGCATATTCTACAAATATTTTGCTTTGTCGACTTCCACTTGGGTAAAAAATGTGTGACCTTTTCATTTTCACCATCAAATCCTGGTGCTTTTTTCACAAACGCTCCCTTGGTTAGTGTGATCCATCCAAACTGTGAACGATACGGTTGAGATTCCCTATTCAATGGCAGTGTTTGGGGAAGTATTTCATAGGATACTATTTTGTCCTGGCATTCGTTCTGCAGTTGCTAAGACTTTTATAATCCCTTCCTTATTCATTCACTTCTTTTTTCATACGATCGTTTGCACCCTGCTGAAACCACAGATTCTATGCAACAATTTAAAACGGGTTTCCGATCCAGCATTTTTATGTATCGTGAGTACCGAGTTGGAGAATAAGTAAAGCGTTTTATTAACTTCCTTAACCATGTGATGATGAAATTAAATTAAGTTAGTAAGTAAAGTTAATATTAAACCGCTCAAAACTCATAAGTAAAATTTTTGTAGTGGTGATCAAATCCTATTATCTACTAAATGAACCTATCTACTAATTGTTGTAGGAAACAAATGTAGAACTTAAGGGAACATAATTGAAGTGTGTCCTACAATGCACCTTCAGTTATGCAATAATGAAGAACTATATACTCGTACAAGTGATGCATCTCCCTTCTATTGTTTCCTTTTGCCAGTTTTACTCAATTCGAAGTGAATGTTCACATCATTAGCCTCCGGTTGCGAGAAGCGTATCTTCAGAGAAACTCTCCAGATTCCACGTCAACCAGACTGACGCTGGTATGCACATAAGTTTGAGCTTACTGATTTCTCTGCCTTTCCTGAGCGTACGGCCTGTTCATACTGTGTTGGAAGATTTGAGAAGACAATTTCTCGAAAATTATTTTCGCATTTTTAAACTAACCTACCTTTTCAAGTAAATCTATCAACTTAAAACATTTTCTCTTGAAAATAATCTTATGTAATTTCATAGAGTTGATATCCCTTATGCTAAATATTTGTTTCCAGATATGCTGTTATTTTTTTAAAGCAAATGTAAAGAAAATATTCAAACTGATATCAAAACGTATTAAAATATATTACATTAACTAATTTAGAGATTCTAAAAAACAACGGAAGTAATTTGCTATTGTAAATGTACATTCAAAAAATTGGTTTTTACATACGTAATTATGTGGAGAAAAATGTATGCATGAACACCTTAAAAGACTTTCCGACCAAGAGGTCCTAGGTTTGAGTCCCGACGTTGGCAGTATTTTCGACCCTAGGTCGAGGTAGGTCGAGTTCTGTCTGGAGGACAATTCCAGCTGCCGGCTGCTCTGATCGGTAGTTTTCTGTTTCTCCTCTCAAAACCAGGCGAATGCCCTAACAAACGGGCCATGGATCGCGGGCGTTATTTCTTTCCCATTCCTTATCCTATCCTACTCCTTACTTACACACACACTTACGTGCACTACACTCCCACACATAACGGGAGACGACGGGAGCTTAGAACTTGTCACGGCTGAGGCGGTGCCTGGCTGGTGGGAGATGTCTGGTTGGGAAACCCCGCTAGCCCACGGGAGGTCGGCGCCGGAACCCCATCCAGCGGGGCTTCCCCATGACCGCCACCTCCCACGATAAAACATACACTTAACTTACGGGACTAACGACTTTTGCAGATGATGCTCCCGGAAGCACTAATCAACGAACCAACCGACCAAAAGATTATTCGACCCGACAATAAACTTCCCGGCAAAGGGGCTGCCAGAGCAATGCACCCGCCGTGCACAATATCGATACCGGACGTCCCGCTCATTGTGCGGAATTCGATGTTTCCGCCCGACTTCCATAACGCCGTTCCGGTGACATATTAAACGCGATTCGCTCTGCGCGCCGCCCGTGGCACGGCGCGCGCTTCGTGACTGTTAGGAAAATGTTAGGGATGCCAACACACGTCGATGGAAAGGTTTCCCAAAAATCAGGAATGGACTCGGCGTCGTTTCGAATTGACGTGATTTCAGCGAGTTTTTGAGCGAGCGGGAAATGGTTGTTCGATGTCACTGTTCACAATACCCTTCTGGGCAACGTGCTCTGTGTCGACTCCGTTTTCATTCATTGTGCATTCGTTCGTGTTTAATGGTAGAGAGCATTGGATTTCCGCTCTCTGCTCCTACATTCTAGAATGAGTTCTTTATTTTTCGTGGAGGTTGTCGTCTGAATGTGAAACTGTATAGAACAAATGATAATTTGGCATTCATTCTCTGCTAAAATTTCAATAAGTACTGAAGTTCAACATGATACTTATTATGTACCCATTCCTACAAGTTTATATTTCACTCTATGAAATGATAATGACATCTGTGGGAAGTATTCAATAGAGAGAGTAATGCTTCGTCAGAATGAAGTTCGATATCATATATTATCAAAGACATTGGCATTAAAAGTAGACTAGAGACGTGCGAGAACTCTCACATGTTTAACCCCACCCTCCCTATTTTCCCATTTAAATATTAAGGCTGTAATATGTCCTTTTCATCAAGACCCTCTTATCCTCCGTCACGTGTTCTATGTGTCTCCTTGTAATTGATAATAATACAATACATCAATGCCAATATATTCTATTACTATTCTTATTTAATGTTATTACTGATCAGAGAGGTACACCCGTGTAATTCAGTCGCGTAGAATATAAAGTAAGTAATTTAATTTCTCATACAGTTGAAGTTTCTACAGGCTCTGAATAGGTGGAGTAGAATCGAGAAGTATCGAATCAGTAAAAATGTAATAGTGTCTTATAAGGAAGATTTAATGCTGCGGATTACAGCGTGAGGAACATTCGTCTGAGGCCCTCGGTCTCAAAACTATGGTTTTAAGGCTCTAAAACGCTTCGTTCAAGACTTTTTAACGATATAGATTCGAAAATACCACAGTGTTGAGGGTTGCGACAGTCAATAAATAGAACAAATTCTGCATATTTTTAAAACCAAAGTGCAATTAGTCACGCCTCTTTCTTTAGAGACCTCATTTATGAAGATTGGTGGCGTGTGAGCGCCACAAAAGGTACGTATACTTCTGAAATAATATAGGAGGCGATACTTCCATAAAACTGCATATCTGAATGTGGCCTTAATATCTCAAAGATCAGTGTAATTCCAGTTTCTGAAAGTAATGATCAGGTTCCTGCTGATCCTTAATTTTCTAGCTAATTAGTTGACAGATTAGTTAATTTTCCCCCGATGATCGTGGAGTGCCCTACGCCAGTGCTTCTATTTTAAGTGCAAAAGTGGCAATATTAGTCAACTTCACGCCACGGAGTTGCGTACGAGTACCATTTTGTGTTTATAGTGTTAATGTCTGGGAGCTTGTCGTCCGAACTGCAGGGAGATACATAATGCCATTGTTCTTGTATAAGGTATTTACACTCGATTCAGTCCCGCACGAACAATTATTTTGACATTCATGCTACCAAATCATTGATTTGGGAGTATGCAGTCAGTGAATAACGTACAGAAATAATCCGCATTCATTTCACGAAAGTGTGCTGTGAAAAGTGAAAACTCATGTGCCCTATTATTTTATCATTATTGCCAATCAAAGAATGTTTGAGTGAAAACACGTTTGTTGATTTTAGAATTTAAGAAAAATTTCAAAACTTATTTCTAAACAATATTCTATACATTATATTTTATTGAAAAGTAGGCGGCGACTTTACAGATTAATTGAAAGCGCGGTAAAAGTGAATACTCCATGCTCTTTTACTGCACTTGTGAGCTCTTCGCTTACCTTAGACATGCTTCTAATTTTTCTATCAGAGAATTGATTTTAATATTCTCAAATGCTTTTCGACATGATTTCAATCAACTCATGTAATATTTCTTTACGAATGGATTTAAACTAAGCGTGTAAAAATGATTCCTAATGCATTAAAATTATTCCGCTTGGCGGTCAGATCATCTGCCTGGCGGAAGAATACATTTGATAACGCGGCATTCGGATATGCTCCACTGTTTTAGAACTATCTAAAATCGTCAACCGCACGCCCCGCTCGCCCCCCGCTGCCCCCCCGCTCGCCCCCCCGCTCGCCCCCCGCTGCCCCCCCGCTCGCCCCCCCGCTCGCCCCCCCGCCCCCGCTCGCCCCCCGCTCGCCCCACTCGCCCCTCGCTCGCCCCCGCCGCCCCGCTCGCCCCGCTCGCCATCCCGCTCGCCCCGCTCGCCCCGCTCGCCCCCGCTCGCCCCCGCTCGCCCCGCTCGCCCCCCGCTCGCCCCCGCTCGCCCCCGCTCGCCCCCGCTCGCCCCCGCTCGCCCCCGCTCGCCCCCGCTCGCCCCCGCTCGCCCCACGCTCGCCCCCGCTCGCCCCCGCTCGCCCCGCTCGCCCCCGCTCGCCCCCGCTCGCCCCCGCTGCAGAGGCTCCCCGAAGCACACCTACTACACGAGTGCCAAGCGCGTCACAAAGCCAATGAGTGGTTAAGTGGGGCGATCGAGCACGCAACGCTGGCGACGGTTCGGAAATGGAAGCAAGCAACATGCAGTGTCTTCGGGACCCTCGGAAAGGCAACTGGCGGCGCTGACTGAAAAATTGCTGAATCAATCCCGCCTCGGGGCGTTGACGTCGGGAGAGGAAAATTATTTTTATGAGTGTGGTGGTAGGATGAACCTAGGGGGCTGACGTTAAAGGCTTGGGCTCTTATGGCTCTTAAAGAATTCTGCTTTTGGAGTCGTTTCTATCGTGCGCGAGATTCCAATAAAGCAAAAGCATCCAATTGATTTCAATAGTATGCATTTTAAAACTTGAATCCGAAGAATATTCAATAGATACTGGACGAATTGTAGTGGATTGAAACAAATGTAATCGGTGAGAAATTACTGAAATACACTGGTGACACTTTTAATAATTAAACATTTCATGAAAGTAGGTTTGAAGTTTTTGTGACGCCACATTTTCTTGGAATTATGTATTTCTTTAGTCATGATAATGTCCCTTATATGTTTTTGACATTTTCTTACTTTAATAACATCCACATACAACACAAGATTACAACATTTCAGATATCTGTCTTTAGATATTCGGATATTGATTATTGCGAATAGTGGTCTACGGAGTATTTATTGTAAATTGAAAAAAACGTTTTATTTAACATGGATCATTGTTATAAAGTAAATAGTGAGGTGGCTCAGGACATCAACTGATGCCACTGCAGTGCTTCTGACCGGGAGGTCCTAGGGTTCGACACCGGACGGTGGTAGGATTTCACCTTCTCAACCTAGATAGCTAGGTCGAGTTCTGACGCTATCTGGAGACCAATTCGAGCGGCCCGCTGATCTGATCACTTCTTTTCTATGGTTTATCCGTCAGTATCAGACGAATGCCGGAGCAGTACTTTACCAAACAGGCCAAGGACGCGCGCGATCTTTCCTTCCCATTTCTTGTCCTATCGTATCCCTTGCACCCACACTAGCATGCACTATACTTCGATACATGTCGGGAGCTTAGCAATTGTTCCGGCAGGGGCTGGGCCTCGCTGTTGGGAGATACCTAGTGGAGGGAAACCCATCTAGCCGACGGTAGGTCGGTGCCGGATCTCTCCACCCAGTGGGAGATAATCACTGCCACCCCCGAGCAAAAACAATGCACTACACTTACTGGACTACTGAACTTAGTAGTTGACACGTCCGGAATCACTAGTAATCAATCAATGAATGGGTTACAAAGCTGCATATCTGCAGAAATGTAAGTTGCGTTGGGTGGAAGGAGACGCGCTGATGAGGGTGAGGGTCTAGCGAGGTTGGCGGCGGCTGCTGTCGCAGTGCGAGTCGAGAGCGAGAATCGATTGCCGCCGTCGAGGGCTTTCGCCGAGAGCGCAGGTGTGCGGCGGAGGCGAAGCGGGCGGCGCGGATGTTTGGGAAACGGCCGAGATTTATCTTCGTAACAGCCAGTAGGGGCGCAGGATTTTAATTGCGTTTGCTTTCAGATCGCTGTCCCTCCTAGAAGTACTTTCATTAAAGGCGTTGACTTTGCACATTAAACGGATTTTGAGCTGCATCTGTTGAATGTTGTGGTGCGTGTTCGACTTTTAAAGTGTTTTATAATCACAGAAGATGAATCAAATAGCTTTATGTAAGTCATAGGAATTCCTTGAACTTGGATATCTGTAATTCGAAGTCATCTAGAAATTTATTACCACTGCTTCACCATCTTTAATAGCATATGAAACACATGTTGATAGTGTATTTGATAAATTTTGTTTTTTCTATCGTTAATCTATACCGTTGGTATGGATGTAGACACCTGAGCATATTTCACGTCAACCATAATCATTGCCGTTCCGTATATCGTAACGTCGTTCCTAATACAACGGTCCAGAAAACACTCCTAGAATTGGCCTTTCCTTCTGTGTCATTACATTTCCAGACACCATTTGCGTTTTACTCTCCCCGGGCGTGCTCGTGGGTGTGGTGCAATGTCGCGAGCAGAAGACAGCCGAAACACGTGTGGGGAATTGACAGCGGCGCCGAAGGTTCGACGGAGACTGGGGTGAGGGTGAGGGCGCGGTGAAAGGGGCGGGGCAGCCATCCGTCAGGTGGCCCTGCGCGCTCGCTTGCGGATGACGCGTCTCCCTCTCCGGCGCCGCCCCTCGGCGCCGCCACAGCACCCACGCACCCCCGCCTCGAGAGGCCCCAAACGTATTTGAGGAGCAACTAATCGAGCTGCGTATGGTGGAAACTGGTGGAAAAAATTAAGTTCGATACAAAATTGTGTAGTTTTTAATGCGCTCTAAACGTTCCTACTTTCAGATTTTTTTCAAAATTTGGAATACAATAAAATTTATGTGTTAATGCGTTTTGAAGAAATCTGACAGCAGGAGCCTGTAGGACGCATTACAATCTACACAATTTCGTATCAAACTTAATTTTTTTTCCACCAGTGGACAATATGTGATTTGATTAGTTGCTTCTCAAATATGTTGTGCATTACTTTGCAATACACAACGAAAAAAATACATATTGAAAGCAGAGTAATAACACTTAAATGTGCAATAAAATGCGGTGTGAAAAGTAAAAGCAGAAATATTTATATAAAATAATTGCATCCTACGTTCCAAATAATACCATTCATTGAGTATAATGAGAAATACGAAAATGATTATGAATTTAGTGACATAAGAATGCAAAAATAAAATAAAATTAGTCCATTTTGTTAACATTCTTTTAGCATTTCAACCCACAATGAACAAATCTTAGGAGAACTTATAAAAGTACGACGCTTCACAAAGTATATAGAGATGAAGAGGACAGCGGCGATTAGAATGTCATGGCGGCAACGACAAGGCACTTTTTGATGATTATGAAGCCTTTTTGAATATCGATCAGCAAAGTTGAGTGACAATTTGTTTATGATCGACATTTTTACGTCCTTTCTTCTGTCGTCTTAATCACGCCTGGCGTGACTGTGTGCGAAATGCGACCAAGTATTTTTGGATTTAAAAGAATGACAGATATGTTTTATTTTCATATTTCATTATCGATTTCTCCCGTTTTTAAGGATGCTTAAGTTCATTGATTAATTGAAATATAGCAGTACATTTGGGTCTAAAGAATTCCTATTTCCGTTTCTTTGAAAATACAGGGATGTCTGGTTCTTCCATTCTACGCACCGCATAGTGGTGAGGAGAGATCAACATGAGAGGTCACGCGATGGATTAAACCCAAAATTAATTTTATGCCTTGATGGATTCCAACATGAGGAAATGTAATAGACCAATTTGCTACATGATCGTTCACATTCATAACGTTACATATGAAAGTAATCCCCAGAGCTATTTACGATGCAAATCAAGTTACAAATCGGAATGAGCATGAATTAATTCATCAATTTTGTAAAGGCTATATTGTTGAAATTGTACGGCGGTTGTAACGGAAAGTTATTCAACAATGTGTGGACGGAACGGGCTCACTGGCGCCCATTGCGCATCTCTGGGGAACTAATGCGGAGCGGACCGAAACGTTCCGGTTCTGTGGAGGTTGGCGCAATTAGTCGTTGCACGTGGAGATCTGCCACGCACGTACGCATGTAATGGCAGAGGTGGGCCGCGCGGTAATTTCAGGGAAAGCAGTTCGAAGAAGCAGCAGCCCGGCAATTTTCAGAGCTCGATACAGTCGGAAGAAAATGCCCACCCTTATCTCTGAAAGAACACGGTCCATTGTTCTGTGCAACCTTCGTTTTTAATGTATCTGCGAGATAGAACAGAATTCCGCCACGTCATTCAAGCACAACAATTGTTTTTCTTTTCTTTTTAAATGTATCATCAAATATTACGGTCACTTCTACAGGCAACGCTCACTAGAACCTCAGTGGTTCACCTACCTCGGAAAGGCACACTGAGGCTACGCTGAGAATTTAGCCGCAAATATTCATTACATACGTGAAACAATGAACAAGCAGACAATAAAGTAGTACCAATACAAATTCTTCCTACAATACGTTCGATCTTGATGGCATTTTTTTACACATTATCATCATCATTACAAAAGAAAAGTTACTACCTCTACGATGTGTGATGTGTCGTAAACCTATCCCCATCATCCTTCCTACTCCTAGCAAAAAACTGAAAAATCGGGGATCAAAATTGTTACTAGGAGTTTGCAAATAAGCAACAATGTATGTATTTATATGCTTGTAGATGATCGTTGCAAACATTATTGAGAGGAGGAAGCGAGCAAGGCTGAGGAGGGACGGAGTGGAGCTGTGTGGGAGAAGGGTCAGGAGGATGTCGGGTGTGACGGGGAAGGTACGGGGTGGAGCTGACGGGGGGGGGGGTACAAGAATTTATTACATTTCCTGCCTTATAGAAATGGTGATTAATAAATATCCGGGTAAAGCAGGGTACTTTAACTTATTTTTATGATAAATTATCGCGTAGGTATGTCTGTACTTGGCGCGACAGCCCGCGTACGGGCCATGGCCTACCAGCAGCGTCCCGGCCTCGCGGCTATGGGTTAAGGGGGGACGTGTGGATAGCACGAAGACATCCCCACGCCGTATTCTGGTCTTCTCAACCTGAGAAGTGAGTTTTCTATCGTCACACAGCAACATACACTGGGACATTGCAAGGCAAACGCACATTATAATCTTGCCCGCCCGGGAATCGATCCCAGAGTCGGAACGATTCTCATATCTTTTGCTAATGTGGTATTGAATTACTTGGACTGCTTTGTTGCCAGTCGTCACGATATCCGTTGATGTTACTGTATGTTAAAAAGTTTTCCAGACATGTTATGTTTATTAAATATTGTGTAAATGTCGTGGAAATGCTTTTGCATCTCACAATTCTTCCAAGAATTTAAAAGAGCGCACAATGAATTAAACAGAAAGCAGGAAACACGTGTTTCTTTCCGTCAAGACTTCTGTCGGAGTAACACGAAAAATCTCGAAAATTCATATATTCATGCATTACGAATTCAGAAGCAGGGGTACTATTCGTCCGCAAGCAGACACATTAACACTATTTGCATAAAGCGTATGAATTCATTTTGAATACTTTTAAAAGTACATTAGGTTTTAATTTCATAAATATTCCGGCCATATGTCGTTCGCTCCGCCATTCTCGAGCCAGATCTCTTCTCTCTCTGCGGGCGCCAAACGCCGGTTTCGGGCTGCCACTGAACGTTGCACATCTGCCAGCGCTGGGATGCGAATTGGGGGAAGCAGAGCAGCGGCAGTGCTGTTGCGCCACTTTGCTTTAGAAACGTTTTGGTAAGATATGGTGCTTTTGAATGCAACAACTGAGAGAAGACTTTTGCATTCAAATGTAGCACTATGAAGTAGGTGATCAGTGAACAGTATTTAATTTCGTGTTTTTTCAGAACGCAGTATTTTTATTTTCAATACCAGTACATTTTATTAAATACCTGATGAAATTTTTATTTAATTTAAATTACACTTTTTCAGAAAAAAACTGTCTTCGTGAAAATATTCTCGTCATTAGTTTTTGTTTCTTTTAATTTGTTTTTTATAATTTCAGTAATACTTAAACGTACAAAAGAGTTATTCTTTTACACGCATGTGAAATATCTACGATGTATCTATTAACTATTTGAGATTTTCGCTACTTTCAACCTGGATAAAGTTCTCACATTATTACACCTGATGCACGAGTATATCATTATTAGGTTTTCAAATATTTGATTCGGATAGCTTGACAATGGTCAAAGGCTTAAGCGAAACAGTTAAGCAAAATGCATAAGTGATTAAGAAATTACACTAATGTAAATAATGTGACTTATATCTGAGCTACTGCAGTTAATTACTTTCACTATTTATGGATAGCTGTGAATTCAGCATTACTGAATAGCTTCAACATTAATTCATTGGAATGCCATGCAGCTTTTAGTTTTGTCATGCGTGTAATAACTACAAAGTATACATTACAAAATATGATTCTCAAATTTTTTATTATTTAAGTCGCACATTACTATTTTAATGACGATTACGTGTAATGTTATGTACATTTCGCGAAATATTTTTATTTGAGTGGTCGTTTGGGAAAGATAAATAAGTTAAAAATGTTCTGCAGGATATACACATACAATAAAATATTTTTCGGTTGATGCACCAGTAAAGATATTGAAATAAAGAAATTGAAATTGGTTAATGAACATGCAAAGACCTTTTCACTAGTTTTATGTTTATTCTCAACTTCAGAATGACTGAAAATATCCACAGAAAACTTTAAATGAAGTAACTTTCCATTATTCGTTTGTATACTTCAAATTAAGGACACTTGGTTTGTTCAGTTCGTAGCATAGGTTGTGTTACAATTTTTGGAAAATTCATTAAATGAATGTACAGCGTTTATTTGAATGAGGAGGAATGTACAGCGAATTGAAATGGGACAAATGTTTGTAGAAGTTAGCCGTTTCTCTTCATCTTCGATTGGTCATCGACTGGTTGTCAAAATCTATATTAGTCGAAAGTCATTTCACACATGATGTAATAGAATTATAGTAATGAACATTACAGATATTTTTATACTTGTAATTATTAATATGAACATATGATTGGGCATAGACGTTTCCATTCCATAGCTTGTTTTATTGATCCACTGTAGCTTGATTTCTGTCCCACTGTTCTCTGTAAAATGCAATAGTACATCAATACGTAGTGTCGCAGAACTCACCGGTTGTCAGTATATTATTGCATACTGAAGTGGTCAGCAGGTAATGATATATCAAGTAAAATCTATTTTTTATTTAAATTTCAATACAAATCATATCAAAATTCGGGCATTTGCATTAGCAGCTTCGGAAGTGCGGCGGTCAGTCAAAGCGTTTACGAGCGCGACGCGCCCCGTGCAGCGCGTGGCAGGGCGTCGGCCGCACATGCACGAAGGCTCGTCGTACACGCACGTGCGTGCGCGCGTCCCCCGCGAGGCACCGCCCCCTGCTGGTAGTAGCGCGTGCGTGTGTGGCTGTGCGAAAGCCCCACCCACCCGCGTGGCTCCTCTTTCGCGCGCCCTTCTCTTCGCCCCCCCCGCGCGGGAAAGGCGCTTTCTACTCGCTTTCTCGGCGCAGTCGCCGTCCAGGGCGCCCCTGTCGTCCATTGGCCTCGGTAGTTGAGCCTTACGCTGTCTACCCTCGGCAAGGGGTGGATGAGCAATGCAGCCCCCTCCACAGTATATTTCTAAATAACATTTTATATTAGTTCGGTAATTCGCAAAACTATTTTAATATTAATCTTTGAATTCGCAAAGGTTACAATTAATTTTCATGTTCATTTTATATACGAACGTTCATTTTCATTGTATACGAATCATTAAGGGCCTCCACAATTTGGTCATGGTTAAAAACCCGGAAGATATTAATTCGGCCCAGACTCCGACCATTAATTTGTGACATTCCCCCCATCTCTGAGTCCAGAGTAGAAATAAAAATGAGAATTCATTTCTGGAGTGCACGGTTCATCTGTCAATGTGGCCGGTCTGTACTTTCCCTCTTTCAGAAGGTTTCGAACATAGGCAGGTTCGATCAATTTGTTTAGATTCGTAGTATCTAAATAAATAGTAAAATGACAACTCTGTCCCCATCATAACAATTAGTTTGTACAACTTACGGAACCTAGATAACAACGACAAAAGTGCATTTATCTTTTAGTTTTTCAATTAAAAAAAAAAAATTAGCCCTCAGGCAAATTGCGTTATAATTCTTACACATTTTACCAAAGTTCAACTCCTTTTTTCCGCCATGCTTCAATTTATGCTGGATTGCCACCCATTCATGTCGTTGCACCTGCAGACTGTCGCCTGCCGACATCATTGCAGATATCGTCTCTGCATACATTTTCCCCATCGTCATCTCCGTTTATATTGCTACATTCACCCAGCCGATATTATCTGTCGAAAACGAAATCACAGCTACCACCAACTACACCGTTTTGTTTATTCCCAATGTTTTGTGTCACATCTGATTCTTTGAATCCTTTACCTTCGCACGAACAACAAAGTCTTCCCTCGTGGAGTATCTTCATACCCCGACAACCAAATTTCACTGATTATACTTCTCACTCTATACTTCATTTCCATTGTCATTCGCCATTTTTTCTTCGCTGCATTCTCACCTTCACTTGGCCCCTACATCTCTCTCAATTACCTAAGTAGGTTTTTTTTTCATGATTTACTGAATATCGTTGTTCCCGTATTACTTTCTTTCCATTACTAGGGTGGCCACTTTCTGGGCAACCGTGAAAACCGAGAAAACTCAGGGAATGTCATTGCTTTGAAAAAGTCAGGGAACAATCATGGAATTCATGGAGAATCGTTAGAAGTCAGGAAAAATTTTGAGGTGGTTGTAAAACTAGATATAATTCCTAAACAAATAGTTCAGCAATATCTTTTCCTCTATTTCTATTTGTTGAGTTTTCTTAAAGTTTGATCTTCATCACGGCGAAATCAGACAGTTGACAAATTAGTTTCTGGCTCGCTTTAATTTTTTTTAAAAATAATTCGAAATACTTTACAACTTTTATTAGTGAAAATTTTAAGTAATGCCCTGAGAAAAAAAAAACAACGGGAAAATCAGAGAATTTTTTCAGAAAATGAGTGGCGACCGTGATTACGTATTATTGGTTTCTTAGCTCCTTTTTGACCTTGTTAGACTTCCACTGTTTTTCCGCCCGTCTCCTCTTCAGTCCTTTTCTTCTTCCTGTCCTCGTCGTTTTTCCCGAAACCCTCTGCACGCTCGTCTCCCCTGCCGCTCGGGCCGTGCGCACAAGTCGGCCTCCGCCGCTGCTTTGCATACGCGGCGCTGCTGCGCGGTGGCTGGCGCGTGGCCAAATTCTTGCGCGCGTCCGGCCGATGCATCGGCCTCCCAGGCGGCGGGAAGCGAACCCGTGACCCGGTTCCCAGCGCCTCACGCCGCGCCGTCCGACCGCCGCTTGATGACGCCCGTCTCGGACCGCGCGAGATCTGATCGCTGAATAATTACGCGCCCGACTTTTCCTTGTTAATGTTTCTTTTTTTGTTCGCGCCGTATTGGATGATAAATATTAATGCCAGCCTGTCGATGTCCTGGCTATGATGAGGTACAAACAGGTGTCAATGAAAAGAATGTATTGGAATGGTGTTGATATAAATTCACGAATACTTCTTGACTGTTTTTGCTTTATAATATTTCATGATAATTACAGTGAATTACGTGTCATTATAAACGCTTTCTCTTTACAAGCCGCTTGTAAATGCAATTCCTTTATAATAAAACCAAATAATATTGTTTATCAATGTCCTACAAGAAATGTGCAGATTCTTCGTCATAACCGCGAATGTAAGTATGCTCTTTCAAAATATTGACTAATATTAAGTTAATTTTATATTAAAAATGGCCGATTTCATTACGCAAAAATTAATCACATCTAAGTTATAACAAAATTTTGAACATTTAGGAACTTCTGTTTTGTACAATACTGTACAATGTTTGCACAAATTTTGTACAATACATGACGCGTATATAATAGCTAGTGACGTTTTCGTCTAGTGCACAATTTGCATGGCGATAACACGTCTTTATTTTGAAAACCTATGAACGATACCTATCCATTAGCATTAAAATTTTAATTTCTGCAAATAACTTGAATTATATATCTAAGCAAGCAAAGAGCCTTCATACGTTCCCTCATGAGCGCCGAGACCGCATCGCTTTATTCCATGCCAAAATTAGACGGGGTCACCACCAGTCCCTGCGGCACCCCGACTAGGTCCCCGGGAGGCTTTATTCCCCGGAAGCGACCTCAATGCTCCTCGCTCCGCTGTTCTCCCGCCGCTGCCGCAGCCACCGCCCCACCGCAGTATTGTGAAGGATGCCAATCGATACACCGCCGATTCGATACACTGTTCTGAAAAGGTCGATATGGGCCCGCAGCAAAAAAACGCATTTGAAGTGACGACCTTTTCATTGCTCACTCTCCACTTTAAAATTCAAGAGAACTGTCGGGAAATGAATTTCTTTTTCATTATTTCCTTTTATCGTGAGCTGGAATGCCTTCCTGTATAGTCCTTACAGCTTACAGCTATGCATTACCTTACAGCAGCTATATATATATATATATATATATATATATATATATATATATGTATATATATATAGAGAGAGAGAGAGAGAGAGATACACGCGCGCGCGATTTCGTGTCGTAGCTCGGGCAGCCTTTAACGTCATTTAAAAGCTTGGAATCGGCCCTCCGGTGCGAACGCAGCGACTGACAGGCGTGCCGCTCGGCAGCGAGGGTTGCGGCGCGTGAAATATGCTAACTTCTGCTCGAGTGGGTTTTCCAGTGCTGCAATTAAATGAATGGCAATTAACGCGTGCCGACGACTTATTTTGAGCGACACGCTTTTAGTTGGAGTAATTGAGCGTGGCCTGAGCGACCTAAGAGCTAGTTACAGAGGCCAAAAAACGCGCAAGGCAATCACACACCTATTGGCTGTTTACAATCGCCAAATGGAGTTACATACAAATATAATTTTACCTCGTCTGAGTAAATGTAGGATAATTGAATGGCACCGTAGTTTTAATGAGAATGTTGTTTTGGGCGTCGCTGTCGGTGGGGACGGTATCACATGTGTCCCAGCCGCCCGGTGAGCGTGTTGCGTGGGATGTGGGAAGGGGGTGTAGTGGGTGCGGTGGGGGTGGGGGCCGTATCGGAAACCGCATGTCATCGTCGCGCCGAGGGGCTTCGCGCTGTCGCCTGCCGGGCGCGGTGCGATGTTTTAACGCGATCGCCGACCGCGCTGCAATGTCGCAGTGTGGAGTCGCTCACTGAACCCACGCAAGTCAACGCCTGCATCGGACGCCGTCGGGGACTTGCATTCCGCGATGGAAAGCTATGGGTGGACTACGGCCGCCTATTTTTTCTCGTTCTGCTCCCAGTTTGCGACACGAACCACGTGACCACAACACGGACGTTTCGTTTGCAATGCCAGACCAATTGCCAGACATTTTGAAAGTGGCATAAAGTGACAAATTTTAACGAAAAGAAACACGATGATGATATACTTGAAATAAAAGTTGCAATATTAAAAAAATGCTTCATAGATCTGTTTCAATGCCTTGTGAAAAGGTCATGATTGTTTTGATAGCTGGCGGCATTTAAAATTCCCTTTCCTGGTGCGTTGCAGGAGTGATGATATGACCAGTTGTGCGTCGTAAGTGCCCACGGGACTTCGGGCCGCGTCAGAGCTACGTATATTTTGTTTTGAGTGTTTGAGTTGCGACTTGCACTAAAAAGTACCTTAAATCTCAGCGACTTCATTTATAATTTCTGATAGACTAAGTGCGTTTTCATTAGAAGTCAGTCACATCATCTATTACTCGTGCATCAACGATTCAAAATCCGAACATATACGATTCAAATCGGAAGGGTTGGAGAAAAAACCCATTTCATTCAATATTTTGATAGAACAAGGTGTAGATTTTGGTATTTCCAATAATATTATAAAAACTATTCTGTTTTCTTTTAAACTATTCATTGCTTTTAATTTTTCTTTAAATAATGTGCATTCGTTTACTCTGTAATTAATTATTAGCGTTAACTGACTGACAAATGAAGATGATAGTTTTTCTCATTTTTAATTTCTTGGATATCATTGTTGATATTGAAGATAGTGTTAAAATAACAATTTTTGATTTATGTTTTACTTTTAAAAACAAATTTAGAAGGAAAGTGGATGTTAGGAAAGAATACCGACATTGATCCTCTCACAGATATTTTATTTCGCTATCTGTATCATTCGGAGCCAACCTAGTGGCTCTAAATGAGCGGTTCCTACTCTCAGATTTTTGTGTAAATAACTTTACATTAAAATTGTCAAAAATATTAATTAAAACTTTCTTTGAATTGGCCCAAATTCTAATTTAGTTCAATCTTTGTTTCAGGTGAGTTCCTTTCACCCACAACATAAGAAAGTGGACGGTATGTCATTTGGTACGTCCCTTTTAAAAGGTATGTGGAAAAAGAGTGTGTCGGTCTAATTGAGAGGAATTCACATCGCAAACGAAGCAGAGATATTCGAGAGAAAACGAAACTCAAGATCAAGAGATAGTTTGAAATGATTCTTCTGATGAACAATTTTCATACAGGTAAAATAAATATGATAAAATGTCCACAGAAACTCATTCATTGTTCAGCTCAAAAACCATAATTAGAAATTTTCAAGCTTCTGGAATTTTTTGCTGTTTTTAGTTAGAAAGCCTTTCTATTTTTCCACTTTAAAATATTTAAGATGAAAAAGATGATCTTTCTAGGTCATTGTCAGTGCCGAATGAGATAAATCTATTTTCTCCACTCTGTTATTTACGCCGCACCGGAGAGAGTAATGTTGAACAATGGTGATTCATGGGAGTCTGTTAATGAGAAATGACGGGGAAAGTTGACAGTGGACGCCCAAATCTTCACGACACGGTGACGATGCTCAAAATGCATGTTGGTTTTTTCCATGTCCGTCTCCCATAAAGTACCACAGTGCAAGAATTTTAGTTTCCTTTACCATACTTTTGACAAAGGTTTAAAGATGCAGTGACGTCTTAGATTAGCACAAAAATGAATCAAGAAAATTCAAGATCAATTTTTGATTTATGAAAATTCGGCCTATTAGTTTAAAGAAAACTAGTCTATAGACTTTTGGGAGTTACCCCACAGACGACGGGACAAAATTAAACTGTGTAATTAATAATGAATATAAACACAATATTTATATTTCTTAAAAACAAAATCCAGTATTATGTGTGTTTTTTTATTTTAAAATTTACTTTATTTTATATTTTCCCCATCAAATTTCCCCAACAAATCACTCGTATTAAAATAAACTTTTCCATTCTAAAAAGGGCTTGAGGTTGAAGAATATTCAATGATCTTCGTATATCGATACTTGGTTGATTGAGTTGTTTCTTTCGTAACTGTTTTTGTTGTTGGGAGTTTATCAATGTACGGGCTGTATAGTAAACCTACCAAAATAAAGTAATGTCTACGTTACAAGGAGCTTTCTGTAGTATAAGGATGTTCATTGCAGACAGTTTACACAGAAAACTGCCAGTATATTCGTTCTGTCAGTGTTGTTGCAAATTATTTTTCTCATTTTTCTTTTTTGTATCTTGAACGTGATATCCCGGGCTAGGTCTGCATCTTACACATCATGAATGTGGACTCAGGGCGCCCTGAGTTTCGTTTTATTTTCTCTCTGGAAACCGCCCGGGGATGTTGGCACGTTGGAGATCGTTTGTTTATCTCCAATCAATTAGAGGAAGCTTTTAGTTCAGACGATACTAATGAGTACATGCCTTGGAGGGTACATTGACGTCATGTCTTCGGAACGTTGGGAGACCTCGAGATCGCCAAGATTCTTGCAAGGTTTTCTTACTTCTGTGCATTCAAATTGCAAAGATGGCACTGGCAATAGAAATATTAGCAAAGCGTGTTGCGCCAATGATTGCTACTAGAAATTGATGGTAAATACTGAAATATGCTTGAATCAACCTGGTATTCTTGTACGTCTGAAGACAGAAATATTACACGTAATAATAATAATAATAATAATAATAATAATAATAATAATAATAATAATAATGAAACCTCTTAGTCTCATCTTTCGTTTATGTGTGTTGCCTTTGCCTTTGACAAAGGGATACTGTGGGTTACTAGAAATGTTTTCATTTTAAATGGAGACTTTCCAATAGAGTTTAAAGTGTCCAATGTAGATTTTATTGTATTTATAAAATTTCCATTATAATATTTTCCCATTACATACTATCTGATAACTTGCAAATATTACGTAAATTTTCTGTTCCATTTTTTAACATTGTGGAATGGCTAATTTCTGAAAATTAAAAAATCAGCCTAAACAAAAGAAAAAAAAGAATGGTGAGCGAATCGTAAAGCGGCGAATGGCGCGGAAGCGCCGCGCACCGTTTGTCGACCCGGAGGGGGGGGTGCGAGGCCGCCAGCGATCCGGAAAGGAGTTCTTATCTGAGCCCGATGGCCGCGCATACCCGGATCGCGTGCGCTCCTTTTACTAGCCTTCCGTCCAAAGCAGCACCTTCACCTCCTTTTGCCACGCAGCTTCACGTCTAGTACTCGTAGGAGGGGGGAGATGTGCGCTTCATCTTCCTCGACTCCTACCGTTTATTTTACTGATTCTTTTTTACTCCTTCCCTCTCCTACTTCTTCCTCCTACGTTTTCTTCCTCCTTCGCCTTCCTTCTCTTTCTCCTTCATTTTTATTCCCTCTTCTTTCGTCTTTATATTGCTTCATATACTTTTTATTCTTTTTCTTTTGATTCTACTTCTTTGTGTTCATACTTCATCTTGTACAGCTCCTAATGTTTATTATTCTTTTGTTTCTTCAGATTGTTTCCTCCTCCTCTTTTTCTTCGGTAGCACTGTATCTCGGACGGGAGGAACAATAGGATATGCGATAAACACGGAATCCCCAGCCATTATTTGTTTATTAATTTATCTTCTTGTAATAGGATTAGTAACTGTCGGCTAACAAGTTCTAATCGTGAGGCTTAAACAAAAACGTTTTTCGTTTCAGTCGAATCTACAATTCTTAGTTCCCGTCACAGTCGTCGGTTAGTCACATGAGTCTGGGACTGTGTTCCCGGAAGAATCAACTGTGCAACGCGATTTCATTTTTCCACTGTCATTTTCCAAGTCATTCATTGAAAACATTGACTTTCCCTTTGTAATATCTTTATTATTCTTTAGCTTATGTATCTTTATTTTTTCGAGAGTCCGAAAAGCACAAAAGCAAATTTTTTTGTAAGTAACACGGGCTGAGTGATTCTTTTACTTTTTCTTAAGGTATCACGTCTATTTTCCATTTTGTTGTCTGAAGAGGTGAAGTCGTGATAAGTTACGAAAATTCACGTACCTAACACGCCAGCGTATTAATAACCTCATCTTTGTGTCCTGTTTACTATGTTACAATTCTTTCTCACTTTCCGTATTTGTGCTTGATCTCAGTGTTTGAATGTTAGTTACTGTTACAGTAACCGCTTCAGACATTGTCGTCGATGTCCGTCTGTTTGATATTCATGGGACAAGGGTTGGGTGGGGCAGGCATCAGCACAATAAACACGATCGCTCCCGACTGAAATAATATTGCTGCAAGGGAGTTAATGGGTTGTTGAAGATGCATTAAATGCATGATCTGTAACTTAAAGGAAGTTAAACAATGCTTTTCATGGTGGCGAATAGTAATTACAATATTTGAGAGGATTCCCTATTTGGGAGATTATCTCCTTCGAATGAATATACATATTTACCGCTTTTTACTTGCTACTTTTTGTTGCATCTAAATCATGATTACCTAACGGTGAGACTTACGCGATTTAGGTTTTGCTGCTATTTCGCATATAGTTGTCCTTCACAAGGACAACTATATGCGCAAGTTTGTTGAATGAAGGAAATCCTAAATGTCAGCGGCCAAGTATCTAATGGGTGACAGGGGAAAGTTGACTATCCCCCAAGACTTCAAACTCCAATACCATTCGGTGTTCGATAACACCGGACATGTGGTTGACGTTATCAGCATTTAACCCTTTGGGTTGTGCTGTACCTCTGCATTGCCTCCAACATATGTACACATTACCCCCGCTAAGGAGTACTCTCCGATTAGTAATTAGTAAATTATATCGTTATGTTTCCCCGTTGAGTGCATCGTTTTACTGCTACAATTTTATTTATCTTTCCAGTTTCGTATTTTTTTTCTATTATGCCCCTCTGTCCTCTTTGAGTAACTTACTATTGTACTGCTTCCACCGCCTTTGCGTCCATGTTTTTATTCATTTTCCTCTTTTATTTCACCATATGCTTCAATATTTTCAAAGAATCCTTTTCAGATTACGGCGCTTCAATAAATCTCTTCATTCACTGCGAAAAGATATGCAAGTCTGTCTTAATTTATAAAAAACACTTTCACTATATGCAAGTTTTATATTTAGTAATATAAATATTTTATATTAGAGTAAGGAGTGTTGTTCGATATGTAGCTCGAAAATGTTTGAAATTTTTATTTCAAATTTTATATCAGTCGAAATCATTCAAGACCTTAGTCATCTTCGTAGTTCTTCTTTGTAATCTTGGTGAGCTTTTTCCTTATAAAATAATTTTAGGTTTTAAAAAGAAAGAGACGAAAGTTTCTTTTCCTTTTAAAAGCCTTTGTCGTTGATAAAATAGGTTCAAAATATTAAAATTTAGTTTTGCAAAAGATAAAGTTGTCGTCTTCATCAGTGCTCTTTGAAAAACAAAGAGTATTTGAATTTTACATTGAAGATTATTCTCACGAAAATGCTTCAACGTTTTCACAATCGCGTATAGTTGTGTTGCGTGTTCTATCTCTCGTCATGTTAGAAAAACACCGGATTCTCCCATCACATGCATGACTTTTTTTATTTGCACGTGCACGTGCGTGAATTTCTAATTTTTCTCATGACTGTGTGGTTCATTGCCTTTGCCATGATTATAATGTACTTGGTGAGAGTAATGACATCGTCAGATATACATTTTCAAAAGCAAAGGTAGTTCCAGGATTCCAAACAAGGTGAAAACCATCACGTTCTGCGATTAATCGCAGAGCGAGGCGGCGTTTTCATTTTCTTTCAAGACACCCGGTATTGAAAGTATTCGTCGTGAAAATTTGTGCTTCATACAAATCACAAATTCAAACAATTAGGTGCATATTTTTTTAAAGTTAGAATACATTTATAAAATTTTTATCATATTAGTTGAAAAGTGCTTTTCCGAAATGGAAGTACGTCTAGTAGCACCAAAATTATAGTGATAATTTAAAACTGAAAAGTGCCTACGAAAGTGATGTGATTTTTAGTCGTGGTATACGAGCGATATCCCTCACAACAGGAAGCGCCACCCGCTTGACGTATTCACCCTACCTCCACCTTCTCCCACAATATAGCTACGTAGACCATACGACCAAGCATCTGGACAACCAGCACTTACATTCACGACTTTTCAAAACTTCTGAAGGCTACCTCTCTACTAAACGACGTGATTCCTAAAATCCAGAAATGCCCCTTTTTCCAACTATCTCCATACCCATATACAGTTTTACCAATACCTTAACAAAACAACCAATCGCGACGCAGTACCCTCAAATAAAATAACCCATCTAAAACCCCTCTAAAGAAATAACCCGTCGGACATGTTCCCAGCCCTAAAACTACACCTGCATTAAAATAACCTGTGATCCCCTCCAACACCCTAATTAAGAAACCTACCTCCTCCCACAATACCCTCCCTTTAACAAAATAACCTCTCTAAATCCTAGACCTAATAAATTAACCCATCTTCTCATGTCCAAAACATCACCCATCCATTCACGCTTCCCATACGCCATTCTCTCCTATCACCAGTTCATCTGGGGGATGGAGAGATAAGATAGATTGTTTTTTGCACCATGTTTAAAATCACACACATGCTGATGAGTACAATCTCTGTACAGGCAGCACGACCAAACACACACATACGCAGGGAAGAGGTATACGAGCGATTTTTACATTACTGCGTTTGACATTTGATCAGCTGTTACGTTGCCGTCAAATAAGAACCTTAAACGTCACTACAGTGATAATGGTAGCGTAATGGTACATAATGGTAGCGTTCAGCCTTCCGATTGAATGACATCGTAACAGCTGGTTTACTTCAAAAGCAGATCTGTAAAAAACTCAGTTTACTGTGTGAAAGGTGTTCATGGAGCGTAGAAGTTTCGTAAAGTCAATATAATAACATGTAAGATAATAAAAAAGAAAAGTACGAAAAGTAGTCTTACATGTTTAATCCAAGGATGGCAACAGGAACGTAACTAAAATAAATTAAGCATTTCTTTACTGTTTCTTGTGCAACAGAAATGAAAGTACGTAACGAAACTAAAATCCGAAGCGCGGCAAAGAAATCTATTGCCTTGTAACGAAACTTTACTTCGGCTGCGAATTTAGTTTCGTTACAGGAAGGAAACTATATTATCATTAGAGTTTAGTTTCTATCCAAGAGTTTTATTCAAGATTCATTTCTGTTATTTTCAATTCATGACGTCACAAAAAAGGTTTAGTTTCGCTCCCAGTAACATAACTTGCAAGTAGTGTTTTGGCGACTATTAATATTGAGACATTTCGTGACCTCACTGCGGCCGTTACTCGTGTGCCAGGCCTCTGCTATCAGCCCGAATGTCGGCAGTGTCCATTATCTCGAAGGGCAAGCGAGGCGGCAAAACGTATGTTTACGTCGCAGGTTCAGACAGACCGGGAGGTCGAATACATGCTTAAATAATCCAAATATAATTTTAGCAAATATATGGGTTCCTTAAAATGTAACCTTGATATACTATGATAAATAATTTTTTTGTAAAAAAAAATACATACTTTGCATTTTGAGAACAAAATGTTCACAATTGTGAACATGGGGTCTAATAAAAAATGCTAAAACATAGAACGTATGTAACACACTGGCATCAGGTGCACCCAATGAAGGTTTCTTTTTCAGTTTCCTTAATAATGGCATTAGTGTACGATATCCTTAGTAGTAAGTTACAACTGACGTCGTTAGAAGTCTTATGAACGCGTGGACCTGCACTTCAAACTACAAAGAGACCAACGAATATGGTCTTTGCAATTATTCGTGAAAGAACAGCTGGGCTAGAAATCGGACACCGGCTGATAGACGTTGCATAACGTTCCTCGGGCTGCCGAAGCAACGGTTTTCAAAATGCAACAAAAATTTGAAATAAGCCACAATAAATAAATAAGCCACAATAATATTGCAGTATAATAATTGTGTAATAAAAATGTTAATTTGAATAACACCTTACACACAATAAATAAATAAGCCACAATAATTTGGAGTATATTAAGTTGTGTAATAAAAAGGTTAATTTGAATAACACCTTGCCAAAGCTTTCAATAAATTATCCATTATTAGGTGTAAAGTTCCTTGAAAAAAAAATTGTAATTCTCTTTCAGCGTTGCCAATTTGAGAAAAAAACGTTGGCTAATATTACTATACTACTTCAAGAAATTAAATTATTCACAACCCTGAAAAACATGTATGTATGTTGAACAGGAAGAAAAAAATTTAAAAAAAAATTAAATGTTGCCAAATAGTGTGAGTAAACGTCTCCGTACATAAAGGTGGTTGATGTATTCTCTTTAAACAATTGACCCTCTTTCACGCTTACCATGAACGTGAATTTTGTCTTTTATTAAGAAAATACAAAGTCGAACTAGAGTTTGAACTAGTGATCTCTTCATATTTACATTTAATGAGAGATTAACCCATATATGCCCAATGTTGCGTTTTCGCAACAATGTGCTGCAATGCATACTTTTAATTTTCAAGAATTTCTGAGTAAGTCAACAATGCATATTATGATCTAACCTTGTAGTTAAAGGTTCTGGGAACAAGTTGGTATAGTGTATTGGTTGTTATTCGTGTAATCGTTGCACTGGGGTAAACTGCATTATTCGTGACTGAAGTTGGAGGGAAAGAGACGCCACTCAAGTGAAAATAGATAATTTTTTTTATGTAATATTTTTATTATCCCAGTAATTTAGATGTATTATTCTCTATTTTAACACGAGAATATTATTAGTCGTGAAATTTGACGGCTAAGCTTAACATGCTACTTGGACTGATTTTATAAGAGGCATGGATTTTATGTGAAATTTTATTCAAATATGTGCAAAGACCTGCCGCCTATCGACGTGCGTAAATCGCCACGAACCGTCGTCTTACAGCTCGATGTTCTTTTAAGTCGCGCCAGCGGAACAAGCCCCCCTTCTTATTTGAGGTATTCTCGCTGTACGAAACAATATGAAACAATAGTGTCTCAAATTTCATGTCAAACCGTGTATCCAGCATGGTGAGTATTGCGAGTAAGAATTGACTAAGAGCCAGGAATCGTAAAAAGTAATGAAATTATCAATAGAGAGTAGACGAAAAGTTACAGATAATGACTTGTGTTTATGGAGTTCTGAAACAAAATAGTACGTACAGAAATGTAGTACGGGGTTCAAATCCTCTGAATGAACCTCTCCCGACTTTCGTTACTTGTTCTTCAACAATTATTAATAACGAAACTAAATAAAGAAATAATGTTTCTTACTCAATGCAAAGAAATTCACTTTCGTTTAGTTCCAGTAAAGAAACGAAACGAAACTGTCTTTTAAGATCTGTTCATTCTGTAACGAAACTAAATTCGCGCAGACTTTCGTTTCGTTACTGATAACGAAACTAAACTCCCGCAAAAATAAGTTTCTTACAGCGGCGCAGAAACGAAATGTTTAGTTTCATTTCTGTTGCCATCCTTGGTTTAAACGCACCCAAGAGATTGGATCAAAATAAATGTGATGGGTATTATTATTATATTATATTTAATATATTATAATATATTAATACATTCATTCCAAGCGCTCCACTGTATTAGTACCTACTTCTTATGTGTTTGCGAACTAAGATTGGATGCTTCGATGTTAACGCAAAAGTGTGTTTCAAACATCTATCGCAAGAGTAATAATGACATTTTCTTTAATATTTGGGGCAATCAGAGGTAACTCATTTCTTCGTGTTAACTCTAACTTAACTATATTTTATTACAGTGAAATCTGCCTAAGCCGGAATCGATCGGGACAAAATGTCCGGTTTAGGGAGGTTTCCGTTTTATGCAAGGTTGTCTATTTATGTCCTGATATTGACGTCTCTGCCCTGAAAGGAGTAAATTACATGACTTTATTATAATTATCAATACTTATTTATGGAAGGAATTATCAATAAATGAATAATAATCACTCTTCATTGACAGCTTCTTCTTTTAGTTGAAAAATAAACACCTTCCTGGCTATATTCGGACGGCTTAGTGACTTTCAACGTACACTGCGTCACAACCCAGTACTATGACATTCTGATACACTCACATGGCCTTGAGCAGTGCGTATCTGGTCGAGGGGTTTTCCTTTTCACCGCCAAGCAGGGAGACGCGTGAACAGAAGCCATTCCCTACACCTTCCCACGCTCAGAGAGTCGGGAGAGAAGGAATTCCCGTAAGACGTGCGCCTTGAGAGACAAGCGACCCCAAGGTCGAAGTCTATGCTGACAGCTGAAGCCCGTCTCCTTCAATTTCCGATTGCCACGACTAAATCTCGTGTCACGGGATAGAGAATTTAAAACAGGCTTGCAGATGCATTCGTTTGATTAAGAACATCTCGCGTTTCTCTGCCAGTTGCATCAAATTTCGTTTTATAAAGATTCTTTCCCTGCAGGTCATGAAAAACCATTCCGTTTCTACGTTGATGAGGTTCCGATTTATGCTGTGTAAAATGCCATTTAACTTTATGGGTCGGAGAAAATTTCCGGTTTAGGTAGGTTTCCAGCTTAGAGATTCTTATTTAGACCGATTTTACTGTATATGTTGAAACGTGTCATTTCGGGAACGAATGAATTTCCATCCTCCGATAACATTACAATTATAAAACAAAATTAAAAGGTCTGATATATTCAGTAAGGCATAGAAAGAATTTAAATTGAATAACTTAACAACATCAACAAATAAATTTATCATAAAATATCAAACTAACGGAGAATATTGTTTTCCTTGCATATTTAAGAAATTACAAGAAAGTACAAAAAAGGAGAAAACAAATACACACACACTCTCACATAGTATAGAATATACCATATATAGTATAGTATATACCATGATGCGTTTATTGTTTGATTAAATCCGAACTATATTTGAAAATTGTAATCAACAATAATATTTTGTGCTGGCAGTGAAATCGCAAATATTCGAGAATTAATTGTTCGGCAGTCTCCGAACGGAGAACTGTTAGCACCGTAATGCGACCGTCCCAAAATATTGGGCAAAATCTTTCTGAGCAGGAACTGTGCAAACAACGCGACCTCGTTCGTCTCATTGTCAGACCGATTAGACGTAGAAGCCGAGCGGTGCTCATGCAGCCCCCTCGGGGCGCAACACCAGGCGTCGAGGACGACGCGTCGCGACGTCGCGAGTGCGAGGGGGCAGGCGGAAGAGACAGCCCGGGCGTTTTCCCATCCCCATGAACTTTGCATTGCGGTTCGCATGGAGTGGGGGGAGAGCTGGCGCAGGGTGACTCGCTGTGCCGCTCGCCGGAGCCGGCCGCCGCGCGACCCGCAGAATTCTGGACTTTTATGTAACCGCGCCGCCGCGCTCCGCACCCACTTCCGCCCTGAGCCGGAGATGTTTTGCTTTTGTTTTGTTGTGGGAGTTATGTGCAAGATTCTATGCGATTTTGTAAGATTCCATCTCCTTATGAATTTTGGTAACCGCGAAAATAGATACTATGTAGTATACCTTTGTGTTTGTCGAAAATTTAGATGCATTGTTTTATAAGTACCTTCTTGCAGAAATGTGTGAAGCGAATTTGTTTCCTTCGCAAAGCTGAAAGCTGTCTAATTAGAGGATGTAAATATGAATCTGTGAAGAAGGCGCATACTGTCTTTGAAGACTTTTAAATGCCTAAAATTATAATCTGTGCGCTAAAGTGCTATACTATTCGTGCCAAATTTGGCAACATTCCAGTGATACTGATTTTTTCTAAAACTCAGTATCACTGTTGTGAACAACTGGACTTTTCTATAATAGATTAATCACACACATGAAAGTTGTTAATGAACTCGTGAACTATGTCACGACAAAAATTATTTTGAATACCAGTTATCTTATGATTCTTCACAACTCCTACCTTACAACCGATGTTTTTATTACGGAAAATTTTACTTGTTGTGTAGCAACCTGTACATGAGTATGACACAATTAACAACGTGAAGACATTGCACATGGATACAAAACGAACAAAAGGATTCAGGGTCGATAAGCAGCACATTATGACAATGTGAGGATGTTGCATCAGCCACTCGCGCATTCTCTCATAGCGGTCGTGTCTTGCCTAGTTGGCAGGTTGCCCAGGCGCGCACCGGAGTTTGACGCCCGCCGAACCTCCACAGCAGCGGCGGCAATTGAGGTGGCGTAACGTGTTGAAGCATTAGAGGTTGCTGGTCGCCGGTGGGAGTGGTGGGCTCCAGTGTTCGAGAGAGTGGGGGAAGCGGTCAGAGCTATGTTTGCGTTATAAGAGCGAAGGAACACACTAACCGCAGTGCCCATGTTCTGTAACGACTGCAAATTGGAATTTTGAAAGATAATACACGGCTTGTTTTCTCCGCCGACTGTGCCTATTTTAGCCATACCCTGAAATTTTGTTAATTTCTTCATACAAAACGTCTTTTTTTTTCTTCCTTGATTCTACAATGTGAAACCAACTGGCATCGCAGTATTGACCAACCACTAAAGCTCACAATTTTTTCCGGTGGAATTTTCTTACAGATAACCGTCGATGGTTGGGACGTCCATTTAATATGTAGGATTGTAGATCCTTCACTTTCATTTTCCACTTCACTTTCTCATTTGCATTACATTTCGCAAATTTTCCTTCTTTATTTCCAAATTCTCATCTCTGATTCTCTCTTATATACTTTATTCTCAGTTCTTTCCTGTTATGAATTTTTTACCAGTTTTCTCTTCCGTTCTTTTTCTTCATAGAGAGATATGCGCAGACTTAGGTCAATACGGTTCTTTCACTCTGCCTCCCCTTATTCTGCTCTGTTTAATCACAATCAATTTGATTTTAATGAGAGTTAATGGTTAGTTATTGCAAACAGTTTGCCACATTGAACAGTGGATATAACTATACAGGATAGGTCCAGAGAAAGACACTAGCTCACCTTCCAAACCATATGATCGTCTGCTTCCTATCGTAATGGACGAAGTCTTCACTACAAAGCAAGCATTTGGATTTGGTGTGCACGGACGCAGATTTGTCATCAGTCACATGATCGTAATTGAACCGTTCGAAATTTCGAAAGACAAATGTTTTGTATACGAAATGGTTTCAATATAAGAACATTAAAAATACAAGCGAGGATAAAGATAACACTCAGGAATATAGAGATATGATCTACAGTTTTACTTCAAAAGAAATTACGAGTATTTAATATGAAAAGGTCGACTTCTCTAGAGTTGATACATTTTACCTACCATAGTATAACTTCAAATCAGGTGTCGACATTAAATAATGAAATCATGACCTTTCAACCCTTTTATGACCATGGTCCGAAGAATGCAATCTGGAAGGCTGATTGCATGTTGTAGGCTGATGGCTGGAAGGATCTGGAAGGCTGATTGCAGGCTGATGTTTCTAGAATATAATCCCCACAACACATAAATAAACATCATATATTCAGTAAATATCGCAATATAATTATGATACACCGATGTATCGTTGGAATCCCTTGCCACATATCTCCATTCCCCGTGCTTACTGCCACCACAGCGAAAAGTGCGCAACAGAGCGCCCTCTCACTTTGCATCACGTTTCTCAGGGGCCCTCTTCCACATTCTCCTGAAGGCCCCTGTGGCGCCGAACGCGTCGCCGCGGAGCGCAAGACCTCTCCCTCCCCCTCCCCTCCGCCTCGATGTAATATGGCAGACGCCGCCAACCGGAACCGCCCCCCCCCCCACCGGGCGGCGCCGCCTCTGCGAGTACGCGATTCAATTACGGGCGGCGGCGGGGGCCGCAGGGGCCAGGCAGGCGGCAGCGGCGGGGATGGCACGGGGAGCGTCGCGCCGGCTGCGGTTCAAGGTCCATTTGCGTTCCGAGCGTGGAGCGACTTTCGGACTCATATTTGGGAACGAACCGCAAGTAAAATGCTAGTGGCTCATTCAGCTATCCTATGTACTAGCTGGTTCATCCCTTCAATGTCGCGGAATTCTTGACGCAGCACACCTACACCACCGAAGATTTTATTACCTTATGGTGGGGGAGGGAATGGTCCATACGAGGATGGGAGACCAAGTCAGGTCTCTGTACTTAACGCCACGAAATTTCGAATGTTCATTTTATTATATTATGATAAAATAGTCACGTAAGAATGAGTTATTCTGTGATGGCATATTGTTTCAAGTACGATTACGATTTAATAAAAAAATAGGTTCAAAGCGGAGAAGAAATTCGCCTGGTTACGAGGAGTCATTTGAGACAAGTTATTTGTGCCATCTGAGCTTGTCGGAGCTATGGCTTCATCGGCGAGGCGAAAATGCCAGGACCTCTGTGTTGAAGAAACTGGACCAAGGTAATTGGGTGACAATACACTGGTTCCACCGGCAGGATATTTGAAGAGACCGTAGGTGGCAAGGACGACAGGAGAGGCGCCTGAACCGCAGCGAGACTGAAGAGGCGACGGAGCGGGAAGTGATCCAGTGGGGAGCGAAGGCGGTGGTGGAGGCGGCGTGTCGGCTGCTCGCGACCGGGCGGCGAGCGCGTGACTACAATCGCCCTCTGATGAGGCGTCGTGATGCTGCGGCGATTGTTCCCCGGTGCCTCACCTCGCCGTCCTTGCGCTGTCCTTCGCGCGCTCCTCGCCTCCCGCCGTCCCCCTCCTCCCCGCTCACTCCCCGCTCACTCTCCGCGGTCCGCGCCCGCGCCCGAGTTCGCACGGTCCAGCCTGGCACGTGTCTGTCCCTGAATGGGTGGATTCAAGTCTCTGCAAGAATGTGGCTGGAGGGTAAAGTTTCTCTTGGAAAAACGTCCTTTATTATTGACAGCGAATAGGAATTGTCTTTGCAGTTTCTAGTATTAAATGAAATAATCGAAATTTCGTAATAGGGCTTCGTAAAATATCACGTACATACGAGGAATGTTTCTCCACACGAGCTCCTCCGAAAAGAAAGTTTATTGAAGTATTAGTTACACGGTTTGACCATTCAGGTAGATGTTATTTGAAAAAATTTATAGAAAATACGATACGATTATTTCTTATGTAGTTTTGGAATGCAGTCATGTGTTTAAGGTATGTATAAAAGTTTTGATCGAATGTTAAACCAAGTGAATCACTCTGAAGAATATTACTGATTTCCATGAATTCATGTATTTCGTTTTTCAGATGCACAAAAAATCTACAAATGTGGTGCTGAAGTTATCCAGAAAAGTAACCTGCATAAATGTGGGCTCATAAAGAAGAGATTACGGTTTCTGACATTCAATTAGCACGTCTCTCAATTATTTTGGAGTTGTTACTTTTCTCTTGATGACACGTCAAGTGTCTCTCTTCGGACATTCGCCAAAAGGGCGATGTGTACCTCCTGCTGACAGATCATGACTTTGAGACAAGTCCAGATCTCGAAACACGTTTTGCCTCATGACTCCACCTTCTTAACATTTTATAGCTTATTTCGTTTGCTGTCTGTAAGAGGAGAGACAGAAAATAATTTTTTGTTCATAAATTGAAAATGGAAGTGACTAAATTATTTAAATCAATTTAGTTAATATATTTTAATGTTATGCTGTTTGGCATATGCAGTAGCTTCTTTTCGGAAGAACTATTGAATGTTTATATAAATTCCTATTTTCCAAAATTGGAATTAAAAAGAAATGAATTAGTTTTATTTAAGCAGTAAATGTTGGGTTTCACCTTCACACTTACCATATTCTTATATTTAATAAAATGAAACGATATCTCTTAAGAATCGGTGAAATAGATGGGAACTAGAAAAAATTCAGCACTGCATCCACACAATTCCATTAACGCAAATGTGCTTTGAAAAATATTTTCGATTTTAGTTCCTTTTGTTTATCTTCCCAAATCCTCCTATTACTTGGCGACGTGCATAAAAGACCATAATTATATTTTGGTTGGTATATAACATAGCCTCTTAAAATGAATAATATGAAATTATTTTCAATAAATTATTTTTCACTTTTTCTTGTTGAAACGTTGGCGATGACTGAGAAGCAAACTCTTTTCGCAAGCTGAATCTGAACATAATGTGGCATTAGTTTAAATAATAATAATAATAATAATAATAATAATAATAATTCCAAGAGGATCAAACACATCTTGGAATAATATAATTATTAAAATTGTATTATGAGTTGTTTTAAGATTATTATGAAACCTTATTTCAGTATCAGCCTAGTGTTCGCACCTCACTGTTTGTGATCATGTAACGTAAGCTGTAAAAATACACCAATGTGGCCCACTTTCCTTGAACCACGCGCCACTTTTAGGTGCACCCCACCATTGCCGCCGCCGCTGGCTCTACCGCACACATTCTCGAGAAGGTGTTCGCATATGTGGAACGCGCAGACCTGGCTCGACCCCCACCCGGTGCATCCGAGACTCAGGGTTGCGAAAGGAGGCGCACGTGGTGAAGGCGGCAATGGAGAAGGTGGCGGCTGAAGAAAAGAAAGAAATAGAAAGGAACGGGGCGGAAAACCGTTGTTGACTGTCACGAAATGGTCCCACTGGTTCCTAGACAAATCCACTTATGACAATAATAAATGAAAGTAATTTTGGTATGAAAATTAAATTAATAGTTTGCAAAGTAACATCTTATGATCTGGACGACTAAAGCTGATTAGTTTTGGACGCTTTTAATAAGAGGACTTTCATAAGTTCTGGTCTCGCAATATCTGATGGGAGTATTTTTGGAGAACTCTTTTGCAGTACTTGAGGCAAACATTTTTAAATAACTACTGAAACAATTTATTTGTGTGTAATAGTAATTAATTCATATTTATTTATGAATTTCGTTGTAGAGCATTGTTCACTGTAAAATATTCTATTTTTGAGATCTTTAAATTTTTAGTTTCTTCACTATTTTAAAAAAAATAGATGATTCGATAAAATTATTCATGTATGCAAGTAGGTCTATAATTTCGAAAATATAATATTGCAAATTACTTTTCACTTAATCCTATAACCAGATATCCTTTATTTTAGTTCCTCACACAGCTGTTCTTCACTTACCTGAAACAGAGGATCTTCTGTCAATGTTTCCTAATGTGATGTAGACCGTTGTATTTCTATAGGAACAGAAGGGAGAAATATAAAAGAATTAACCTAGTAAACACGAGACACTGAAGTGAAACTATTCACCTGCTAGTAATAGAGAAATAATTTGACGGCTAGTAAAGGAAATAATTCGTAAGAGCCACAAAACCTTCATTGTGTCCGTGGACAGCATCAGTGCCAAAGTGGTGAATTACCACACTTTCACTTGCACACGAGTTCCGTTCTCTTCCTACGCCTACAAAGCCTATAACCTTTTCACTTCTCTATTCTCCTGGAGCCACATTCCGTCGACGCCGCTGACGGAGGCCGCCGAATGGGGGGATGAGGTCGCGCAACAGGTTGATGGCGGCGGCAGCAGTGGGCCCAAAAGTACACATCTATAATGATTTTATGTTCAAATCCTCTATTTAAAATAGTCGGATATAATAAATACAAAAGACATAAGTGAAGAAAGAGAAAATAAAATCAATGGAAATGTTTTTTTTAAATCTATTTTCGGAGAATGTATCGTGCTGAGTATATTAATTTTCAATGCGACTTCTTCGATAGGCAATAAAAACTAAATAGGTCAATTTTATGGATGTTGTCAAGTATGTTTCGAAAGATTACCATTCCTTAATATGAGTTGCGATTATATAGTTCATTAAGAATTGCGGTGTTCATTCATGATCACTGATCAGAATAAATGGTAATGCACAGTACAGGAGTTTTAAAGCAGTATTAAATTTTAATTATAAATTCTTCATGAGTAATGGGGTTAAATTTCGAACCAAACAACAAGAGTATCTTTTAATCTGTTGGAGAGGTGTGAGGTGTTGTTGGCATTAACGTAGTAATAATGTTGATATCAACTTCACAAACGCTGGTCGGTGAAGGCGATGCACTTACAGTAATATTAAACATAATCCTACGCATCGATTGGGAAATCAACGTTTCTTTGCGATGTGCATTCCGAGGGTCGCACAGTGGGGCAAGAGGGCCTCATTTCTGGCATTAATTCGAGTAACACCTATAACCCATAGTATTGCATATCACTGTAAAGAGAAATTCATGTTGGTGTAACTTCCAATTCGATGCCTCTTCATCTGACAAAAAAATAGTCGATTTTCTAGGAATACGCATTGTAAATAAAACAACAAATAACGTTACATTACGTTTTATTGAAGGGGGAGCAAAAAATGAAAGGTTTTACTAATTACATAAATTAAAGTCAAATATAAATATAGTGAAATTATATTAAATCATTAAAAAATCATCATCATCATCGCTATCAATAGTATGAACTGTGTCATCGCAATCATCATCCGCGCGGGCCTCATAATTTTCAGAATGAACAATGTGTTCGGGTGGATGAACCAATAGTTCCTGAGCTTCTTTTGGGAGGCTTTGCACATTTTTCGTAGGTAATTTTCTCTTGTTGATGATAAGTGGATCTGATCTTAAGAGCAGTAAATTTAAAACATCACTATTAGTTTTTTCACGGGAACATTTTCGGGAGAAGTGCTCTCTGTTTTTCTTAAAATCTTTGTTGAGTGCTTCTTGAGCTTCCTCTGTTAATTGTCCAATTGGAGGCAAAGCTGACGAGACAGTATCAGGTCCATGAATAAAATACTTGTGCACTGTAGGTGACATGTTGTACCATGGATATTTTTAACAAAATACCGAGCCGTGTTCTGAGCAAAAGCCCGAAACTTTTCAACATGAATTTCACTGCCACTTGATACGACAATCATAATTATTGCATCATTTTAATTAAATTTACATCAATGCGTGTAATTTCAGCAGATAGTTCAAGGTTCTGAAAGAACCGTCGAGCTGTATTTCTGGTATTTGTATTACTGGATCCTGGTTTTGGCTGATCCACAATCAAACCACTGCGTTCTCGAATCTCTCTCTGAATACGAGCTTTATTTTTAGCCACAGTGTTTTTATCATTCCCTTTCGCTTGCCACGTCTTAATAGGTAACTTATAAGCCAAATGCAATAGGCAGTCAAACATGCGTATCAACCTATGTAGTATTGACAAACCGTGAACCACACTTTGTTCTTGTCTTCAGTTTTTCAGTCAAGAAATCAAATTTTTTGTCTGTTTCTCTCTCATTAGAGCTCCACATAATATCCAAAAGTTCTTTTCTCTTGATATGAACAGTATTCGAACTCTTGCCTGCCAAAAAAAAAATTACTCACATAGTACACAATTCATTTCCGGTATTTTACGTGCAGACACGTCCGTAAAAAATCATTCCGGTGAAGAAAGTAGCAAAAAGTAGCAAGAAAAACAGCTGTATAATATATTTGGAACATTACTGAATAGCGAGAAACAAAGATCAAGGCTTGATCACCTTTGATACATAATTAAAAAGTTGTGTGTTTCACAAAATAAGACGTAAGTTTTAAATGTTAAAAGCTATTTCTTTGTAGTTTTATTTCTATTAATATTAAGTCCTAGATTTTGTGTTTGTCACATGCTAAATAACATTAAATACCTGAACTTGAAGCTTCCATTGCAAAAAGTTGGTTTTCTTCACACACACTGACTGAAAACACCACGAACCTAGAGATAAATTCTCACTAATGAAAAGCACGTCCGACCGTCACTACAACACTGCATGAACTGAAAGCTCTACGGTGGAGACGGACAGCCCAAGCGGTGTGACATGCTAGGACATATTCGTCTAGGTTCTCCTTTGCACGAAACCATAAGAAATTTTCACCCTAAATAATTTTGGTTTTTAATTTCTGCCAGGTTTTGCTGTCATTTGCCCCATAGTGGGTCGTGGGCGGCGTGCGCGGGCCGCATAACCCGCAAATTCGCCGCTAGCCCAGGGGCCGGCCGGGGCGACGCCGGGAAGTGGGCCGCCGGAATACTTCGCCGCTAGCCCATTAACATACTTCCTGGCGCGGCAGCACGCCGGCGACCGGCGCGGGGCGTCGCCCGCTGTGGGAGACGCCCATGCCCCCGCCCGGCCTGTTGCTGACGTTGCTGTAGCGACGCCATCGTGCGTGTTCGGCCCGTTGGACTTTGAGTTGCCTACCTTTAATGACTCATTGATTTATAAATTGATTGATGACAACTTTTCTTATGAAAACAGTGGAAGGCGATTCTTTGACAAAAGATAGAACGTGTTGTGCTTCTAAAAAAAAAAAAAAAAAAAAAAGACGAAGAAATTAGAACGCGGGAAGTGATCAGCGATCGTTTTCTATTTCTTTTTCCCTCCCTCCCTCTCCCTCTCTCTCTCTCTACCTCTCCCTCTCTCTCTCATCCCCTTTTATTCTTAAATTTTATAAAAGTGTATACATTGTTCAGTTTTGGTAGTCAATTTTCTGTGCATTTTCCTCACATGTATGTACTGAAGCCGCTGTACTACACCATTAAAATGTTGTCTTGTACCGTAGATTTATCTACCTTGTCTTGTAGATTTATTGTTAGTTATTAATGAGAATTTCAAAATTGTGGTAATTTAAAAGCAAATGCATTGTATTTGTATTATACAATATATGTTCATGATAATGTTTAGTAAATGTGTGACGACATTGCATCCCATGAAAGGTAGCTTTGGGGCAATACCACATACACTAGCAAACATACCCGCTTTAGTTATATAAATTATTATTTTAAGAATAATATCTTGAAAATACCGGAGCACATAAAAGTGTTCAATTCTGGTTTATAAGTACTTTGAAAAAACAACAACTATTAAATACCTGTCAAAAACGTTGCGTATCCTAGGGAACTGAATAGATGGCAGCTCTCTCAACAGAAGCGAAGAACTCGAGGTGGAAGACGTCCTCTGACGCAACCGCGCTCTAAACAACGGGAGTCCTCTCTCTCCCATTGTCCCGTCGCTTCACGCCTCCCGGCCGCTGCGAATCCCTAGCCGCGCCTCGGACAAGACGCGAGAACGAAAATCGCCTCATTGAGACATGTTCAAATAAGAATAGAACGCACTCTCGCGTAGTTTCTCATGACTTACACAACAGGGAAACCGCAATGGTCGGATGCTTAGGTGTTTGATAGTTTTTGTTGTTGTAATGCTGTGAATATCCTTTGTAAAAGCTAGTGTTTGAGTGACTACAAGGTTGTTTATCTTCTTGAGAATGTGTACTATGCACCCGGTCAGTAGAATAGAACAAAGACGTATGCTATAAGGATTTCACGAGAGTATAAGGATTCGAAATGCGAATAGTGACTCTTCTTGTGAAAACGACTCGAGGGTTTTCTAATTCCGGTTAGACGAAAGGTATTTGTAATTTGTACTGCAGTGACAGTGCACTTTTTTTTCATGAGCTTCTGAGTCTCCTTCAGTTCTAATTTATTGTCTTGTGGCTGGGCACTCATCGGTAGACCAAATCACAATTTTACACTTTCAAGAACACAAGAATGAATGTTGGAATAATTCATTTTCATCTTCATTCCAAACTATAAATCGATGAAAGAAACTGATTTGATTTTTCTATTAATTATTATTACTGTCTTATGAAACATGTGTCCTTCCTATTAAGATGAAATCCTTAAAGCCCTATTAGTCTTTTAGAATCCTATTAGTCTTTTTAGTGTTATACAATTTTTGAAAGTAAATGAAAGCCCGTTTTATTTATCAGCACTCATACATGGAATCCAGTGCTTACCTTCATTGTTTTTGGATTGAAAAGTGTTATGCGTAAGGCAAAATAGACTTTGCTGTTCACATATCATAATGAAGTCATGGCCACCTGGGTACTGAACAGTGAACAACACACTGAGGTGGCATGAATCAACGCGGGTGACGCCTCGCGTGTTGAAAACGATCCCACTAGTACGTTTCCTTGAATTCGTACTAAAAATAATGTATGCAACTCGTAGGTCTTTAGCGTACTCGTTTTAAAATGCTGGAATCAGCTCCATCGTAGTCTCGTCTGTCAGCGTTTTATTCTTACGCCAAAGACACTTTGTACTAGTTACGTAAATAACTATTTCCCTATGGATACTTCTTGATGGAACACTTTTAATCGGATTACTTTTTCAACTTAGTTGTATGACTCCAGTCAACAACAGCATAACGAACACAATCGCAAATCCCTTTCACATGTTTTAGTTAGCTATCACCAAAATACTTCTGGATATGTCGTATTATTTCAAACAAACCTTCATTTAGTTTACGTACCGCTATGTTAATAAACGCAATTCGCACAACTAGCACACTATGTGTGTACTGAGTTTTTAATGTACAAATCCCGCGTCAGAGAAGTTGCCGCATTCGTCGACGCAGCCAAAGTTTCTTGGTGCAAGTGCACTGGTGCCCCTCCCTCTCCTTTGACCGGCATTCGTCCATCTGTCCATGCGCCCGCCGCCTGAAGCTAGAAAGTCGCCCGACTGAAGAAGTGCTCCGCCAGAGAAGCTCGCAGTCTCACTCTTACATCGAGGCCACGAGGTCCGTGGTTCGCACCCAGCTTGCATGCTGCTGCACTCGGAATATTTGTTGAACTATCGTACTCCAGTGCAAGGGCAATGCCCGCTTTTCAATTGAGTTCCACGCTTTGTTTCAGTTTGACAAGTAATATGTTCTTTTAATATAATTTGATAAAAGAAAATAAATATAATTTGTAACACATAACAAAGTTTGGCATTAAAATTATTTACTCATAATAATTGAACAATTAAAAATAAACCTACAATCCTTGAATTTCCTGTAATTCATTTTGTATTATAACTTTCAAGATCTCTGTATTTTAAACATGTTCTGAAATTTATAACAATAATGCAATCGCTTTGAAACCTTTCATGTCTGTTGTATGATTTCTCTTGCACATTTTTTACATATATTTTCTAATAAAAACCTAACTGAAACATTAAGACGTAAATGTATGGAAACCTCCAAAACTGTCAGCAACATTTTCTTTCCACTTCTGAATATCACTTGAAAATTACATTCTCTATCTTGAAGTAACTCTTATTCCCTCTGCCAAAGATGATTTCCATTATGTTTTTTTTTTGTGTGTGTGTGTGTGTATAATTCTTCAAATATTTTCTTTATTCTTTTACAATAAATTCAGGGGACATTTTCCGTATTCAAATTTGTGTATTCCCAAGCAGCTAGCCGTTTTCAATAGCGCTTTAATGACGGCCGATTCGGCGTCGGCAGAATTGAGAAGCGGAGGGGTGCATTCCCGCGCCCAGAGAATATTCCGGGAGCGGCAGGTGCTCCGCTCTGGAAAGCGCGCACGCAGCAGCGGCCTCACCCACTCCACCCGCGCGCCTTTGCAATGAAGCGGGGCCGAGCGCCGGAGATAGAGTAGCTTAAGCGCGGTGTGGCATGCATCCAAACCCCCTCCGCTCTTCTCCGCCCCCCCATCCTTCTCGTTTCCCTGCTCCATCCTTTTCTTTCCGCGCTTCGCCATGCCGCACCGACTTTCCTTCACCCCTCTTTGATTTTCCCCTCCATTTCCTCTTACCTGTCCCCTCTATTTCCATACCAGGCAACTCCTCTCGTCCACCCCAGCTTTCCCGGCTCCCTTCCGCGCCATTCACGATATTAAGCATAACGGAATACGGTCATTTGGTGGTCGGCCAAGGAAGCGCGTGTGCTCGCGAGCCTCTTGCACAAAGCGGACTTTTCCTTGCTCCCGCGAGGTGACAGCCGCTGTTGCTGGAGGCGGCGTATGAGTGGCAATTTTAGACGCGCGACAAGTGCTGCTGCTTTTTTCCGTGGGAGACGTTGCTGTTCTGTGAATGGAGCTGTTGCTCTCTTTGTTCTGCGGTGTTGCAAATGTTCGGAGTAAATGTGCACCAAACAGCGTTTTGTATTAACTCAGAAATATCAGCAGGGAATAATGGACAGAATTTTCTACCATGAGTTGCAGTTGCTGGAATTTCAGTTAACGCTTTGATTTCAGGCATTGATTTCTTTAAAATGTCATTTCCATAGCGAGCGTTGATAACTTCAGAATCAGAAACATGGTCACCTTTGTTTATGAAAGATGAATAAACGTGGAGGGAAAGTAAATATGTAGGTTCGTCTGGTTCGTCGTATTCCCAGGGGTTTCAGAATAGAAAAACATGAAACTGTTCGTAAATAATAGAAATAGCAATTTTAACAGCGAAATCAAAAGAATTCCAGAATTAAAATTCATGAAGTAATGCAAAACGCAGGAAACGGGTTGACTGTCTTAATGGATGAATATTGGTTTGTGGATCTCTGCTGTGTACGCTAAAAACGTCTTTTATGCAAGAATTTGCAGAACGACTTCAAAAGACATTTCGCTTTTATTTCACTTCATTATTTGCTTATTAATTTCAATTAAGTTTTACGTATTAATACGTCAGGATTTTTCAGAGTATGTTTGTTTCTAGTTCATATATGAAATGTAGAACGAATGAATAATTTTGCCAATTTATGACGCTAAAATTGAAGAAATAGTTTCTTCTAGGTTTGGCATTGTCGACGTTTTATCATATTTCATTCGTAATGGTATTTTATAGCAGTTGTAGCAGCTACGTCACGAACATTTCTTGTACATCCAATAGATTTCGAACGACGTGTTTTACACAATGGAGGTCAAAGAGGTGAAGCACATCCAAAACTTTCTCTCCTCCTGGTTGAACCGCCTGCTCTTGTAGGAGGGGCTCAGTAAACTACGTTCAGTTTCCAGGAAGCGCGCAATCACCTGCGCCTCGACCCACTCCAATTACTGATCCGTCAAGCGTGTGTCAGGAACGAGGCTGGTCCTGACGGTGTACCAATGCGCTCGACCAACACTATCTCTGGACCTCTTCTTCTGTTTCGAATCTCCGAGCGTTCGCTGCGCGAGCAAACAAACAGAGCTACATAATACAACAAGAAGATGTTTTATGCAGTAACGTTAATGAAATGTTAATATATATGTAAATTACATTATTCCGCACAAGATATTGCTGTCGTGTTTGTCGATTGAAGAATATGGGCGATAATGGCAGACTACTAGAGAAATGGCTTGTGAATGTAAGGAAGTTGGGAAGATTAGAACAGAATAGAAAGGGAAGATTAGAACAGAATAGAAATGATCAAATAGTGGAAAGTTGAAAGAACAGCGATCAGAAATCGGCGAAATGAGAGAGAAACGAAGGAATAGCGCGAGTGTCAAGAGGTACAAGACTGCGAAGAATGGGCCGAAGCAAAGAACGTATGTATATATTATATTATCGTCGTATATTGAGAATTTTATTCTAATACTATTAACAATAGAAAACAAATTCTTCAAAAGTTTAATCCGTTCTCACTGAGTGACAATTCAAAATACTTCTTCAGAAACATTAAAACTTTTATAAAATCTTGAGACTTTTGTAACACCTAAACTTTGCAGAATTGTTGGATTTAGTTTATAATAATATTAAGATTGTATAAATAATGTTTATGGATACTATAATATGAACTATCAAACCAATTGATTCTGTCAATTTCGATTTTAAAAAATGCGTTCTTATTTAATTTTGTATGCTGTCCCGCGCATCTCCATTTTGTTGAGCCGCCTCTTGGCGACGGTGGTGCCAGCGTGGTCTGCGGCAGAACCGCGCGCTGCGAAGGGGGCGTGTCCGGCGTTCCGCGCTGCTGCGCGCGTGCGATTCGCCGGCTCCAGCGCCGCCCCTCCTCCCCCACGACCTCTTCCCCGCGCCCGTCTCTTCCGCCGGAGGCGATCGCATGGTAATTGACGCGATTACTCGTAGCCTCGTTGCCGCTCGCGCCGCGCCAAAGGAACGCGCCTCCGAAGATGGCGATAGCGACGTCGCGGGCTCGCCGCGCCGGCGCCTGCGGTGGGAGGGCAAGGAGGAGTGGCTGCAGTGGGGGATCCAGAGGGGGTCATGATTTTTCGTTTGTTAACTTTTTTATTTGGCAAAATAGACTTTATGTTATAATTATGAAATTATTTAAAAATTATGATCTGTATTATCACATAACCACTACAAAAATAATATACAATATAACTGATGATTATTATTTAACAAAAATCTGTGATCGCTCCCGCTCCAAAATGATAAACTGGATCCATCCCAGAGACGATGGAAGAAAGGGAGGTGGGAGATCTAAAAGCTGCTTACACTGCTGGCAGGTATAAGCGTGCGCACAGAGGAGGCCAGCGTCGACATGGTCCCCATGAAAATTTTGAAAGGGACCTAATAGAATACCGTACTTCCGTAAATGTGTAAATCCCTTATTTTCTCTTTAATTGAAGCTGCCGATTTGGGGAATTGATTTACATCATTTAGGGAAGAGGTTTTCAAAGCCAAGTATAGAGGTCGCCGAATTATTGTGGTAGAGTTATTGAATGAGACAGAAATGTATCTGTAACCATTTATGGTTACAGATATTGGCAATAAACTGTGTGAACAGGTTTCTAATGTTTTATAAATGTAATTCATACTCATAATTAACAAATTTGTTCTCGGTCAGATTGAAAATTAATCTTTAATCCTCTATTTCAATTTCAGAGTATGTTTGCCAGATAGGAATGCGTTATTTTATGAGATAGTTTGTACGGCCTTTTTTTTTCCAGTTACTTTTAACCGTTTTTGATCGAACATTTTTCTATGAGGTTCCTGACAGTTACTTGAGTCCTTTTGAAGTACGGACTCATCAATTTCTTATATTTTCCATCTTTCTTTCCTATTGTAGCATGGAGCGCAGTCATTCACGCAAACGTATGGAGTTTTTCCAAACCACTCATTTGTTTTTAATATTGGAAAATAAAATATTAGAAAATAAACTGAGCTGTGAATATGTTTTGACACTTATCAGCACCTCGTAAATCTAAAGTTCGTTGAGATTTGAATGTCCGTTTAAAATTCGTAATGTTTGTTTGTCTTGGTTATAACAAAATAATCGGTTGAAATTATATTTTCAGCTAACCTGCAACAAGTAATGAACACACTTAAAACACACTAGGCACAGACAAATCGCTAAAAATGGTAGTTAATCACAAAATAGCAAGAGCACAACCAGATGCGTCCGTCTCGTAAGATGGCGTCAACCAGCCTCGCTTTTTTTGAGGGGATCATTTGTTCTTTACGACCTGTCATGTCTCACTATACATTAACTAGCGTATTCTTATCCAGTACCATTAATAGGCCTTACATTGCTTTTTATATGTGCTTCGGAAGACACATTGTAGTGCTCTAAGTCATGGAAAAAATATTTACTATAATAATTTAGCCACTTCCGTAGCAACTCTGAAAAACGTTCAAAATGAAATCAATTGTATTTGTTAATTGATCACTGAAGTAATTATTTCATTTTCCTTGTAGTAAGTTTTATTTATTTACTAGTAAAATATGTATTATGTAAATAGAAATGTTTAAGGAAAGGGAGCCCAGAGAGGCCCAGAATTGCAGTTGTCTTCGTCATTAAAAGAACATACACAGACTCTCAAGAATATTAATCAATTATCCGAATATAACACTTCCTGTTTTTATGTTACGTTCTAATGCCTCTCATTTAATTGCAATGTGCATCTTAAAAATGGCAGAATACCTGAGGATCGGATGCAAGATCAAAATTTCTATGAACTCTGCCTTTTTCCTGCGTTTACAGTTGCACCAACGTTCTGCCGCTTCACTACTTCACATGCGCGAATTTTGCCGCGTCCGCTCGGGTGATGTTGATCAACGCGCAAATTCCGTAATTAGCGCGAGCTAAGCCCGGGGGGCGCCCTCAGCGCGAGGCTCCCGCGCGCGGGCAGCCTCGGGAGCCCATCACGCACGCTCTGGGCACTGCCCTTTCAAGCAAAGCGCCACTACAGCCCTGTTTTGTGTTGTGAGTTTGCTTTTTTTTTTATTTGCATTTTTTTGTTTGCTTTTTTGAAGTTGTTTTGTATTGAAAATTTCAGATGGCGATATAATTCCAAAGTACCAGAAGTACTGATAGTTTGATTTAGCATGCTATTGTAATTGTCTATCCGTTGGTTGCATTCGTCGTCAAAATATTATTATGACATTATTACTACGTAAAAATGGGAGTACTGTTAGTACGATTTCAAGTATTGAGTTGTCACCCATCAGTAACTTATTTCGAACGCTTGTAAGTAACTCTCCTTTATCTCTTTGCGAGAATGTAAACCCAACTTTTGAAATTTAATTTGAAAATCTATTCGTGCTTGTGTCACGTTAATACTTAAATAATGAGTTTTTTGTTTTGCAAACATGTTTTTGTAGGGTATTTATATTTAATTTCTGCGTTCAATTGTGAGAAAATTCTGTGGAAACGTTTACCGAGTTATACTCATAAGTGTACCTATGACATGTTGAAAATAACTCTCACCTTCCGGTACGTTCATATTGTTTCATACTCATTCCAATAATGTAATCATGATCTAATCATACGAATCATGAAATTAAGATGTAACTCATCATAATTAAAAACCAAAAATACTATTAGTCATTAACAAATTAAAGTGCATCTCATGATACAGATGCATTCAATGTGCTGGATCTCGCAATCGAAGAAAACGACGATAAAAGCATTATATTAGATGAGGAAAGAAAACATTAGGAAATCATCACCATATATCTCCAATAATAATTATCATATATCTATGAACTCTTTATGAGGCTATAATTAAAAAAAAAAAAAAACTTCAAAACAGCGATCGAGCTTCCCTCACAGTCGCTCGTCTGGTATTTCCAATCGCACCTGCGGCGCCGCCTCCATTTTTGGGGCACGGCCACATCGAACTGATCGCCGCGCCGCGTGGGCCTGTACGATGCGTGCGAGCGGAATGCCGAGTTCCCGGGCTGCGCCGGGCGCACATTGCGTTTCGGTGCGCGGACCGCACGCACAAAAGCGCCGCGCCCCACCCACGCGCCGCAAACGCAGCGGGAATCGGCGCGCCACGCAGCGCGCGCCAGTCGATAAACATTCGCGCCGAGCGCCCCCGCCCCGCCCCCCCCCCGCCCTCGCCAGCGCCACCATCGCCGCCGCTGGCAAATTGAAAGTTGGAGCGCACGCGAGAGAGTTCACCACGATTGCAGTAGCGCTATTCAACGATTCGATTCGTGTTTATAAGCTGTTGGGAGGTGTAGGTTAATATCGGCTATGTCACATTAAAGTTGCGACCGTTTTGTTTAAGAAACAATAAAATGTTCACTTTTTACTGATACGTAAGTGTTTGTTATTGCCTTCGTTACGGAGTTCGATATTCACTGCATCACTTACCTGGATCGAGAGGATCGTGGTGACGAGGGAAATATGGAAACAATTGAGTGTTACTACATGTTCTCTGACGGAGGGAATTATGAAAGGAAATCTGCAATCTTCACTTTTCATAAAAACATTATTAAAGGTAGAGATAATTTTCATTGCGACCCCAAAACCATAATTTCTTGGTATAACACCAGGCAAATTAAAATTAATTCACAGAAGTTTCTAGCAAATTTGTATATCATTAAGATGAATTATCCCCACTTATCACATAATTATTAATGGTAAAGAAATGCCTTGGCTTCCTCCGAATAAAGCGGTAACATATTTAGGACTACAATTAGACACCAAATTAACTTGGAAAACACATATATCTGCCATAGCCCATAGAACTAATATAAAAATTTAAAAGTTATATCCCTTTCTTAAGAAAAATTTAAAAAAGTTTTCAGAATCATCTTATCTATTTTAAATTTTTGGGGGAAAATCTAATTTTCAACAACTAGAAGTTATACGAAATAAGTTCTTAAGAAATATTTTAAAAGCTTCTTGGTTTATTCGAAATAGTCAAATTTTATAACAACTAAACTTTGTTCCTTTATAAACCTGAATTAAAATTCTCTTTTCTAAATTCTTCTCCAGTGTCTCTGCTTCAAATTTCTTTTATGTAATATACAATAAATTTAAAAATTGTTAAATTATATTACGCAATAGCTACTACACAATTTGTAATGACTGATTACAAAAAGGTTTTCTTCCACACAAATAATTCCTATTTAACTCAATTTATTAATGTTTTTCGAATTCCATACGTTAATCGTAAAGATAATAAAGATGGGAGAGTATGGGAAAGGAAGGCTAACATGGGAAAACAGAGATTAGATAATGGATTATGGAACGCTGAGGAATTGTGTAGTAGAGAACTGAACTCCAGAAGCTATATAAAAAAGTATAGGAGTCGGTGACATTAAGTTGGATCTCTGAAGAGTAATGAAGCACAGGATAGACGAGCAAGAAGACACCCGGTAGTCGATAGGTCAAGCTGGTTGAACAAACTAAAGGTAGATAAAGTGAATGTATAATACGGGCAGACGAACAGCCTGGTCGGAAATTGCACTTACGGGGCAGATAGGAAGGTCCGACAGGCAGATGGACAGGAAGTTCATGCGGGCAAGCGGGTAGGGAAAGATAGGAAGTGTAAATGATATAGAGTATGAATTTGGATTCAGAGTGTGCACACAGCTGGTGGAAAACTTCAATGTTCTTCGCAGCTCTCGTACTCAGGATTTCAAGTGTTGAAACAAATTTGATGGAAAGTTATGAAACGTAAATTGAGCAAAACAAAAGTACCATATCTACTAAATTACGTTAAATCTGAAATTTTTCAATTCGGACTTTGATTTTGGAATGGAGGGTAATATTAAGAATGCAGTAAAAGTTTATTTCAATTGTCAAAATTGGAATTCTTAATCTGAATACTTCCGATTTTTACTCGAAATCTTAATGGAAAAAATCGTGCCACCAAATAATTTATAAATGTGCATCTATCATATGTATCCAGTTTTTGAGGGAAGAAATGAATGTTTCAAGGATGTAATCTATCATTATCGACTAATTACCCCTACCTGTATATTTTTAAACCAAATTATATTTTACCGTATATTAATAAAACTTTATTACAAATACCATTTCTTTTAAAAATTCAACTCCCCGTGAAAAATTTAGTTTCATACTTCTCATTATTCAATTTTAATCTTTCATTTTCAAAATTGAAACCTTCTCAATTTTCCAAATCTATCGTTTGTGAGTTCAAAACAAGTAAATTATATGTATATAAATATCGATGGACCTAGAAACGCCTACTCAGTAGTTAGAGTTTTTCACGACTCATGCTTCCTCTTTTCTATTTATTCGCTCTCGTCACAAACGTTTCATATGACGTAAGCAGATTTCCATTTTACTTCGGACGACGCTCGCTATTATTTACACTCGTCTGCTTCTATTTATTCCGTTCCGCGCCTTCGCCACCGCCGTCATAGACTCGCGTGAAATCCTCTTGCAGCTCGCAGCGGCGCGCGCCGGGGCGGGGCGCGGCGGCGCTGATCCTCTACGCTGAATAGTGGCTCTCCAGCTGTCACTTTTGCTCGGCCTGGAGTGCTCCGACGCGCGCGCGCGCCCGCTGCTACCACCACCACCACCACCACCACCACCACCACCACCGCCGCCCCGCGGCGCGACGCGACACCACGCGCCACCCTGCGCCTCTGCAGCAGCTGCAGTTTGGGATTCTCGCTTTGAACCCAAAGAACTGGCCCAGTTTATTGAAAGCAAATTAGTGCATATCAATTACAGTCAAATTTAAGCACACGAGTGATTGTAAATGATCTTGGCTGTCCAGGTGACGCCGCCTCGAAGGTTGCCGACGTTTCGACCATCTTATCGTGGTCTTCCTCAGGGCTGTTGTGCCCGTATTGCAATGTAGTAGTATTGTGTAGTAGCACAACAGCCCTGAGGAAGACCACGATAAGATAGTCGAAACGTCGGCAACACAGCCTTCGACGCGGCGTCACCTGGACAGCCAAGATCATTTACATGACTCTGGCCGCGGAAGCCTACGACTTCACACGAGTGATTGTCATCTCAACGCTTCTTCTAGGCTGCAAGGTCAATGCATTGGTGTTGGGATAAAGGGAGTTACGGCATTTTTTGTGAAGGTGGAGTTTTGTTGCTTTGGGAGTTTTATATGACAAAATCTGTACTCTATATCGCAAATCTATGATTCAAATGTATTGAATTTAATATTATTGAAATGTTGTCTGACTTACTAAAATCATACGTAATTTTGTATAATCTTTTCTTCAAAGTCACTTTTATAGCTTAACACCCTTTACCGGACCACCATCGATGGAGAGTAATAGAGTGCACAGAGTTGACACTGTCTCTGCAGCGACTCCAGGGTTAAATTATTTTAAATACAGTAATACAATACGTATATACTCTCTTAATTTAAAAGATTTTATTGATATATATTATATGATTACAACACCTATATGTCATGAATAATAATAAAAGTTGCCCAGAGTGATGTGAAGGTAGTAGATAACCAAGCGCATCATATATCAGATGGAATATTTTAAACCCTGCATCATAAGCATTTATTCTGTAAAGAATGTAAATAAAGACTGTGGAAAATGGCAAAAAATAGTAATAAATTGAATCAAGAAAAGAGGGAAGTATGGTATCAATTAGTTACAGTGTGGTATGAAAATATAACTTCTTGAGTTTTCCCCGAGCGGACTTTTCAGTAATTGACAAATCTCTCATGCCAACGCCTTAACCTAAGCTCTCTCTGGCTAGAATCCACAACGTCGCCCGCGAAAGCGTGGGTAAATACCCCAGAAATGCACTTTGTTAGTTGAAGTTGTTTTTCGGATGCTAAAAAGGAAAGTAAGTAGTCAGCCTTTTTCTTCCTAACGAGCTTCATTAAACGAGTAGCTTTATGAGCATAAATGTGTACTTTTATAAGATGTTATTTACTTAATTTAGTATAAAATGTGCTCACTTAGCTTTCATTTGCAGAATATTTATGACAGATGTGTATTCGTTCACATTCATGTATCCATCCTCCTACAACGAATCATCACCAAGTAAGTAAGAGCATGACGTGCTCTTTTCACTCATAAGGAGAAACTTAACCCATTCATAAATTGGAAATATCATATTGATTTTCAAATGTGTTCCTCCTTTATTTAGGACACTTCTTTCACCTTCTTATTTTCTTACCAGCAATCATTTAGGTACATTTTGTTCATTCATCCAATTTGGTGTTATCCCTACTCCATTGAGAGACTTCTCACGGTAAATATGTAATGTCCCACCGTGGCATGCGCATATTCTAAATGCAATTTAAGTCTTGTGTCTTTCTCTTTGTACGCTAATATGTCTCAATGCCTTCACCTGATTCCCACATATCCTTTCCAGTACTATGCACTTCGTTAATAGACTGCGTGACACATTCGTCTCGTAAAAGCGGCGTTCATAAACATACCCTCATTATCTCATTGCATTGTCCAGACCCTGGTTTCGTTTTTCGTCTCTCGTTTTGTTTTCCTTTTTTTTTCCACTCTCATTTCTGACATTCACTCTTTTCAGTCCCTTTTGTCCATTCGCACTCCGTGTTTCTGACACACATGTGCGTTAGATGAACGCCCGCCTCACAGACGGTGAGACGTGATGGCAACGCCTGTCCATGTTTGGGACCGCGCAGAACTCTCGACGCCCCACACGGCTTAATTACCTTTCGCTCCCTCTCTGTCGCCCGGCGCTCCCCTTCGGACGCGCTGTAGGGAGGGGCGTTGGACGCCGGCAGTTTTCACAACTTCACCTTCGCATGGTCAACAACCTCCTCCACCTCCACCTCCGACCCCGCCCCTCGACCCCTCACGGCCCCGCCACCGCACCTCTTGGCAAAACCCGCTGCCCCCCCCCGCGGCTTCGGTGGCGCTGGGTGAGGATAGGATAACGAACAGGAAGGACATATTCCGCGCGGTCCGTGGCCCGTATGTTTGGGTACTACTCCGGCATTCACCTGGTGTTGATCGAAGAAACCACGGAAAACTAGCGATCAGAGCGAAAATCATGCCGTCGTCGGGACTCGAACCTACGACCTCCCTGTCAGGGGCACTGCAGTGACATCAGTTAATGCACTGAGCCACCGCTGTCGGTCCATCTCCTTGTGGCATTGATGGTGTAAAGGTCAGCGTTTCGGTCTGTTATCGGATCCACGTTCGCGGGTTCAAACCCGATCGAAGCTGTGGATTTTGAACGGCGAAAAGTCCTTCGTACGCCTTCCTTCGAAAGGAAAATAAAGGCGGCTGTAAATTTACAGCATGTAGAAGCTCCTCAAGCCTAAAAGAAGCCTATCATCAAAATTAAAAATCGCCACTTTCATCGCCCAAGCGATACCTCCTTTTTCTGCTGGACGGTGAAAGGAGCGTGGCGGAAATTGCTTGGTCAGGCAGAAGGGCATCCCTAATGGCCTGAACCTCGCCACGGAAAATAAGGCTTCAATTGAATCGAATCGAATCCCCGTCCGCTCCTCACCGGCGCCCCAACCTTCCCCATCTGCTCCCCACCTCTCCCGCAGCCCGCACGCGACCCGCCTAGGCCCCGCCCGCCACGTGCACTCTGCCTTCCCTTTGTCGCGCCCTGCGCATGCCCGCTATTTGTATTCTGTCGAACAGGCGTCGTGCAATGGAGTAGGAGTGTTTGCATTCAAGGAGAGGGCGGAATAGGAATAAAACAGGTACGTTTGGACTTGGGCGCGTCTGACTTGTTAAAAATTCCGGCGAGGTCGCTAGTCTCCTCCAACCCAACGTTTGCATTATCAGCGATGTAATGCGTAATAAGCTGGGCTTATGCAACGTACGCACATACATAATGCGTGTGAAGTACACACAACCTACTTGTAAGCATGCAGAATTTGCATATACTTAAAATTTCTGAGGGAGTAGGTTCCGCAACCCTTTGCCTTTACTAATTCATAATACTTGGCTGCTAAGCAGAGGCTATCCGGTGAACTTACGATCTCTCCAAATACAAATATCTGCATCAAGAACTTCACATCAGTTTACCATACGTTAATATATTTGAGGATTAAAGTTAAATAATTACAATTATATATTCGTTTTGAGAGTTCTTAAAAAATGATAACTGAGTACTACCATTCGTTATTTTGTAAATCAAATGTACTTGACGATATTAAAGTATTGAATTACTCAATCTCCATGAAACATATTTTTAAAACCGTGCTCGGGTTCGTAATAAGAGAATGTGGGAATGACATAACAAAATATAACGGTGTATGCAATTCCGTGTTTTGCTGTTTATAATTTAAATACACCTAAATCCCAGCTGGAGTTTTAAAGATTTGCAATAATATATATATATATATATATATATATATATATATATATATAAATAGAGTGACCGTACTTACCTCAGTTTCTCGAATTAGGGATTCAAGTTGATCAAGCAAGTACTTACTACATATTAGAATTTTGAATACAAGATCGAAATGAATAAGGACAAGGGATCGTTCTAGGGGGGAGCCCCTTTATTAGGAGGATGTTGGCTTTAGGCTCGATACTTTTCTCATTCAATTTACGATGCACCAAGGTACACAATACAATTATTCGTTTATTCACAAAAAAATGAATATGTGAAAACTAGACAAATCTTTATTACATAATCGCATGCTGTTAACGTGACTAACATCATTACCAATCAATACTGTTTGAAATATCTAATCATCCGGGAGCTCCCACACTCTTAAGCCATAATGAAATACCAATATTCTATATCCTACATTTTTACATTCAGTATTATTATTACCTAACATTAACCAGTTACAAACTATCCCTCCCTCTGTGAATATTTGTGATTGTTCATCATTATGTCCTTTCCCCACATTGTACACTCTGAAGCTTATGACTGCAATAATTCAACCCGACTTTCACGAATATTACGAGCTTCGTTACTTATCAGAGGGTCCCGCAGTCCTGTCGTGGGAATATAGCCGCCTCTGCCAATGTCCTTGACATTGGTTACCACAGCCGAGCTATGGTGCCGCCGAATGCGTGCTGTCCACGTGGTCGTCGTGCCGCACCGAGCATTCTGCTATTTAACCATTCACTTCCAAAGTCCACTTGTCACTTGCTCGGAGCCGTTGATTTCTCCTTACCCTAATAGTTTATAACACATGTACACCGCTGCACCATGTGCTTTCACGTCACTTAATAGTTTCTTGTTTATTGACGCTCAGAACACAATACCTTTTAGTTTCATGTTTTTGTCCGATGCTTCGAAGTGCTCGTTTAATCGCATATTAACACTTCCACGCACCTTCACCCCTCGATGTATAACGATTCCACTCTCTCCCGAATCGCCTGCCTCTCCTCACCGGCCGTGATTCGTTCCCCGGAATCGTTCCCCTAAGAGATCGACTTGCACTCTTATACTAGCCAGATTTCAGTTGGCAATCTCTGTTCTTTTTCTATTTGACGGCCAAATGACCGTTAGGTCATTATATATATATATATATATATATATATATATATATATATATATATATATATATATATATATATCGTTGTACTACATATTTTTAATTGTGTCACTATTGAGATTAATTGCTTACAGTTCTTATGTCCTAGTTAAATAATCACAACTCAGATACTGTTTCACAAACTGATATTTTTGAAATTGGCGTAAATTATGGCGTTTCCACTCTCCAACCACTTCACTTAAAGAGCTGCAGTTGCAACACCACTGAACAGAGACCTCCTCTTTAAAAGACACGTGCGCAAACAGCCTTAAAATGTTTCTCCTGCGTGTCACGCGAAAGATAACGACTACTTTGGACGAGATAAGTGGAATCCGATGTTATTAGGCTGGGGCGGCGCAAGACGCTACCATCTCGACGTCTTCCGCTCCTCTCTGCACAGCTCTGGCACGCGCACTCTCCGATTTCGTCCCCTCCTCTCCCCTCCACAGCTATTCTTTTGTCTTGTCCTCGTGCGTCACGCTGTTCTCTCATCCATCTTTCGTAGCGGCAGTTCTTTTTTCTAGCTTTTAGCTAATTTCCTATTTTTGGAGTCTTCTTTAAAGATCTCCATTAAGAAATTTCAATACAATGACATCTGTGGATTCAACATTTTGTTTCTAACTACCGAAATTACATTTTCTAGTCATTCCAGATATTTTAGCGTGGTAGATCTGTATCGAAAGCTCGCCTTCCTTATTCACAATAACGTTGTCTTCATTTGCATTGTCTGTATGCTCAGTCCTGCTCCTCTTTCGTCACCCACCCACCCTCTCTCTCCCTCTCTCCCACAAACATACACACAGATTTTCACATTCTTCTTCTTCTTCTTCTTCTTCTTCTTATTATTATTATTATTATTATTATTATTATTATTATTATTATATTATTATTATTATTATTGTAGCTCGTTGGAAGTAGAAAACAAGGACTTTCGGTTGTCGCATAGATTAACATGCACACCATTAGACATTGCTAACCACGATTACATTTTCCCGCCATCTCCATTCATCAAGGCACTAATACTAAGTAAATTTTTCTCAACATCCTTGAAGACACATGTACGTCTATGTTGCACCATCACAACATATTATAATGTGACCTTTTACTCAGGCTGGGTGTGAAATGTTCATGGATTCGGGGCTCTCTCTTTTGAAGATTTTTGTAAAAAAAAATAACACAAAGTCGTAGTCACAGAACATTTATAATTGGACGTTTCCTCGAGCATTTACCAAGATACAGAATGTCATTCCATAAACACCCATTAGAAAAAGAACAAACATTGTACAATATTAAACAAACAAAAAACTAACCCAAGAAAAAACTACAAGTTTTCCTCAAATATAAACAAAACTTTGTTTTGTTCTGGAGACAATCATTTTATCCATTTACTAGTTTTCTGATGACTAAAGCAAGAATTTAACATTAGCACTAATCAGACTTCAAAAAGTAAAGAATGACATGACAGTGATGTAATGTTTAATCAATATTATCACATTCCATATTGCACTATCAAACTGGTGGTTAAGCATTAAAAACACAACTTGAATTTTTTTTAAGTGCAGCATTCATTGCAGATTATTTTTCTCTTAAATGACCCTTAAAGTACATCTCATCTTGAGGACAGAAAATGAAGCAAGTGACTGTATCTTCAGAACACTGTTCAGTCTCCGTGTCAACACCACAAAGACAATTAAACTAGAAAATAAACTACAGATGACAAACACATGTTATCACTTCAGAGATCAACATGACCTATACTTATCTAAATGACTAAAGCTTTCATCAGTACAACATGATAAATCATCTAGTCTTCAACACTTCAAGAGAATGACACGAGCAAAGATGAAGCATAAATATGAATGTCTCATAACATAACATTCTTAATTTTAATCAATGCATAATTTGCAATACATTAAAGTAACATACTAAATATAATAACATTCTGTAATAACCTTGTTTTGTTCGGAAGAAAATGGTATGCACCACGATTCGTCCAACCAGACTTGCCCTACCCCGAGCTTTCAAATTGGGAAAGCTGCGCACACTTTGTTGCAGATCACCTGGAGATATACCAAAATTTTCCTCTCTACATTTATATCTGCTAAAGATCTTAGCGTCCGGCTTGCTGGGTCAATGGGTCACGATATATTATAATCCTTATTACCTCTATAATGGATTATAGGATCCGCGACTATACAGCGCAGCTGGGAATCTGAAATAGAATGATTCTATTCCTAGTTCATTTCTGTTTGGATTGACTAAATGAAAGATCACTTTCTTTTCTAAAGAACAAAATTCAACAAAGTTTATTTTTACGGTTTTAGTAAACAATTTAGTGAATTTACAATTTTTTAGGCCTTTAATCAAGATATCTTTCAATTTACAATTTATACCGCGGTTAACTTATCTTTCTTCGTTGATGCCCCTCGTAGACTTCTCAGTCGAAATATCTTGCGATCTTGCCGTAGTCCAAAGTTCCAAGAAATCCTCTTCTGCCCCTATCCAAGCTGGTCTCCAACTATCAAAATTATCAGTCTCGATTACGTCCTATGACATAGTCCCGAACTCGATTACCACTCCCGACAAAGTTCCAATTTATACATCAATATTGCTTCCACATCAAAATATCTGCAATATCATTCACTGTCCTTAAAATTTCACTGATAACCCAATTCTATCTCGATTGTACTCGTTCCTCTCACGAACATACGATCAGTTCAGAAGCGCGTTTCTGAGCAGAATGAAATCTTCCTGCATGATTCATCCTCGAAGACTTCGTATTAAACTACCTTCATTTTTTCATAACATTTGACCGTCCTTCTCTCACCCAGCCAATCCATACGTTTGTTATATTTTGGTGTAGCTGACCGTCTAAACTTCTTCGCCCAATCCCAAATTTTCTACTTCGGCACCAAGCCATCTCTTAATGCATTTAGAAAAACAAAACTACATTGTTTATTCACGATCGTTGCTAAGCTCTAGCTCTCGTGATATTTCGTAATGCATGTTCCACCATATTGTCTACAAATAAATGTTAGTTTATTTTAACGTGACATATCGGTATGTCACAACCTGGTCTACGTGCCATTGCACAAGCCAACTCGGTTTGTAAGCGCCAGCATCTGCTTATCAAAAATAAACAATAGCCTCTATTTTAGTGACTATTACATCAGCACTGAGAGTAGCTTCTTGCACTCTGTCTTCTTTTAAACATCTCTATTGAATGTTTATAGTTTCAATTTAACAGAAGCTGTGTCTTTCCAACACACTACATTCTATCAACAGAAGCACTGATCACAATCTATAATGTATAAACAAAATGTACAGTACAAATACCTCTTTTCTCAAGATAACCTCACTCCACGACGTCTGACCAACGACAAAAATCTCTCGCCTCCCTCCTGCCCCCCTGACGTCACAACGGACGGTAGGGAGACCCCCCCTACCTCCTCTAGACCCCTCTTGCTGGAGTAGCTGGTGTCGTCAGCGGTGGCGGCGGCGGCGAATTCGTATGTCGAATATTTGAATGGTCACAATAAGTATCTTTGTACATTCCAACCAACAATATCTGCCACCGTGATATTATCCCATTTATCCCATCGCTTTTAAGTGCGATGCCTGTCTAACCATCACAACCATCTTCACCACAATACGCTATCCCACCATATACTGACTTCTCGGTTTTGCCCGCCATTACCACCCTCATCACCGTAGTCACACTGGCCTGCGTCGCTGTAGTCACCAGCGCCCGCTCCGATCACGCCCCCGCCGCAGACATCGCCTCCGTCGACACCAGCACTCCCATGCCCCGCCTCCAGCAATACCACCGCTTTCATTGCCACCACCGCATCCATTCCCACCGCCGCCGCCACATCCACCGCACAAAGAGTGGGCCGCGATGAATAGAGCGGCTTGTTTTCTTGGGCGCCCCAGCAGCCGGTAAATGAAGCCCCGCGCAGACAATGCGGCCGCCCGCGCGGGCCCCACTGATCAATCACAATTTATCATCGTTTAGCGCCGCGCCTCGCCCCTCCTCGACCCGCCGCCACCGCGGGGCCGACGAGGCGGGGCGACGAGCTAGCGCTAACTCGCTTAAGGGAACCCAGCGCGGACGCAAGAGCAGAAAGAAGCGCCAATTCGGAGGGGGGCAGGCGACACCCCGGGAAGAAAGGAGTGAAACATAGAAGGGGAAGGCCAGGATGCCAATTACAATGACTGCGAGATGCTGGGAGAGAGAAAAAGGAGCGAGGGTTTTGGGCTCGATTAATCTCGGCAGAGAGGGAACTCGGGAGGAAGTTTTGACGGGCAGCCTAAGGTAGAGCGGGGCGGAACCCGCAGGTGGGAGCGACGGCCGTTCTGCTTTTGGGTGGAGGAGGCACACTTGACAGAATGGAGGCGACTGACCCTAATTAATTTTGGCGTCGCGTGAACGTTTTCGACTTTTTGGGACGACGATTCAATTGGGACGATAGTGGACAAAATATTCCAGGCTAAATGCATGCATTTTACGACTATCGAAAGTTACAGATTAAAGGAGTGGGTCATCTACAATTTTTAATTTTTTTTTTAGAATACTAAAGCACGTAGCAATCGCACATAAAAATGTAAATATTTATTTTCTTACAATATATTGTAAGAAAAAAATAATGTTACCTTTTGTAAAATAATTAGTGCATATTCTCTACAACTAATTTATGAAAGAATATTTAAAATTCATAAAGGAATACGCGCATAATACTGACAAGCAAGTCCATTGCCAAAATATTTATCAACGGGAGAGTGCAGCGCACGCAAGTTCGTTCACAAGTCAGAGAGTGACATTCTCAGACGCACCACGTCCCAAATGCGCACATCATTTCGCACGCCCTTAGTTATATAATGCAGGTGCCTCTTTACAATATTCCAACGAAGCGGCCGCGCTAGAATATTTATCGCGAGGCAGCGGTGCCGGAGCTTTTCGCCAGGTGAGTTCACAGAGCGGAAGTGTCGGGGCTAAAGGACACAGGTGGTGGGCGCCGCTGACGCTTAGAGCTCGCGCGGCACATCAAAGGCGGCCGCCCCTCAAAGTCCGCGCGGGCGAAAGGCCGGGAGAAGGGGACGGGCGCGAGGCGCGCTGGGGCACCCTGCGGCCCCCACGTGTTGCAGGCGTCCGCCGCCGGGCGCTGCGGCGCTCTGGTCGCGCGCGTCGACAGCGGATCGCCCACTGCACGAGGAGCTGCGATGAACTGCATCCGGGGACCTTGGGACATTAGTTGGTGACGGCATTACAGACAAAAAATGTCAGGTATTGTCGTTGCTAGTAAAATGTATTAAGAGTAGTTGTATGCTTTTGGCATCTGAATTTTTTAACTCGAAACAGGGGAAATGGCTTTGGGCGTCATCGGATGTCAGTGCAGTGCGTCTGCCCGGGAGGTCCTGGGTTTCTTGTCCCGACGGTGCACGGTGGTGCATTTCCCAAAATCCTGTCCGAACCCTCAAAAATGAAACCTCGTTAACTGAACTTCTGCACATACTACCGGCACACTATACACTTGGGGGTATCTGATTCTGTCCACTTCGTGCCTCTGGGTCAATTCTCCTGACACCAGTCGTCATCCGAACTTACCACTTAGTAGACCCCTCCGGGTTTAGTAGACCGACAGAGCCCGAGAAAACGCTGGCAGGTTGCATACACTTCCTGGAGGATTGTAGAGTATTTTCAATAGATGTTTTATAATGGAATAATGTATGATCGATGGATGGAGAGATGGAGTATTAAAAAGTATAAAATTAATACAATAATTTTAATTACTCCAAGTTTGCGTTGACCAAGAGTTACCAATTTCGCGGAATTGCGCTGTGTTTCTAATTTCATTTACTAACTAAAACTATCCTCTTTCATATACAGTTATAAAATCGTGCCCCGACTTGCCCCATTATTAACAACAAAAAATGAAGTTTTCGTCGAGCGGACCGCGTGTAACCTCCGAATATGACCCAACAAGATCCATCGTGAGAACGGGAACTGCTTTACAACGCAGTTTCTAGGGAAAACATTTTGTTATGTTTTTTTGCCAATCAAATCAAAGAAACTCATCGTTTCCCTTTTTAAATGTTTAAAAATTAAATCAAAAATAAAATTGATCGGAAAATAATATTGGTTTAATTAGCTTCTAAATTACAAAGCAACAATTAGTTCTATTACACTGTTATTGTTATAAAATTATTAGTATTATATTGTTATTTATGAAATAATACTGTAACTATATTTTGAACAAGAAACGCATTCAAATGCAATTCAGAGAAAAAATGGATCTGAATGTAGAACGTCCCAAGTAGGATTATGGTAACAGCAACGACGGAAATACAGCAAGATGCTTTTTGGTAACCCTAACGAATCCTAAGAAATAATGGAAATAGATGAGGGTATAATTAAGAAAAAATAATTATTGGCAGTGTCCAGTGGATACGCCATGAGCATTTCTCTTTTTGAACAGTACACACTGGAAACTGCCAAGAAATATGTTTCCTAATATTCATGGTATTACATGCCTACAACTGTGCACCGAAGCTTTAATACGCGGTTCGAGAATAATAGCTTTTTCTCTACTGCCCATTGGCCAATTATCAGAAGAAGCGCAAGAATTACGTCATAAAGATATAAGACGGTACAAAGACTGATTATCTCGAAAATGTTCAAGACACAATCCAGAACATGTTTAATCTCCCGTTGATCTCGTCTGATGGATTCATTGCAAACATTCATTGCATGCTTTTCAAAATAAAGTTAAACTTCTTGGACAAAGATACTTTGTCTCATTTGTCTAAGCCCTATATCACTGAAGTGAGTTAGGAGCTCTAGTGAAAATGTGGTCTTCCCTTCCGGTTCTTCGGGCACTGTAGCACTATTTTTTCCGGCTGAGGAATGTCATGGTATTAATGCCATGCTTTTTATACCAAATGTTATCAATTAATTTGTCAATTATCCTTGCGGTTTTCTTAAGTCGATGTTGTGAGTTTATACAATTTAACCAAGTTTATGTATATAAACATATATCACAGCATTAAGCAGCGCATTATTGTGGTACTTTGTTCCCAGCTTCCTTACGTTGTAAAGATGAGCCAAAATAATTTTGGTCGTCGTAGGAAACGTGCTGTAGCTCCCAGAGGCTTGGGCCACGAAATCGCCAAAATGCACCACTGTGCGGTGGCAGGATTTTCGACACTAGCTTGTCAACTAGGTTGAATTCAGTCGCTGTCTGGAAGAAAATTACGTCGGGCGGCAGCTCTGATCATATTTCCGTGGTTTCTCCCATCAGCACCAGGCGAATGCCGGAGCAGTATACTAACAAACGGGCCACGGATCGCGCGCGATGTTTCCTTCCTCTTCTTTGTCCTATCCTCACCCCCTTTCTTAAACACACTTACAGTAATATGCACTATACTACTACACATGCCGGGACACCGGTCGGGAGCTTAGAGCTTCTCCCGGCTGTTCTGGTACCCCGCTGGTGGGAGGTACCCCGCTAGCTGACCATAGGTCGACGCTGGATCTTGCCATCCAATGGGAGATCACCGCCACCTCCCGAGAAAACACCCGCACTATACTTACGGGACAAATTATTTTGGCAGTTGACGCGCCCGGAATTACTAATAAACTTAATCCGACTAATCAATCAACTAATCAACTTAAACCGACGTTTGCCGGTTCGCGGTGTTCGCAGGCCGAGGCCCTGGTTTTATTTATTACCTACGCCATGGGATAAAGGAGACCATACCTATTCCCTTCACCGTATCAAGCGAACTTGACTTGCCTGAGCTTTTCTTTCGTCACACAGCCATAGATTTATGACGATTTTAATGAAAACAGCTTTATTTTCCGCGACTGGGAATCGATCCTGAGATCGCACTACGGAAAGCTAGCACACTATTCATGAGCCACACGAGGGACATAGCTCTATTGTAATTGTATTTATTGTAAGAGCAGCATTGTTGCGTTATGTCAGAGCTCAATGTTCAAGCCATGAAAAGCTGCTATTACAATAAATAATAATATTGGCCAAGACAGCATCGTAAATTCCATGGGACATTATTTTGCGCCCTATAAGACTTATTTGTGCTGTTTCATGAGTACCATTACGGAGTAACTCGAATAACAGTATTTAAAAAATAGAAGGTAATGCTGAGTGCGTAATCTGCGCAACTGAAAGCTATACTAGCTTACACAAAAGAAGAGGGTAATGATGGGATGAAAAGTAAGAGGGTCTAATCTTGGTCTGTTTCATCGAAGTTACATGCTATGCCATTGAGCAAGATTTTAACAATTCACTTTCAAGATTGGAATTACATCTTCGACAAGTACTTAACCGAATGATAGCTCCGACCTCCTTTAAATCAAAACACGTTCCACACTCACGTGCCACACCAGCTCTCTCATGAAAACGTTGTTCAAGTAGTTGTCTGCATTAAAAAAATTGAAGTAATGTAGGCATCATGGCATTAGTTATAAGTAGTATGTGCTGATAAAATAGTAACGAACAGTGAACTATTAGTGCAATGTTGTTAACCTTATTCGTTATTAGTGCAATGCCCGTTAACCTTAATTCTTGTTGTCGCAATTATGCTTAATTGAATTGTAATGTTTTCCTTTACACTAAAGCTGCTTGTTCAAGAAATCATACACGGAAAAAGTTTTCAGCCTGTTTGGAAGTTGATCCTTCATTACGATAACTCTGTGTTGTTGCTTTCCTTCCTGTATCCAAATTTATACGAGAACTGAAAGCGTTGCCCGCGCTTCCTATTGCGCCTAGTTAACCCTTTACCGGCTTGAGCCATCGAAACAGGTGTTTTGTCGCGCGAGCGCATGATGAGGCAAGGGCGGCGCGGTGCGCGGCGTCGCAGACTGGTGATGGCCGCACCACGCGCCGCGCTGCGCCGGCCGCCGCGTCTCCGCTGTGTGCTCGTGGCTCACAGTTGATCAGTTTCGATTCGCGCTACAACTTTGAAGTTTACCAACGCCGTGGTGTTGCCCCATCAAACATGACAGCGCGCGGCCGCGCTGTTTGGCGACCGCCGCGCCGCGCCCCGCCGACTCCTCGCCTCGCTGCCTCCGTCTGCGCGGGGACCCAGCACGGAGGGGGGGGGGAGAGGAAGAGGAGGCGCGGGCGGGGTGGGGCGGGTAAGGTCTAGGTGAATGGAGTCCAACTGGGTGAGCTTCTCATGTCGTTTTCCCCGTTTGAGAGGCGCACGAGACAGCATTGAAGGGAAAGAAGAGGGAAGAGCGGAGTGGTTGGGTTACGTGTGAGTTGGGTTGAGTTGGATGAGTTGGGTTAGGTTGGGTTGGATGGGGTGAGTTAGGTTGGATGGAATGGATTGAGTTGGTTGGGGGTTTTGGATTGGATGGGTGGTGGGGGGGTGCAGGCTTGGGGGAGAAGGTTGTTTCAGGTAGGAGCTCTACAAGAAAATCTGGGTGAGGGGGAGCTAGGCAAGTTAGGGTACGGGTGTAACCAAGGCATACCTCTCACCTTCCTGCTTCCGCCTGCAGAGCAGACGAAACGGAAGTCGGAAAGTAGGAATAAGAGGTTCGGGGTGGGAATGGGGGAGGATTAAGACAGTACGAATATGGGTGGAACGCGGCGGGGATGGGGAGTAGATGTAGGGATGAGCAGAACTAGTAGACTTTCTCTCTTCGCGCCTTCCATCTGCGCGATGAGCGGGAAGGTGGTGCACAAGAGTGACGGGGGCAATGTTCAGGGCAGATGAGAGACGGGATGAAAATGGATGGAACAGGGCAAAGCGGGACATATTTGGACAGAACTGTGCAGCTCGCGGTCGCACGTGTGCAGGCCAGAAGTAGACAGGTTCCTCCCCATCTCGATCTGCGGAACGGAGGGTGAGAAACAGGAATGGAGTAAGCTAGAGGTGGGGCGAGATGCACGCAGAATTGTTTTCGGAACGTTGTTCGTGAAGCAGAAAGCAGTTACTGAATGAAGAAGAAGGAGATGCTTCGTCTGTTGTTACATAGCACCGCTTGGACAAGACAGTTCTCAGAACAGCTCTGTGGAATTGAAATTGTAGCATGAAGTCCGACTGCTGGCACGATTGTTATACTGTTTCCAGAAATGTCGGGTCTCTCAACTTCGTTATAATTTATCTTGACTGACAATTTTAGAATGATAAATAGATTTATATATTGGCCATGACTAAGACGTAAATAAATTATGAAACTGCGATGACATTACGCTGTATCCACTTTGATAATTTGTTACAGAGTTTTTAAAAAATCAGCACTTATTTTTCCTCAGGTTCTATTTCAGTTATTTACACATTTTTTTTTACTTCAGTGATGTCGATTCCTGCAGAACCCTGAATATTAATTCAATTGCTTTGAGGTGACTCTGATTGCGAACATTTGTATAAAATACAAATATTAAAAAAGTGAAATCATAAGTATAATGATTTTTCATTAGTTCGTAGCCTCTTCCCGTCTCTCATACTTCTGCAAAAGTGAAACTATATAAAATGTGAAGTTTTTGCACTTTGTATTTATGAAATGTATGTGCAACTGTTGCATGCGTATGTTCCTTGATATCGTCTTATTTCTATTGTGGGGGAATACTTTTACTCAGACGTCTGTACCGTGTGTGCCCTGTGCCGCTGGATAAAAGCACATTACATATTGATAGAGCTTTGTCAAATTGTCTTCTAATTATTGATACAAGTTTGTCTATTTGTAAAAGGAATTACTTCACTGAGCTTATAAAGTTCCTTTGGAAGATTTTCATTTTGCCCTTTTTACCTATTTTATCTTCCTATCCCTTTTTAAAAGAATTTTTTCTTATTCTGACCTTCTTTCTCGTCGTTATTTTCCTGCTTTCTCGAAGCACCGATCTCGATAAAGCTAAAAACTCGTGGGCACTTTCGCGTTTTGCCTTTCAAAGCAAGAGGAGGAATTCGGAGCCTAGGTTCAGGAAGAGTTAAAAGTGCCAAATAGCGTTCGTTTCCAATTAAAATCAACGTATTTTTTTCATTGTTTCCGACGAGCTTTCTTAAGTTACGAGGAATTCCATCTCAAGCTTGAATATGATTGTGATCCTCATGAAAATTATTTCGATTATTTATTCTTTATAATACTCATTTGACATATCTTTCGTGTCTTTTTGCACCCCTGTTTTAGCCAGAATAAATGCCATCATCTATTTTTTTAAATTAATTTATTATTTGTATAAGTTATACTCTACCAATACCAAGAAATATATTATTTGGATGAAGTACTAACTTAAAAATCTTATGGGACAATAAAAACACCAATATTTAGTGAATGCTTTTATCATGACGTTCCATTGTATGTTTCGGTTGATGTGCAAAATCTCTTTTCAAGTGAATACATTTTCGAGCATATACAAAACACAAAACCATTTGTTAAACCATTTGATAAAAGCATTTGTAAAACCATTTGTTAAAAGTCCATCTTCATAGGAAAACCCTAGGCATAAACTGATTCGAGACACAATAATCTGAATATATGAAAATCAAGGTAAAATCAATCTCTTAATGGATGACACACGTCAGTAGCTTGGAATTTTGTGTAATAAAGCATCCACTGAACGTATGATTGTTTCTCACCCCACGAGACCTTTCGGTTACTTCATCTAAATTAATGCCTTTCTGCCTGTCCATTTTGGACCAAATAATTGCGTGAACTGTCGGTCGCTACTTATTGTTTGATCTCTCTGTGCCCGCAGGTAAGGGCCAGTGCGACCGGCGGCTGCTTGGGTCGTCGCCGCCTATGAATATGCGATGGACGGCGCGTGGGTGAGTCTTCCGGTCGCTCGCACAGGAGCTCGCCTCGCCACTACGACTCCATCAACGCATTGAAAATGAACGATACAATTGGGATGCATTTAATCGCACTCGTCATACATGCAACGTTGATGGTGCGAGTAGAATAATAATCTTTGTGATAACCCCGTTGTATACTGTTATAGATTGTTGACAAGTTTTTACATTTGAAGGAACAAAGCCATATGGATGTGTATGTCATGTGTATGTATAGTCATGTGATTCCAAAAGAAATTTTCCTGGTTGGCTTAATTTTTTAAACTCTTAAAAAGGTATTTTGCTGTTCATTCTTGATTGGCTTGTTTACTTATCCTCTTTCATTTCTTTGCAAATGAAGTCAAAAAGCTTTTTAACACGGTTATTTCCGTTTTTATTTCAGAAATTTGAGATAATATATAATGGCAAGACTCGAAAATGGCAGTATAAATATATCTTATATATTTTTAATAATACCGGTAATACAGTACTTGCCAAGGAATGAATACTTGACTATTATATAAAAAGTAAATAATTAACTTTTGCCGACCTGGATGGCTGAGGTGGCTTAGAGCGAGTACCGAATCAGCGCTTAGGATCGCGGGTACGCCTTTTTTGAGCATGCGAATACTTCGCACATATATTGCACATGGATAACATTAATTGAATGAAATAATTTACTGCATCATTTTGAATATTTATTATACACATTTTTGCCCTTGCTTCTGTTACGTTTAATACATTTTTCAATGATGAGAAGATCGGGAAAATAGCAATTTGTAGATTTAATAATTTTCATCATGTATTTTATAATTTTCCCTGTACTACATATGTTACTTTACATCAAAAGGCAATGAAACATGTCCGTACAGTCGTCGTCTTTTCCAGTGACGAGCCCTTGAAACGAGTCCTTGACGAGTCCTTAATTCACAGTGCATGAGCAAGAGCAGGTGCGACAAATTCGTACCCAATTTGGTCTTCTGATAATTCTACCCTAATTATAAATTTAGACTAGAATAATATGATAAAAATAAATGGATGAAATATTTCTCTCGCGGAAACGTTGAAAAGTGTCTTATCACAATAATTTGTTCCTCCCACCCATCAAAGATGCTTTCAAGTAATTGAGTTTTCCCGACAGTACTGCATGCAGTTTCATGCCCATTATAATATAATATTATTATGAAAAGAAAAAAAAACTGTCTCTAAAGTGAAAATGAAATGAATAACTTCAAATGATATGTTTCATTGAAAAGTTCTAATGAATATTAAATGTGACGAACCATTACGTGGAAAAAGTAAAGGATTGAGATTATTGAAAACAATATTTTTTCAATAGAAAACTGAAGAGTACTTGTAACACGGTTTGTTATCGTACAATATTTTAATTGAAAGACATGATACTACTTTAGGCAGTACTTTTCAACTATTTGAGAGTAGCATTTTAATTAGCATTAAGGAATCTATAGCATTTTCCTGCCTCTCCATTATTGTGTCGTAATGGTTGAGCACTGGAGCAAGACAGAAACTTGGGTATTTGCCTTTTATTGTCTATTAAATGTTATAGATGTGTTGCCAACAAAGAGTTTGCGGATTCTACGTCTCCGTAAGTAATAAAAAATTAAACTAGAGGTGCTACAAAATGGCACAGACTTTCTCGTAGTAAAGTTTTCTAATTTCCTTGGTGTGGACTGGCTTTACGGACTTGCCCTATCCTCTTGCTAGCTGCCATCTATCGTCGCCTAAAGTACATATTTTTGACATTTTCTCAACTTTTCCTTTTCCTTATAGTGGAACCGAAATATTATGACTATTGAAGAAACGAAAAATCTCTTCCTAAATAGCTATTTTCATCGAAAAATTTGAAGTCGTTTTTAAGAAAATGGCGATTAAGCATTACTGTAAATGCGAAATTTGAAGCTCCATTTCACAGGAATCTATTGATTTTTCGAAAAACTTCTTTTAAAATAACTTGAAGCACACAGTGCATGAGCTCACAAATGTAAAAATATATACAAATCGACAGAAATGTGCATATTAACGGCGTGAGAGACATTTCAAAGGAATTACATTTGTGGAATTTTTGAAAAAACAAAAGTGTCCACTAAAATGAGCTTTATGTTATTATATTAAACAATGCAATCTTTTTGAAAAATTTGAAGCCATTTTTGAGAAAATGGAGTTTGTGTGTTTCTGAATATGTGGAATTTTGAGCTCATTTTTATATAAAACTGTTGAATTAAGAGAAACTTTATTTGACATTCTTGAACGCGAATGTACTCATAAATACAATAACGTAAAGAAATCGCCTCTAATGTAAATATTACCGTCAGAGACAGAGTAAAAAAATACATTTTTGTAATTTAAAAAAACAAACAAATGAATTGGGCAATATGGCGTTTATGCCATCGTATAGGGTGCATTTGATACTAACTCTACCAAACATTTAAAGAAAAAATTTGGAGCCGTTTTTGAGTGATCTTGTTTTTGTGTTTTTTTAATTGCAAATTTTTCAGCCTCTATTGCACGAAAACTGCTAAAATTTTCGAAACAATGTGCCTGACCTTTATGATACAACTATTTATGGACAACAAATTTTGTTTGATGGAAAAATCTCTGTCTTCAATTTTATAGTTGTAGGAAGACGCCGAAAAAATCGAACTTTTCCAATTTTCGAAACTTGAGAGTTAAAAGTGAAAATCGGACCTATACCACCTTTATAATCGTATTTTACTCTATTCTTACATGAAATTTAAAGATAAAATTTGGAGCCATTTTTGAGAAAATTTTGAAAATGTCCGGGGGGCTACATGTAAAATACCCCCAAATATTAAAGAATGTTTTTCAAAATGTCAAAGATTTAACTAGAGCCAGATTGACAGGCTCCATACCATAGGTAATATACAGACAGCATACCATAGGTAATATAGACCTCGTAACTGACGGAAGATTGTTGATTTTTTTACAAAGTTCGAAAGACATCTGGGAAGACAGTGGATCTAATCTTCGATAAACATGTTGTTAGATTCCGAAAACACAGTGAGCTTGAACGTGTATAACAAATATCATTTTATCAGATGTTCTAAAATTGGATTCTTGCATGAGACGTAACAACAATCGAAAAGGTACAAAATTTCATGTGATGGTCCCTTCTTAGTCTCCCTAAAATTGCTTCGCGATCCCTAGAGAACCGCGGACCCCAGTTAAAGAACCTTTTACTGCTAATAAATTTTGAAATGAAATAAACTCAAATTTAGTTTTAAATAAATTAAATTGCTTTCTACTATTCAAGATAAATTATTATTATTATTAGAGTTAAATTTGTCATTTTTTGCGGGTTTCTATTCTTGATGGCTGTTTGTATATAATGTAGAGACAATAAAACCATTCCCAATAATTGTTCTCACTTGAAATAAAATCAGAAAGAGTTTTGAAGGAAGAGAAAAAAATGTTTTAATAAATCCAAGGCCCCAGAAATGTAAGTAACCATTACCAAATACCCGTAAGTACGCAAATAATCTTACGAAAATGAGATAACAATGTATGTGAATGTCCGAAAATGACAGCAGTCAACAATACCTAAACATCTTGTATAATTTTATACTATCGGCTTTTATAGGACCTGTTAGTAATAATGAACTAAGAACAGATTATTGGGGAAAACTACATAAATATTTAAGATTCTTCAAATTTGTGCTTTACATGTTTTAAATTGTTGATAGGAATAAGAAAAATTTCAAAAAGAATACTTCTTCCCTTTAACTGCAAGCATTGCAATCGAAGACGTCCTGCAGACCACCATAGTATAACTGCTCTTTTCCCCTCTAATATGTATTATTATATAGGGATTAGCTGGTATCAGGTAAATTTATATTATCGTAGGTTCGATAGTTTGCCTCTACAGGAATTCAGTTAAAACCAAAAATATTACGTAGTATTTTAAACCTCCCCTCTCAGTATTTATTACAGGAAATATTATGATGTTTTCTGTTCCTGTTGCTTCGGTTCCAGTTGTAACTAATAGCATGGTTCCTCCTTATAATTAATTCTAAAATATGATAATTTTTTTTTTAACAAAAACTTTTAATTCCCTCCTTAAAATTTAATTTTAATTATGCCAAGACTTGATCTTCTTACATTAATCATCAAAAGAAAAATTTCAATCAAAGCGTCTCCGTTTTACTTTTCTTTCTGAGGCTTCTGCCTTCTTGACTGATGTGACACCAGACACGCAAGTTTCCTTTGTTACTGTCTTTTAGTTCCGTAGTATAAAAACACTTGCCACCTAGTCACGCAGTTTACAGTCTACCATTTTTAAAACTTAACTAGGCCGACATCGCGAGCAACCCTCTCCTCGATCCGCTTGCTATCCGCCTCAGCTCTACTCTGTCTTCCTCAAACCCCAGGTCGGTTCTCTTGTTTTTTTCATATTATGCGCCTTTCATTTCATTCCGCGCACGAACTCCTATCCTGATTGGCTGTTCGTTCGTTCATGTTAAATTATTTATTCCTTGACCTTTGCCATCTTTCTTTTTTGTAAACTACTTATCCCACGGATTTTCTCACGTGTCCTTTCTTAATTGAACAAAACATTTTCTGCTTTATTGTGTTAGTCCCTTTTCAATCACGCATATATATATATATATATATATATATATATATATATATATATATATATATATATATAAAAGGATAGCGTTTTCGCATCACTTCCTTCGGCCATTGTTGCGCTTATCGTGTTTATTGCTATATGTTACATTTATATTATTCTCCCTTGTGATAAACCATCACCATAGATACTGAATACGTTTCCACATTTAACTTCAATCAAACAGTTTGCTTTTATGGCAGAGAGCTTCCCACAGATCTCTCCATCTCAGTACGCGCAATTGCTGCGTAAAACGCGTGAACGCATCTCTCACGCACGGGGCGGCTGAGCGAAGGCTTGCCCTGCCCGCGGGCGCTGTAGCACTGGCCCTTATAAGGGCCCTCATTAGCACACGTGCGGCCAAGGGCCCTCGCAAGGAGGCTAACTGCATTCTGCTGCGACCTCCCGGCGGACCCTTCGCGACCCGCCACTCTGCGAGGGGGTGCGCAGTGGACGCTGCGACTGGGCTTTCTGGAATTCCCTCATTGCGTTCAATGTAATTGATGTAGCGGACTGGAGGAGAATTCTAGCGGCCGGTTGCTCTGATCGGTAGTTTTCCGTGGTTTCTCCGATCAACACCAGGCGAATGCCGGAGCAGTACCCTACCAAACAGGCCATGGACCGCGCGCGATCTTTCCTTCCTCTTCCTTGTCCTATCCTCTCCCCCTCACACACACACACACACACACACTAACGTGCACTACTCTACCACATATTCCGGGAGATCGGTCGGGAGCTTAGAGCTTGTCCCGGCTGGAGCGGTGCCCCACTGGTGGGATAGTCCTGGTTAGGGGGAAAGCCCGCTAGTCGACGGTAGGTCGGCACCGGATCTCGTCATCCGGCAGGGGAAGATCACCGCCATCTCCTGAAGGGGAAAACAGGCACATCACTTACGGGACTAATGACCAACTCTGTTGACGCGCCCGGAATCACTAACCAACCAAACGAAACCAATGTAAGTGGAATTGATGAAGGTGATACAAAACGAATGGTTATAGCGACGTCGGTGATTATGATGATGATGATTGCAACATGCAATATAGAGTGTAGTGGGACCGCGAAAGATCAACATCGATTTCTTAGACGATATCTTTATTCCCTGGTTGGGCTAAAAAAAGATGACGCTCTTGAATCACCGGTGAGGTATATCGGCACAAATCCTGCCACAAGTCCTGTATCATATTTATATCAAGAAACAAGTCAGTTAAGTAAGAAGACAGAAAAAACAGCAGATGCCTATGATTCCTGGATCTCTAAAGGCATGTTTTCGGCATGTTATCCCTGTAGATAATGTAGTGTTTAGAATGACAGGTTTTGTTTTTTCTATTACATTTTTGGAGGTACTCTCCCCAATTTCGTAGCGCGAGTAATCGGAAACGATCCTCGGTGAGTTCCAGTATGAAGATATTTACCCTTTGAAATTATTGATTTAAAAAGTGTAGAATGTGTGGTGTGAAGTGTGGAATTAAGTTAACTAGTTTTATTTGTTCTGCCTTGTCTTGCCTGAATACGACTGTTTTGTTATTCTACCCCGAGATATTGAATAATTCTGTTAACTGCTTCGTCTCCTTGCTTAGATTCCTTGAAGAGATCCTTAGACTCCTACGAATTATCGAAGCAAGGCCTTTGCACTGTCGATTAACCGATAAATTCTCCTCTAAGTTATTGTATGGATATCAGACAAAATTATTTAACAGCACTGAAATGCCTTTAAAGAAATGAATTTCTTTTTCAGATTTAAATTGGCAGATTAATTTACTACTTCTAATAATAATATGAGTGCAGATGTCTGATTTCACTTATTTATACAAGTAATCCAAAAAGACTCGTGTGTTATATCATAGTCTACAGTAAACATACACTGAGGTTATTACCGAATTTATTTTTAATTACTGTGCCACGAACTTGATAACATTATTTCTGCGCCAGTGTCAGAGCCACTGCTTTATTGCATTTTAATCGCTTTGATCACAGAAAAAGCACTTTCCGGAAAAATTATACTTAACATGCACATTATTTAACTGTGGCTTTTGATGGGCATTCCGTAAATTCAGTTTTGTGTTCACGGTAAATGTTATGCCGTTTTTCATATTTTGTGGATCATAATGTTGTTACAGATAAAAGCCGTGAAATTCACGTGTAATTTAATGAATATGTATGTAGCTGACTCCGCTTCTGTGCAATGGGAAATATCGATGGCTTTATTGAATATTATTAGTATCTACTGGAATTGCAATGAAAACACAATATAAAATATGCACAAAAGACAGATCTGTCCGTGTACCGGTACATTACCTTAATATATATATATATATATATATATATATATATATATATATATATATATATATATATACAAGGTCTGTCCCAAAAGTAAGTTGAATGACTTTGCGCCGCCGAAGCAAGCCACCAGCAAGGCGCGCCAAGTGTTGTGAATGGTGGTGTGGGGTTTAGGGAAGCCAACGACAAACACGTCAGTTGTCTGCAGGCTCTTCCACAGTGCGCATCGCTGCTAGTTTGAACCATTGTTTTAGAGACGCGTCGGAATTTTAAGATGCCGCGTTTCAAGGACCAGCGTTACGCAATAAAATTTTGTGTTGCGCTCAAAAAAACGGGCGCTGAGACCGGTGCCATGCTAAGGGAAGCTTATGGCGATAGCACCATGTCCAGCAAAAATGGTTTACCGCTGGTACAAGATGTTTCGAGACGGCAGAGAGGACGCCGAGGATGAAGACCGCTCTGGACGCTCGTCAACGTCACATTCCGATTAAAATGCGAAGAAAATGAGGGACATGCTGAACTCTAATCGACGCCTGAGTGTTAGAATGCTGGCAGATGAGTGTAATATCCCTAAAATTACTGTACATCGCATTGTTACCGAAGATTTGGGCATGCGGAAGATCTGTGCGAAGATGGTCCCCAAAGTGCTTTCCGATGAACAGAAGGCTGCTCGTGCAACGATTTCGCGTGACCTCTTGGAGCAGTGTGAAAATGATCCGAAGTTTTTGGATAATGTGATTACGGGTGACGAAGCATGGGTTTTCGAGTATGACCCGGAGACCAAAAGACAAAGTGCTGAGTGGCACACGCGAGCTTCCCCGCGCCCAAAAAGGCGAGAATGAGCAAGACCCGTGTAAAGGCCATGCTCATCGTTTTTTCGACAAAAGAGGCAATGTCCACTCAGAGTTTGTGCCACAAGGACAAACAGTGAACAGTCATTTTTACTTGCAATCCTGAAAAGGCTCCAAAGCAGAGTGAAACGCGTCAGGAAGGAGATCGCCAGCACTTGGCGTCTTCACCATAACGCGCCGTCGCACACCGCCTTCATTATTGGAGAGTACTTAGCGAAACGCGGTATGGCAACATTGCTCCAGCCGCCATACAGCCCCGACTTGGCACCACTGGACTTCTTTTTGTTCCCGAGGATCAAGAAGGAACTCAAGGGCCACCATTTCGGGACTGTGGAAGCCACCAAAGAAGCAACGACGAGGTTCTTGAAGGAGGTCTCCGTCGACGCCTTCCAGGGTGCGTTCAGCGATTGGGAAAAACGCTGGCGCAGGTGTTCCGACGGAAGGAAGCTACTTTGAAGAATTTTAGTTACTTGTATATTTATCTGCAATACATCTTTTTCTTGGACTTATTCAACTTACTTTTGGGACAGACCTTGTATATATATATATATATATATATATATATATATATATAGTGTCGCCATGGGATTAGACAACCCCATAACGCCACCATCAGCTACGAGAAGAAGCCCACGAACAGAGAGGAATAGGGTACGCGGCGGAGCGATGGCTTGTAAACGCGCCATCTACCCACAGCCTTTCGAACTCTGACGCCCGAACTAGCGAATAATGTTTTTCCAGGAGGTCACAAAAAGATGAGAATATTGACCCCTCCAAAATTTCCCCAGGCGCGAGTACCATAAGTATCGCGGCGCGCCTCGGAGGAGCTCTCTATGATTGTAGCAGCGACGGCGACTAGACTGAGTTCTGAAGGCGATTGTAACTTGATAGCACAGGAGTTTATTGTAACTTGGTAGTTAAAAGTTAGCTTGAAGCGTATCAACGAAAGTGATGTAATTGAGAAATGGAGTGCACGAACATTCTTCGCATTAACATTCACAATATTTGAGAGGGCAAGTGAAGTGATTGTTTGACTCCGAAATAATTTCAAATTTGTAAAATTCGCGCAGAAGGACTAAATCCAGCATCTCATATTGCACGCTGAGATCGCACACGCCCAAAGTGTGGTAGGTAGGTCGAGCATTTAAGCATAACTTCAACAAAAAAGGGGAAAAAAATTCGAGGGGCCAAGGCCCCAGGAAGAGCGAGGCATAGGTGAGAAATATTTGGACGGAACGGGAATCGTACGAGTCCGGAGAACGGGATGTGGAAATTGTAGGCGTAGCGGAGTCCAGTGTTCGAGGGAAGGAAACTGGTAACGTCGTGGGACGGGTTGCAACTGCGAGCGGCAGAAAATCCCCAAGGTTACCTACAGGAGAGCGATGCGGAGCTGTTGAGGTAAAAGAACTGGCAACTTTTATGCGGCGATCAGTTGGGGAAAGAGAATAGCCGTAAAATACACGACAATTCGTTTTAAAAGTGGGTGAAAAGTCCAGAATAGGTGGGCGAAGTATTTCGAACGGTGTGAGAGGCAGTTTCAAGTTAATTTACTGCGTGTGTTATTGAATTCATTCAAAGAGGCCATACCTCGCACATTTTACTTAAAAATTTCATGGTTTTCACATGTTGTACAGTTGATGTTATCTGGAAAAGTCATAGTTTATTGTATTGTGTTAAAAGTAATTGTTTTCTGTGATATGTAAAGGGGTCAGATTTAAGTAACGTGTATGTTACGTTTTGTTGTTGTTGTTTTTTTCATTAAAATTCACAGTGTTATAGTGAGTGCGAAGCCCAAGGCTAGCACCTGTGAACGGGATACCTTAAAACTAGTGTAAAATTCATTTTAAAAGCCGTGCGCGGAAAAACTAAAGTATAGAAAGAGTAAAATAATTCGGTAGATGAAAATTCAAAAAGAGGAATGAGCAAATTGTAAATTGTAATTGGTGAAAGTGTGTTCAGGCAGTCGAGGTGACGCCATTTTTTTTTGTTTTGCCTTGTTTTCTGTTTTTTTCAGTGACCAACTACTTAAAGTGCATTATCCTGTTATATAATTGTGTCACTGTATTTTTTCATTGAATATATGGTCCTTTTATTCGTATTTTATCTGATTCATTGCTTTGAAGGTTCAGGCCTTTCTCATACCCAAAAGAGAGAATTTTCCTGAGAATTTTAAGCTCACTTCACGGGCATTCATACTATCACGCCCACACCACGTGTGGAAGGTAGTAGGTGGGTGTGTATACATATATATATATATATATGAAAATGTAAATAAGGTAGTGTCGTTCGAAATAATAAATATAATTAAAGTAGATTATTAATTATTTGTTTGAAATAATTTGAAAACTATCTTTATCTAACTATACATTTTGTAAACAAAAATAAATATAGAGTTAAAGAAACACTGAAATAGAGTCGCAAGTATTCAAAATAGAATTCAAAATCGAATACAGTTCGTGTTTTGATAAGCATACTTTATTCTAATCGAATTTTATCAACTACTTAAATTCCATGCTTTATAGAGCTCGATAATATTTGCATCACATCTAAACTTCCGCCTAAAAATGGCTGCATCCCCTTTGACATACTACTAACTCTTGCACACAAGGATAGATTTTAAACAAAAGATCAGGAATCGTGGCGTTATGTTCACATTTATCCGCTATTCGCAGTTTCATGAATACAGCAATGATTGAAATTTATGAGGCACGGTGGGAGCATACAATGTCAGTCGTCGACTACTATGCACACATAACTCGGCTCCAAATGATAAATCCACTGCATCCATTCATAAGGGACCCTCACACAGCGCAGCAGCCAATACTACCCGTACTGCGTGGATCCCTCGCGACCGCGTCATTGTGCGTATAGAACTGTCCGGCAAGCGCAGTTTTAGGGCTGTGGTGACGCAGCGCGGAGCCGGCCGGCGCGGAGATCAGGGCAGAGCGGGGCAATCAGCCGCCGTTCAATCGAAGCACTGCGTGTCGGAGGGGGGCGCCCGCCCCATAACTCACGCCCAGCACACTGGGTCGAAAAGCGCGCAAGGCGAAACGAAAATGGGATTTTTTTAAATTAAAAAAATCGTAATGTTTCCTTTTGCTAGCGCCAGTCCCGTGCAATTGCAGGATCTCGGGGTTGTCTTATGTCGGTGGTGGGTTAGGACGGGACGTAAAGCCCGACTGCGGCTCAGTCAGAATTGGGGGAGAGACGATGATGGTAATGGGATATGGACGGGAAGGAAAGATCAAGTACGATCCTTATTCTAGGATTCTACTCTTTGCATTCGATCGAAAATGATCGGTGAAGCCACTGATCAGAGCTTTCGAAATACGAATTCCATTCAGATGCCAGAGACTCACAAACTTACTTAGACGCCAGAGACTCACTTGTTAAACACATCAAACAACGTTCTGATACCTTGCCGCAATCGAATCCACGTCCTCCGCATTCACCAAGAAAACAATTTTAAATGTCAGTTTGGTTTCGGCCCTCTGTGTCCCGTTTCAGGCCAGTGTGCGCGTTGTGAGGGTGAGGAGTCGGAGGCCGAGAGTCGATCGGCTAGCGCGGCCTGCCCTCCCGCCCTCGCTGTCGCGTGTTCGACGCCGTGCGGCGTCGAGCGAGAGCGGCCCCATAATCGAGATATCGCGGACGCCGACGCGCGCGCCCAGCGGTCTGGTACGTGACAGCGCGAGGGGAGGTCGCCTCGCTGCAGGAATGCCCTGCTGCGTTTCGGCTAAGGAATGCGAGGCTGTCGATGGAGCTGCTGGTTCGTGGCATTTAATCTCGCAATTCTAAAGGGAATACATGAACTTAATGAGACGTTCAAAATTAAGTGCTGTTCAGTTTATATTACTAATATTCATGAGTTTATATTTTATTAATCGTATATAGAAATGTACAGTCGAACGGTCAAGAATAAAATTTTCTTAACTATCCTGAGTCTAGTTTAATCGTACCGTGTTCATAGAATGGGCAGAAAAAATACTGCTCGCAAAAACCTAATGAATGTTTTGGAACACGTTGAAGAGTTGTGAAGAGCCTGTAAAACAGAAACAAAATGCAAAATTCATTTCTTTCTTTTGTAACAGACATTCTATTACACTAGCAGACGAGGCAGACTAATTTTGGAATGGTTGTGTTAATTCGAGAATCCACTCTTGAGACGTCTGCTTTTCTCCGGTTCTCTCCACATCGTGCTTCCATTCAGGGGAGAAGCGAGCGCGAAGGAGATCTCTCTGGGGAGGCAGATAGCAGCAGCATATTCTCAATCTACCCGTTATCTTTTCTCGGCCGCTTCCTTTATCCTCATCGTTTCACCGTCCTCGCTCTGCTCACCGCTCTCATCATCGCGGATTTTCTCGCCGATCCTGCCACTCCCGCCATGAAACATCTCTCATTCGAAGGAACCGTGGCCTTCTCATCATTTCTTAAACACCGCACAGTTACATGGCTTTTGCTCCATTGCATCCTCGTGTTTTGTGTCACTTACCTTCCAGTTTTTTGATTGATTGATATTTTCGTGTTTCCGGGCTAGTTAACTGCTTTGGTCATTAGTCCCGTTAGTGTGGTGCATGTTTTTCTCGGGAGATGGCGGTGACCTTCTCCCGCTGGATGGCGAGACCGGCGCCGACCTACCGTCGGCTAGTGGAGTTTCCCCCTAACCAGAACTCTCCCACTAGCGGGGCACCGCCCCAGCCGGGACAAGCTCTAAGGTCCCGACCAGTCTCCCGGAACATGTAGTGTAGAGCATGTTAGTGTAAGTGTGTGTGTAAAGGGAGATGATACGACAGGGAAGAGGAAGGACAGATCGCGCGCGGTCCGTGGCCCGTTTCGTAGGGTAGTGCTACGGCATTCTCCTGGTGTTGATCGGAGAAACCATGGAAAACTATCGATCAGAGCAGCCGGCCGCTAGAGTTCTCCTCCAGACAACGAGTGAATTCGACCTACCTGAAAAGCGGTGTCCGTGAACCGAAGGCATTCCCTAATTCACTCAAAGTTCGAAAATCCGCCCCTCAGGCTGAACCTAGGCTGGTTAGAGGCCTGCAGTGACATCATTGATGCACTGAGCTACCGCTCCCGGTCTTACCTTCCAGTTTACCAACCTCTAATCACATGCTTACCTGCCAAGCGGTTCAGAGCGCAAACGCACTGACTTCGCATTGGGGAGACTCATGTTCAATCTCCGTGCCGGCCATCCTGACCGGGGTTTTCGTGCTTTCCCTCATACATCCAGGCGAATGCTGGGTATATATAAAATGGCTAAAATCAACTACAAATTCAAATCAGATCTTCACCTGGAAGATCGAATTTAAGTTTCTTATTCCGGCTAATTACAGTCAGATCGTATTATTCGTCTTCCTGCCTACACCTCATAGGGTGATAGAATCCATTTAATATTATACTTGTTTTCTCCTCTGCCTCTGTGGCTCCCGCACCATCTCCCAGGATGCCTCCGAAGCCGCGAATGTCGGTAGCTCCGCCCACGCCGCCCGTCCCATCTTTCTCGAAATTAGCAGCTCAGTGGCTGCGAGCGAGTGGTCGGGCGGCGGCGGCGGTGGCAGAAGGGTTGGAGGAGGAGGTGGGGGCAGGGACGCGGCTGCCAAACAGCGGCAGAGGCAGCGCTACCGACACCCATAATTAATACTCGAGTACGTCTTGTGTTCGCGCGTAATTGGCGGAGCGTCGCAAAGTCGATTAACGCGAGGAGCTCCTCCACCCGCCCGTGGTGGCTATGCCGCCGACTCACAGACTGTTCTGATGCTCCGACGACGTCACCGCCTCCTAGACCTCGTCCCTTTCCTTGCATCTCGACGCTGCACCATTCCTGCTGCCTTCTTCCTGCCCTCCTCCTCCTACCAGCATCTCAAATCCCACAGCCAATAGTCTTCAGCACTGCAATTGGTTTTGGTGCTCCCGTATTGCCATTCGTAACCACAGAAAGGGGAGTAGACTTATTCTATAACGCTGCTCCCCCTGTTCAACTTCGACTCCTTTTCCATCAGATTTAAAATTATTTCCTCTGTCCTTGAAGTTTTCGTCACGATTTTTATCGCAGGCAAGTCACATCCATCACTTAAATGTATACTTGATCTCTACTGTCGTGTCCTCACCCAGAACAGCTTCCGTCATCGCCGTTCTCTTGTCAGTGGCCGCTTGAACTTGATCGTTTCTTCCGCGCACTCTAAACCTTGTCGTTTTTCAATCTTTTTGCTATCAAGTCTCCCATTTCACCCGTCGAGACATGCTGACTTCCGTCGTCTCCGCTCCGACATCGTCACCGTTGCCAGTTTTTATCGCGGACGATCCTCGCATCACCGTTGTAATCGCCGTGGCTGCGGCCACCGCCGGCGTTAAGCCTCCGTCACCGTCGTTATCACCGCCGCTGTGGTCACTGATGCCGTTGGCTTTGTCGTCGTTCCCGTTGCGTCATCGTCACCTCCGCCGTTGCCTTCGTCTGTGCCGCTCCTAAGGCCGTCGCCGGCCCCGTTACCGTTTCCGTCGCCATGGCCGCGGCGTCTGCTCATGAATAATGCACGGAGGCGCGCGCCGAGATCTATCACGCGGCGAGGCGCGTCCCGACCGCGAGGCAAGCCCCCGCGTCTTAGGGCGGGAATCCGATCGAACCCCCCCCCCCCGTTGGACGGCTGGCGGCTGCGACCGATGACCTGCGGCAATGGCCCGCCGATTACCAACTGACGCCCTCTGGATCGCGATTTGAAGAAGTCGAATTGCTATTCGCGTTTGCATCTTGCGTAGATCTATTGGAAATTGAATGTTATCCCTGCCTATGATTATCGTTTTCAAGTGATTTGATAATGCTGAGTTTGCGTAGAAAAGCTCGTTTGATTGAAAGAACGTTTATGTCTCATGTGTAACAATGTGTATGTGTTCCACTCAAACGCATTGACTTTCAAGAACAATCGCATAATTATTTCTTAGATATTTAACTACATTGCATATTATTTTTCTGTCACTAAATTGTCGAAAATTACAGGCAAAATTTTCTAAATAATTGTGAATAGTAAAATTCTGACTATAATTACACAAGCTTAGAGATTATATCCATTTGTAATAATAATTTCAAATACAATTTTATGCGTCTCATTTACACATTATATATATATATATATATATATATATATATATATATATATATATATATATATATATATATATATATATGTATAATTTTAATAAAAGTAAAATATACATTTGATGTATGAATACTTCCTAATTGAACGAATTATTAGAAACGTAGAAAAATAAATCTTCAAAACTGTTTGGAACGCAAGTGCGTCGTCTCTCTCCATCCTGCGCATGTTACATCTCCGTTTCGCCTCTGGCGTCTTCCTTCTGTCAACGGGGTTCCGTACCACTCTTACGCTAGCACTACCAAAATCGGTTACCCCAAAACCACTTACGTCACCATTTAGAACTATTTAATTGCTAATTAATTACGCAAAAATTAATTTTTTTGCTCTTCAAATTTTTGCGTAATTAATGGTGAGCTAGCGGAAGATTACGCTGGATCTACCACAATTAGTAACCACAAAACCAAATATGCCATCTGATAGAGCGATTTAATTGCTAATTAATTACGCAAAATTAAATTAATTGCTCTTCAAACTTCCGAGTAATTAATTGTGACCGTCCGGGCGCGCCTGCAACCAGCAGGCCGACCGGCCGGTCGTCCTGTTGGCCGTGTGACGTCACGGGTAAGGGTAGCCAGCGTGCGCGCCAGACCGCTGGCGCCGCTGCCCGCTCGGTTAACTGACAAATTTAAATGAAATACACGAACAGGTCGGGAACTCACTTCGATATTGAAAACATTTGTTCCATTACTATTTGACTCCTGTCCTCAAATGTTGACTGATTTTCTAGGTCCTCATTACATATGACCTCATGACATTGTTGATAAGAAATATCTATATTCATATTCCTTTAAAATATTAACTTTCAAACAATCTGCCATTCCCTTTTCCAAATAGTCTTCCTTATTTCTTAAATACATGTAATGACAGTGTTGTCGAAATATTTGTTTTTTGAAATCACTGTAGTTTTAACTAATTTGAGTTGATGTACGTAATCCACAAAATAGAGATCTGGTTTGAGCCCTGATACAATGCTCTGAGCCCTGAGCAATGAAATCGCTCTAGAAGATGTCATATTTGGTTTTGTGGTAACTAATTGTGGTAGATCCAGCGTAATCTTCCGCTAGCTCACCATTAATTACGCAAATATTTGAAGAGCAAAATAATAATAATAATAATAAATTTTTTGCGTAATTAATTAGCAATTAAATAGTTCTAAATGGTGGCGTATGTGGTTTTGTGGTAGCCGATTTTGGTAGTGCCAGCGTAAGAGGGGTGAATTCCGTTGCGTATGTGGCCCCACCCCTCGACGGCGATTCCTCTGCGGCCAAACGAGGGCTGTGATGGACGATGACCTGGGTCAATGCTCGGCGGGTTATGAGGGTCATTATCAACGACACTCAATGCACCGCGGCTGAAGGAATCTAAATGATAGTGCATTCGCTTTGTATTTTCTATAAATAATGTGCATTTTAAATATGTTGCATTGCTCGTAATTTTATTCTTCTAATTAATTCGCGGATCTAGATTAGTTTGTAAGAATGTGTGCATTGGTGCCTTCATAACATTTCAATCTTGCATTCTGCGTGAATTTTCTTTTTCTTTTACTCAATTCACTAGGTCACTTACGTGCTCTTGAATACATTATTTTGGTGGTATTTCACAAGCCATGTTAAGGATATTAAGATACGAAGAGGCGCTGCGATAATCACAGTTAACACATATCTCGTCAACCTAAATCAAAACATAATGAACACGGTAGTAGGACTGTCTCGGTCAATTCCGTACCGAACAAGGCTCGTTACTCTCCTTCATCTGTACCAACTGTCGGTTGTAACGACCGTGCCGTTGAAACCGTTCCCTCGCCCCCGGTGCTTGGACGCCGCCGCAGATGCAGGTGCAGCGACTGCGCGCGTCTACCACGCGCGATCTGCCGGGAACCACGGACGGCAGAGTTATGTGCATGGAGCGACTGTCTCCGCCGCAGACACGCCGACCCCCTCCCCTCCTCCTCCTCCTCCTCCTCCTCCTCCAGCCCGCGCGGGCCACACCACGCCACACCCCGGCCGTACAATGCTCTGAAATGACGCCACACTCGCATGCACAGTACTATATTTTCTGTTTTCCGAGCGAGCTTTTCAGTCAACAAAAAGGATTTTAACCTACGATATATAAATTAAGTTGTATTTATCATAAAAGAGAATCATGAATAAAAAATATGTTGCTCTACTTTCATTCAAGATCTGTGCGAATCTGTTTCGTATCAAAGTTTATATTCTTAATGAGGGATGTTTAATGTAACTTGTTGCAGTATTCCTCTTTTACTATTACTGTAAAATACTGTAGAATGATTTCATCCATTTTGTATGTTTCTTATTGTATTTGGAAAGGATTGGAATTGATCGACATGATTTTGACTACAAAATGCGCAAAAAAATACGTAATTGAATAAATGAAGCGAAAATATAAATATATTGTAAGTTGCGCCGAGCCGTTGACTCGATTTTTATACGTCGGTTGTAAAATTAAACTGCAAAAGAAACACAGAAAGAGGCAAATGTATCTTTTCTCGTCTATAAGGCGTCTGGAAAATGTATTGCATATCACAATGTTCTTGTAGATATTTTACAGAACACACGCCGCAGTGTTCTGCACATCACAAATTTATAAGGCGTACCTCATTTTACCAATTCTCCACCGGTATTTTAACCTAACCAATGAGTCGGAAGAATGCAAACAAATAGTGAAAAAGTTAAAAATACATCGTAATGTATCATGCGTGCACTTGATGAGCGTTTATGAGCGTCCGTACTTCAAGGTAAATACGACGAACGGGTGCCAAAAATATTATTTACATATATACTTTATTTTATGAAATGTGATAATTTGTTATATAGGAAATTCAATACGTGTTACGGATGCGTGCATTCTGATGAAATGGATATCAATTTTAATATAAAAGACACTCAATATTATATCCAGCCACACGACGCCAGCCGAAATGAATACGCTTTATGATTTGCGTACCTTTTGACCCAATGTGCGTGCCTTTTGACCCCCCCCCCCTCACGTTCCTGCCGACCCTGCCCCTTCCTATCCAAGCTCCCGCCTTCTCGTGTCCCTCTCCTCGCTTCTCATCCCCTCCCACTCGACAAGTACAGCCATTCAATTAGTGGGGCGGTTGCACAAGAGTGCCGCAGTGGCGAGATAACGAACTGCGTGGGGCGACCGGGCTGGCGAGCGGCGTGAGAGCGCTTTCGGGATGTTTATGGACAGCTAATGAAAGAAAACGATCGGCCACGCTGATGTGGATGCGATCCAATGGGTTACAGATGCGAAATTGATTTCGAAACTTACCATGCGTTCTTTATGATTCTCCCCTGTTCCACCTGGTAATGTTTGTGGTGCGATAAGTTTCACGGTATATTCTTAATATTGTTGAAAGTATGAATCACGAACGGACCGCCACCACTACGACAGGTCGATTGATTGGTTGTTAGTGATTCCGGGCACGCCAACTACTGAGGTCATTAGTCCCGAACGTGTAGTGCACTTTTTTTCACAGGGAGATGGAGGTGATCTTCCTCGCTAGATGGCGATATCAGGCGGTCGGCTAGCAGGGGTTTCCCTCAATCAGGTATCTCCCACCAGCAGAACACCGCTCAAGCTCTAAGCTCTCGACCGGTCTCCCGGCATGTGTGATAGTGTAGTGCATGTTAGTGTAAGTGGTTGTAAGTAAGGGGTGAGGATAGGAGAAGGAAGGGAAACGAAAGATCGCGCACTGTTCGTGGCCCGTTTGCACTGTCCGGCATTCGCCTGATTGATCGGAGAAACCACGGAAAATTACCGATCAGAGCAGCCGGCCTCTCGAATTCTCGTCCAGACAGTGACTGAATTCGACCTAGCTGACAAGGTAGTGTCGAAAATCTTGCCACTGTCGGCACTCCAACCTAGAACCCCCCGGTCAGAGCTAGACATTGAATTATAGACTGCGAGAAATGTACTTTTTAAAATAAAATGAATTTGATTATCTTCTGAAAGAAGTTGTATTTGTGTATAAGATAATCATCACATTAAATGTATAAAATTATATCCTGTCAATAATTATCGAATTGGACCAAAATTTATTTCATTTTTATCACCTGGTTTGGATCGTAGGCGCTGTTGAAACAATGTAAGAGACGATATCATCAGTTATTTTGAATGGTAGCAGGTGTCCATCATTAACTGTAATTTCACTATGCTTGTGGTTGTGAGATTGTGGCCACTCGATACGAACGAAATAGAGTGACGGCGCGCAATGATTCCAGGTGCACTGCAGCGAGATCGTCGACAGTCGCGCCGGCGCGAGGTCTCGGAGACGGCCCGCAGGCTGGCGCGCGCCCGACCGAGAGGATTGAATTTGGAAACTATTCTGTCTGCGTCATTATCTGCTTCGCCTCGTCGCAAGTCGCGCGCTCGCTTCGCGCCGCCGCCCCCGCCGCCGCCACGTGGCCTCGCGAGGACCAGAGGCAGCGTACTCCCCCCCCCCGCCCCCGCTGCAGCAGCGCGCACATGGGCGCGTTGCACAGGGGTGTCACACTGGCGACCTGCGATGTGTCTCTCTTAATCACGTAATGAAGAGAAAGTAACGGGCCGACAGTAATCGGAAGCTTTTCTACAGAAAAATTAATGTGGAGTTCTGATATTGAGAAACTTGATAAATCGTGTTCCTATATGTAGCAAATTACTTCCTCCCACACGATGCGTACTCAGAATTCAGGTTTTGGAGGTCCTTTATACCGAAAAATTCATTGACAGCAAAATGTCTACCTGTCTGTCTGAATTAAGCGGTAACCGTTCGGACGATTTTCTTCAAAATTGATTTTCCCCGATCATTATAACAGAGCTGGAGACCATGGTACTTTGAAACGGATTTTTTGATTTTGGGGGAAACTTTACGAAAAACTGAGCGTTTTCAAAATGTTGACGGAATTGTTTTCAAAGCTTTTGATACACTTTTCCACTAATAGACCAAAGGATGCTTAAAGATGGCTCGGAAAATACGAAATAATGCGAGAAAGATTGTGATGTTCTTGCACCATTAGCTGAGAAATATCTTTCGTTAAGATGGAAAGGCACCTGAAAACGTTTCATAGGTAATTATCCATATGGGTTGTTTTTGCAACCATATCACATTCGTAGCTCACTTTATGTATTTCGAGAAGCTAAATAGTGGATATCTTTTACTAGACAATGGAGCGATCAACTCCTCTCCTTAGTATATGGAACCAGCTCCACCTCATAGCGTGGAACTCGTCGCATATCACTGATAGAGAAGAAGCATTCCTTCTTGCCCATAATCGCAGGCCTATATGCGTAAAACTGGAGACGCGCAGACTACTTCTGAGATGTATTTTAAAAGCACCAAATGAAGATAAATTTCTTTCAATAAGGAAGGAAAGGCGACACACGAAGTTCTCATTCCACATGGATCAAACTCAATTTAGAATGAATTTTAAAAAAGAAAATTCGCGTTTTTTTTAAATACATTGTTTTTCTTTTTTCACATTTCGCACTCCCTTTCAATTTATCAATCACTTCATATTTATCAACATAGTTATCTTTGCGATGTTCAGTAGTTCGAAAAGGATACTGATTAATAAATACAATTGGGAAGTGCACTGATGGTTAATGAATGACTAAACAGGAAACGAAGTAGCTGCGGTGAGTCCAGCGAACTGCTGCCGCGCAACCAGCTTTGGCCACGCGTGTGCAAGCGCTAGGTCGTTTTGATGAGGCAGATGGATGGTGCAGCGTGTGTGGCGGAGGGTTCGGTGAGGGCGGGCGAAACCGAGTTTCGGGAATCGATTGGAGTGGGGGATGGGGCGAGGGAAGGGCCCCAGTTAGGCCCTCCCCCACTCCAATCGATGGGGATGGGGCGGGATGGGGAAGGAAGAATCCATGTCACTCAGCTCCTGTTTGCTTCCCCCGCCGTCGTCGTCTCGTCCGGAGGTGATCGGAGCGGAGCTCCGCGCCCCACCGCCGCTGCTGCGCCCGCACGCGCTCTTCATTTTCCACTTGTGTTTCTTGTTTTCCTTCGAATTCAGTTTCCCCACATCTGGTGATTCCGTGCTGGAACTAACGATGCGAAGAATGGGAAGGAAAGGGGGAGGTTGCGATCTCTTCGCTCTCGACTGTCGTAACTCGTTCTGGCTCCCTTCGCCGATTGCGATATCCTTTCTTTCCTGCTCTAGAAATAAGCCGCTTCTGTTCCGATTCCTTTCTTCTTAGGTTGTGTTTTCAGTTGTCATTGCCATTTTTTTGCCTTTGCATATTGTCACGGGATAACATCACACTTTAAAACCAGTGGCATTATTTTAAGAAAACTTTGTTAATTTAAAGCTGAAATGAAAAGGAAATTGGAAAACATGTAAGTCAGTAACATGCATCTTGATATGAGGATAGGGGAAGTTCTGAAATATAAAGAGCTTAAATCAATCGCATCAGAATAAGCTTTTCTAGGATATGACGAGCGTTTTTCAAATCTTATTATTATATTTTTATCATTTCAAACGGCTTGTCCCTTCCTAAACACATCATATTATATACTAGGTTCAAGAACAAACAATACTCGAAACAAATAAGTAGTTGCCATTACACTAGCGATTCATTCTAATATACGTTCTCTCTCTCTCCGTCCCTCGGTGGTCATTTCCTAACTCTTCCTCTTCCCTCTCCTCTTTCCTCTCTCTCCCTCTTTCTGTCATTCCTCCATCTTTCCCTTTCTCACTTCTCCTTCCCCCTCTCCCCCTCTTTCATGCGTACTTGCGCGCTCCTCTGACGATCTTTGCCGTACTCTGCCTCGTCGCGCGGGTGGTGAGGGTGATCGCCCGGGACTAGCTGCGCGCGCGGCGCAGGGCGGCGGCGCCGTCGGCGGGTGCCGCGGGGTCATTTCCTGGCGGAATATTTCAAAAGTCGGCGCAGCATTAGAGCCCATTACACTCCTCCATTTGCACGATGACCCGTCGTCGGGCTCGTCCCCGCGCACCAGACTTAATTTCGTGGAGGTCGGTGCGCGAAATTATGAAAAAGGTCGTAAGCCCCGCGGTGTTGCCACCGCCCGTTCGCTGCGGGACAAATTCATGAAACGCGCAGGTCCCGCCCGCCCCCTGCCCCCTTGTCCCCGCCCTTTGCCCGTCGCTACAGTTCCCACTCTTTCCCTCGTGTCTCCCCCCCCGGCTTCCCCCCCGCCCCTCTTCTTTCCAGGCTCCGTTTCAAGGTCTCGCCTGTCCTCTCCTACCCTACCCTCTGTCCTTCTTCTCCCCCCCCCCCCTCTCCTCCATCTCTTCTCCCCACTCCGACCCTCAGCCATCACCATTCCTCTTCTCCCTGCTCCGCCTCCTCACCTTCCCCCCCCCCCCACCCGCCCCTCCTTCACGCTCATCATCGCATCAGCTCGTCCTGCACTGAGAAGCTTCCTTTTTGCAGTTTAATTTCTCGTCCCAAATAAAAAAAAACAGCTGTGGGAAACGAAATGTTAAGTGCAGTCGCGATGGAGTTCGCCCTTGTTTCCCCATTAGTCTTTTCCCTTCGCCGAAATTCCGGGTTGCACCGCATCAAAAATATGAAAATGTTTCATTGTGGAAGTCCAGAATTTTATACGCACGCAGCTGTATTTCTCTGCCGATTGCAAATTGCTTTAGTGCGCGTTGCGAGCGGGCGGTGGGCGGTCGTACCGCCGGCGCGCCCGTTTTGCGCTCTTCCGGCTGCGTGCGCGCGGCCGGAGCAGTTGGCGCGCTGCAGAGGCGTGCAAAACGGCCATCGTATTAGTATTAGCTCATGCTCAGCGGCCGTGATGGACCGCCGAGTTTACATTACTCGACGGGACGGTCTGCTCCCCGCAAGGTGGACTCAGTAACACAAATTTCGTACTGTCGTTTTCATGTTGGTAGAAGGAGACGATAATGGAAAAGGAGGACAGTTAAAAAAGTGGAAAAGTTTGGAAAAAGAAAGCAGAAAAACGGAAATTAATGATAATTAAAGGGGCTTAAACCAGTATAAGTCAAGCACGTCCTCTCGTTTGTAGACAATAACATCGCAATTATCCTCAAATAGAAGAAAGTTTTGTTCGAATAGCCTTTTTGTTATAAGCCATCCTATAAAGCTTTGCTATTGTTAAAATAAATGTTCCAAAAGTAAAATAATGTGGATTATATGAACATTATTTTTCGAAATTGAAGGATGTGTTGAGTAATTTCATTTGCATTTTATAAATGTTGAAAAGGAATATGTAGAGTATTAAACATCGTTGTTTTAGGTAAATTTAATGTATTTTAACAATTGGCAGGTAGTGAAAGTTTTGTGAAAGTATTGAGAGTCTCAATGTTTCCATTGTGATAAATGTATTTGAAAAGCTTTGGAGTTTAGAATGGAAAGTGAGGGCTTTGCTCGCTTCACTCGCTGATAGCATTTGAGTTGCGCTGCAGTTCGTGTTGCGCTTATTACAGAGGTAATTCATGGAGGAGAATGGTCAGGACGGACGAAGCGAAAGTGTGACTCGCTTATTCCCCAACAAATGATGAAACGTGGTATTCTTTGTTTTGCAGTCTGATTTACGCATTTACGTCCACCGAGCAAACATTGTGATGGATGAAACGAGATAATCAAACAATACCAATCGTCCCAGTGCTGTCTGAGGTTTCCTCTTTTTACGCTGCTCGCAAGCGCTGCGGTCGCGGCGTTTGTGCGCCCCAAAGAAAGGCCCCTCGGGTGGACTAAGCGCTATTGGAGCGCGGCCTCCACCGGGCGCCCTTTTTATACACCCCGCCGGCCCTGGGAGCTCGGGCCGCCCCGCAGTACGAATCCCCTCCCTTCCCGTCTCCGCCGCAGCTGCTGTACACCCTCGCCTCGCAACTGCCTTTCAGGCGCACAATGAATGCGTTCCTGAATGCGACATAATCTTTGAATTATGGAGCCGGGGCTAAGTCGGCCCCTCACCGCGGCGCGGCGCGCATCACGGGCCCCGCCGCCGTAACTCACGGCCGTAAGCCGCGGCCGCCGCCCCTGCAGCCTCTGTCGCCCCCGACGATGCGACGGCGGAGCGCGGTCGCCGCCCAGCGCCCGCCAGCCACCTATCGACCTTCCCTTCTTTCCTAATTAGGTACTCAATTAATTATTTACCTCCGCACTTACTTCGTTAATCATTCTTCCGTCACTTTTTTTAACCAACTCACCGATCACTTATATATTTGACTTACATCCGCATGTCTTCTCACCCACCCAACACTTCGTCTATGCATCCAACTCAACGACCAACCGCCTCCTCACCTTTATCGTCTATATCAATGCAATCATTGCCCGTTGACTCATTCATCTTCCTCTCATCCTCCAACTTTTTATTAACTTATTCATACACACAGATACAGTACATACGAGTATGTACACCAGCATTACTCTGAATCATCAGAGTTTTCTCATTCTCCCTTACTCCCCCCAACGTTTGTAGGTGAGAGGCCGAGAAAGTCGTCTCAGTTATCTCCATAGTTTCCGCTATCTTCACCTCCGTTCCCATTACGGTCCCGTTTCTCTCAGTCTCCAACCTCAGCGCCGTCACTGTTGCCGCCACCGTCATTGCCTCCCGGCCGCGGCGCCCCTCGTCCTCTCTGACCGCCGGGCGCCACCTGGCCAGATTGTTCCCCGCGCAGCCACCGCCACGGGCACTGTGTTAACCTCGCCCTGCAGACATCGGCTTTCATCCCCGAGCCCTCCACGTGTCTCACTCCCTCGCCCCCACCTCGGTGCTCGGCGCTCGCAAGCTGGTCTCGCCCCACCCCGCCCCGCCCTCCCCGCCCCTGCTCGTGCCCCCGATTCACTCCCGGCCTGCAGCCTCTACCACCTCTACAGCTTAGCTTCGAGGTCCTCTGGCCAGGCGCCTGGGTCGTTGTCACAGACTGCAGTTGCAAAGCTCCGGATCGGGGCGTGGAATCGGGATGTCGTGGGCGGGTAATGGATGTGTTTTCGCGTAAAGTCCTTGCATTACGATTACAGTTTCAAAGTAAGCAGTTATTTTGGATTTTAATTTTGTTATCAAGAAAAACGAATATATCCTGATTCTGAGATTTTTTAAATCTCTCAAAATTCAAATTGAAATGCTGTGATCATTTGACCTTCTCTCTAAAAATGGATCATGCATTTAAAATTATGACGAATTTAATTTTTATTTGATTAAATTTGAGAAGTACTTTCTGTGATTTTTGAAAAATAATTGCGTGATCAGTCGGAACGACCTGAAATATTAGTTTATCATTAACAAACTACTACAGAAGTCAGTGAATTATTCCGGCGATTCTGTTTGATGTTTTAATTTACTTTGTATATTTTATGCTTGCGTTCCTGATTTCTCTTCTATTAACGTATACATCCCTTTAGCCAACATTATCCCACCATTATTTCTTCAACTTTATTCTCGGTCTGCAGCTATTATCGCACAATGTTGATGCATCATCTGCATTGGAACATCACGTGTCAAAATGCATCAGTTGTCTTGTACATAAACTACACAATCTATATCTCATATTATGGATCTTGTTCCTAACCCGGTTCGTGGGTGCGCAGGCCGAAATATGGATGTTGCTCCCGTCCAACCTCCTCCTCCTTCCCGTTTCCGCCCGCCCTTCAGCGCTTCCGGCTGGATTCGCGGCCCGGTTCGTGGGTGCGCAGGCCCCGTCACTGGGCGCAGTCGCGGCGGATTTCGGCGCTCCGTCACTGGGCGCAGTCGCGGCGGATTTCGGCGCTTTCGCAGCCGCCGCGCCGGCCCCTCGCTCGACAACGCAGGCTAAAGACGGTCAAACCAGCAATCACGGCTCACACCTGAGGAGTTGGGATAGTTATTCGGGGGCTCAAGAAAACTTGCGCGTGTAATACACGACACCACCGTTGTCCCAACAAATTCATAATTATTCAACCTCAAATCTATTTCACACTCATCGAAATGAATTTCCTTCATCTCATCCCACCAAATTAAAATTCTTTATACTCGTACATCGTCGGTCTTTAATGGTTGTGTCACATTATATTACACTTACGAGATTCAGGCTGAACCATTCAATGAACGGTTATTAATATAAACGATATTCCTTTAAAGGTAACGTTTTGTGGAGGTTACAGGTCAAAAGATATCATGGCTTCAGTTCTTTAATATGAACACAATGTAGCTGGACCTGCCCGTCGTCGCTGCCGTGCGCGGGCGGGTGGTCGCGGGAGGAGGCGAGCCTCGAGGGCGCAGACAGGCCACCCCACACAACACAAATCACACTAGGCACCCCAACAGGCGGTTTCCGTACAGCCGATTTGTAATTTAGTAGAATCAGGAAAGCTTCGTACACCAGTTTTGCTCCTTTGGTTTTTTATTAACTAATTACTTATTTTATAAAATTGTATTATTTGTTAAAGGTTATCAGTCGAGCGACAACTCGTGTGCTTAATTTTCCTTGTGAGATGTTCTATGAGATAAGATGATTAATTAAAGTTGAACAATGAGACGTAGAACGCCTATGTGAAATAAATGTCTCTCGGTAAATTGCACAAGAAATATAAAGCAAAGTGTGCCTCAAAACATTTTATTCATGAATTCGAACACACATGTTCATTTATTTATTCAGACCACCCATTCTCCAAGACTGCACAGAAAATGATGGGAGCCTTTGACTTTTTCTGTTATAATGAAGATCAAAATATTTCCTCTGATGAGCAAATCTGTCTGTTAATCTGTTTCGCTTATTTGTATATTGCATCAGTCGGTGCGTATTTGTTTCGGGGAGCGTGAACTTTGATCATTAGTCCCGCGAGTATATTACATGTTATACTTTAATTTTTCTTTAGTGGTCGACGACATTAGGACAAAGTTTCACTTCCTGCTTTATAAAATGGATATTTTTAACAGTGATAAGCACATTTCTGAGCCAAGTTGAGAAGGACGCTCGTGAATTAATTAAAAATATTATTTTTATATGAATATGCAAGAGGTGTAATAATAATAATGTCATCGCCCACAATCGAAAAATCAAAGTACAAAGACAGAACATCGTGGTCATCGTCACTGGGCTATCCCATTCCCCCAGGCAGTGTCGTGCTGAGGCGCGGAGGGCGACGCCGCGGCGTCGCGCACTGGCTGGAGCGGAAGGCGGCAGGGCGAAGGGAGCCCTCCGGTGCCAGCGAACGAGACGCAGCGTGGTAGCCGACCGGCAAATATCAAGTTCCCGCTCGGCGGCCGCCGTTGCCCCCGCCCCGGCCACCGCCCAGGCGTCGAAATGAGAAACAGAGGTTCAGACCACAAGCTGGCAGCGGTGGTCGACGCCGACTCCGCCCTCTTCGCCTCCACTGCTTGCTCCACGTGTGCGCATCACCTCGCCTTCCTCCTGCGAATGTCGCTCTTCACTTTGTACCACCCAGCTTCCAGACGTAGATCCCCGAAGAATTCCCGGGAAGGGGGATAGATTGGATCATTGCATTCATATTTGTTAATGGTTAGATCGAAAGAAAAATTGCATATTCAAAATGGGCATTTTTCTTTGTATTTGTTGCGATCAGAAAAATATTATATTTGAAATGAAGTAAAATTACAAACAAATGTAGCCTCCCCCAGGACTTTTGTTTATAATTTCGCCTTCCATACCCCCACACTCCCCACAACTACTCCCTCATTCGCTTTATATTTCAGTTTCCGTCTGCAACATAATGTGATTCTTCATTTACCTCTATAATGCCTTGCGTAACACTTTTTTTTGTGTGTGTTCCTGCAGCCTCAAGTTTTTGCTATTTGCATTCTTGACCGCCAATATTGCTTCAGCTTCGCAGCAGCGGCGTCCGCTTCTTTCCTTTGTCCCGGCGTTCATTTTCTCAGCATCTACCGCATCTGCTGTCCCCTTCCCATCCTGACCGACCGTTAATTCGGTGTTTCTCTGAGCAAACAGCGTCGGCGACGAAGTGGGCGGATGCTTGGCGCAGCCGGCGCGGCGCCGCCGCCCGCACATCGCACCCTCACTCGCACCACACCTCGCGATGGCGCTCGCCGTCGCCGCTCGCAAACACCGGAAGACACGGCCGATGGAATGCCGAAATGGAAATGAATGTTGAAAGTCGGTGACTGGATGGTAGAAGAAGTAAGAGTTAAATGTTAAATAAGAAATCAATTAAAAACCACATAGGGAGGAAGGAAAATAAATTGATAATCGTTTCTCATCAGGTTTCTTGACATTTTAAATTTAGGGGACAATTGTCATTACAAGAGACAATGATCTTTCAGTTGTAAAAGTCAGATATTTAATATTCAGAACGTAAATTATATACGAGCTTCCTTGTCTAATTACTGCAAAGATAGATATAAATAAACTCATTTGTTCGTTCATGATAGATATAAATAAACTCATTCGATTGTTCATGTCATGATACACTGGCATTAAGAAGGTTTTCTGGACCAACTTATTAGATTGCATGATATCGTCTTACTTTGACGAAAAATACTTTATTTGTGTAATTAGTATATCAGACATAATTTCCTGTTGGTGGTGTAAAAGACTGCTGCAAGAGAACTGCACAAAAACAAATGAAATATAGATGAGCGTACATTGTAAACACGTTCCTGTACATCTCTCAACCTGTTGTGGCAATAACATGCAAAGCCACCCGAATCTATTCGCTTATTACGCGCATTGAAAATTCGAGCAAGGACAATAACAGCACCTAAAACTGGCATTTAGTCTCTCTCAATGACACTTCAGCGACTACAACGGATGAGCCGATGCCATTCAAACATTGTTCCGCGCGTCGTGCATTTAAACACGAGCGGAGAGACAAATTGGTCGAATTGAACTAAACAATTCAATTCGAATGAACTGCAAACAAAGGCGCACCGCGTGGGCGCAGCGCCGCCCAAGACAATGCGGCAAATGCGGACCGGCCCGCGCGCGCCAAATGGCGAATGCGCGCCAAATGGCGAATGACGGGAAGGGGTGTCAGTAAATAGAAATTGCTTCTCTCTTCTCGCACTGCGTTGCATCAAGCACAGCCGCTCTTCTGGATGACGTCACACGATTAGTGTCGTTCTTTATGAGGTTTACATGTGATGTTTTGATTTTTTTGTAAATGCATCGCCCTACAAATATTCTTTAATTACTCATTAATGAAATGAATCAATCTTCAATAATTAATAGCTCGACAATGCAACTTCTCGTATCGTCATCTTCATTGGGTAAGCGAAATGGCAATAAGAAGAGAATATTGCTTTAGGTGCTTGGAGTGTCTGAGCATATCGTTTGCTGCAGGCTCGGTTATCATTGACATCTGGATTTCTAGCTAATTATTCTGGAAGAACATTTTGTAAATGGATATTAGGGCTTACAATATACTGCTTGTAGGTAAAGAATTGCCATTCGCTTTTTTTTGTAAAATGATGTCACTTTCATCATTCACATTTCAAATCGCAAATAATACAATGACTAGGTTAATATTAGCAGAAAGTTGTAGAATAAGGTGATGAATTGTCACCTGCAAATTAAAATTAGACAACGACTCGTAAAATCATTGAATTTATTGATTATGAGCAATATATTACAACATAATTGGCTCACGACTGCATTCTAAACTGTTGTACGTAGATACGCAGTGCGCGGTGTGTGCTATGATAGAACTTGCTATAACGAAGACGCCGTGCCTCGCTACCCCGCCACGTGCCGCAGCCCCTGCCTCCGCTCCGCCGGCTGCAGGCGAAAGTTCGCTAATTCGGAGTACGTCTGTTCCGCCGCTCCTCGTGGCATAGGACAAAGCCCTCGGAGGGCGGCGCGGAGGCTGTGGGCCATTGAAGCGCGCAATCGCCGCAGGATACAAAGGCGCTGCTCGCCCGCGGCCCCGCCTGAATGTCCGCTAACGACGCAGCGCTCCCACCGCCACTGTCTCCAACCTCCCCGCCCCCGCCCTCCCCGCCCCGACCTCACCACCGACATTTCTGCTTCCCACTTGGCCGCCTTTTTTCTCGCTCCCCGCCGCCTCCACCGCCCCTCTATCGCCCCGGAAATCATGAGCCTGGTCCTCCCCTCCCACACTCATTGCCCTTTCGTTGCCTCCCCCGACGTCATCAAATCCTCCGCCCGGAAAGGGCGGAGGGGGGGGGGGGTCGGAGACAGTGGCGCACCTTTGCGGCCAATTCCTTCGGCTACTCCCTCCTCCATTATCAGCTAGGCTTTCCAAACCTGCTGCTCCGCTCTTACGTTTTCTGACGAAGCCTCAGTGCCTCGATCACCATCACCCACCTTACCCGCATCCGCAGTTACGCCTGTCCTCCACTTCTATCCCGTTGTCTCGCTGCCTCTCCTTCTGTTCCAGTTGCCCGGATCAGTCTCCGCTCCCTATCTCAACTGCTTCCGCTCTCGTGTCCCCTTACTTCCTCTTCTGCTCCCACCAACGTAATCGACACCTGCATCACCGCCTCCGTTTTCTCTTCCTGCTCCATCTCCCCGAATTGCTGTGTTTCCTCTTGAGAATGGAGAAGCCGAGAGTGTCGGATTCCAGTGCACCGTTCCTTGTGTGTGATTGTGTAGCACGTCAATCTTGATTCATTTCCGCCGGCAGTCAAATCTTGCAAATTTAGTGATGTCTGCTGTTAATTGTACTTACGTATACAGTAATAGACGATGTTCAGTTGTTATCATAATGAACATTATTATGAGATACATCACATCTTTCTTTCTATGATGGCATCTCCAAATTATGAGAGTCCGTTGTGTTAGCAAATTGTGAGTCCTAATAATATTTATTTCTATTTTGTTGATCTATTTAAGTAGTCGAAACCCTATCATGATGTGATATCAATGTCACTCAAAATATTGATACTGAATACCAGTGATATTAAAAATCCCAAACCGGATTGTCTTAAGACGTCTTAACATAGTACAGTAAAAACAAATGCACAAGTTTTTCACCGCATTTCCTACACCAGGAAACAGAGAAAGGGGAACGAGAAAGGGGAACGGAGTTGTCCATGGTAGGGAAGGCCCAAGTCTCCCTCTGTAGTTAAATGACGCAGAAGAGATAATGAAAGAAACCATGGATCAACGTCGCGAACAGGCATCCGAAACACAGACATTGTTTCTGGCGTCGCTGACAAGAAGCCTCCCGCAGCCGCTGGACTGTGCGTTTTAGCTCTAATTAGCGCCGAGTTGTAAATTGCTGCAGCTGCGGAGGGAGGGGGAGGCAGCAGCTTGGGCGGGGCGGAGGCGGCGGCGGGGGCGGATATGGCGACGTTCTTGGAGTAGCTGCCTCTTCCTCAGCAAGAAACAAAAACGCGCCGGGGATGGAGCCCTCGAGGTTACTTTGATGTTGGCTTTTTATGAGCTACTGAACACTGAGTGGGAACAAACTTGGGTGGCCTAAATATTGGAATCATTATGGAAGCTTTTGTTATGCAGCTGCACAAAATGCAATTGAAATGGAAATTTAAACCCTAAAAGACTTAATTACTTCCCTGTCATTCATTTCTTCGTTTTCTAAAAAGGGAATTTAATAACGTAACAAAATTAAAGAGATGGGTGTCAAAATGCGCCACATGCTCCCGGAGAGAATGCACTTTGTCACTCGACATCCTTGCATTCTCGTCTGCGGGCCTTGCGTTGTTAAACGTGTCCGGCCGTCTTTACGATTTCCTTTGCTTTATTGCACAAAGCTTTGTTTCTGGCAAGGGCTAAGAGCGTTTGCGTCGCTTGTGCTCTCCAAAGTGTTCCCGCTGCCCCGGCCAGTCGAGCATAACAGGAACAACAAAAGTAAGCCGATACTGCGTTGGCGAAGCGAGACTCGCCTTTGAGATACAGTTACCGTCACAAACACCGAGGAAGGGTCCAGCGCGGTGCTGGATGAATGGAAACGTGACAACGACGTCATCCCGGTGTTTTTCCAGTCCGTGCCTACATTGTGCATTCCGTGGGTCTTCTGACTCGCTGGATGTTGCGTGGGGTTGCAAAAGGAATGGTAAGTGACCATTAGTTAATCACTTGATAGGCCATAACGAAATGATTAATGATGGAACGAATTGCCCATATTTAGTATGAATTAATACATGAATAAATTAATAAACTACATACATATGTGACAAAACTATTGAATATTGAGAGTTTGAAAAGTACGCAAATATGTGGTAAGCTACCGAAAAACACGAGACCTCCGAATTCCCTTCGTTGAGCGACCGCTGTTTGGTACATACAGCTGCATTGACCACCGTAGGGCTTCGCTTGCGCCCCGCGCGTCGCCTGTACACGCAAGCGGATCCGAGAATGCGCCGTCCGCCGCGCTTCTCCGGAACCCCTGCTCAGAAGGAACCCGCTTTTGTGCCTTCGTATTTGGCCATCCTGCTCGAAAGGAGAAAGGAGTGCGATGGAAAGGTGGCGTAGAGGGTGGGCACATGACGTCAATGTGCTCCTTTCTAAATCGGATCGTATTGTATGCAAGCCATTTTCATCTATTCAGAACCACTGTTGTTTCACGTGCATCCATTATAGTTCGTAAATTTGAAGTTTCGATGTTTTATGTCAATATATTTTTATGTATTGTAACTGTGTTATATTTTATTTAATTTCTATGTATTGCGAGCCACAGTACCGTCCGGTACAAGCCGTAAGGCCAGCACCCGACCTGAGACGTCTTGGGGGGGTGGCGAACACAATTCACCAGATGGTCGACTAGCTCAGTATAGACGTCCCAGTGTGGACACAATAAATAAAAAAATAGGGGGGGCAGGGTCGTGAAGATCGTTTATGGATTGGATGCAAAAATTTACAAACAACTCGGTGAGAATCACTTTTCACTAAATTCAGAATATATTCTAAAAATATTTGCTGCTATGACAAATACATACAATGGCACACAAGAAAAAAAACAAATACAGAATACTCTTGACTGAAAAAAAACACACTAATAACACAATACACAATTTCCTACTTTCATCTACAACCCAATTGTTTAACAAACACACTTTCAGAAATTCGAAAGAATCGTTAAAATATTACTTTACAAAAATGTGAAAGAAACACACATTGAAAATCAAAATTAATACTTTTGACTTAACATTACTTTTACAACAAAAAGGAAACTCTTTCTCTCTCTAAAATCCAGAGAATGACTATTATTATAATTATACTCTTACACAAACTCTTAATCACTATATTACAATATTTGATCTTCAAATCCTTTTTGAAAGAAAAGATTGATTCTGTTCTCACGTATTAGAAGTACGGAAACAAATGTACTTTTACTTTTCGTTATCTTTTAAGCATGGTAAATCTGTTACCCTCCTTTTCTTTCTACGTGGCAGATACAGAATAAGCTTTCTGATTAAACTGAATCACTCATATCCCTACAAAACAGTTTATTTGGAACGACCTTACTGTGTTCTCGGCCGCGTAGAGCAGTCCGCTGTGCTTCCTTCTACCCTTTTTCACCGAGCTGCTTCGGCCTTGAAGCGTCGTGGCCTCGGTTGAGAACGCAGTTGCTCCCCAGAAATCGCCTTCTTCTTCTCGTTCAAGTTTTATATTCTTGAATACTCTCATATGAATTTTACTTTATTTTCGATTACGGTTAATGACCAACTGGATATTCAGAGTGAAAATGAATCCAGAGATCACCCTTTTTATACGAGCACCAACTTCAAGAGTATTTAAATATAAGAAAAGCATGTGAGAGAAAAAAACTGGAAAGAGAAATGAATGCAAGCTATTAATTACTGCCATCTATTCAAAACTCCACTCCCTAATTCTTCCATTATAAATTCATAACGTTTCTTATTACCTTTCTTCTAAGATTATGTTTAAATCAATTTATAATAGAATAATTACCTCTTCTGGTCTTCTAGAAGAGTTTTCCTCGAAAAAGTTGCAAATCTGAAATCCGCTGCAATGTCACTTCCTGGCGTACCGTTTTCCATACGTCCGCCCAGTTCAGCTGCTACCTTCAGAAAAGAACTTTTTCTTTCATCCGACCTCCGGTCTCGCCCTTGGTCTAAGGTGGCGGTCTCTCTTGTTCTAAATTCTAATTAGTATTCCAAATATTCATCCGCGTTGGCGCGCGTTCAAAATATTCTTTTCCCTCGCTTTCTTAGGGCGGTATGTGACACGTTTTCGGAATCTAAGAAAACGGACGGTCACAGTATCGTGTAAAACTGTATCATGTGTGATAAATATGATTTATCTTTATTAGTCTAAATTCTTCTTCAAACTAATGATATAAACCTTAGCTGAAATTTAGTAATAGGACCTTGCAAAAAATATAGTGTAATGTACCTGAAAGATACTGTTAGTTTAAATTAAAAGGCTCAACGGAGTATTCAGTCACGTATTTTATTTAGAAAGTATTTCGTGAGAGTAATCATAAACGTTGTGCAATGTTTACTCGGAAAGATATGCTTAAACAAACCCACCTCCATAAGAAGAACATCTTCTCGGAGCTAGAAATAGTGCGCTCCTGGTTTTAAATGGAACTCCAACTTCAAAGTATTGCGACCTCTTAATGCAGCTGTCATCGTGGGAAGTCAGTCTCCTCGCATATCGTTGAGGAGCGCACTCTTGGTTTGGAGAGTGCTTCAACAAGAGAGGGATCGTAGGTGAAGATACCACTTCAGTAGGATGTTTGTTATGCAATATAATGTTGCTCATCCATTAGTTTGCAGTTCTAATAAAACACATGGCACACCCTTAACATAACTTTTCACTTTCCATTTTCCACGACTGCCAAAACAGGCAAAGATATGAAGGTGGACCTACCAAGTAAGGTCGGTGGGTTTTGCAAATATTAGCATCAGAATTTGTAATGCAATGCAGTGACATTGCAGAGGCTCTTTACGTTTGTTCTATATAGATAAAATTAATTTACAATAGGTGAATTAATACAATGTAAATATTTCATACATTCTCACATTATTTTTGCAGATCCACCTTGATTTAAATGTGTATTGAGTACAACATATATTTTATGTGTTTTAACCATGATAATATATCATTGGATTTAAAGAAGAGACTTTTAACTAAAGTGTTCGCTGAATATCGCATTATTACTGGTATTAATTTTACATTATTACTGGTATTAGTGACGTCAGCTGCGGAGATAGCAGCGTGATAGGTATTAGAAGTAATTGGCAAGTGGAATATTTTCGACTATAGCCTCTCTAGTGCTGTGTGCATGAGGGGAGAACCTCTTCAACACACGGCAGACAAGAAACAAATTCCGCGTACACGATGGGATTCAACCGCAAGATACAAGAGTCGACTTTTCGGAGAGAAGTACTGACTCGATGGAGGCGTAAAGCTAAGCATCCTCGGGCAAGTGAGGCTCGCAACGATTCTGTCACCCTTGAAACCGCTTTCGTTGTACAAATAACTGGGAAAAAGGAAAGAAACGGTCACGACAGATTTTATTGTCTGGACGAGCCAAACAAGTGAGAGCGGTTTATTCACGTATACGGCGCTGAGAGACCCCTCCACGCTCAACAAAGACTTGCTTGGTTTGCTTGGCCGGATGTTAAGGCTGGCATGTCACCGCCGAACAAGCCGTGATGTCTCTGTGATAACACTGCATTTCCTTTACAGTGTCGCTGACCGAGGGGTCCTAGAGTTCGAGTTCCGACGGTGGCTGATTTTCAAACCTTCTTACATAGTTACGTCGAATTTACCTACGGTCTGGAGGGGAATTCTAGCGACCATGTAATTAGTAGTGTTTTGTGAGTTCACTAATCAATACCAGGTGAATGCCGGAGCAATACCTTAGGAAACGGGCCAAGCACCACACTTGGTCTTTTCTTCCTCTTCCTTGTTCTATCCTCTCCCCTCCACACACACACACACACACACACACACACACACACTTACTCACATACATATGCACTACACTACCACACATTCGGGTGTCCAGTCGGGAGCTTATAAGTTAGTCCAGGCTAGGGTGGCGCCCACTGGCGCCTGAAAGAGGAAATCGCCCAATCTCACTTCCCAGTGGGATAATGGCCACCTCCCGAGATACGGCATTCACTATATTACAGAACAATTAACGACAGTAGTTGTCGCGCCCGGAAACTCTCAACAATCAATCATTTAATCAATCGTCGCCGCATTCGTCTCACGGGTTGTTCCTCTATGGGAACAATGCGACGACGGCAGGCTCACAACGGCTACTCCGCGAGCGCGGCTTGTTCGTGTATAAGGCCCTTGACGAGAATGGAAGAGATAAAAGAGGAAGAGGAGGCGAGGCCGGAGGCGGCGGTGGTGCGAGAGAGGCGCGCGTTTGACAAGGCCGCGCCTCGGCCGGGGCGTCGACCGCGCGCCCGCCAGCTGGCGCCGCCGCCCTCGGATCCCGTCCGCTCACGCGCGACCGCTGGCGAATGCCACCGGCCACGCGGAGCCTCGACCTTCATACTGCGCGCCGCGGGAAACACGTTGGATTGCTTGTTTGCTTTCCTGTTTTTGCTCCAGTTCCTTCTTCCTGCTTCGTTTGCCGCTTCTTCTAAGTGTGGTTTTAACTTTTGTTTACTCTCTCTGATTCTTCTTGACTGTAGACTCAATGTGTTCTGAATTTCCAACATGTTTTTCTGTTACATCGCTTGAATGTATCCACAATACAATGAGTGATGAGCATGTAATCATTAAATGTCTTTATTTTTAAAATCAGAATTCAATATTTTAAAAATAAATTTGGGGCAGACATTCGACGTTCCTTAAGGAAGCAGAAAGAAAATCTCGTGTCTGTAAGATAATCTGGATAATTATCCAAATGTTAACAAAAATTACTGAAATTGGTGTAAGATGATAATGTAAGATATTTTACCGCAGAAAATTTATTTAGTCCGACTTCGATTGTCGTAGTTTGAACTAAGTACGTTCAAAATTGGCGTGGTGGGAGTCACACGGAAGAATAAACACTTAACGACCTAGCGACCAGAGAGGATTCGCTTCTCATTGTACGCAATGTTAGGAGTGCAGAGATCTCTATCACAAATAACTATGTTTCTTCGTGGAAGTACACACATGAAAACCGTTCCGCCTTAAAAGAGAAGTACGCTAAATTGCCTGCTCTCCGTCTGAAAACTAGGAATATTACTTAACTTCCCCATTCTAACTGCCTAGGAATGTGCCAGAGTGTTGGCTCGCAACAAACGCAAACAGGTTTAACTCCCTTCCTGGTTTAATTATTTTCTTTCCTTTTATAGTCTCTAATTATTGTGTTTTATGACATGCTGGTTTGATGAAATCATACGTCGCTTATGACATTTTATCCAGACCTTATGGTACTTAAATACAACTTTTCTTGGTAATCAACGTTATTGCACTTAACAATACGCTATTACTGTTACGCGTCTGTGTGTCCCGTTATTGTCATACCTTTGGGAGCTTTTCCTTCGAGAATTCCCACATTTCATTTCAGTAATACAAGTTGATTTAATAAAATTGAACAATAAAACATATTTTTTTATTTGAACAGAACTTTTTAAAATTGAACGGTAATACAGATTGAAAACCCCCCGTGAACGGCAACCGGGAGAGGTAGCTCAGGGCATCAATTAATGACACTACGGGGCCTCTGACTGGAAGGTCCTAGGGTTCGAGTCTTAACGGTGGCAGGATTTTTGACACTAGCTTGTTAGCTAGGTCGAATTCAGTCGCTGTCTGGAGGACAATTATAGCGGCCGGCTGCTCTGTTCGGTAGCTTTACGTGGTTTCTCCTAGCAACTCCAGGCGAATCCCGGAGCAGTACCCTAACAAATCGGGCCACGGACCGCGAGCGATATTTCCTTCCTCTTCCTTGTCCTACCGTCACCCCTTACACATACACTTACACTAACATGCACTACACTGCATGTTGGAAGACCGGTCGGAAGCTTAGAGCTTGTTCCGGCTGGTGCGGTGCCTCGCTGGTGGAAGATACTTGGTTGGAGAAAACCCAGCTAGCCGACGGTACGTGGGCGCCGGATCTCGCCATCCAACAGGGCAAGATCACCGCCACCTCCCAAGCAAACACATGCTCTACACTAAGGGACTAACGACCTTAGTAGTTGGCGCGCCCGAAATCGCTATTAATCAATGAATCGTGAACGGTACATTCCACGTTCGTGAACAGAGCACGTTCGTTCGGGCACGATCACAAGTTAGGGGTGGCGAACACCGCCTCGTGCAGCCTTGGAGGTGGAGACCAGCATGATGCTCTTGGTGCGACCCCGCAACGACGGTCGAGGACGGGGCCTGCCTACCTACTTTACTGCCGCCGATGAAGTGCCATTGTGATTACAAATGCGCCATTCGCTCGCCGCCCGCTATATATTTCGTCAGCGCAGACCGCGCGTTTACACCAGCTTCGGATGGTTTATCGCCGCGCGTGAAGGAGAGCTGACCGCCCGCCCGATTCGGAGTCCTCGAGGCGGGACTGCGCCTTCTGGCAGAGCTTTTGTGTAAAACTCCGAGAACGCACACAGACAAGTCTTATTAAATATTTTGATATTGGGATAGTTACTTATGATGTATATATACTCCAATTTAAACATAATGACACTTCAAAGTTATGAGCTAGCAGGAGAGGATGTCATAATATAAAGGTCCAATACCAAAAATTTAAGTCGAAACAAAGCTCTTGATAAGATGGCAGTGTCCCCCCTCTCTGTCCAACTCTTGACCTTGAAGTGCCGCGCTGATTAAATTGGAGTAGAATTGGCATTTTAGGGTGGGATTAATCCGACTTTGGCAGTACGCGGTGTTCTCTGGACTTGGGTTCCGTTTTTTATTATTATCCGCGCCTGCGGGGAAGGGAGACATGTGATGTACATGAAACACTGCTATCACCATACGTTGTCTACTTGGTCTCCCTCAGCTTTTTCTTTCAAAACACGGATAGAAAGTAAGACGATTTGTATTAGGAAGCTCCAGCTTCATTTTTGTCACGGCCGGGAATCGAAACCGGGGCCGTCTCACAGAAAGCTTGCACTTTGTCCATGAGCCACTCGAGGATCTTTAAGTTACTTATTTTAAGTGTTGAATTATTTAGTTAAAATCTAATAGTTCTTTTTGTATATAAATATATTATTGGAAATATTTTGACGTGTTCTGCTAGCTTCTGTGGTTGCAAGAGCGAAGAGGAAAAAATTGATGTTTAAAGAGAGTATGTTATCTTAATTCTGATGCTGAGTTGGAAGGCGGCAAGTTTTCTTGGCTGTTACACCCGTGTGACGTAAAATACTGAATGCGTGTGAACATTTACAAATTACATTTTACTTGCTGCTTTACCATGGTTCCCAACGTAATTCAATTTAGATCATGGAACATTTATTTCTTGATATTTCTATTTTCATGCATTGTTAGGTACTACCATTTCTCCTATCCATGTTAAATTTGTTGTGTACCACAAACTGTGCCGCCATACACAATTCAGTAATTGTCTTTTCTCACTTGTTCCTAGATGGTAAAACTACTAAAGTAACAAAATTTATGTAGATACACAATGGCAGGAAATCCCTTAAAACAATAGCAACAAACCCCTTCCTTTGTCACGTACCGTGCCAGAATGTGGCTGCTGACACCGCGAAACCTCTTGCGGGAATAATTCTAGTTCCGTGGGATTTCGCTGACGTAAACAAACCACCTTGAAAGGAGGGCGGTATTTTTCCGGGGATATCGAAAAAGTTCCGACAATCCATGTTCGGGTAACGATGTGTATTCAACGCCGTCAGCAGAAGGGTGCTGTCGATATTATCGACTTTCGGCAGCCGCGCCGTCACTCGTCACCTGCAGCAAAAGAGCTGAGCTCCCGCGGTGAACTCCGCCTCCCCCTCCGCCGCCATTTCCTCTTGCCCCCCCCCCCCGCCATGCAGCAGAGCTAGACGTGGCTGTCGCTATAACAAGCTCTAATCCTTCCTACACATCCTTTGAACGTCATGTAAATGAGGCGTCGCTGCAAAAATGTTTGAAGAAAGGCTTGGTTTGCCTTAGAAGTGCGATAAGAAATGAACTGTGGAAAAATGACTAGATTTTTTCCGCTGTTTTAATGTATTCTGTTTGGAGTGTAGAACCCGTATACCCTATTATATTTTTATTTGAAGAAGTAAGGAATTGTGTTTAATAATATATAAAATTAACTGTTATCACTTATTTTCCTTTTTTTATCTGTTATCATTAAAATTAATACTTTTTCTAGTCAATTTAATTGCTCACATTTTTAGCTGGCTGCATTTTATATTTTGACACTAATGGCTTTATAGTAGTACTGTAGTATTATGCCATATTTCACACGATAGCCAGACATTTGTAGCTTTTAACATTTTTTTCTTCTCTTCTTTCACGTTATTTCCATTTAATATAACAAATGGTGTACATTGTCCTTAGCACACTTTTAATGGGTGTCAGCAAATTACTGTAGCTCCTAATCTACAGCGACCTAGCGCTGGCACGTTCGCGCCGGTATATTGGTTTTCCTTTCACAACACAACCGTATCAGGAACGCACTTTCCAGAATAAGCCCTCCGAATGGTTTCCTGACACGTATTCGGTATGTTGTTTATTTGTTTGTTATTGGTTTATTGATTGATTGCGCGTGTATATGTAAGAATAAGAAAGAGGGCAAAGAGGGAGAACGAAGATTCATGCACGATCCATGACATTGTTTCCACCAGCCCTGATTGAAGTTTTGATTTATTTTGATTGCCAGAAAATCAATAAAGAGGATTCATAACATCCACATCTAGAATTCTACTTCCTTTCTGAGAGTTGTTGGTCCCCGCTATTTAACAGATTTCGCAAACCCAATGAGACCAGTGGCGGCTGGAACGGAATTCTATTGGTGGTGTCACTTAGTAATGCGACATCGATAACAAAACATCGATGTTACCAATTATCGATGTTCAAAATGAAAACATCGATGTTAATAAAGCATCGATCAAAAACCACCTATGTTTTTAAACATCAATGCGATGTTTTAAAAGTGGTTTAGTAATCTCTAAAATAAAATTCATAGGCAACAAAATTTAATTTTTCAGTGACCGTATTTATTAATTTATAATGAAGATTAAACTGAAAAAAGGAGCAAATATAAATTCTCCGCCTGGAAGCCCGAGCGCCCACAGTAATCTCAAGGAGTCAGAGCCTCCTGAGTTCGCCTTACGCCCACAGCGCGCGCCTACGCCGCCTCTCCATGTGCGAAACGCCAGGGCATCGGGGTCATCCTGAACGAGGAATAGTCTGCTTTATGAAGATAGTGCTATTGGCGCTCTGTGTGGAGCAGAACGTGAACAACTGTGCCACTTTTCCCTGGCTCCGTGTGATACGTAAGAGACGTATAGAAACCAATTCAGCGTTCTTAATACAGAGTTGAATGGGCAGACATGGCGCCAATCCCTAGGTGACTCAGGTTCTGAAGGAAGCCGACAGATAGCATTACGCCCTTTGCGCATGAAGAGAATATTGATAGAACATCGAATGACTATGCGCTCGTTCAAATGAATTACTATAAAGAAAACCGTTTCGAAGAAGCGATACACATTTATGATGAAAAATTTATTTTCTTTCCTTTCTGTTGGTGGTGCCATGGCATACTGGCACTACCCTACTAGCCGCCACTGATCTAGATGTTCTCTGGAAACGAAGAGAAGTGGACTTGCAGGTACTACACAGTAAATAATATTTAGTCCTTTGGCAATGCTTCTATTTATTCTTCTACAGCCGATACCATCTACGAGCTTTAACTTGAGATATTGTTTTATGATTACACAATGTTTTTTTGCGGTCGAGGGCGGTTCATGAAGAAAATAGCTATCAACTGAACGTTTCAAGAATTTTCGCCAGGCGCTAACGTTACTAATCTCAGCTATTTAACTGATATCAAAAAAGGCTTCTAACGCTGAACGTAGGACCTCCCGCGTACGGAACGAAGTAAACTTCCAGCTAATTCCCTCTCGTAGCCCATACCATGTCCTTTAAATCTTAGAATGATTCGTGGTCTCGTGTCCAACAGTTTGAGAACTAAGAAAGGTAGCAATTCATTAAGCGCCTGTATTATTATTTCTCCAGACAATAATCCTAAATGCCTTAGCTAATGAACATATTACGAAAACTCCATTCCAATCGGCACCTGAACAGATTTCCTTTCTCCTCCCTTTGAACCGTACTTCAATGCCAGCCAGTTCGCTTTCTCTGCCTGCATCACACTCTAAGCATGCATGCTTTGTGATTCCCGTGTCCAGCAGTTCCTGCGCGGTCGAGGGCGCTTCATTAAGAAAAGTAGCCAGGCAGCCATTGAGCGCCGGACTCGAGACAAAGGCGCAGGCGGCAGCGGCGCGGAACGCGCGCCCGCGTGGCCGGAAGCGAAGTGGGGTGTCGGCGGGGGCGATGGGAGGAAGTGGGGCTTCGCGCCACGCGCCCCGCACGCGCCCGCGGCGACGCGACGCCTTGTGCGCCGGCAGGCGGGGGCGGAGGCCGCCGGACGGAAGGGGTCGCTCAAGGAGCCGGTTGCGGGCGGCACGGGCAGGGAGGAATTTATGTATGTACTCTGGCATTACAGCCTCGTGAGAATCGGGCCCCGCCAAGACGTCCCTGTCTCGGGCATGGATTCGGGAGACCTAGGCTAAACGGAGAGCGTAGGCTACTGCGGCTGGAGTCAGTAACTTGTTGGCTGTCCGGGAGACGCAGCCTTCTAGGCGGAGATGCCAACGTTTTGGCCACCATTCTGCGACCTTCCTCAGGGCGACATGGAACCGGCTGCCTCAGAGCATCCCGCAACAGGACCTTCTCGAGAAAATCGCCCGCTCACTCTGTCCATCGCAGAAGCGGACCCAGTTCTAGAAGGTGTGCCTACTTCACCACAGATCACCCTACAAATGTACCTGCAGGTTTAGTGGACGTCGGTCTAAGCAGATTATGGCCCCACAAAGGACGATTGAAACTGAGAACGGTCATTGAGCAGCAGATGCATATGAAGTCCCAAATTCATTTCGCCATATTTAAGTCGTGGACTTAATCGTTCGGGGAAATTTCAGGGAAACTTTCATGAAATAAATATATATTATTTATTTCTATTGTGGTTGATTATCCTATATCGATAATGCATTACCACAAGATCTCGGCTACCACCTCGGAATTTATTCAGGGAAAGTTAAAAAGACGTTATTACTATAATGCCTTGTTATTTACTTGTCGTTCTGGATTGAAGTCCTTATCTGGTCGTGGGTGGCTAAGAGAAACGCAGTTCACGCTACACACCAAGCTTTTGGGTTCCTCAGTCCCTTCTCCCAAGCTTATAAAATTCACCAAGGTCCCATTTCTTACTTTTTCACACAATTTGATGAAGTTCATTCAGCGCGTATAACGTGCCCTCAGTCACCAATGCGTTTTCTTTCATTCTGCAGAAGATGTCGACAGGAAAGGTTCACATATATTTCCTTTTCTGTGTTTCCTTCAATATTACGTGACTTTCTGGGAATCTCACGATTCAAAGCATTCTAAAGGAACGCAATAATTCTGGATGTTCACAATGGCCTTCCCCGGTTAACGGTTCCGCATGAGCAGTTCTGCCACTAGTAAAATGCAGAGCATGAACGCGCATTACAGCATGGATCAGAATAATGTCGGCCATCACAAGACATTCACCTTGATGTAGCTGCACAGGTAATAAAGCACACTTGTTTAAAGACTAACGTACGTATCCCTGACGGCAAATATGGGAGTTGAAAAGATCTCAACAAGTCCATGTGAAGAATGCTCCAAAAAATCTATCTCCAAATGCCCGGGCATTGCAAATAAAACTATACATTTTATTTTTATTGAATTATTTATAAAATGTTGGCATGGCAGTAATATGATATCTCGCATTCATATACATTGAGGTGGTCTTCACGTCCTCGGTTTCCGCCTAGGAAGTTAGAGGTACCATAAACAATCAGGTCAACAAACAACTTTTTTATTTTTATTGAATATACAAAGAGCATAGTATTGCATCCGGCATGGGTAGTTGAGCCGGTCACGAAGTGTCCGAGCTGGAGACTGCGCGTGCGTCCAAAGCCCTCTGAGTCGCTTGGTTTGGGGCGGACGAGGCACGCGAGCGGAGCGGATTGGGGCTGAGGGCGGAAGCGGGGGGGGGGGTTTCCAGGCGTCCGCGGCGGCGCGTGCGGCGGATGCGGGCGCGCCCTCGTCCTACCGCCGCCCCCGCCGCTGCGACCGGAAGCACGGCCGCCGCCCGCGCCGCTTGGCCTGGCCACAGCCTCGTTGCGACTCTCCCGTTTTCCTTCAAATGAAATTGGTTGTGCATAAATAGTTCTTCTTTTACGTCAAGTAGAATTTTTGAAAATTTTTGTAGTTTCCATGCAATAGTGCGTGCAATATTTGCTATTTTAAAAATAACAAAAACCAGATTTTCTCAAAAATGGCCTCATTTTTTCTTTAACTTTTTGTTGGGGTACTGCAAAACGAACCCTATACAATGACATCCTCGTAAACGCCATATTGCTGTATTCTTTTGTTGTTGTTTTTAATTACAAAAATTTAATTTTTTTGACTTATCTCCCACGTCTGTAATATTCAGATTAGAGGCGATTTCTTCACATTCTTGTACTTATGACTACATGTACTTTAAATAATCGATACTAATAAAAGTGAATTCAACGACGTGTAACCGACATCGATACCACAAAATGTAGCATATGAATAGATATGAATTTTTTACATACTCTTCTTCAGGATTGTCGCAGTGTGCTAGGAAAAGGGTAAAGATTAACAGAACTCAAATGCGAAAAAAAAAAAAAAAACTAATATGTTTGTAGATGCACCGTGACCATTTTTCTCCTCTCGCTTAGAGCACGCGGTTCCTAACATATTCCTCCAGAGCCCAGTAGTGCTGCTGCAAAACTGGTATCTAATTTATTCGCTAGAGGCCAGTAGCGGTGCATAAGATAACAAAAAATTCATCTAATAGCTGTGTGTTGTAAAATAAAATGAAAGAAAATGGTAGTATTTTATTAGAATTTGAACCAATTACGTTGAAAATAAAAATCTTGAATATCGTGATTTATATCAAATCGATCTTTCCCTCATACGCAAGGATTGAATACGAAGAAAGCTTGGGTAACAGCGGGTAATTTGCTAGTGTCACATAACTTGTTCGGCATTTTCAGAAACCCTGAAACTCCATTTTCTCAAAAATGGCTCCAAACTGTTTTCTTGAAACTTTTCAAATGGATAGTGCTAATTGCACTCTTTAATATGACGTAATGTTCATTTTGCTGCATTTATTTGTTTGTTTTTCAAAAATTACGGAAATGCAATTTTGTTAAATAACTCTCACGCCGTTAATATGCATATTTTATTAAAGTTGTATACATTATTACATTTATGAGTGAAAGTTCTTCAAGTGGCTTAAAATGAAGATTTTCGAAAACTCAATAGATTCCTTTTAAAAAGAACGTCAAATTTCGCATTTACAGTATCGTTTAAACGCTTTTTTCTTAAAAACGGCTCTAACTTTTTGAATGAAAGTTGCTATACATTAGAAGGTTTTTCTCTTCTAATATATTCTTTAAGTAATATTTATATCTACTATTACGTCACCGAAAAGTTGAGAAAATTAAAAAAAAAATCACGTACTTTTGGCGGCGATAGATGTCAGCTGGCAAAAGGAAGGGGCAATACTGTAAAGCGAGTACACATCAAGGAAATTAGAAAACATTACTACGAGAAAGTCTGTGTCATTCTGTAGCACCTCATAGTTTTAATATGGATAAATAGAAATAATAACTAGAAGTCAAAACAAGATATGTTTTGAAAATTCTAAAAAAAGAAATTCAAAAATATAAAAAAAAATCGAGACACGCAATGAATTTTCTTGTAATCAAACTTTTAATTCTCAATTCTGCGAATTAAAATATTATAAAAATTCACCTTTAAGACGAGAAATTAGAGAGAAATTCCGATTTTTTCTCTCTCTTATGATTGATATTCGTAATAGAGAAATCGCGCAACATTTTTTCTGTGCTCGTACCATTCTTAGGAATGATTTCTTGGTTCAAGCGGTATCCCTTTAGGAATAACTCATATGTTTACAATGCTCCTGCATTGATTTGTATTAATGAGCAATACAGAAAGAGATGTAACTTTATTAAATGACCAATTCTTCTGTGCAAAGGATTGCGGCCTCTTTGTGAACTTAAGTCCTCGATGTTTCTTTCGAGAGAGCGTGGAAGACACTGCGATGTGGCGCCCCCCTTTCCGCTGCCCCGAAATTGCCGGCGTCGTCTTCCGCGCAACGCACACGCCGCGGCGCCGGCGGCGACCGGGGCAGTGGCTGTTCTGGCCTCGTGTCCCTTGTCGTTTGCTGCCCTCTGCTCTCCCGGTGCCTCTTCATCCCCCTCCCCGCCCGCGGCCCGCCGGCCGCCACACGAGAGCACCGCCGCCGCCGCCTCCACCGAGGTCGATAGTGGGACTGGCGACATGGGCCGCTGGCCTCGCGGGCGCCGCGACCTTTCGACCCCGCGGCAGCACTGCCGAGGAGGAGGTAGAGGAAGACGAGAACGTAAAGGACGCGCAAAAGATAGAGGAGGAGAAGCAAAACAGAGAGGAAGAGGGAAAGGTAAAGGAGCAGTAGGAGGACGAGGAGAAGGTAGAGAAGGAGGAGGAAACTGCACTGCACCACCACACATCACGGGAGACCGGCCGGCAGTTTAGAGCATGTCCCGGCTGGGGTGGTGCCCGTTGGTGGGGGATACCTTGTTGAGGAAAAACCCGTAACCGACGGTAGGTCGGCGCCGGATCTCACCGGGGCGGAAGGCGGGGAAGATCACCACCACCTCACGAGCAAAAGCATCCACTACACTTACTGGACTAATGACCTTAGTAGTTCACCCGCCCAGAATCACTAATCAAAAAGGACGAAAAGATAGAGGAGGAGATGGAGGAAGCAGCGCATTGGTTGTGGTCCAGTGGCGTTACAAAAGCATTAAGCTTTTTTTTTTAACAATCGAGATACCGTACTGATTCCATAAGCTCAGTGATCGATTCAGTTCTACGTGCGGTGAATATTTTTCAGATGTCGTTTAACCCTTGGTTTATTTCAATGATCAAGAGAACGCGCTCCGCTGCATATAGGAATTCAAAAATGCTGTGATTTTGCTGAATTTGCTTAAGTGAAACAGAGTGTGTGTGGTAAGACATTCTGTAAAAAGTAGTTTAAATGATGAATCAACAAACTGACAGGAACGTCGAATGCTATATGTGAAATGCATTATGCGATATGTGAAAACTTGTTGTCAAGAAAAAAAACAAACAAGAGGCACAAACTGTAGAGTGGCTAAAGACACGAATATTAAATGTTCGATGTATGGTTGTCCCAAACCTGAAAGTCTAATGCAATTCTGTGCGGTTCCTGCGTGCAAATAACCAGTACCTAGAGGGATATTCAAAACTCCATGTTGGGAAGTATCGATGAATTGACGAACGAAGACCTTCAGTTAAGCAGCACTGACATATATCCTAAGGCTGGTCTTCAGAAAGTTTTTTGTCACTGTTTCCATAATTTGAATATTTTGAAGTATATAAAAAAACTAAATTGAGGCCCCTGTATATTATTTAATTGTAACCCAGGCGAGGACAAACTCATAATTTTCCTGATGGGTTCAACAAACTTCCGTCTGAAGGGCTAGAAGCAATCCCAAGCACCTCCCCAACAATTAGTACCCCGCAACAAGAAATAAATTTGAAACCGTACGCGCACTGTTCAGCAGGTCTGATTCCATAGTGGGAGTAGCGTTGAGCAGACGTGTTCCTCGCTTGCGAAGGTCGCAGCGATGTCGCATGAGCGCGTGTAGAGGCAGCGGTGGCAGCGATGTCTGCGGCAAATGAGCTTCTGGGGGTGGACTTTGCGGATGCCAGTGGGGCCTATTTGCTCCCATTTACCTCCGGGCTGTCCGCGTTTGATGTCCTCATTGCCTCGGAAGTAATATTTCGCCGACCTCCCCACGACGTTGACAAAGGAGCGGGTAGAAACTACTAGGAAAGAGACGGGGAAAGCTTTCATATGGTTGGTCTACAAGCAACTGTTAATATTCATTGTTAATTTCAGGAAATGCTCTGGATTATTGAGACAAAGAGATCACTGTTGTAAGAAACTCTCATGTTTTTTCTAGCGTTTACGACTTTCTCGGTTTGTGGCATTGGGCACAAATGTTCTTCTTAAAGATATTCCGTAATAAAAATTGCATTGTAATAATTTTCATTTGGCAAGTGGAAAAGTACGCAGTTACAAGTAATTTCAGACCTTTTCCCCTTACATTAAATAATATTCACCTTCTAAAAAGGATTCATTATGTACGAACGACGTACCTAAAGATGAACATTCCTGAAGAGAAAGAAGTGACACATCCTTTCGAAAAAGATTCAGAATATGATGATGTTCATGGCGATTATGATAAAGAAGATGTAATTTCTAAAGCAGGCCGTACGCCTTTGTTTGAAGTAGCCCCCGTGGAGGGTAGCCTTCATTCGGAGTTCTTTGCTCTGGCGTCGTGCCGCGCGGAGCGAATTCCACTGGGCGTCCCAATTCTCGACGAACCCTCAAGCTTCTTCCGAGGTCGGTCGCCACTAAAAAACGGCCGAGGAAATAGATTTGAAAAAAAGTCAATGAATAAATAACTCGACGCGGATCCGGATGGCGCAGCACGCAGAGGCGGCGTGCGGTGTGCAGCGAGTTGGGGTGGGGGCGTCCTTGTGTTCCGTTTGTTCCCGTCGGTCCGTTCGAAGACAGTGCCGCGTTCCTGCTGCCGACAGAATCCTCAGCCAGCTCCTGCTACCTTACCTCCCCCCGGGCCCTTTCGGCTCCGCGACACAACTTCAACAGAATTGCAACTCACCATGTAGCTCTCGGCGTAGCTTGCACTATACACCATGAAGGAGATATAGTGTGATGACTTCAGTCGTTCTTTACGAAGAATATGCTCGAGACAAGCGTATACATTGAATACAGTAGGATAGTGTCTCACTTTCAATAATTAACACGTGAATTAAAAATATCAGAATTCAGGCCTTCGAAGTTCAAAGAATTTTAATTCCAGGGCTCCGTAACGTCGTGAACTTAAGTGAACTTAATCAGAATGCTTTGATTGCACTGATCAACATATTGAATAGTTTTAGCAAGTTAGTGCTTTCAAGTTTGTATGGTTCCATCACTTGTACAAGCAATCTGACACTTTTAAAGAACCACGCCTTTCTTGACCATTACTTCGAATTTATTGGCACCGTGCACTGCCCTTTGTTAGATTGCCTTTAGACTTCCATTCGGCGTTCAGCTATTGTATGAACAATGGATTCTGCCGAATTTGTGCTCTGCTCCACGACTGCATTTTTGGAAAAGAATGAATTCGTCGTGAAGTAACCGGCAAGCTAGTGTCGTGACGCTGGCGACATTAGGAGGGAGCGGGAGGGCGTACCATTAAAAATACTGGCTCCTAGAGAATTTCCTGTTTATTAAGGGACTTCTTACACTAGCAATAGACTTATTAATAACTTAATCGACTCACATGGTGAAAGGCCGCAGACAAGTCACTCGGCGAGGGCGGTGTAGGTGGCGGTTGGCGGCAAGGCTCGGCGGCGTCGACTCAACATCCACGGGACTGGTGGCTTGCTCTCACCAAAGCGCCTAGTCCGTCAGGAAGCCAGGTTACTCACTCGGTGCGCGTACCCCCAGACCGCGGGGAACCACGTGGCAGTACCAGTACTTGTCCAGAGCGCCTAGTGCCAGCAGGCAGCCAGGGTTTTCGCCGCGGGGAACCACGTGGCAGTACCGTGCCAGCAGGCAGCCAGGGTTGTTCACTCGGACTGGAGTACAGGAGACTGCCCCGGGTGGAGCAGCGCCGGAGATTATATAGGCCGCCTTGGCGGTCACGGGTCGTATGTCGTCATGGGGTGTCACCCGGCGCCGAGATGCGTCAGTCGGTCTGGAAAGAAAGGGTGAGTCGACAGGCGCAGGGGTCACAGCTCGCCGCGCCTGGCGGCGGGATGTGTCAGCCCGTCGTAAAGGGAAAGGGTGAGTCGATGGGTACAAGGGCCGGCACCGAGATGCGTCAGCGGCCGGAAAGAAAGGGTGAGTCGAAAGGCGCAAGGGTCACGGCTCGTCACCACATCACCCCGTCCGAAGATAGCCCCGGGGGGGGGGACCACAACCACCTTGGACTTGTCCGTGACCTTTCGAAAACCAGAGTCTTGGGTGCAGGTTAACCCAAAATTTTAGCGACATTACAACAATTAATATTACACTTAATACAAGAGACGTGCCATAACAATATTTACAAGAGCCAAAAATCTTCAAATCCACTAACACTAATATCCATATTCACAATGCTTACAACTATTAACAGACGTCCAGTCATTAGTCAAAACAGCTGACATAACAGTATTCACAAAAAAATCAAAGCAATTACACTGATACTTAACGAGATTATACTCACAAGACTTGTCAATAATTGGTCATAACAGATCCAGCAATATTCACAGAAAAAAATACATAATACTATCTGCAATTACAGAAATTACGGTCTTCAAGTTAGGGACCAGTGGTATCTGGTAGACAACATTTACAGGAATTAGAAACAACATTACAAACAACAATTACATTACTTTAGGAATTACAATCTTCCAGTTTAGGACCAGTGGTCTCTGGTAGACAATATTTACAGGACTTAGAAACAATAATACTTGATATGACTACTCACACGGATTAACAGATCTTCACTGACCAATTCACTCAGCAATTATGTAGGCAATACCTGTGTACGTTTAATAATGGATGTGGCGAACTAACGCCGAAAATATTCATTAGTTCCGGAAAATCACTACATACACTTGCTTGAACACATACAAGGTACTGTATCCGTCCGGATCCACACGTTCCGGTAGTACCGTTCCAAGTACCGGATCCACACGTTCTGCCTAAGGAGAGAAGAAGTACATAGAAACTGTTATAGGGTCGCCTGTTCTCCTCATACCCTTCCGCTCCCCCTTCACTTTCACTTCCTAGCACTACCTCCCCTTTTCTGTATCACCCCGTTTCACTCCTACCACTATTCACGCACTGTCACTTCACTTTTTGGGATCCACACACTTTCCTTCCATCCGCGCCTGCTGCCTTCGCTGGCGGTAGATGAGGTTACGCCGACGGTTGTGTCGCTTCCTCGCAGTAATTCCTCGCCTTCGAACCCATCCCAGACCAAATGGTGGGGTGGGGAGGCTGGCAACTGGTCGAGGGCTTTGCCGCGGCGGGGGTCTCGGATCCCGAACAGACGGGCTGAGTCGCCCGATGGCGGGCTGGGCCGCGGATGTGTTGGCTGCCCCGCCCCGGGTCTAGTTTCACTGGCAGAAGGGAATTTTCCGATTGCTGTGCTGGTGCTGGCTCGGTTGTGTGGCAGCTGTCGGCGAACGAATCCCAGGTCAGGACCCTCACTGGAGCTCGAGGCAGGTACTCTTGGAACAGACTGCGTCCGGGCGTGGGGCAACCTCCTTCCTTACACATACGGGCGAGCCCCAGGTGAGCGCCTTCACCGGCGTACTGGGCGATCGACCAGAGAAGGGGTTTCGTCCGGGTGTAGGCGGGCAATCTCTCTTGACCGCGTATCTCGCCGGGGAGAAAATTGGGTCCGGACTGGCGTTTGGACTGGTACCCGCCATTGTCGTGGTGCTCTGCGGACGTGGCTCGTCTGTGCCCTCCAAATCCTTGAGTGGGCTGCCGAATACTTCCATGTAGCGACGTGTGAGCTTGGCAGCGCGCTCCATCCTGACTGTAACAGAGCCTCCAGTTAGCGCCGCCCCGGGAGTGGCCGGAAGTTGTAACGGCGTTGGACCGCCCTTGCCGGCGTGTCCGCTGGGAGCCCGGGCGACTCTCCTGATGGCCCTGCGGTTTCCGCTCCGGGAGGTGGTAGAGGCGGTGGTGGCGTCGGTGGTGGAGGTGGCGGCGACGGCATCGGCTGGAGTGCAGGCGGTATTGTTTGCTGGGGTGGCAGTGGCGAAGGGGGCTGTGGCGGCGACGGGCTTGACGGGAGGGGTGGCGGCGATAGTGGCTGGCGTTGCTGTGGCTGGGGGGCCGATGTTAGAGGAGGTGGCTGGGTGGTGGTGTCGTCGGTATCCGAGTGACTGTCCTTGGCGTTCTCATTACCTGGTAGAGGTATGGGGGTAGGAAGGGTTGCGTCGAGTTCGGGTGGTAAGAGCAACAGGTTACGGTGGTGGGCCGTCAAGGTACGCCCATTCCCCGGGTGCTGCAAGTCAAATGTTACTGCACTTCTTACCTTCACTACTAGGTACGGACCCACCCATTTGGACGCGAGCTTCCGACTTTGTCCCGGTTGCAGGGCTAGATTACGCAGAAGTACCCACTGTCCTTCGGTTATGTTCTGGAGTGTGAGGTTGGCATTTTTCCTTTCATGTTCTTTGGCCGTGACCTCCGCATTGAATTCCTTAGCCTGGGCCAAAGCTATTTGCAACCGCCGTTGTAACACGTAGTGGTACGGGGATCTTCTGCATATGTCGGAGCGAGAGGGCTGAGTATGTCGTCCCAAGGCATCTGGATCTCCCGGCCGTATACTAAATAAGCGGGGCTGAAGCCCGTTACGCGGTGCTTGGAGTTTCGATATACAAATAGCGCAAAATTTAGGTGTTCGTCCCAGTCCGTGTGATCTTGCGCGACATAGTGGGAAATAACGGCCGAGAAGGATTGATGGGCTCTTTCTAGGCGACCATTGGCCGAGGGTTGTACGGCGAGGTTAGTATGGACTGTACCTTTAAGAGCCCCAATACTTCTTTCATCAGCTGAGATGTGAAGTTGGCTCCTCGGTCCGTTAGTAAGTACTTGGGTACGCCGTGTCTGCAAACAACGTTTTCAACAAACGCGCGGGCGACCGTTGATGCGGACTGATCTGGGAGAGGTATGGCTTCGGGATACCGAGTGAAGCAATCCTGACAGGTGAGAATGAATCTGTTTCCGTTGCGGGACTTCCTAAGGGTCCAACGATATCCAGGGCCACTTTCTCAAACGGAAAGGTGGATTCGGTGACCGGCTGCAGGGAACAGGCTCTTTGACAGCCTTCCGCTTCGTACAGGTTAGGCAAGCCTTGACGTAGGCTTCGGTGTCCCGGTATATTCCTGGCCAGAAGAAGTGCCTTTTAACCAGAGCGTATGTCTTTGACACTCCGAGGTGGCCGGCGAGAGGGTTGTCGTGGCACCTTTGTAGAATGTGGCGCGTCATGGAGGTGGGGGCGCACATGACAAACTCCGCGTCTGGAGGCCTGGCTGTAATCTTATAGAGCACGCGTTGGGCATCCACGAAGTAATCTGAGCTAGTCCGTCTCGCGCATTCGAAAAGGGGCTCGAGACTTTTGCATAACCGTTGCTCTGAAGCAATCCTCTCCTTGTCCCAAGACGGTTCGTATTCAGGGAGAGGCTCGATCACGGAGACCGTCGGAGGGAGGCGTGAGAGAGCGTCCGCGTGAGAGATAGTTTTTCCCGGTAGGTGGCGGACTGTATACGAGTATTCCGAGATTTCCATGATCCAGCGTGCCAACCTGGGTTTCGGTTCTGAAAGAGTGAGGAGCCAGCGAAGTGGCTTGTGATCGGTGCACAAGGTAAAGTGTCGTCCTAATAAATACACTCGAAACTTCTTCATCATCCCGACGACCGCGAGGCACTCGAGTTCAGTTGCAGAATAAGATCTTTGTTCTTTATGGAGCTGTTTGCTTGCACATGCAACCATATGCTCGCCATCCTCAAACTCTTGGGAGAGAATGCCACCAATGGCCTGTGGAGATGCATCCGTCGTTAAAACAAAGGGTTGGTGAAAATCGGGGAAACGTAGTACAGGGTACTGAGTAAGGCTATTGCGTAATGATTCGAATGCCCGTTGCTGTTCTTCACCCCAGACGTAGGCGGAGCCCTTACTGGTCAACCTAGTGAGAGGACAGCCGTTTCGGCAAATTGCTTAATAAATTTTCTATAGTAGCCTACTAAACCCAGAAAGGATTGCAGTTCCTTCACGTTGTTTGGTCTCGGGAAGTTTTTCACCGCTTCTATCTTCTCTTCGTCTGGCTCCAATCCCCTGTCCGAAATGACATGCCCTAGAAATTTTGTGCGAACTTGGAAAAATCGGCACTTTTTTGGTTTGAGCTTTAAGTTGGCTCTTCGCAACCGAGAAAATATTTCTCTTAAACCTTCAACATGCCTTGTGACGGTGACGTCGTAGCGCAGTATGTCGTCGATATAAATGACGCAGCCCTTATTAATGAGACCATCCATGACCTGGGTCATAAGTCTCATGAATAATGCCGGGGCGTTAGCTAGGCCGAACCCCATTCGGTTACATTCATAATGGCCGGAAGGTGTGGTGAACGCCGTATATTCTTTGCTATCTTCGTCCATCTCTACTTGCCAGTACCCCTGACAGAGGTCGAGTGAAGAGAAGAATTGCGCGCCACCTAGCTGGTCAAAGATCTCATCTATATTTGGCAACGGGAACACCTCCTTTTTGGTCGCGAGATTGAGCGCTCGGTAGTCTATGCATGGCCGGTACTGCGCCATTTCCCCTGCGGGTACCTTTTTCTTAACTAGAATGATAGGGGATGACCACGGGCTGGTCGAGGGCCTGATAATGCCTTGGTCTAGCATATCTTGTATGGCATGATCCAGCGTTTCCGCTGGGCGTGGGGTACGCGGTAGGGCGCCTTTTTATTGGCCGGGTCGGCCCTACGTCATGTGTGTGTTTCATGACTGGCGTGCAACCTAACCTTGTTGATCCGTGGACGAATATGTCAGAAAATTCCGAGATCAGGCTTGACAATAAGTCCTTAGCTTCTTCAGGTACTCCGTTGAAGTCAAAAGCCTCGAGCAAGGGTTCTTGAGCAGGAGGCTCCGGCCATAGTTCGGAATCATCTACATCGATTTGATTGATGTCAGCTACAAAGGGGTTACATGACATTTCGTTCCCGCTGTTGACTGTTTTGTCCGAATTACTTAGGTTACATAAGAGGATCGGCACGTGGCCGTCCTTGTCGACTTTTACTACCAGAGACGGCATGTCTACTGCCAGATTCCTAGCGTCCACGATCCATTCTGACTCCGGGGGAAGGGCGGAGGTAATCTTGGCTAGCACTATTGACCGTGGAGGCACTTTTATCGCCCGGGAAAAAATCAATCGCCTGTCTGTTTCATGTATGTCTCTCTTGTCCGTCGGGACGTCGTCCTCCGGGTTTGGGATGTTCGTTCTGGGCTTACTCGATCCTACACCTCTGCCATCGTCGTCTATGCCATACTCCGTACGCTCGTTAGCTCCGCTAGTGAGAAGGGGGTGAATTTCTCCTTCGGGTGCGCAGGCACATTCTCCCACTGCCTCGCCCGCCCCCTCCTCTCTAGCCTTATGCACGTTAATCTTCTTTTCCTCGCCTTGGCCTATCCCGCTAAACCTGCTAGCCTGGTGAAGGTGAATTTCTTCTTCGGTGTGCAGGCACATTCTCCCACTGCCTCACCCGCCTCCTCCTCTCTAGCCTTATGCACGTTAATCTTCTTTTCCTCGCTTTGGCCTATCCCGCTAAACCTGCTAGCCTGGAGAAGGTGAATTTCTTCTTCGGGTGTGCAGGCGCATTCTCCCACTGCCTCACCCGCCTCCTCCTCTCTAGCCTTATTCACGTTACCCTCCATTGTTGGCATAAACAAATACTCCTTAGCCCCTTCCGAACATCTTTCGTCCCTTTCCACTGGTAATGGCCCTAATAGATCTAACTCGGCTTGATTTGCGGTTGCTTCCCTAAGCCTAGTTTTGGTATCCCGTATTTATTGCTAGCTGCGTCATCAAAATAAATAAGGTCGTATCCGTGATGTTCCTGTAATTCGCTCTTGTGATGTTCCCGAACGGCTGTTCTGATTACAGTATGTCTTATCGGTTCGTTATTTTCCGTCAATTCCTGCTTCCGAGGGCCTATCGTCTCTTGTAAAGAGCTCAGATGGCCGGGTTGGAGCTCCATATTCCGGGGCGCGCGATTCCGCGGAGCGAGAGGGGTCACGTGACCATTGTGCACCATCATTGTCTTTTCGCCTATGGAGATACAGCTTCTGTATTTTACCATGAAATCGAGGCCCAATATCCCTGCGTAGTTGGTGGGACCGAGATCTACTACTAGGGTGTCGTGGCGGTATGTCACGTGATCGATCGTGAGGGCCAGCTCACACTGTCCAAGTATTTTTAAAGGATGCCCCGAAGCGCTTTTAATTGCAGCGGCATAGCTTGAGAGTGGAATCTCATGAAAGGGGAAAATCTTGCTATGGCAAATAGTCACTGCTGCGCCCGTGTCGATCAGGAACCGATGCTGTGCGCCTCCGACAGCAACGTTCACTGTCATTCCTCCTTCGGGGTTACGGCCAATATCCTTTCTTCCCCGACCGCGTGGTCGGGACCTACACGTTTCCCGCGTTCAATGGTCTTTCCTTCTGCGAGCAATCTACGGCGACGTGCCCGTTCTGTTTGCAACTCCCGCATACAATGGCCGGGCAGTTCCTCATGCTATGGCCCGTCTGCCCGCAGTTGTAGCAATCGCGAGATCGACTAGGGCAGTTCCTAGCGATGTGTCCTGGCCGGTTGCAATTGTAGCATTTCCTCACTGTGAGCGGCTGTTGCGAATACGGGGATTCCGCGTCTGCGCGTCGGCGCTCGGCGTCAGCGACGAGGGGCGCGGAGGCTGAGCGCTGAGGCACTGAGGGACCACGCTCCCGGCCGTGAGAGGGGCAGCTACATATTGGCCAGTCCATGGAGGATAGACCGGACCGGGTGGAGGCGGCGCAAATAGTGTCCTTTGCGTGTACGCCCATGGAGGAGGGGGTAGAGTATAGCGCGTTCAGGGCGTGTGCAGGGGCCCGTAGCTCTTGGCTGCAGCTTCTTCAATACGGGCAAATTCTTCGGCCTCTAGAATAGTTCGTGGATTTCGGACCGCCACGAATCTGCCTATCTCTCCGCGTAGCCCGGCCAGGAATTGGGCAAGCAATCTCTCCGAAAATATTGTTTTCGTTTCTGTAGAGTTAGGGCTACTGTAACTATTCCTGAGCTGTCTCTCGATGGACCGTAGTCTGCCAGAAAAATCCGCGACTGACTCCACGTGAGTTTGAGTGCAGTCATTGAAAAGCTTCTCTAGCGCCGGCCGTGAGAGCGTGGGAGAGAACCTTTCCTTTAAGTATTTTGCGAAGTTGGCGTACGAAGCTACTACGTAGGGTTATTCTCAACGAATTCCGCTGCGACCCCGGTGAGCCGTAGGCGGCCCACGTTCAGTATCTGTGGCTCGCTCCATCCACTGAACTGGCTCACGATTTGCAAGTGTTCCAAGAACGTCTCGACCTTAGCGCCATCTTCCCCGCTGAAAGTGGGAATCATGCAAATCTGGCTGCCTGTTACTAGAGGGGGCATAGATGTGGGAGGGGCCGATGCGGTAGTGACTCCGGGCTTCGCGTTATCAATCGTGAATACGTCGTTCGTGAAATCCAAAAGGTTGGTATTTCCTTCCCCTGAAGGGTAGCAGCGGTGCCCGTGAAGAGACATGCTGAAAACGGTAGGAAGTCGCAGTTCTTCTGTTACCCTTAGTGGTAGAAATTAGACTATTCCTTGAAAAGCGTTCAAAAACGTCGTTGCCTAGCTAGTATAGAGAGAAATTCCTATGCGGGTAATACGAAAAGCTAAGGAAATGAGAAAAAATTGCATGCTAGTTAAATATGGCCGCGCCGGCCTTCAAGTTCGTGAGCTTCGTTTGTGTGCTATGAAGGCCATTTGCCCACTGTTCTAAACTAATTTTTTTTTCGTCTTACAGAAGTATTATTATAAGTGCCCAATTCTTCCGAGCCCCCAAGTCAGTCTTACATGATATTCCTCCTCCCTTTCCACCTATATCCCTTCTCGCCCCCCTTTCCCTAAGATACGAGCCAGTGCTCCGTTTCCGGTGCACGGCTAACATCCTACGCTCCCTCCGGTTATAGATTTATGCACCCCACACCTGACACCAGAATGTCGTGACGCTGGCGACATTAGGAGGGAGCGGAGGGCGTACCATTAAAAATACTGGCTCCTAGAGAATTTCCTGTTTATTAAGGGACTTCTTACACTAGCAATAGACTTATTAATAACTTAATCGACTCACATGGTGAAAGGCCGCAGACAAGTCACTCGGCGAGGGCGGTGTAGGTGGCGGTTGGCGGCAAGGCTCGGCGGCGTCGACTCAACATCCACGGGACTGGTTGGCTTGCTCTCACCAAAGCGCCTAGTCCGTCAGGAAGCCAGGTTACTCACTCGGTGCAAGCGTACCCCCAGACCGCGGGGAACCACGTGGCAGTACCAGTACTTGTCCAGAGCGCCTGGTGCCAGCAGGCAGCCAGGGTTTTCACTCGGTGCAAGCGTACCCCCCAGACCGCGGGGAACCACGTGGCAGTACCAGTACTTGTCCAGAGCGCCTAGTGCCAGCAGGCAGCCAGGGTTATTCACTCGGTGCGGCGTACCTCCCAGACCGCGGGGAACCACGTGGCAGTACCAGTACTTGTCCAGAGCGCCTAGTGCCAGCAGGCAGCCAGGGTTGTTCACTCGGACTGGAGTACAGGAGACTGCCCCGGGTGGAGCAGCGCCGGAGATTATATAGGCCGCCTTGGCGGTCACGGGTCGTATGTCGTCATGGTGTGTCACCCGGCGCTTCAGCCGGGGCATGGGGAGGTGCAGGGTTGGTGCCACGCCAGCCTGGCGGCGGATGTGTCAGCCCGTCGTAAAGGGAAAGGGTGAGTCGATGGGTACAAGGGCCGGCACCGAGATGCGTCAGTCGGCCTGGAAAGAAAGGGTGAGTCGAAAGGCGCAAGGGTCACGGCTCGTCACCACACTTCTTACACTAGCAATAGACTTATTAATAACACTCGGTGCAAGCGTACCCCCCCAGACCGCGGGGAACCACGTGGGGTTCTCCTCGGTGCAAGCGTCCCCCCCAGACCGCGGGGAACCACGTGGCAGTACCAGTACTTGTCCAGAGCGCCTAGTGCCAGCAGGCAGCCAGGGTTATTCACTCGGTGCGGCGTACCTCCCAGACCGCGGGGAACCACGTGGCAGTACCAGTACTTGTCCAGAGCGCCTAGTGCCAGCAGGCAGCCAGGGTTGTTCACTCGGACTGGAGTACAGCAGACTGCCCGGTGGAGCAGCGCCGGAGATTATATAGGCCGCCTTGGCGGTCACGGGTCGTATGTCGTCATGGTGTGTCACCCGGCGCTTCAGCCGGTGGCATGGTGAGGGTGCAAGGGTTTGGTGCCACGCCGGCCTGGCGGCGGATGTCAGCCCGTCGTAACGGGAAAGGGTGAGTCGATGGGTACAAGGGCCGGCACCGAGATGCGTCAGTCGGCCTGGAAAGAAAGGGAGAGGCGAAAGGCGCAAGGGTAACGGCTCGTCACCACATACTCCACATACTGCGCTATTTGTATATCGAAACTCCAAGCACCGCGTAACGGGCTTCAGCCCCGCTTATTTAGTATACGGCCGGAGATCCAGATGCCTTGGGACGACATACTCAGCCCTCTCGCTCCGACATATGCAGAAGATCCCCCGTACCACTACGTGTTACAACGGCGGTTGCAAATAGCTTTGGCCCAGGCTAAGGAATTCAATGCGGAGGTCACGGCCAAAGAACATGAAAGGAAAAATGCCAACCTCACACTCCAGAACATAACCGAAGGACAGTGGGTACTTCTGCGTAATCTAGCCTTGCAACCGGACAAAGTCGGAAGCTCGCGTCCAAATGGGTGGGTCCGTACCTAGTAGTGAAGGTAAGAAGTGCAGTAACATTTGACTTGCAGCACCCGGGGAATGGGCGTACCTTGACGGCCCACCACCGTAACCTGTTGCTCTTACCACCCGAACTCGACGCAACCCTTCCTACCCCCATACCTCTACCAGGTAATGAGAACGCCAGGACAGTCACTCGGATACCGACGACACCACCACCCAGCCACCTCCTCTAACATCGGCCCCAGCCACAGCAACGCCAGCCACTATCGCCGCGCCTGGCGGCGGGATGTGTCAGCCCGTCGTAAAGGGAAAGGGTGAGTCGATGGGTACAAGGGCCGGCACCGAGATGCGTCAGTCGGCCTGGAAAGAAAGGGTGAGTCGAAAGGCGCAAGGGTCACGGCTCTAGCAGCTGTGCGGGAGCCCGCAGATGCCCGTACCTAACCGTGGACGCTTCCGCCGCCTTCGCCAATGCCGATGCCGCCGCCCGCCGCACTGGCCAGAGAGTAAAGATGTATACCTCTGTAGTCTATGCTCTGGCCCTGGCACTCACGCTTATGCCCGCACTCATCCTACCGCTTTCCCTTGCCCTCACCATCACCCTCCCCCCCCCCCCCCCCACCCCTCCCTCCTCCCCTCCCCCGCTAGCACCGCCACCTTCACCGACCCCCGCTCCGTCACCCGCTTCGCCGCCGCCGCCCATTGTGCGAGGCGCAGACAAAAGCGCGCCGGGCTCCAGTTACTTGTTGACAAAGCGGCCGCGGCGTGGCGAGCGGCCGGCCGGCGTGGCGCAGCGCGGCGGGGGGCCGTGGCAGGGAGGGGAGGGATGGGGAGGAGGCAGTGGCGGGACGGGAAATCGGGTGCTTTTGGCGGCTGCCACCGCAGGGCGAGAAGGAACGCCGGGCGCCTGGTTCGGCGATGTGGTGACTTTCGAGATGAATGGTCGGGAAGGAACACGAGTCATCTTTCTTTCCTTTTCTTTGCAGCGAGCTTCCGAAGGCAACCTGGTGAATACTTCACTCTCCGACCTTTAAATTATTGCAAGAATTAGTTACATTAATTCGCCTCGTCTCTATGTATTATCGCCAATAAGGAATTGCCTCTGAGAGGAGATACAAATGACAAAAAAACAAAAACGATATCATTGTGAAATAGATATTCAGTTCCAATTAATGTCTACATTTTTACATTAATTAATTATTCTATACTATTGTACTGTACTAAAACTGTAAAAAATGTTGTGGGATATAAAGTCAATGTATTTATACTAGTGGAGCACCTAAAGACGCCTACTTAGTATCTTTACCTTTGGAGACTGAGGAATAATAGAAATAGTCATTTTGATAATTACATTTTCAATACTTCCGTTCATATTGCATTGTTAAAATTGAATGTTTGCCGCTGTAGAGACGCATGCAGTGAATCGTCCTCTCATTAAAAATAACAAGAAGTTAAGAAGTGTACAAACATGCGTAGTTACGCAGTTTGGAATGAAGGAAGATATGTTTTGTCAACATTGTTGCAACGAGATACGACACTCAGTATATAAAGTCTTAGTACCCAAAAATGTGATTTTGTTAAGCGCCTTCACTTTCACAGGTGAGGTCACACTTGCCATCACTGCATCCGAATATACTCTCCTCAGTGCTTGTTGCAATGAAATTAATGTAGAGTATTGCTTAGAAATCAAACCAAATTTCACAACATAAAAGATCATTCCTGGTTACGTGTTTACAGTGCAAAACTATTTGTCCGTGTTCTTCAATGAGAACTCTCAGTCACCGCACATGGTATCTCTTCACTCACGACACTCAACTATTTCGTTCCTTGAACAGCGGGCTTTATATACGCATAAGAGGTATATACTAAGTCTGGGGTTCAACTTCTCTTTACAAACCTTACTCATGGCCAGTTGGGAGTGGCTCGATAATTAGCTTTGTGAATAACATGTATAACAGAGGTAGAGAAGTCATGAAATAACGTCGTTTTTCGCGCTCACCTCTCTCCCGGCTCGGTGCTTTTTTCATCTCGATTATTTCCCTTAAAACCTAGGATTTTAGAGCGAAGAACAAGGCAAACGATTTCACGAGGATGTGTTGGACTTTGAAAGGAGGTACCAGGGACGCTGGAGCATCAGTATGCTTGTAGACTATCGTTGGAGGTTAAAACATGAAATGGGTACCTGAAGACAAACAAAAGAAAAAGAGCAGAACTTTCTCAAGTACGAACCAACTGTTGTACAAATGTGCGAAACTTTCCAGTTGTTAAGTAAACAAGATCAAATAAAGCACAAAGACTCTTGTGACATGTATTATCAACCATACACAGTAATTTCAGGTACACTAAATATTGTTTTTTTCTTTAAAATTGAAAAGTATTATGAAAACGTTTCAGATGAAATTCGCGAAATTCTACAATAAAACAAAGTGATTTCGTAAGGAAACCTTACGTGATATAAGTAAACAGACGGATAATTCCGATTCAGCACATCGACGCTATATAAAATCACATTTGTTTCTTTAGGCAAGATACAAAATTTTAAATTCGCAGAATAGTGTTATGTGTAAGGTAAACGGTTGGTAACATTGCCGCATCTTTGTTTCTTTTAAAGTTCTGCTTTTTGCACCAATCTTCACAATAATTTTTTGACAATTTAATCCTTCACAATAGTGTGTTTCTTCAAAATATTGAAGTCACTGCTTTAATAATGTGAAAGTTTTTATTTTTTTAAAAAGCAAGGAAAGTGGCGATGTTACCCTGCAGAGGTCAAACGTTGCCACCTTCATTTATTTCCAAGTCTCTGGAAATTTTTGCATGTGTGTGAGTTGGATAGGTAAAAAAAAACACATAAATATGCATCAGAACAAATTTTATGATTATTAGTCTTTGGTTTTTGACAGTTTAAATACACTAAGAGGTAAATACTGCTTTGAGAACTTAATCTAAAATAAGTCTTATGAACTGTTTTACATTGTGATAAAATGCTATAGGGAAAACTTTCCTTTTTAAATTTGATCTGGGGAGCTTCTTAACAATATCATATTTTGATATAACACACTCATCCATTTCATTTAAAGTGGACCTGCTAATTTCACTAGCTCTTTTCCCACCTTCATTTCCCACAATTTACATTTTTCATTGCTTGGTGCATTTTAACTTCATCAGAGGTTTGTAAATCTTAGATATTGTAATTTTTCTTTATCTACTTGCAATTTTCTCTAAAATCAAGACAAAGTAAATTAATGATGTTATTCTCAATTAGAATTTTTTTTATTAAATATAATTAATCAATGTTTACAAATTATAAGTCATATGCTTAGAAATGATGTATAAACTCAAATGTCAATTATTTCAATGTACGAATTTCTTCTCAAAGGATATAAATATGAGAAAAACAAGATGACCAGTATGGCAATGTTACCGTGTAAGTGATATATGCTATTAATACTTTTTGTCTTGTTTCTAACTAAGACTGTGATTTATATGCATTTGCATATTTTTTCTGTTAACTAAAACATCACGTTTCAACAAATTGTATATGTTTTGAGGAATTTAGAATCAATTACTTTTATTTCACATATTTTCGCGTGTATCACCATAATTGTATGTTTGGCCCATATTTGCTTTTTTATTTATTTTTTTATTCACCCCTTATCCACAAAAAAGAAGCCGAACAGTTACAGTTTCGTCAGCGTGTTAGCGGCTCTGGCAGTTCTCTCACCACGTGCTATGTGGTCACATGATTTTATTATAATTCAGAGGAAGTCATATTTTTGTTGCAATATATTTTTTGGTCTATTTGCTACATATTTTTTATTTTGTGAAATGTACAACTGCATCTCCCATCTCTCATAAGAAATGAGTGTTCTTCAAAATTAAGCCGTTGACTTAATGTTTGTCGCTTGTAACAATTTACATGATTTCGGTATCTTTTTTTGCTGTAAATATATTTTCCACATTACATTTTTATTTATTTTTACACTTACACATTATATTGCACTATTTCGCATATTTTCCTTTTTTAATTACATGTATTACCCAACACACACACACACACACACACACACACACACACACACACATATATATATATATATATATATATATTATACGTATATATGTATATATATATATATATGTATATATATATATATATATATATATATATATATATATATATATATATGCATTTTTCACTGTTTGTATTGCATATCAATCACAGCCCTATTTATAACGAATAATTATTAATTCACAACGCAGCATACCTACTATATGACATATTTATTTATCTGTGCCGTTTATTTCAACTCAATTAACCCAAAATTAACGAAGTTTCCATTGCGAGATTTGGCTGCGTCACAATACACAAACATATTTATGGACATTTTGGGTTAAAACTGTAACCCAATGCTAAAAACGATTGTATATAATGTTTCTGGTTATGGGAACACAACCAACAAATAAATTTACGATACAGACTGCGCTATTTAATTTTTTCGAAGTTGTGGTAATGTTTCACCCCTGGCCTTCCAGCGGTTCATCCGCAGACGCTTTTGGGCCGCCTTCGAATTCCTGCGAAGGCTAGAAGCCGCTCGCCGCGCACCTGCGGGCGTCCCCACGCCGCTGCCTTCGTGGTCCCTCCGAGCTCCCACCCGCCCCGGCCCCTGATGCTCGCGCACCACTCCCGCGCCGGCACACCTGTCTCCTTCCTCTGCCCATCCCCACCCGCCTAACCATTCTTGATCATTGCACCGCTCCACAATTCCCTCCTCCACGTCACGTTCTAATCCCACGCCTCTGTCTCTACTACCGCTCCTTCCCACCCCCACCGCCACCCCAATCCCCGCTCCTTGCTCCCTTCACTTCGCGCCCCGCCTCGGCTCCTATACTTGCTGCCCACTTCCCGCCATCCCCACCCGGGATCGCGTGCCTCTGCCCGTGCCCTCGCTTTCCTGCATTGTGCTCGTATTTCTTTGTGGATTGGTCCTTTTACTTTCTCGGTACTGCTTACGCAGTTTAGAGAAATTGTAAAGCTGCGGGGAAAACGGCGAATTTGCTCACAAAACTCTTATTGTCGTGCCCTGGTGACGAAAAAGGCGTTAAATTTTGTATTTATGAATAATTAATTAATGCATGTAACACTTTGTGTAGTTACAATCCATATTTTGTGGTCCTTGATACGAAAAATCGATTGACAGCAAAACAGCTGTCTTTCCGTCCATCCGTCTGTCCGTCTGTGGTCAAAACTAGCACCTATATCTTTCAGCCGATTCCTCCAAAATTGGTATTCCTTCCTGGGGATCCTTTGGGAAGGCTGATAATACGGCCCTTCAATTTGAAAGCGATATTTTAATTGCGAGGTTACCTTACATGAAGCCACTGGAACATTTTCAAAATTGCCAAAAAATGGATCCAAATTTATTGATTTTTATTGAATAGCGTAAAGAACGCTTAAGAGAATAGTGCAGATCTCATTTTCGTGAAAATTGGAAATGTTTAGTTTTTCTACAACAAATATTTTGAAGATTTTTTCGTGATGAAATATGTTTATTAAAACAGATTTTCAAATAGTAATATACAATTTTTCAAAAAGTTTAGTAGTTTTGGATAATTTTGCCTAATATATAGGCAATTTTTGTTTGTTTTCCACATTTTTTTACGAACATTTGAAACCAGATCAGTCAAAGAACTCATGTGATCTAGTTCGTGTTTATTAGAAGGAAGTCAGTTTTTGGTCCCATGCCTACACTTCAAGGGAATAAAGATGATACATTAAAAGTATTTGTTTGCAAGTTGGTCAGTGACATTTTCTCAACAGATATGTGATATCGATCTCGTGTGATAACGCAAGAAATTATGTTATTTTTTTAAATTTATTTATTTTAAATCGCTCTGTATCACTATTTATTTATTTTAAATTTATCACATGGTCATAAGTGATCAAAACGTTTTACAATTTTACATTATATGTCAATATACACATTTAATTATAAAACAATACGTTGTCTTTTAACAAGTTAAAACATTCACAGACAGACACATGTATAACAAGCATGTTAATTTTTCTTTTTACAAGAAAAGAATACTACACATATATTTAATTTTTCAGCACATAAATATTTAATAATTTTGTTACACTGCGCAGTAGAATTTAACAAAGATTGGATATCATTTTAAAATTTTATTTTTTTCCTGAGATCACTTGGGAAAGGACATTTGGCTAATAAATGGGATGTAGAAATAATTTCACCATAATTTGGACATGGATCTGGATTTGCCTCTTTAAATAAATAACTGTGACTCAAATTAAAATGGCCAATTCAGAGTCTTGATAAAATAACTTGATATTTTCTATAATGTGTGATGTTCTTGAAAATGTGTGATGTGAATGACATCTTTCAGGTTTGCGCAGGCGTGCTGTTTGCCAAACAACGTTGTCGCATTTTGCTTGCGACTTTCGGATTCTTATTGTTGGTCATAATTTGGTCTTGTTTTCATTTTTCTCCAATTCAACCTCTAAATCGTTCGCAATTTGTCACTTACTGCTTCTTTTATGTAATTAAATCCCAATATTCTATTTTCTTTTTACTTTTTTTCATCAATTACCTCCGTGATGCAAAAGCTACAATTTTTGTATAAACGTTCTTTGAACGGCCGTCGTAGGCAGAACAATTATGTGAGAAATTAATTGTTTTATACTGCACTTTCTGTGTAGAGGAAGTAATCGATATTTTGTCTCGTTTGTGTATTTCTACTTACAGCCTTGTTCGTTTAATTTTCACAACGTTCAAAAGTCTAATCAATGTGTATTTTGTCTTTTGTTGCAGGTAAGAGTCAGCTGTTCCATGACCTTTCTGTGTTTAGTGGTCGCTCTTCATAAGGTAGAACCTTTTTAATTATTCCTAATGCTGCTATTTCATAATTTTAGAAAAAATCTCGATAAAACTCGGTAACCAATCTCTTATTTAGCACCATTTTTAAATCACAACTGGATATTCTAGGCACATGATGTCAAGAAAATTTACCTTAAGACAATTTCTTTAGTGTGATTTTTGTGCAGTGTTTACTGTACTTCAGGGTTCATTACCTGCTCGAATTTTACATTTATTGCAATTCTATTAGTTTTCAAATGATATTGTTAACCGAACTTAAGTCTTCGTTTTCTGGCTGCTTAACTTCCGACCGTAATGGTGGCAATATGTATTTGGCTCCTGATGTGTGCACCCTCTACGAAATGCGATATTCAGATAGGGAGAGGGGACGGTATGTGCTGGCACCGTGTGGCGCCGGGGCGGCCGCTAGAGGAGGGGTGCGGAGCGGAGGCAGCAGCTGCGACCCGGTGGCTGCGCGTCGCGCGGGCGAGAACGTGCTGAGCGGAAAGCATCACGCGGAGGACGAGGGCGTGGGCGGGCCAGGCAGGGCGGCAGGCGCGACGGTCACGGCGCCCGACGCCGCGCTGCACTACCACGCACGCACACGCACACACGCACGCGCGCACGGGCGCCGCCGGAAGCACACGCCGGAGCGCGCCGCCCTGCCCCGCCCTCCCTGCCCTGTCCTGCCGGTGCAGCCGCCCTCACCGGCCTTGCTCACTCGATCTCCATCGTCCGTGCCGGTGAGGGCTCGTCTTGTCTGTTCACCATTGGATGCTTTGCATTCTCTGTCACATCCGTCGTTCAGTAAATGAAAACTTACACCGTCTATTGTTTTAACAGTTGTTTGTTTTCATTTACTACTTTTGTTTTTTAAAGTTGTTGTTTCTTTGAAGATTTAACCCAATATAGTGAGCTATCGAAATGTGAATGTTGGCTTGATAAGAGTGAATATGGAGCTCTACATATCAGTTATTAATTCAACGACGAGTTAACACTCGCCCCTGGCGCCCTTCGGCCAGAGCATTATTATCGGCGCTGGCCGCAGCAGCGTAGGCGAGCGTGGAGCTGGAGGCAGTTTATATCTGTCTGAGATGAAGCCGCCCGCCGCACCGCAGCGGGCACGAGCGCCATCCACGTGCGGCAGCCAGGCAGCGCCTCAGCACGTCGGATTCCGCGCCACGTGAGGCGACGAGCACAGGACGGACGGGCACTTCCATTAGCCGCAGCCGCCGGCTGAGACACCATCACCCGCGCCGTGGCACTGGCCACGTCCCGCCCACCCGCCCGCCCGTTTTGCTCTTTCCGCCCACGCCCCTCCGCACACACCATTTGTTCTCACCACTCCGGTCGTCCCTCTGCCTTTCCTCTTTCTACTCTCCCATCCCCTCTCACACTCTCACGCACTCCTCCTTGCCCATCCTCTCCTAATGTACCTCCATCTCATACCAGCCGAACGGCGCGGCACCTGTTTTCTTTTGTCGTCTCTTTATTGCTCGAACACGTCTGAAGGGTTTTGCTTCCTTTCTACCTCTTGTTAAACAAGTTATATCTGCGCATATCGAAAAAAAAAATCATTTATAAAACTCAATGAACACCTCCCGTTTTTCGGGTTTAGATCTGGAAGTCTCCAGTGTACATATTGGAATTTGTGTGCTTAGCCTCCTCTCATTTGTCGTTTTGCTTTCCCCATGTTTCTTTTCCAAGTAAATGAGAACATGTTGAAGAGCGACGTGCCATGTGGCAGACTGCCGAGTGTGGAAAAAAGTGGCGCGAATCCGCCACCTGGACGTTGGTGACCGAACGTCTGTTGTTTGAACCGTCTCTCTCACCGTCCAACGACCAATCCTTTCCGTTCCCTGCGTAGAATGGCACGTGACGCTGCGAGTTAGGCTCGTTTCCTGCGGCGAGAGGGTGAGTTTGCTTGGTGTGTGTGTGTGTACGGTTCGACGCAGGATTTCACGGCTTTCCTAATCTCTTGGAGGCGAACGCGCGCTGTCTGCCGGCTCCTCAAGGGTTCAACGTTGTGTGGCGAGGCGGGACTCCACCAGCGAGAGACGTGGCAATGCCATGAGACGCGTGTGACGAGGATGGATACTCACTGCGTGGAGTAAATGTGTAACTTAATTCTTGCGGTGGAACGTGCCGCTCCCGTGCGTAGCAATTGCGTAATTCATGGTCCGTATGGTGCCCGCCACCCGGTGCAAGGTCATTTGTCATGTAACTGATATGCATCAAGCCATAAGTTTATGCCTGGATTCGTGTTTGTGGGGACATTCAATTTGTCGGCCATCGAAGGGTCGAGAGCAGTGGGTCGGAGGTTGCAACATATTTCCTTCCTCAGGTCTACGTTTGGTTGAGAAGAAAGTGTTTCCATCGATGGGATTTCTGTTTATTATTTTTCGGTGCAGATAGCTTTATTATTACTGAAGATATTTTCTTCTTCTAGCTTTATTATATATCATCCTTACACAAATTTTACATCTGAATATTAACCATGAAAATATGTGAAGATTGTCACTTAAAAAGCGTTAATGTTTTCAAAACATGAATGTACACTGCATGAGCTTTTTGCTCCAAAAACATTTATATCGTGAGCAAAACGTTTTATCCCCAGACTAGTAATGATAACTATAGCATAATGTACGAGAATGTGAACTCACCTAAAGTATTGAAAATTTAAGAACCTAAGTGATTTTTAATTTAACTTGTCCTCGCAATGTTTGCAATACGTAATTAAGCTTATTGGGGACTTTGTGCTTTCATTTTGGTATCAACAATTTTATTTTCATAATTTCGTTTTTTTTGGACTATATTCATTTTTGTTTCATGTTCAATATTAATATTTAATATCCTAATATTATCTTTCTATTTCGTGTGTGATGTTATTTGATTTTCTCCATTCGTTTATATATACTTTCTCTATTTTTACCTTTTACATTTCTCTTATCTTTATTTTCTCTCTACTGTCAGGACCCATCTCTTCTGTGCGTTTTTGTTCGCCACACTGTGACTGAGAGTCGAATCTTGGCCGTTCTTCTTCCAGAAATATTTGAGACAGCGGTGCAACTGAAGCTGACAGATTTTTCTTTATCCATCTGACGTTTCAAAATATGGTGCTAAAGAATCGGAAAAGTCTTTCTCGATATATCTGAGAAACCGTCTAGACTGCATCAAGCAGTATTTACTCTATCTGGACATTTATTGACTGTGACTACAACTCTTGAAATATGTACAGGAATAGCTTCTTCTGAATTACATCCACTTTTACTTTTCGTAATTGTCACATTTTCATTCAATTTTTTCTACATTGTTGCGACTCATAAAATACTTCTTAATGTAGTAAAATATTACCTACGTAACCAGTAGAATTAATTGTATATGAGAGGAATTGAATGTAAAATGCTGATTGTATTATATATTTAATTCACAACACTAATAATTTTGTACGTCATATTATAATTATATTGATCGTAATTTACCAATATTAAAAGCAACATTTGTATTTAGAATTTCAATTTCATTACAACATAAATAATTGTGCAAATTCTCACTTTCATTTCTATTAAATTTATTATGTGGAGGGGGTTTTATTATGAACGAGCAGTGGGACAATATTGTCTCGCTCTGTTCCACGCAACGCGAAGAGGAAATGACAGCGAGGGTTCCCTCCGGGGGAGCATGCGTGCGCGGCACCGACCCTTGCGCCTCGCGGCTGCTCTCCTCGCAAGCGGAGTGCGGAAGTGGGTTGAGGCCGCTGGGCCCTGCGACGGATCATTTTAGGCGGTTGTCAACTCGCTCGCGAATAATATTGACTTGCGATCTTTTCGTCACAGGTGTCTCTGATCAGATTTCTTCTATCTTACCCTAAAAATCTAAAGCGTCTTTCTCGAATGTAATTTCCGCCGATTATCCGACACTTCCATTCTCTTTTTTTAATTTTTTTTATTGGTTTATTCTTCTATCTTACCCTAAAAATCTAAAGCGTCCTTCTCGAATGTAATTTCCGCCGATTATCCGACACTTCCATTCCCTTTTTTAAAATTTTATTTATTGGTTATTTAAGGTCGCATCAACATCTTAGGTCATTAGCGACCACTATTGCGGTATTGCCACTAACGGTATGGTATCTATGTGGATGAAACGATATGATGATGATAAGGGGTGAAAGGACAAACACAAATACAACCATGCCCGAGGCGGGACTCGAACCCGCGGCCCTTCGGTCCGAGATCACTACGACACTACTGCCTTAGCGATCTCGGCCACCGGGCCGACCCATTCTCTTTCTGGCTGCCTTTCTCTTTCTCTTTCTTTCTGACTGTCTCGTCGTTCCTGGATGTTCCCCCTTACTGTTCTCTCCCGCCTGCTACTGCTGTCAGTTGTCCCTCGTCTCCTCAGTCTTTTACAGTTATGTTTCTGCCAAGTCACCCTCAAATCTCCATCTCGTTTGAGAGACTCCCCTCCAAACTTCAAAACATTCCTCTTTTCTTTCATGTACAGTGCTCACTGTGCCTTAGTCATTTTCTTAACTTGCTTATTCAGCTCAATTAAAAAAAATATTTCAATGAATGTATTCAAATCTATTGTCCTATTATTTATTATTTTAATGTTTTTTTCTTTCTCGTGAATGTTCGTCTTTTCTCTATCCTATGTAGTTTCTTTTATTCCCCATATTCCCAATAGTTGTCCTCTTTCTTACATAAATTGACCAAATGTTCTCCACATCACACAAAATCCTATCAGTTCTTTTGTTCCTTCTACCTTCTGATATCTTCTTTTACACCCGTTCGCCTTATACAGTTCTTCTCATTTTTCCCCACTCCCCGGACTTCGCAATCATATGTATCGCCCCTAACCACGTTTGCGAGAGCTCCCTACTACTAAAGTCTCTCATCGGCTTCGTCAGCATTGCCGCTGCCTCTGCAGCAGCTCTGACCGAGAGGTCCTAGGGTTCGAGTGTCGACGGGGGCTAGCCACTAGCTAGATGGCTAGGTCGAATTCAGCCACTGTCAAGAGGAGAATTCTAGCGGCAAGCTGCTCTGATCCGAAGTTTTTCATTGTTTTTCCCTTCACAACCAGGTGAATACTGAAGAAGTACCCTAACATAAGTCACGGACCACGTGCAGTATTTCCTTCCTCTGCTTGTCTTCTCCTCTTCCCTTATACACTCATTTACACTTACATGCACTACGCTCTCAAACATGGCGGGAGAGTAGTAGGGAGTTTGGAGTTTGTCCCGGCTGGGCGTTGCCCCGCTGTTGAAAGACACCTGGAGGGAGATTTCCTTCGCAAGCCGTCATGTAGGTCGACGCATAATCTCATTGTCCAGCCGGAGAGGAGCACTCTCCGCCTGGAGAGGAATGAGAACATTCACTACACTAACGCCGTTGACGAACCTGGAAACAACCAGTGAGTCAAGTCTCATTGTCCGGCAAGCTACGACAGCCTTCTGGTAGGACGGCCGAACGCGCGCGGGGCTGTGGGAGCGTTCTCGGGTTCCAGCTGTCAGGACAGACGCGCCCCGCGAACCGAACGGCTTAGGAAAAAGGGGGGGGGCGGGGCGCAATGCTGCATAATAACGTTGCGTGCGCTAGCCGCGTCGAGCGCTGTGTTCAGCACCGTGCTTCCGTCTTTCGCCATGCGTAGCCGCGGGCGAACGGAGGGGGTGTTGCTAAGGGCACGTGCTGGTTGCGATGACGGCGGCGCGGGAAGGGCTGCGATGGGATTTACATTCACAACGAAATAAATACACAAATAAACTAAACAAATTGAGGCAGTAACAGATTTGTCTCATTTATTAAATTAAGTTTTATCAATGTTTCAACCACACTTCATCTCGGGAAGTAACCGTCATTTAAATTCTCTTCCGGTTCCCAAATGTAACAAAAACTTCCAACTAAAATCGTTTCAGTCATTGTTGTTACATTTCAATTACAATTAGATCGATTTCTTTACTTGATACATTATTTTAAAAAAATAATATAATTGCAAGTAGTAGGCTCTAATACTTTTCAGAAATATTATTTTTTTCCATAGTGCGTGTAATTTATAGTCTACCGCGCATCACAACAACCAGTGAAGGCATGTCCTTCACGGAATTATGTATCCCTTGGGCTTAACTGGCTGACAGCTTCTATTGATGGTAGACGGGAGCGTTGCGCGGGCAAGATTGACCTCCTCAAGGACATCGTATGCGGTTTAGTCATGTGTTGTTGCTGCAGCGGAAAATTAGTTCTTAAATGCAATTTAAATGCATGTGCGAGCTCTTCTAGCTTTTCCATATCTTTCATCGAGCGCCAATTTGATCTTGCTAGAAGATCTTGTCGCTGTGCCTTTTAATCACCTTGTGATTCGTGGATAACATATATTTTGAGTTGACTATATTTTTAAGGTTTTACGTAGTTAAAATAAAAGTTCTGTACCGTAGTATTTAGCAAATGTCATTCCGACGTTTCGTGATAAACTGTATTTTTAGTTTAGATCATTTTGCTTTTGAGAATTAAATTTGAAAATTGATAAACATGGGTACCATTAATAACTTTGCTCTTAAAAGGGAATAGGAGATATTTGTTTACACTCACTCAGACACTTTCGTTTTTGGCTAGAATTGGAGTTCTGCAACCTAAAATTTGTAACAAATTACACTACAAACTTTCTCCACTACAAACTTTGTATAATGTTCATTCTAGGAAACGTTAATGTGGAATTTTGGAAAATACTCATTTAAATGACAACGAATTGTCTTTATTGAGGAGAGCAATGACAAGCGACAACTATGTACAAGATTACAAGTTCAAAAATATTGTCAGTAAATTGTTTGTTTTAATCGATTCGTTGCTAACTGATATTTAGATTTTAAACATTCGATCGAGCTCTGGTGCAGTTAAATCCATTTTTATAGTGAAAATCATTGTAGTAGTTGTATTACTTTTGTGCTGTTTTATTTTATGTGTTGCTTCTTTCGTTTCTTTACAAATATACAAACACTTCATTCTCTTTTGCCATCTCACTCTTTACAACCTCCCTTTAGCTTCTATTCTCGCGTGGGGCCGCCGCTCGCTTATGGAGTTTTTGCTTTGGATGTGCTTCGTCGCGCGTTTCCCCACACCATGTCCCCTCCCGCAAAGCTCTTGTTGCCTACGTGCTGTTTAGCACCCTACTTTTATAGCCGACCGTAACCAGTAATTTAAATTTTTAAATGGTTTAAGAGTTTCACAGTGCTAGTGGAAAGTTATAGCTCGAAAAGCCATTAAGGCTGCACTAATTTTGCACCGTTGCTGCGGGACTCTCGAATGCTATTCAGATTCCTATTGTACTTGAAACGTCTGTTAGAATCTTGGCAAAAGACGCTAGAGTTCAGATTATGAGTTCTTTGTAGGTTACAGTACATCTTGAAGGATTTGTTTCCTGGTTCCGGTTACCGGGGGTTGTGCAAACATAGTCGTCCTTTTAATACGTCTCGTCGTTAATTCGACATGGAGGGGTGTGGGGAGAGGCGAATCGATGCAGCCAGTCCGCTCTTTTAATGCGGCGCGGCGAGCGGCTCTACAAAGGGAATGCGCGTCATCGAACCGCAGTCACAAAGCGCCTGCGCGATCTGATTCATCAGCGATTCATTAGGCGGCGCAAACGACCTCTGCGGAGCGGAGAGACACCTGTAGCTGCCGGCCGCGCTTCCTTCCGCTTTAACTTCCGCCAAGATGGCGCTTCGCCTCCCCGCCGCACCGCCCACACTTCTTTCTACCGCCTTCACTAGAGAGCTCGTCAGCCGATATTGGCTCACTTTTCTCACTCTCTATCAGCTCTTTCCTCTCCCCCTCTCCCATTCTCTTTCTCTTCCTCCCACTGTCCCTCAATCTTAATATTATCTTTCTTCTCTCTCTTCTCTCTCTCTCTCTCTCTCTCACACACACACACACACACACAACCACACACGTGTACGTCAGCAATGCAACTGTTATTTCTTTTTCAGTGGTAACTAAACGGGCATCCCTGCAGACTACGCTACATGAGGCAGCACCATGCAATGACTTCCTAGATAAAGTGCACTAGTGTTCTTTTGCACTCCTCGGGAGAAGTAAAATAAAAGAAGACATTCATTTTTTTTTTTCATTCATGCTATAAATATTTTCATCGTGGACGAAGAATTACTATGAATCCTAATGCAATGAAGAAAAATGTCAATATAAACTCAATATCAGATATGAAAAGCTTTACGAAACGTCAATCTATAAACGTTTAAGCAACCTTACAACGCGAATTTTGAAACGTGTAATATTATCAGATAGTATTAATATTGGTAAATCATTCCAAGTGCAATATCGCAATAGTGTTCAAACAGGTCATGACACTTATCTTCGATGTCAGTGACTTCCATCATATTAACTACTTGTTCTCTTCTACTTTCTTCTGTTTGTTTCTTTTCCCTTCCTTCTTTTTCTTCTTCCCGCCTTCTCCTTCTTTTTCCCCCCTTTCTGCCTCTTTCCTTTCTCATGCACTACTACTACTTCTCCTTTTCTCCTCCTTCTCCATCTTCAGTCTTCTCTGTTTTCTTATCCATCACCTCCGCCTCCGCCGCCACCCGCGCGGCGCGGGCGGTGTCGGGCCCGTTCGGCGCGTAATGGCATTCCTTTTTAATGCGCGTGTAATTGCCACCCGCGCTCCTCCCGCCCCCGCCCTTCCAGCGCTCGTCTCGACTCCTCCGCGCTTTCCTCATTGGGCTTCCATCGGTGACCTACTTGAAGGATTTCAAAGTGCAAGGTCAACGTTTGAATTTTCAAAGTTGAAGGTCAAAGTTTTTTTTCACTAAAAGAGAAGATGATTTCTTTTGTTGTCTTTAAGAAGTGTTGAGCTGTCAACTACTTTTTTATTAATTTCAACGGATGAATATTAATGGAAATATCAGAAATGCTTTTGTTTCTCCTAATTCGTCAAATATTTTTCACTTTGATGGAATCTCTCTTCATACTAGAATCTGTTTCGTGTCGACAGGTCGGATATATGATAACGACAGAACATGATTCACAGCTAAAATTTAACGTTTTAAATAGAAGCACTGACTAAAGAAAGTGTTGACCTAAATAATATCTAAAATATGATAAAATTGCAACGTATTTTAATGAACACGTTAAAGTGACAAGTGAAGTAAACTTAATTTTGCTACCCATATCTTCAAATGTCTAATTATACCTGCATCAACAAGTGTATTTTTCATCATAGGGGCGTCCATAAATTATGTGAGGCGATTTTGGCGATTTTCGACTCCCCCTTCCCCTTGATGAAATGTGAGATTTGGCTCACCCCCTTCTAATCTCACGTTAAAATACGCAGTTTTAATGTAAATTTGTGATGGATTGCATTGCGATTTATTTAGAAAACATAATTTGCTTAATTATATGTTAGACTAGATATGACTACTATTTAGAAAATACAGTAAAGTGAATTACAATGAATATTATAGCATTTCTAAAAACGCTTCATAATTTTTCTTTAAAATTTCTATAAACATGCAGCTAATCAGATTTATCTCATTAATGATAAAAAGTTTGGTACATTTTGTTAGATTGTTTTTATCAGTATACTATGCTATTTATTATAGCATTCACATAACCGCGATGAAAATGATTGTGCAAGATTTAGCCATATTTTTGTATAGAAACGTGTTTTACTTAAATTGTCTCAGTTTTCTCGCAATTTAGCACTGTTTTTAGGGGACAAAATTACGAGATATTTGCCGAGACTCCAGCTCCCCCCACCTAAGATTAGGTGAGATTCGCTTCACCCCCCCTAAAGTCCTCATGTAATTTATGGATGGCCCCATATTTGAAACGCTTCTTTACTAAATTTCAACTCTTCCTGAAGTACAAAAATGTCTGAGGAGACGTGTTCCCAACATGAGAATTTACGCCACCCAGTTTTCTTTTAAAAGACCCTGACAGACAGACCGCCCTCTCCGACTCTTGCTCTCAACAGAATCGAGGAAAAGACGGCAGAGGTGTCGCGAGGTAAAGGGTTATGTCCTACGCGCGCTAAGATACAATGGTGAAGCACTTGGCGCTGACCGATTTCGCATTAATGATCTTTTTTTAACCCTCATCTTGATTTTGATACCAGAAGGGAATTTCCGTTTTCAATTGTGTCAGAATGAAATTATTCCTCTGCTCTAAGGTTCATGACACAGTCTCCGCCTTTTTTGTTACAAAAGTATGACTTCCAAGAGAATCAGGATAACTCCAAGTTGTGATTGAAGGATTTATTTTCTGCTAGTTTAGTTATCTGGTAGCCAGGTGCGGATCCAGCCGATCATTGGGGGGGGGGATATCGTAGATTTTTGTTAAATTTTTGTTAAACATTTGTTATTGTTTTGTATTTTATTTATGTACTGTAGATATGACTCTATACAATATTATTGTTTAAATAATTCCATAATTTGAACATAAATATTTAAATCAATTTTGCCAAATAAAGGAAGGAAAACGAAAACTCTAAGACTTGGGGGGGGGGGGCATGGTGCCATACCCCTCCCACCTGGATCCGCCAGTGCTCGTAGCTGTACTTCATAATTCCCATGGTTTCCTTTGGATGGAATCACCTTCAGAACTTGCTTATGAAAAGAAACGTGAATTTACGTACGCATAATGATCGCTTCATTTTCTACACAAACCCATGGGGAAGTTCGTGACAAACCGTGTGACCCTCTCATAGATTATTTTACGAAAGTATCTGAAAGATGTCTAGAGAAAGAGGGGGGAAAGACAGAGAGAAGGGGGAGTAAGAGAGAGAGAAAGAGAGAGAGGAGAGCTATGGCCTCTGTTCCTTTTTCATTCAAATACTGTACGGTAATGTACAGCGATGATTTGTTTGTGAGGGATCGGTACCGAACATACACTACAAGAACAACTACTGTTATTTGTTTGTGAATTCATGTTTAATAACCTTTGAACCGTTATTACAACAAACGGAGTATTAGTATCACTCAGCACTATTCATTGGTACAACAGGATGAGTCCTTAGTAATGGGAGCCATCCAATCAAATTCAGTTCGTACTTGCTATTCATGTTGCTTCTGCACAAAACTTCAGAACAAACACCTGTGATTTTTATGTGACTCTGATTTGTGACATCTTAAATTCGAAAATTTACCGCATATTCCTACGTGCTGTATGTGCTACGTGTACGTGCTATGTGCTACGTGCTAGACTGCTGGCCAGCTAAAAGCCGAACTAACAGGACAACTTTTGAAAATGTCACTGTCGGATGAGAACATTCATTTATACTCGATTTAGGGTAGTTTCGTTTCGTTTTATGTTGGCAAAAGTTGTTGCCAACCGTCACACAAATACCCTGAATATATTACCTTCAAGCGATAGGGACATTTTTTAAAATTTAAGTTTGCAATGAAACAATGACTACTTCCGTAGATACCGCCAACATTCAAAGCCATCCAAGTGAAATTGTGTTAGTTTACGAGTGTTGCTAAAGATTTGCGTTTTGGTGCTCTTCGTTCTTTGCGTTTTATCGTTCAATTTATTTATTTAGTAGTACTAGGCGTTTTTGAGTTTTATTTCTTATTTTCCAATTGTTTTCTTTAGTAATAATAATAAAGTTAATTGAAATAGTTATAGTAGTTCATTATTTGTTGTTGTTAAGTGTCCCTTTAGTATTTGTTTTAAATTAATTATATTATATTTATTATTATTTTTCTGAATTCATTTTAATTATAACTGGAAAATAATGGTAAGCCTAACAACATCTGGGTCTATACTTAATACTGAACCTTTGAAGATAACACGTTTTCAAAGACTGTCTCCGGTATCAATGGATAAGTTATTGAAAACTTATTTACACTAATGATGATTTTCATTATTTTTTTAGCTTACTTTTAAAAGCTAATGAATAATTGAACAAATAAATTAAATGGATGCATTTGCATTGATCTTGACATAACTGGACTATTAGGAACATTTCATTAGATCACTTAAAACTACCATGTATATCACGTTAATTAACTTCAATAATTGTGGTATTTATTTGCGTTCAATAAAACTCATTACTACTGCTTCAAAACATGAAGGAACTGTTGACACACATCTCAAAAGCATTAATAACATAGAAGTATGACCGCAGATAACTTTTGAGGTTGTATTTTTCATTTGCACTTGACACTTTTTAACACTTCTTAAGCTCGCAATAGTTGATAATGATAATTCTTAATTAACTTAATAATTATTCACAGAGTTAATATTCGTTTATAGATGAACATCTCTTTTCAATTCTACCGAAAAACGAAACATGTATTATTGAACAGTGGACAAGACTCTAGACCGCGCGAGGATTGTGAATGAGACAACAAACAAAACAAATGCGAGAGACTTGATCAGAGTTATAGTTTCATAAGTTGGCTATTCCGACAGGAAATCTTTCAAGCTGCCATATTGCGAATTTAGTGAGGCCTGATACACGGCCTGAGTCTACGTGCACTTTCACCCAGTGTAATACCGACAACAACAACAATAATAATAATATAATAATAATAATGTAAGAAATAATGAAATGTTGCACTTGATCACAAATCTGCCTCGCAGAAACATACAAGAAATACCCAACCCAATATTACCTTTCATTAAATGAAATTTCACAGTAAAATAAACTAAATATAAAGGGGCAAAGGATCGTTTGTTTGCAGTAGCGTTAAGAACTCCATCTTCAAAATACATCGAATGGGTGCAGAGGGCCTGGGCTGGCGGCGCCGCTCGGCGATGGATATACTGCGTGGGTGCCATCAATATCAGCGTATCAGCGCTCTTTCCGGAGGATTCGTTAGGACGCGCGCGGGGACGCGGCGGCGGCGCTGCGGCGGCGGTGCGCAGTGGGTCGGAAACAACACTTCACGTGTCTGCACAAACATATGGACTGTTGAGGTGGCTTAGGGCATTGCCTCTGGCCGGGAAGTCCTAGTGTTCGAGTCCTTACGCAGCCAGGATGTACGGCATTAGCTAGTTAGCTAGGTAAAATTCAGCTGCTGCATAGAGAATTGTAGAGTTCGGTTTGTCTGACAGTTGGTAGTTTTCGTGATTTTTCGAATCAAGGCCAGGAGATTGCCGGTGCAGTATTTAACAAACACGCCAAGAACCGCTCGTGATCTTTCCTCCCTCTTCCTTGGCCTATCCTCACCCCTTACTTCCTCAAACACATGCCCTCAAACACAACTACTCGCATCGGAAGACCAGTCGGGAGCTTAGTGTCAGAACGTCTCCCGGCTGGGAGGAGCCTCGCTGGTGGGAGATACCTAGATGCGGACAACTCCGCAAGCCGACGTGTATGTCGACATCGGATCTCACCTTCCAATAGGAGGACGAACATCGCCACCATCCGTGATACAATCATACTCTACACTTAGAGAACATAACAGTTGCCGCAGCCGGAAACACGAAATATTCAATCGAACATTTGTATTGACGAAGAAAAATGTCCACTATCTACTTCCAATGCTTGTTTTAATACTGGGAGGTGTACGACTAACTGTGCAACTTCTTGTGCAAACTATTCTCTCTATAGTCTCAAAGAAAGAGAAGATTACATATCATTTTTTGGTATTCAACTTTTATGTAACTGCACGAAGATGAACAAACTTATACTATTATCTCGTGAGCCAGAACAAAAGGAATATATGGGAAATGTAAATAATTTAATTTTATCACATAATTAACACATGGATCTGATATGTGTGGCAGAGAATTGTGATCTTCAATAGTCATTTATAAGAATGTTTTTTGTCAGTTGAGCGTTACGGAGTATTAAAATTTCGAATTCAATAACATTTATATCATTATTCGCGATTATTCAATCAGCGAAAAGAGGAAGGAATTATAGTCAGATTTGATGGAAGGCCTGAAAGAAGACAAGTTAGAAATTAATTGAACGGAGAAATTAACAACTGTTCCAAGTTAGCTGTGAATATCGGTCCGTGGTAAAGGTGGTGTCTAGGAAGATTGAGATCGTCCTCTTTATTCCATATGCTGCAAATATTGACAAAGTTAATATTTTTATAAAATAAAGTTTTCCATTTATAAACATATTTTCTCGTACAAAAGTTCCATTATTTGGAATGACAGATTTTTAATTCATTATTTTTAAATTTATATTTACTTCTTTATTTATTAGTTTTTTGTGATACATACCTGTAAAATTTAACGGAGAAAATAACCAGGAATAGAAGAAAATAGAAAATTGTGATTAGCATTAGCGACCCCTTATAAATGAATACGATATGGTGTAGTCAAAGACCAAGGTAATCCATAATACCCCGAATGCTGGAAATGATGCCAATTATAGTTTAATCTTTTTTACAAATGTATAATTTCCCATTTTCAGCGAATAATTTATTATCTTACTGTTTCACGCTCAGAAATTTCTCATTTTTAAGGGACATGCTTTACCCATTACTTTTGTTCAAAATTTCTATTTATTTATTTGTTCACTTTTGTTGCGCGCGTCTGCGCACTCGTTGGCTGTGCGGCAGGGGCATCCCGTGCGCTAATTGTGGACGACGATAAATAACGCGCGCGGGACGGCGGTGCGTGGGCGACGGGCTGGCGACAAAACGAACGACCTCCTGCCCTCGCCGAGGACGGATGCGCCGGGGGGGGGGGGAGGGGGGGGGGCTGCAAGGGGGGACCAGGGTTGTACGAATTCAGAGATGGCGAATAGTGAGACTGGTGGACCATGTGGGGAGACCGATTCGGCTGAAGAGTAATACTATGAATATCGCTAAAAGATTTTGCTCTTAGCCATAGAATTGAAGTGGGATTGAATAAATGAAAAATATCGAAATAGTTGTGTAGAAAGTGTGGATGAGAATATTTATATGCACTGGAGATAATGACAGCGAACGGTAATCATATAAAAAGAATACGGAAAGATTGTATCCAAGTGAAGAAAATAAGGAGTTCTATATAAATAATTATAAAATAAATCGTTTTCATATGTGCCCAGGTATGCCAGATAAAGGAAAATGCAGTTTTTGAAGAATTGTTCAAGTTTTGTTATGGGATAAGAAAATGGGAAAAAGGTGAAATTGGCATTCAGAGACAGAAGAAAGTGTGATTTCTTTTCTCGTTAGAAGCTTCTATTCAGTAAACTGATTATTAGACAAAAACAGGACTAAAAAAGACGGTAAACAAACGTAAGTAGAATAAGGAGGGAGAAATAGAAAGGAAGAAGAAAGATAGAAAAAAAAAAAAAACGCTGAAAATCGAGAATTCGCGATGAAACTAAGGAACAGGAGTGATTAAGCTCCGAGCTTGGACGGAACGGGCGGGGAGAAAGGCTAGTGCCGTAAGCTACCGGATGAGAATGGTACAACGAAAATGAAGTGGAATGACAGAAGAAAATCCTGAAAATCGGAAGTCGGAAAGAATTACCAAGAAAACTACAGAAATTGAGTAGCGAAATTCCGGCCATGAAAGGGGAAAGGGGTGCCTGTGGTGGCACTGGAAGAGGCGAGAATAATCCAACAGGAGGGGGTGAACAGACCGACATGAGGGGGTGCTGGGGTCGAACGGGAGGGGAGAATATAAGATAAACTAAGAATGACGAGAGAAAAAACTGAAAAGCAAGAATTCGAGGGAATCAGCGACGAAACGCATGGATCGCGGGTGAGTAATTTCCGAGCGCCAGTCAGCCGAGGGGGCGGCGGCGGGCACAGACGCTGGGTCAGCACGCGCATCAATTACCCGGCACATGACGTGCGAGATATCAGCGCTTTTCGGGTTCCGGCGCCGGCCCTGCGGGGGGACCTATTTTAAAATGAAGTATAACCCGGCAATTGGACGCGTGTGTTTTTCGACGTGGTCGAGGGAGCCAGAGGGGGCGTTGTTTACGACCGAAGAGTTGCGCCGCGTGTTGTCCCCCTCCACTCCCGCTTCCTGCTTCCCATCGACGACGCGACGTCGGCGTTGTGCTGTTTCCCGTGACAGCCGCTCGCGTTTCCGGCTGCGCCACCGTCGAATCCGACGAGGTGTACTTGCCCGGAATGCAGCAATGCACGAACTTTCTCGGAGTGGACGAAAGTGTTCAGTTCTTTAACTGAGGGTCAAATCATGCCTTAAATTCATCTACCTCCCCCCTCACCTTCGCTATAATTCTCCGGCAAAGGAAATCGATTCGTGATTTAGTCGACACCAGATAGTTTCTGTATTTTGATATATTCTAATAGTTATGCTAATTTGTAACTACACATGACGGCACTATTGATTCAATTTGACTTCCAGAAAAATGGTTTAAAGGACCAAATTTCCTCCCCTCTAAAATAACCATTTTAATTTTTTTTATCCAGTCATTCGTAGTTTATCTTTATCCGAGCTTCCGCTTCAGGCTTCAGTCCGGCTTCAGTCAATCCTCCGATAACTTTACAATACTTTTTCAGGTACCATCCTCTGTCGAAGTTAAACATGTAAGTGAGCGGATTTGCCATTTTGTCTGGTCTAAAGAGCTGACTGAAAAATAAAGCCGACAGTCACTGAACGTAATACATCTGCTCTCATTAAACTTTAACCAAGAATTGTGCAAATCATTGATATGCTGTATGTAAACAGTCACTTGCAATATTTATTTACCTTTTATTTTTATTTTATCTCGTATTATTTTTTTAAATCATGCCCCAAACTCGTCTGGCTCTCGAATCGCAATGTTTCCATCTGTGACTTAAAGCCGTCGTGCCGAGAGAGAGACTTATGCAAAATTCGATAAGGTTAAGTAGGCACCGTTACTCCGCAGCCGTTTCGTGAAGAGGAGAAACGGAACAGGATTGCCCTTTCACTGCTCGCCGTCCTTTGAGAAAATAAGCAAGGAAGTTGGGATACTTGTTTTCGGAATTTGCTTGCGACTTTTCTTCTTAAAGTTAAATGAGCCGACCGTTTTCTTGCGCTATGCTCCTTTCTGTGCTCTTTTGCATAAGGCTTGGAATATCGAAACAAGTTGAGGCAGAACAAAGCTCCTGTTTTTTTCTTTGCCGCAAATTATGGAGGATCTTAGACGGTGTGACTTCGGTACTTAAGTTCTTATCAGACATGAAAAGGCAAATCGACTTAGAAGTGTAAGTTACTTTGGTGTGCTATTTCTCTGGGGATTCCTTGTCGTTACACGAACTCTTGACTTTTTGCTGGCACTTGCACGCTTTGGTGTTCCCTCGAGCACTCTATGCAAATGCTCGCCTCACCTCGGCTATCCTGAATGTTGTTTTTCTTCTGTTAAATAATGCCTTCATTATCTTTATTTTGTTATCCTTGTTTGCATCGTTCTTATTTCTTCCAAACTTACGTATATTTGCACGGATGTTCTATTTATCCCGAACTCCGCACCTCTTTTAGACAACATGCGTTTATTTGCAGGATTCAGAAACTTTCACATGATGTGTTAAGATATTTTATCCCGTATGCACTGGATTTATTGTATTATTTTCATGTTTGCGGCTTCAACCTGTCTATTATCTATTTTCGAAAAGCTTTCAAATTAGAGTAAAACTTTCTCCTAGATTCTCGAAACTGTGGTTGGAAGTTGTCGATTGTTGATTGGAACCTTCAAACATTTTTTTGTTAAAAATGGTAACACGTTTTTCTCATTGAATTTTTTTTTTTTAACGAAACGAAGGATTCCTGTGAGATAATGAACTTTCACTACTCGCCCCTTAAACTTTATTCCAGGGGCATTTATTCCATGGAAGCAAGGGAAGCATTGCTTCCCTTATCATTTCTAACGATATCTTACATTTTAATATTACTTGACTAGTAATTTAGAATAATTTCCTTGTAATCAAAATCAAAATAGCTTAAATTGGACGCGTCCAATCTTATCTTTACACAATGGGCACGTCATTATTATTGTCATCGATAGTTAGGGTAGAGTTCGCCTGTAAAGCTCGTTGGAAGCACTGGGCTGCCTGCATGCAACGTCTCAGAGAATGCTGTGATTAGCAGATATGCTGGCGCTGTGGTGGGCGCGCGCAGGTTCTTCAGTGAGCTCGCCTTTGGAAGCAATCGGCCAGTTGCATACAGCGTGACTCACTGCGCGCATGTGGTGAGCTCCGCATGTGCTTATAGGTTCAGTGTTTAAATTATCCATTTCTCATCTTATCCATTTGAATCTTTAAAAATCTATCATTTGGAATGTAATTGCTTCCCTAGAAAAAAATTTCACCGCACGCCACTGCTTCATTCGTTTTAGATAAAATGCACAGTACAGTACAAATGGTCAGTAGATTAAAGTTCGATGCTGTTATAATATAATTTTATCATAAATTTTGAATTTACACTTTATTTATTTATTTAGTCAAAATCTGTATGTGACGTATGGGGGAGAAAATCATCTGCGCACGCTTTCTTGAGTTTCAGAATCCCTTCCCAACAATTTAACTATTAATAGTTGAAAGATGAAAAATAATAGTAATAATAATAATAAATTTAAAAAAGCGAGAGATTAACATTTCAAAAACGAAATATTTTCGTTGCCGAATTATAGAAAAATTATTTGTAACGGTAAAGGAACGAACAGATTTGATTATTCTGTATTGTTAACAAAATAGAAACTCACCCTAAACTCTACTACCACTACAAGCAAAAGGAAAGTTCAACAAAACGTGCACTTAGTGAAACTACATTTACATCCAGAAGCAAATCAATGGGCCATCTCAGCATTTGCTCAATGGATCAGGGAAACTGGACAAAAACTCGATCGAGATGGAGGTCGGGATTGACCCAGAAGCTGAAGTACATTTCTTGTTACAGGCATATTAAGTCTTATGTTTAATTCTATTATATGTACATTCCATTTGAGGTTTGACTGAATTGTGAGACCTAGAAACTTTGTTACGAGGTTAGGACCTAAGATCGAACCCTGTGGGGCCCCTTGCTCAACTGGCAAAGAATTGGAAAGATGAGTAAATAATGTCCTTTCGTGCCAGTACGGTATTTTAACTCTTTGAGATCGGTGTTTAAAGTACGAGGTTATCCAATCTAGGGCCGCGAATTCCATAAGAAGGTAATTTTGAGAGCAAGATGTTCGTGAAATGCTTTTGAAAGATCTAAAAATATTCCAATGGGTTCTTAATTTTAGTCCATTAATAAAGAAACATCTTTAAGGAAAGAAAAAATGGTAGTTTCCGTAGATTTTGATTTTCTAAAACCGTGTTGTGAGTCTGGAAACGCTTCGTTTTTCCTAAGAAAAGTTTCCATTAGCGCCAAAAGCCTCTAATATTTTTGTGAAAACCGACAAAAGAGAAATTAGCCAGTAATTTTGAATTTCATTTTTTAAAAGTGGTTTAATTTTTAATAAGTGGTTTAATTTTTGCTTCTTTCAAAAATATCTGGAAATATTCCTGTGCGCAAGGAAGCATTGAAAATGTGAGTTAATGGATGTATAATGGCAGGTGCACACGTTTTTAATAAACAATCCGGAAATTCCTCCAAACCAGATGGATATTTATTATTAGTTTATTGACTATTCTGAGGATTTCGTTGGAAGAAGTTTCGGAAATAAACATTGTGCCAAAATATCTGGGCGTCAGCGGAAGCATATGATGTTGAATTTTGTGGTTTTAGTCCCTTCGTGAGATCAACCGCAATTCTAGAAGAATTCTAAGTGTTGGTTAAAGAGATTCGCAACCTTATCTGGATTACTTGTTCCTCTTTCATTGTCCTTTAAAACAACATTCTCTACGAAATATAGTGATGACGTGGTCGTATTTTTTACGATATTCCACATTGCTTATGGAGGAATAATAAAACTGTCTAATTCGTGATATGGGAAACAATTAATGGGACTAGAGTTCGTTCACTAACCTTTCACTAATGCCGATGACGTATTCGCCATGATGTGACGTAGTCTTGAGGGGCGCGTTGGGGGGGGGGGATGAGGAGCGCATCGCCCAGGGGATCGCGCTCAGCGCTAAGCCGCTGCGGATGAGGCCCGAATCAGCATCGCACCCGCTCGCCCGCCCGCCCGCCGGCCGGGGTGTGAGCCACTACACGAGGATTAGGCATTAGGCTGCGGTGAGCATGCGTACGGACAATGGCTGCGCCCGAGGGCTGTGGGCAGCGGGGGCGGCGACTGGGAGCGGACGCCGGCGGGCAGTGTACTCTGGACCACGGCGGGCTGGTCTCAGTGCGCCACGCACGCTGTTGAATGTAACAGACCGACAAGGTTGCGAATTGTCATTTTTATCTGGAGGGGGGATTAAAAACGGAGGTGTCGAATAGAAGAAATGAGAGTGAAACGAAGACTGTGTTTGCTGATGCGACACAAACTGAATTAGTCTGAAGAATGCCCTCGGGAATGTTTTCTTGACGTTTATTTGAATTCGTTGAATTTAACATTTCAGATCGTGGAAATAATAAGTCAGATTACTGTTTACGATTAATTGTATTTCCGGAAAGAAGATATCAATAGTTTTCCAGCGAGAGATTTGAAATTCATTGAGGGGGATTCCCCACACACCCTCCTCGCTAGATAATTCGGACCCTGCGGCTTCAAGCGGGGAGCTGCAACATTTATTTATTATGATTAATGCTGATGTAATAATTCCCCTCTTAAGACTGATGTGATTACTAAGGAAGGGACGCGGGTTGGTGTGGACAATTGGGAAAGGTTATTCTGTTCTTTGTGGACACCTCTCCATCGTGGACCCTACGCGAGACCTTTTCTGACCCGTCACAGCTGTACGAACGATACCAGGCAAACGTCAGTAGAGGGATTTGATTTTTCATAAGAAAGGCTTTGAGTCGTTCTCGGTGAACGAGATAAGCAGTCAAATTTTTTTTTTTTTAAATTAAACATAATGTTTTCTAGTATAAGTTATAAAATCTGGAAATTGATAGGTCATCGTTTAAAAACTTATTTCAAACAGAAAATGAATATTTGAAGAGAATTGAGAAGAATATAAGTATATAAAAGAATATTGCATCATCTATTTCGGGAATAATAATGAAATGATTTAATGTTCTAGAAAATTAAAATGAAAATGTATAATATTGTAAGTGAATATAATTGTCAAGCGTAATTGTGATCTTTTTTAAGAGCCAAATGTAGGAGAAATGTTATATTAATGAATTCTTAAGGTTATAACAAAACTGACTTTTGTATATTGGGAATAAGTCGGGGTTTTCTACTCAACTCGTTCTTTAATTAACCCCAATATGATATTTTAGAATAATTTTGTTGTATACTGTTCAAACCTAGTTAGTGGAGAAGAGGAAAAGTTGTTTGCCGCTTTTTGTCTGTTACTGGAGTGACTAGGGTACTGGGTACGAAGAGCCGCTAATACTTCCTCGCATACTGCTTACGAAGTGTAGATAAAATATTGTAATGTTGCAGCAAAGAGTGTGATTTTTCTGCAGAACTTGTTTTGTGGGTCCCTGATATTGAAAGAATGGATAATTGTTGTTTTTAGTTATGGCATCAGTCTTAAATATAGTCGTTCATTACATAGGAATTGTTAGTGATAAATAGATATGCAGTTCTTCGCTACTGGCTGCAGATTGCAGATTCACGGGGGAGAGTGCCATGTATCGCCTCAGAGAGTTTCACGTCCCTCATTTGGATAAATATTAGTTTGTGATGGCAACGCCACGAGGCGTTGCACAGTGCTGCCACCCTCCTCCTATCTCCGAGCCGCCCATTGCACTTGCTCTGGGTGCCTCGCGGCGGGAAATCGAACCAGAACCGTCTTGCGGCGAGGGTAAGGTAAGGCGAAGACGAGGGCGAGGGCACCGGGCCCAAGGCACTGGTGGAGGAGGAGGAGGGGAGGGAGTCAAAGGAGGATGGGAGTGGCGCTGGTGAGGAGGGCTAGGGGGTGGCCGCAGCTATCGTATCAACGTGCGGGGGGGGCGGGGGGGGAGATTGTGGCGGTTGAGAGGGGGCGGCAGCCCCGCGCTGCGCAGCGATATGAGCTCCGTATTAATAGAATATCCGTCACACCCACGTGCGCTCTCTGTGGTACAGGATGCGTCGAAAGTGGGTTTGCCAATTTCAATAGCGATGTAGCTTTCAGTGGAAGAGCAGTTTCGGCTTGTAAAATTCAGTGAAATCCGAAAGCACCTTATATAGGCCTTCAGAATTGTATTCGTATGGCGTTCAGTTGAAAAATGTGGTTTTGAGTTTCCGAGGGAAATTATTTTTATTGTTGGCTTAAAAATATGTTCATCGTGTATTCAAAATATGATTCACATACAAAGAGATTTTCTTTCTTATTTTTCGAATAAAAATCAGTTATGGCTTAGGTCAGATTCGGTTTATATTTCTGTATTCAGATTTTCTCTGAACTCCTCACGCAGTTGAAGAGTGACTAATTATTAGAATAATAGAGAAAAACAGAGTTATCTAATAGCTTACAGCTAACATATAATTCCAGGTGAACCTACGTCCCAATATTTTACAGAGTAGCTCACTATATTTTGCGATTACTTTTATCATTGGAAAACGAAAACAAAGTCGTCAATGATACTCAGCTGTTCGCTTTGTGGACCAAATCTGTTTGCCCTTGATTAGAATATATCACAATGGAATTCCTGTTGTATCACTTCGATATCCCTTCTGACCCAAATCGACCCAAATAGACTAAAATTTTAGGCCATGTGGATTTCAATGATTAGTATTTGGGTGTGGTGGTGGCGCTGTTTTTTGATTATCTCACACTAGTCTCTGAATGTTAACACAATACCAACATTTGTAATGTCGTCACTGAGTTGTTAAAATACAATCGTGTGTGAAAGCCCTTTCTTGTTGAGATTGAGTTGTCTATCACTTAATGAATATACTCCAATAATCACATAATCATTGACAAAAATTAATACGAGAAAATACAAAAGACAAACGAACAAACGAAAGAGTATGTTGTAGACTATAAACTAATCTCATCTACCTGAAATCTGCAATTACTATAATCATCTCGCAACTTTTGCAAGTTTCTGAAATTCAGAGACTGGAACGAAAATGAGACATACGCTACTTTTAATTCTTTTGTTAAAAAAAATCCAAAACTATAGAGCAATTTCTGAGAACATTTTGAATAGTTATTAAAGACTTTATGTAAAGTACCCCGAAAATCAAAATATCTTTCAAAATCACAGGTCCTTGAGTTCGGTCAGATCAATCAAGAAACATCAATTTTGGAGAAAATTGTCAGCACGGTGTAGGCTAGTGGTGACCACAGACATACAGACCGACGAACAGAGCTGGAAACCATTTTTTCGGTATCAATGTTCCACAAAACGAGGATTCTCACTAGACAATGTGTTAAGTCATTTACTACATAAAGCAACAAGATGAATCCATTTTTTCGCTATCAGGACCACATAGTACGAGTTTTTCTGACGAAAAATTTCTTCTTTCCGCTGCAGCATTACAATGCTTTCTCTTTATTACGTGAATGTGTATTAGGCCAGACAATAAAAGTGGAAATGAATGGAACAGCGACGCGCTCATCCTACACAGTAGTCGATACACCAGCACAAACCCTCCGTGCGTTTCGTCGCCACTCGCGCCAGGCGGTTGCGAAAAGAGGGTGCGGGTGGAACCTCTGGCCGATAACGTACAAAAGAACGCTCGGTGCGATAGGCCCGGAATACTTCTGCCAGTTGCCGTGAAGCGGGGAAGGGGAGCGCAGGGAGGCGAAGGAGGTGCTCAGTGTGGGCCCGCGAGCGTCACCTCTGGGAGGTGATAGCCGGCGTTAATGGCCCGCGATCGCTACGGAGAAAAAAACGCGGTGACGGCGGTGGCAGGGGGGTCGGTGGCGGTGATGGCGGAGGCGATTGTGGCAGAATGGCGGCGGTGGCGACGCGGGCAGCGTTGGCTTAGTGACCACAGGCGAGAACGGAAGAAGAGAGGGTGCGACGGCGGGAGTGTAGCTCACGGGGGGGGGGCTGAGAGAACGTAATTGATTATTTAGTATTTCCGGGCGCGTGAACTGTTATGGTTATTAGTCCCGTAAGTGTGGTGCATGATTTGTCATTGGAGTGGCCGGTGTTCTTCCTACAACGGACGGTGAGATCCGGTGCCGACCAAACATGAGTTTGCGAGGTTTTCCATCCAGCTATTTCCCATTGCTACTTAGCTAGAGTCGAAAATCCTGCCACCACCGCGATTCGAAACCTAAGATCTTCCGCCGCTCAAAGCCACTACAGTGACACCAAATGATGCCCTACGACACCTTAGCCGATGTGAATGGCGGTGGGCTGCAGGGACGTTAGCCGAGAATCGGCCTCCCACAGTGCTCCATGCTTTCGCGAAAGAAATCCACTGAAGAGTCACACAGGACCTCGACAAGTGCGAACTCGTAAAATATCCGTGAAATACTATACTATTTTGATATTATCGTAGGAAATATTAATATCCTACAATTCACGATATTCCATCTGAAGATTCACGTCTGAAACATTTATATCGATTCAGATTGTACTTTCGACATTGCTAACTGTATGCTTCACTGACATTCTGCGACCGTCGTTATTTCCCTTTTATGCTTTATCGCGGCACCACACTCGGCATTCGGCGAGTAGCGTCTGCACACTCGGGCAAACTCCGTGGTGCACGGCGAATGTTTGCTTCTGAAATCGCGAATGTTTGATGAACCCAAATGAACCCCACGCCGCGTTACGATGTGGGTAGAGCGAACACCGAATGTTTGGCGCTTGCCAACTCGTGTTATTAACACATCCCCTCTACTGAGTTCGGCGAGCGGTCGCTCGCCACTGCCCGACGGCCGGCCGAATGTGTGGAGCCGCCTTTACATCAGTAACATTAAATCAGCTTCTTCCCTAGTCATCTAGGGAACATAAGCCTGGCGCACCGCCCCCCCCCCCCATGGCCGGCCGCTATCGAGTTAAACGGCCTGAATGAGGACGAGGCACGTTGATTCGCGTGCGCGTTAACCACTGAAACCGGATAAACGTCAGCCCGCGATCACATGTAGACGACGTCATTTGTACCACAGCCCCTGTGCCATCGTGCTCGTCGCCCCACCCCGCCCACCCGCTGTTCCACGTTCACCCATTCTCTCCAACGTGCTCCCTCACACTCCAAACGCTCCTCTCGCTCCCCATCTTTTTAAGTCTTTTTTCATTCCTATTATGCATTCCCATCCCCTTGTGCCTCCCCTTCCGCCATTGCCACAGTGCTCTGCAACAAAGGAAAATAAACTAACGAACAGCGTTGAAATTTCAATTGGCTAGTAACGTCGTTGTCATGTAAAATGTAATAATTTAACATATCTAATAATGTTGAAGGTTGTAAAAAATAAAAAGTGTTTTTATGCGTTTTAGAAAATTTAAACTTTTTTGTCAAATTTGCAAAGGCTGCATTTTCTAAATAAAGTTTCTCTAAACTCGCTAAAATAGAGTAGACCTTTTTTTTACGGAGGGCAAACTACATGAACATCCACCCTACTCTCCCGACGCCTCCGCTAACTAGGTTCTGCTGTGATTTCTCCTACTACCCCTCAAATTCCGTCAAGCTCTGCCCCTCCTCCACTGCGATATAGCCATAACTCGAGGGTGGGTATTGATGACTGAAGGCCGGGTAGAGTGGCGCTGGATGAGATAGAGGGTAGAATGGCGCTGGGTGATATTGGAGAGGAACGGACGAAAGAGGAGTGGGGACCGAAATGGGGGGGCGTGGGGATAGGGGGAGAGGGTGGGGTATCCTTACGTGAGGAACTCATGAGGTGAAGGATAGTGATGCGGGTATTCGTGGCATGTGAGCTCGCGACGTAGGAGACATGTGGATCGTGCGTGGTGGATCGGGACGAACCGGACCGGACCGGACCAGACTGTGGCGCAGCGGGATGGCGCCTGGTTTAACCGGATCGCGACCTGTCTGCGTATTGCGCGCTTGCGCTGTTTCCGCTATCAGGCGCGCTGATTTATGAACGAAAGAGTCGTAACTTTTGGCCCGGTTATTAAATGTTTTATAAACCATCATCGGCCTCTGATTGCGGCGCGTCGGCTCCAAATCCCTCACGTCCCCCGCGCAGTTTGTGGATCATGCTTTGTTCTGATTTGATTACAAGTACGCTGTTTGTTGCGTGACAAATTGCCGTGAATGTAAACCAAAAGGAAATGTATTATTGTACATGTTTCAAGTACATTAAGTGAAGTCTTAAATACAGAGAAAATAATTGATAACCAATGTTACTCTTGTGATCAAACTAGATTATTAATTACATATTATGAGTGATGTGTTTATGGCAAATATTTTCATGTTGGATTTCTAATCATAATAGAAATCTTTGGGAAAATTCGAACTACGGCAAATATTTTCATCGAAAAAGATTTAAACAACAAACACCATCGTGTACGTCCATCACTCGACGCGTTTTGAAAGCCATGGGCATAATATCGACTCCTGTCACTCTTTGAGATTGGCGTGTAGGTAATATAAAGTTACCCATTAACTTCATTTTCATCCCAAAAATGTCAAGCAGGTAACATAGATTGCTAATATTGTGTAACAATCTCTCTGCCATCGCATTCATCTGAACTCAGACTGGTAATGAATGCATGTGCATTAATTACAAATTAAAGTAAGAGAAGAATTAAAGAAGAGTAAAAATAAAAAAATTGCATGCATAGCCTTGAGTATTATCATTGTATAAGTATTCTTTTCAATATTTTGGACAACCGTAAGTTGCTTATTCTACGAAAGTTATTTTCTCCTAATTAGTTTCTAAAGAATTTCTTTTCATGACAAAAACGGTATATGAAAGAACAATGAATTAATACGAAAATTAGATAAAAATCATTACGTACTCTTCATTCTTAAAAATATAATTTTGAAAAGTATATCATTTTATAATTTAAAAATTAAATTTCCTTAATATTTTGTATCATAATATTTCGCGCGCGACTATAGATGTGGAAGAGAATAGGAAATACACTTCCTGGGGATCAAACTAGGAAACTAACGATAAGACGACAATGCGAGTAGAGTTTTAAAAATAAATATTTAGTGTAAACATTCGGCCACCTTACGAACCAGAACTTCTAACGTATTTTAAAACGTTGAATTCCAAACTCTGCGTCCGTAGTAAATTTTCCTAAACAAATAGTGTGTTTTTATTTTTAGTAGTTGCAACTGACTTTCTTGTTTAATATATTTTTAATAGATTGAGATAGTTTTGTTTCCTTTTTTAAGGTCGCATTAACTACAATGTCATTAGCAACCACTATTGATAAATTGTAGTATCCAATCAAAACCAAGAATTCTTAAAATTATTTTTATTCAAGACCAGGTGCAATTGCAGAAGTTCCGAATCACAAGAAGAAAGTACCAAAAGCGAAACCGTGTTATTATAGTCCAGAAAAAGTCCCAAAATCAGCCGTGTCGTCGAATATCCACAAGAGAGTTTCACGTCAGTAGCACAAGTCGTCGTCGTAGCAGGTCTTCACACTTCTCTCACCAAGTCACTCGCCAGGATACAATCACTAACACTGCCGCTCGCTGTCTGCCCTGGCGTCGGGTCGGAGCCCTCTTATAGTCAGGTAGGGCTATTGGCCCGCCGACTAGCTGCGGAGTAGGGGCGGTGGCAAGTCCCTACCCGCTTGCTGGGGCGTGACGGCCACGCGCGGACAGGCCAGGCCAGCTCGCACCCGGTTGCCTTCTTCTCTCGCCAGGGGCGGTAACGCCCCGCTGACGTCACTCAGCGGCGGCTCCTTTAAACGTGTGCGGCCGGTCACGACATAAATCTACGAACGAATGAAAGGATATGGCGATGATTAGGGAACGGATTTTCATGTATATATATGTTTTGATAGGAACAAGGTACCTGCTTTGAATTTGTTTTCTAGAGTTTTCTAGACATTCTGAATGAATTAAAACCATTTTTACTTTACATATTTTTACACATTTTAGTATAAGTACATATTTTTACATATTTTACCTTTACCATTATTTTTTAACATATTTCGTTACATTCGAATATTACTTGTACAAACAAATATCAAATAAAAATTTCCCAGTAATATTCCGGAAATCTGTTTTTCTGTTAAACTTAACAATGAAACACTGCACGTTTATGTTCTGATCTTCGCTCCGACTGACCCTCTGCCCTTGCTTCTCAGAAACGACGTAGGATGAGCTGATGATCAAGAAGCAGAAGAGTAAGCAATCACATGCTTTCTCGTGTTACATTCAACCCACGCGCAACACAATATTAATCGGACAAATATTGTTTAGAATGGCTGTTTTATCGCGCTTCCTGCGCCTCACCTAGATACCTCTGCGCCTCAGAAATGCGAAAATCGGAACCTATCAGTATTAGCTCTCCACTACAACTGGTCACTTATGCACCGGCTCTTCGTAAAACTACAAACTGTACTTTCACGTATTTTACGTTTGATATAGCAATCTTATTGAGTGGTGTGTACAGGTGCGAGGTAATGCCAAAAATCGCAGCGACATCCAAAGAGTTAGTGGCTAGATATATCCGCGAGTTTCCTAATGAAACCTTCAGAAGTGACTCGATTATATTGTACTGCGCATGCTGTGAGACAAAGGTTTCAACCTCTCAACGGTTTCAAGTCACGCAGCGCATCGCTACAGCAAAACACAGAAACAAAGAAAATTGAAGCTTCAGCAAACATTCCTGATATCTTCACCTGATGGTCAATCAAGTAAGTCAGTTTTCTTTACCGGTTTGTGTCGTGCATTGGTTAGAGCCGATATTCCCATTTACAAAGTCAGTAATCCTGAGTTCAAGAGCTTCTTAGAAAATACACTGACAAACAAATTCCGGAGGAAAGCACATTCAGAAAAAATTACATGAAAACTGTTTATTTGGAAACTGACTAAAATTCGAGAGGAAATAAAAACTAGTAAGGTCTGGGTTTCAATTGATGAAACTACTGACGTTAAAGGAAGATATATTGCAAATATTATTGTAGGAAAGATGTGCCCTGAATCTGTTATGTTGAGAATAATGCACGCTTTATATAAACACAAATTTATTGACAACACAGCCAGTACAGCAGGTACACTTCAGAATCCCAAGAATGTACCAAAAACAATTGCCAAAATCACAAAACCAAGAGTCCAGGAGATGTACCAAAAAACTAGCTAAGTTCCACCGATAAGTAACACAGAATAACCAATAACTTTGCCGGGCCAACGATCACTTTATCAACGTACTAATCTCCTTGCAACTACACTTGACTGCCAAACACTAACGCACTGTCTGTTTGGCTGGCGGCCCTTAAAGGGCCCGCTGCTGGCTCTCCGGCCAGCTCGTCTTCCGGGATTGGGCGGCGCTTTACTGCTCCGCCGCCTCCGCCGACTCCCTTGACCGCCGCTGAGCGCTGTCTCCTAGGCGCGCTCTTCAAAGGTGTTACACAGCCGCGACAGAATCTCCTTCGGCATCATTTCTATTAAATTGTAAAGTTTTAGAAAATTGCAACCACGCTACAATAACCAGGTTTTTCAATGACTCGATGAGTCTTCTGTGGCCTAGTGGTGTCATGCATGAAAACGTTTGGTTTTTAACTGATGCTGCTCCTTACATAGTGAAAGCGGGGAGTGCATTGAAAGTGCTCTTCCCAAAGATGATTCATCTTACGTGCGTAGTACATGCTCTTCGTCGAGTGGCAGAAACTGTTAGACATCAATTTCCTGATGTCGATACTTTGATCTCGACTCTTAAAAAAGTATTTTTAAAAGCACCAAGCAGAGTTAAAATGTTTAAAGACAGTTCTTCTGAACTGAATTATCCTCCACAGCCGGTAATTTCAAGATGGGGGACGTGGTTAGAAGCAGCTAAATATTATTATGAAAACTTTGAGAAAATAAAAGATATTATTTTGAAGCTGGACTCCGAATCATCTGCGGCACTACAAAAAGCAAAATCTTTGATTTATGATTCTAGTCTGATACAATTTGGCTTTCATTTCTGCAAATGCAATTTTTTTAGTGAATGCTATCGCAAAGCTTGAGGCTGAGAACATGCCATTAGCTGCTAGTATTGAAGTTATTAACAGTGCATTAGCAAAATTAAAAGACATAACAGGTGAAAACACAGGAAAAGTTAAAAAGAAATTACAACATTCGTTGGAGAAAAATCCAGGCTGGAAAGACATGAAACTTATTGCCAACATTCTCAGCGGAGGAAAAGACACCTCATCTCTGGAACTATAACTGAATCCAATGGATTCAGGTGTTCAAATATGCTCCAACTTCTTCTGTAGATGTGGAACGTTCCTTCAGCCGCTACAAATGCTAAGAGCTGATCGACGACATTTTCTCGTTGAAAACTTGAAAATGCGCGTTGTATCGAACAATTTTAAACTCTAACTTCAATTTTTATTTTACATATATTTAATTTTTTCCTACATATTTTTTAAAAAATAAATACGCATATATGTACATATTTTGATTTTTTTATTACAATAAAATACGTTCCCTAGTGATGAGGGGTGAAAGGATGAATACCAATACAATAATGTCCGAGGTGGGATTCGAACCCACGAACTTTCGGCCCAAGATCGCTATGACTCTACTACCGTAGTGATCTCGACCATCCGGGTCGGCAGAAAAACTTTTATATTTTTATTTGAAATGGACGTTCATTTGATAGTATCATACAACAATCCCTACGTATGTCGACCTTTTAAACATTTTTATGAATTTGTTTCTATTCTACTTTCTTCTCGTTTTGATATACATTTCATTATTGTTGAAGGCTGCATACATTGTTAGTAAACAGGCTTCAATCAAATTATAGACAACGAATAATACAAGGACAATTTATTTCATATTGCACAACGTTTCGAAATCACATTGATTTCATCTTCAGGCACACACAGTAAATCATTATCCAATACCAATACTTGAGATAAATTCATACATGTAGCAATACTATTTTAAAAGTTTGTAATAAAATATAAATTTAGTCAGGTTACATCAAAAACCATTGTCGAGACATTCTAATATCATATCATCACAAGTACAACCAGGAACTTAAACCTTGTGATATGATATTAGAAAGCCTCGACAATGATTTTTTATTAAAACGAACATTTACATAGTACGCAATTATATTTATAAAAATTTATCTAAGCAAATTTTAAAAACTATAGAAACGTTTTAAAAATTATTTTGAAATCTTTTAAAGCCAAAAAATCTCAAAGGTCACGAAACGCGGCGTCGGTGATACTTTTCATACCTAAAGGTGAAACTGACATCAATCACTGACGTGCACTTCCCGCCACTGAGTTAACTGAAGGAGGCGTGCCGGACTATGTGAACACCCGACCGCGTCTTCATGTAGCGCACCTCGAGTTGATAGCACGCAGTAATAATGTAGGAAAAAAGTGTTGGCTGTTTTGAAAATACTTCTTTTCATAAGAACTACGTATTAAAATTGAAAAAAATTGATAGATTAAAAAGAATAATTTGTGAAAATAGCAAAAGATATGTAATAAAGTACTAATATGTAACGAAAAATTTTGATATTGTTTTAGAAAAGCGACGATTCGCAAAAATTACAATTTTTAGAGCAGTAAGTAGAAAGACAAAAAATTTATAAGTACATAAAAATCCGGTCCCTAGTTCTCATAGAAAAAATCGGGAGAGAAACACGCCTCCAGGTTATGACACAATGACGTTTCCGACTCGTACGGCAGAGACAAGCAAATTCATTTAAAGAATGAGGGAGAGGCGAATTACCTAAGAAACAGAACTGTAAATATTTGGGAATTTTATCCGGGAACCTCTCCTTCATCAGAATCATGAAAAATAGCTAGTGGTATCCAATACAGTATCGGCTGTTTTGAAAATTATTCTTTATCCTCGATATTTTATTTCTTGCTATGTCGAGTTTTATTCATTCTTCGTGGTAGAATTCTGAAATTTCAACATCGTGATCTGAAGATTTTTTCTTTCTCATTTTTGTGACTCCGAAAGAATTACAGTCACACGCGAACATGCATACTTCAATAAGTATTACAACAATGAGAAAATATTTTGCAAAAAATTAAAATTATATCAATTAAACTCTCGAAAAAGAGATACATGGGAAGACGATGAAAGATAATTTCCCTGAAGAATCATTTAAAATATGTGTTGAATCACGATTTAAGAGTCTCCTTCTCCTTCTTTCTTCCAATACCATATGCTTCCATTTTTCGCTTTTAACTTCATCTCTGTACTCCATTTTGCAACATGATGTGATTTAAAGTTCGAATAATGAATTTATATTCACGAATCATTTGTAGATACAAAAAGAAGTACTTAATTTTAGATTCTGCTAAACGTTTCGAATCCTCAAGGCCATTTCTCCTTCAGTTATAACTACTGTACGTATGTACTTTGGCACGCCAGCTCTTTATGGGCTACACCCAACCTACCAGCGGTGTCCCGGCTTTGCGTCCATGGGTTGAGGGGAACGTGTGGTTAGCACATAGCCCTCCCCACGCCGTATCTCTGGTCTTCGGAACCTGAGAAATGAGTTTTCTCATCGTCACACTGCTACATATCCTGGGACATTGCAAAGAAAACGCACGCTATAATCTTGCCCGACCGAGAATCGAACCCGGGGTTGTGCCATGAAAAGCGGACACCTTTAACCAACGAACCACTGAGGGCCTTCAATTATGGGCACAAAACACATTTAATATTATAAATGTTTGAGTTCAGCAAATAGCTATTTCCGTTTTCTCCTTTCTATTCTGTTCAATTGTTGCTGCTACGTTTGTGAATGCATCGAATTAAGTTATTTCAATAATATATAAAAAATGCGGAATAAACATGTTAATAAACATCGACGAGTTCATCATTAATCTAGTGCATGTATTGACAACAGAAATATTTTATAACGGTGAAACAAAACACGATATTGAATAGTCTGCAATGAACAATAAATACAAATAGGAAATGAAACGCACAAACTCTGTTGTAAATGGTGTTATTTGTTTAATATAATTTGCGTATGAATGGTACGAAGCATATGTTTTTAGAAGTAAAAGGAAATAAAGGGAAAATGTACGTTTGGAGCCCAATATGAATCACAACACAAACAACTATTTACCATTGCAAAAAATACAGCAAAATTAGAAAAGGCTGAATGGAACGTCAGCATTCCGTAACAATATTTAATTAAACTTCCCTCTTTCTAGAGCATCGTCAATCTGCCGCACCATTCACCTCCCGATAGACCTTCAAAATATATCGCCGCTTGCTGCTTCTTTTAGACCCCAACACACGGGAGGAAGTCCGCCCTCACCGCTCTCCTTTCCCTTTCGTTTGTGGGCAGAAATCTTTCGTTCCCCCTGGACGCCTCGCGACCGCCGCCCCCTTTGGCGCCGCGTCGTGTGCAGGCGCGCGTGGCGCCAGAAAGTGCAGCCGCGCTGCGCGGGCGCGCGAGTGAGTTCTGCTGGGAGGCTCCCCCTCCCACGCCCCGCAAGCAAAACATTCCGGCAAGCCGCTGCATTGCGCGCGCGCGGCGACGGGCATGTGCATGTCCTCGAATAACATTACCGCCGCAAAACCACCCATGTGCGACGCGATACAGAGCGCCTCGGGTGCGGGGGAACGGAGGGGGACGCGCCTGCGAGAGCGGGAGGACGGAGAGCCGGAAGCGGCTGAGTTGGGAAGAGCGGGGGGGGGGGCATGTAGTTTGGTGAGAGAAACTGGGGGAAAGGAGAGTGAGTAGGAGAAGGTAGGTGGGGAGAAGGAGTGGAGAGTGAGGAGGAGAGAGAGGGTGGAGAGTGAGGAGGAGAGAGTGAGGTGGAAGGAGGGGGTAGAGGGTGCGAAGGAGAGGGTGGAGAGTGAGTAGGAGAGAGGGGTGCAGAGAGAAGGGAGAGGCGGGGGAGGGAAACAGATAGGTGCAGAGTGAGGGGGAGAGAGGGAGGGTGGGAGCAGAGCGAGACGGGGCAGTGCTCAGGGAAGAGAGTGGTCGGGACGAGAGCCGCGATCGAAGGGGTGAGAGACAGCGGCTGGCAGGCGATGCGGGTGACGGGTAGGGCGAGTTAAGTGTTGCCAGTCGTTGGGCAGTGGGTAGTGGCGGGTTATTGCGACAGACTGAAGGTGGTAACGAAAACTTTGTGCAATGACAACAAATGGGGGTAATGAGAGAATGGAATTGGCAGATAATTGACAGAATGGAACACGGCCGCAAGGAGGGCAAGACACCAAAGAAGACAGAAAAGTCCTAAAAAGTGGGGGTGAGGGGGTGAAAACACTGAAAACTATGAAAGCCTTTGTCGAAAAATGTTTACCTTGCAGTGCAAACGGTTTGGTTGTGGGGAACGAACAAATGCCGTACATGCGACGCTGTAGGGAAGGAAACGACGGCGAATGCGGAACCGCAAATATGGGGTCAACATGGGAATCGCAAGGCTGAGTACGACGTGTGTTGTGAATGTTTATCAACCACTGCGCTAGGGGCGGCATTATTTTATTACTGGTAAGAATGGATTGGGGAGATAAAATTGGTACCGTCAGAGCCGATGTGTAGGTTCTGAACTGGCAATGCCAGAGGCACACAGACGTCGCGTACTGTCGTTCTCAGAACGTGTGTTCAAAGACACGCTCATAGCAAAAATGGTTGAATAGCATATGAGAGCGACGACTTTGCGGGGATCCCGGCAGAGGTATCACCAACAATGGTCGGAGTAGAGGGGAAGTTATTACATTGGGGAGGCTCCTAGGGTGGGGTTGCGGTTTGCGTCGGCGGTGGGGGGAGGGAAAGAGCCATAGCACTGCAGGAGCTAAAGGCAGTGTAGTAGATAAGGCACCGCTTCCAGGACTAGTAGTAATATCACAAGGGTGCGCTGGGGTATTACGTAGCAGACCGCGTTCTGTTGCGGCGTTTTTGTTGCTTGTCACCCTCCCCATGCTATCCCTTGTGCACATATAGCAACTGCCGCGTTGCTCGTCTCGGTCCTCGAATCCCAACGTTGACGCTTCATTCGAAATCCCAATGTAGTCGGCAGGGTGCGTTTCGGATGCGAGCTCTGGCTTCGCTTCTCCCTTTCTCGTTTCGCTTTTGGCGTCGAGCGGCAGTGTTGGCTTCCATTGCACTCCACGCCGCTCGTTCCCGTTCGCTCTTCACCTGGCGCTCCTGTCCCAACCCAAATGTTTCCGAAGCGACACATCACAGCCAATTTCCTTCCAGTTTTGCGCGTCCCGTTGATCGATACGATTCCTCTCTAGCGATGTTTCGGCGGAACAACCGCCTAATTTCACCTTGTCTGTCTGGTATTGGCAGTCGTATCTGTACAGCTGCGCTTTGTAATTTGATCTCTCAACTTGACACCTCGTTGCCTCTCTATCGAGATACTGGAATTTCTCCCTCCTCCACGTCGCAAGGAGAATGAGCTGTAAAGTGTTTCGTTCATCACCAATCAAACTGTGTTAAGTACTCTTGAACCCTCTTAACTCACTACTTAGATTAGATACATTACTACAACTTAGATTCCTCCTAAAACGTTCCTACACTATATCAGCTCGTTGTTGTTTTGTTACAAGTTGCAGCGCTTGTCTTCATGATTCTGAGATCAGTCACAACTTGCGTACTGCATACGCGAATGAAAGGTCAGCTGTTTCTTTTATCAATATACTAGTTATAGATGACATCCGGGAGATACATAATTACACCAGACGATGCGTAAACGTTAAGTAGATTCTATGTACGAGAAAAATAATTTTCGATCTGCACATTCTCTCTTTTGTACTTGACTAATGCAAAGGACTGTTGTGCCATTAGGTATAGGAAACGAAATATCTGAACCCTCTTTCACCCAACTCTTGGAAATACTTCAAATTTTTTAATAGGAATAAACGTTTGTGATTTTCGAATTGTTAGAGTGAAAATTGAAAAATCGTTGCATATCAAAATTTATTTTGTGTAATAAAAAAGTATATTTTACTACGCCAATAGCTTAGGGGCTTCAATATGTGATGCTTCAAATATGCGACGCTAAATTTCTTCTTCAAGTAAATATTCATGTCTCTAAAAGACATGTACGTCTGTCGGTGTAAATGCATATTTTCAGTGTAAATATTGAAGTTAACTACTACGAATTAATTTAACCGGGTTAAGTATTTATTACGAGTAACTCGTAAACCGAAGTAGATAAAATATAGAATAGAATAGAAGTAGATAAAATATAAAGAATTATTAAAGAAATCAGCCTTCCTAGTAAATGTACAATGGGGATGAAAAAAGGTGATAATGATAAAAAATTGAAATGAATATATTATCAAAAATCACTCGTAAATTCTCGTTACCCTGCAGTTTCCCTCTACTGACATAATCTTCTCCTTAATTACATTCGCAACAACACACTCCTAAACACTTTCCACACTTGTTAATTACCTAGTTTTCCATTATTTCTATTTACATTCTTTGGCACCTGTTTTTCTATATCGTCCTTCAGCATTCAGTACATTCATCTTCCCCTCACACTGAGTGTTATCAATGTGCATTGCCAACCCCCCTTTCTCACCGCAACGCTGCCCGACAGCAATAGGCCTACGCTGAACTCGACTCTTCCACCTTCATTACGATTTTAATTAATTATTTTATAATATTTAATAACTATAATATTTTAATTATTTTATAATGTTTATTAATAATTACAATGTTAATTATAAGTGATAGAGTAGTGCAAATTCCAACTGCAGTTATTGACAGAACGTAGAATAATCAAGCTAAAACATTAAAAAGGAAATTTCAATTCTACATAAAGTACACAAAGACGAAGTGTTTTTGTTACGCACTGTATTTTGTGTACAAAAAAAATTGCCACGATTGACATCCAAATAACGTGTACAAAAATAGATATTAGCATTAAACAGAAAAACATTATTAATAATTATTAATATACATTTAACTGTTGTTTTATTTTAATGTATGCTTTAATTTTTTTGCGTTATTTGGTGGTAGAAATGTGTGTACTGTGTCACCAAAGAACCTCGACGAGTGCATCGGGTGCCGTTTGTGCCCATCGCCCCTCCGTGGCACGCGGCCACGTGGCGCCCTCTCTCGGCCCGAAGGCGGCGATGCGCGGGCGCAAAAAGAGCCGCTCGCAGCGCGAAGAAGTGCGGACTTAATGGCTCAATTTCAGAAGTGGGAGCGAGAGGAACTCTGCAACGGCCACTCCGCCGCATCCCACCGCCCCCCCCCCCGTCGCTGGTGCCCCTACCTCCCATCTCTCCACCGCCAACGTAACTCCTCCTGCCGCCGCTATCGCCTTTGGTTTCACCACGGCCCTATCTCCACCCGCACCTCCCCCTCTATCGCCTCCTTCACTGTCTCCACCGCCGCCGCTACTCCGTCACCGTCATCGTCCCGCCAGCAAAAAGCGGTATCTGCGCCTCGGTGCAAATGAACACGTTTCTGCTCCGAAGGGGAGACGCGTAGCGCGATCGAGTGCGGACTCCACCGGCTGGCCGCGTTAGACGTTCTTTTCCAAATTTCCGCGGGATGGCGTAAAGGATGTTCCGTTGGAAAGTTTCGGAGGGCGAATGTCGCATCTGTGCCCCGTGATTGTTGGTGTATGAAACAGAACATATGAGAAGATGGTTCATGATTGCTTTTGCAGTGATAAAATGAAATCAAGAGTATTTTGAGGCAGGCTGGAACCTAAATGTAAATATCAGTATTTCTGAGAAATGCTATAAAATACATATTTGTTTCGACATTTTTTTGTTCAGTTGTTATTGTGACAATCTGAATATATATAAATTTAATCCTGACGGATAAAAATAATTTTTGTTTTATGCGTTTAATTGGATCGTAAATCTTGAATTTGGCATAGCAGCTTAATTAGCATAATAAGCAGAGTTGAGAAAACAGGGGTTTAAAAAAATACAAACCATTGGGATTTTGAGGGGAGGTATTTTTAAATATTACTTCTTTAATTGAGTTCATATAAAATACTGATTTTCATCATTCGAAACAAAATATCACAACAAATTCCCATTTTACTGTATATTAATTTTGTATTTGTGTTGTCATTGTATTTGCTTGTGTGATTGATTGATGTTTCCGGGCTCATAAACTGCTTGGTTGTTACCCCGAAACGTAGTAAATGTTTTATCCCGTGAGGAAGCGGTGTTCTTTCTCCGCCCTCTGGTGAGATCTGGTGCCGATCCATACGTCCATACGTGGAGGAGTCCTGGCATCTCTCATCGAGACACCGCTCCAAAGGGGGCCTCGAAGTTTGCGTCTTGTCTGCCGACATGAGTGATGGAGTAGTGCATGTAAGTGCGTTTGTGTTAGGGGAGAAGAGGGGACAAGTAATGGAATGATCGCACGCTGTCCGTGTCCGTACCCTTGTGTTAGGGTACTGCTCTGGCATTCGCCTGAGAGTGGTTGGAGAAACCAAGGAAACCTGCAAGTCAGAGCAGCCACAGCATTTGGTAGAATTTTCCTTCAGACAGCGGATGAATTTGACATAGCTACAATAGTTTTGTCTAAAACCAAATTGTGACGGGGAAACTATATCATTTTCTGTTAAAAAGTTTTGAAGTCTTTTTAGAATTAGTTTTTCAATTTTTTTCAAAAACTGGGAGCAGACTTATTGGTCTGTAGTTTTCTGGATTCTTGGGATTTTTTTTTAGTTTATTTATTGTCGCATCAACAGCGATGCTCATTAGCGACAATTAAATAATACATTTGGTTGTTTTAGTTACAGTAATAACAAATATGTTAACAAAAAATTGACATGGTTACTTAACTTGTTGACAATTGTTAATAACTATTATATATCAGTTAATATCTGAATTTCTTTGCAAAAATTAAGTATTTTTCTTGGTATTTAGGGGATTCCAAAATTAAGGTAAATGAGTCATCCTGCAGAATTTGTTGTTTAAGTGTGTTGTAATGAGGGCAGTGGTTAATTACATGGTTTAAATTAAGAAGAGTGGAGTTGTCACAGTGGTTGCAGGTGGGAGGAGGGCTTTTGTTAAATAAGTGGATATGACTCAATTTGCAGTGTCCAGTTTGGATTCTTGATATTGCTACTTGTTCTTTTTTGTAATATTATGGGTTACTGGCTTTGGTTTTTTTTAAAAGAGGTTTTAATTTTTTCGGTCGCCGATTCAGTCACAAGATTTGCAGTTTCACTTCCTAGGACTTCATTGTCTTCAGGAACGAATTTGATCACAACAGACTTTCCTGCTTTGACAATATGGTGATGCAATTCATGTATGATGATTACCATTTCGAGGTTATGAATATTATTGTTGATGTTCTGGATGGCTGGAATAGAGCTACAGAAAATGATAAATTTTTTATAGTTCAACTGTTTGATAATTTGAAGGCTGTCATGAGAGAACAGATTTCTGCACTACTAAGGCTGGCGTAGGGAAGTAGCTGAAGTTTAATTGTAGTATCTTGGGTAACAACGGAGGCATGTACTTCACTGCTGTTTTTAAAACCACTGATAAATATGTGGTAACCTTCATTATCGGAATTGTTGATATCAAATTGTATACCCGAGAGCGTCCAGGGTGGGATGTTGTAGTTCCTTTTCTTTTCAATGGGAGGTTGGTGTTCTTGCAACTCCTCAAAAATGTTCCTTACTTTCGCATGCAAAGGTATGTAGCGAGGATGGTAATCACATTGAGGAAATTTAGGGTTGTAGTCTTTGTAGATAATAGGGGTTCGTCGACGAAGCAGCTTTGAGAGCATATTTTAATGTTAAATTTGAGGCGTAGTTCCCGTAAGTTGAACTTGAAGGCAGCTGTGAATGTAGCTGCTAGTTTGCAACTGCTGAGTTGAGGTGCGGGAGTTGTGATTGTTGAAGTTGTTGTTCGTTCTGATGTTCCACCCGCTGCATTTGTTGTTGCTGTAATTGCAGTTGCATTAGGATGTATTGAATTTGTTGCGTATGCGGCGGTTCTTCATCTTCCATTCCTCGTTGTGGCTGACCAGATGTGAATCCGTGTCGTTTAAGAAGTTAGTGGCGTCTTTTATTAATTGCCCCGTTGTGGGGTTACTATTTTGTTAACATTCACTAACAAGCGTTCCTTTCACTTCATTGTTTGTTTAAGAGAAAACTATAGTTGATGGTTTTAGTCTGTAAAACGACACTATATTGCTCATAAAACGTTTGAAATTGTAGTTTTCGTACAATGTTTGCTTATCACCCGAAGGCAAAGTTAAGAGCTACCTCGGTCTCGATGTGATCACCTCGGCGACTCGAACTAGGCGGAGCTATGTTCTCAGTGTCGACCATCATATTCCTTACTGAGGAGTTCCCGGACAGAGTCATTGATGACACAACGGTGATGCTTTTTAAGCTGTTTTTGTGTGTGTGTGTGTGTGTGTGTGTGTGTGTGTGTGTGTGTGTGTGTGTTGTGTGTAAGATGTGATAAAATTGAAGACAATTCTAGCAAATGAAGTGTGTATTGTATTGTTAGTTTAGTTTGTTTTGGTGTTTTCTGTATTTTTACGCAACGATTATTATTACGAATATTTGGTGCAAAAAAGTTTGTGTTGTTATTGGAAATAATTTTTAAAAAAACATTAAAAAACTAAGTTTTTTTCAAGTATTTTCTACTTTTACAAAAATGGGTGTTGAGAGGCGGGGCGAAGAAAAGTTAGCAAATCCTGATAATAACTAAAAACGTTTCTTTTAACTTCCCACGTACCCAAATAATGTATAAAAAAATGGTTTGACAAATCCGAGAAAGTACTCCATTCGAACACAGTTGTTTGATTACACTTTCACGCCCAGTTAGGACCAATAATATGTTCTGTATAGCTCCGTGTATCGCAGTTGCCCGAGCAGTTCCTAACAATCCTTTTCATACGTTTACTCTACTTCTCCTCTGCCGTCACCGCCATCTCCCGCCAGATTTCCCCAGCTGCCCATTTCTCCGAAGCGACTCGGCTCCTAGCATCCCTCGCCGTCCGCGCGCGGCAATTAATCTCCGCGACAGCAAGCGCGAGTTTTTGCCGTCGCCGGTCGCGATTTGATAATTGTGCGACTAAATGGACTCGAGGTAAACGCTCTAATCGAATTTCGATGCGCAGCGCGCGCCTCGCGCCGCCGAAGCGCCGTGCCGGCCGCATATGAAGGCCCTTGATAAATGTTCTAGAGCTCAGCCACTGGACCCTGCGCTCGCGACCCGCTCGTTCCGGTCCGCCTTCCCCGCCGCCCACCCCTGTCCCGCTCTGCTCTACACCGCCCCTTCTCCCTCGCCACTCCGCCCCGGCCTGTCCCTCCCTGCCGCAGGGCCGCATTGCTCCGCCGACAGACCTCGCACTGCGCCTGCAAGTATTTGGTAATCCCAACTCAGCAACTCGTATGATAATTATTCCTGTCAGTGTAGTGCATGTTATATCACATTAGGTGGTGGTGTTCCTGCCCTGCTATCCCACACAATGTATCGCAGCTAATATTTTTGTCTATTACCGTCAATAACTTCAGCGATTCAATGAGTGTATCTTGAATTGACTACATAAATATTTGCGAGGTATTTCTAATTTGAATTTCCACAGGTAATATGTAAATCTAATTCATATTTGTTGGATTAAACGTATACTTATTAAGGTGATACTGATTCAACACTATCTGCGCAATTGTCATTACTCTGTCACAAATATAATTATTATGCACTGTTTCTTGTGTTCACATTTAGTGCATGGACACAATCCTAGATTGGATATTTTCATTTCCTTGAAGAAATTCCTTCCATTTATTTCAAAGAAAGAGTAATGAGACGTGTAACATTTGGTTTTTGAATGAATACAAAATAGGATAATACCAAATGCGTAATCCCAATAATGCGTAATAGTGTCACTGTGTTTACATAGTTCAAAATAAAATTGCTGAAATAGATAGGAAAACATACATTAAAATATTATTTAAAAAAAGTTTCCGCAGTTGAAAAATAAAAAAGCAAGTACAATTTAAACATGTTTTGTGTGGCATTATTAATGGACACGTAATCTCTGTCCCTTTTCGCGAATACATCTTTCATTAATAGCTAATTATTTAATTAGATCCTTAGTATTCACGTCACTTCGTCCTGGGTGTTTGTCAACGCCTCCTCCCCAGCCGTCACTCAAATCGCCGCACGTCGTTGTTCCTTGTCGTTCGCCAGCCAGCGCGGCCGCCTCTCGCAACGCGAAGCGCCGTTGCGCACTCGCGTCGCGCACGCGAAAGCCCCGCGCTCGAGGGCGCGTTTGGCGCACGGGTCGCGTCGCGCGAGCGTGCGCGCGGCTCGTCCGCAAACAGCGCCCGCGAAAGCGACGCCCCGGCGCGGCCCGGCCCGGCCCGCGGTAGTCACGGCAAATTTTACCAAAACATCCATATTTCGATATTGAAACATGCCCGACGCCCGATGCCCCGTCTTTCTATTTAAAAACAAGCCTCACTTGGAGCGACATTTTTAAACATAACTATTACTGATAAATGCAATTTGGGCACCAGGAAAAGGTTACACTTACCTAATGATTACCACTTACTTACCTAATTATTCCTACGTAATTTAAATATCTCTCCTTGCAAAATTATGTTGGGCTAGCTCAGTTAATTGGAGTTCGAAGTTCATAATTGTTGCTACTTACTCTGCAACCAATTATTGAATGTGCCATCCATACGGAGTGGCGAGGAATCTGAAAATCTTATTAAAATGCTGGATTGCACGCAACGAACAATGATAATCAGCCTTCTTTCAACTTAACAAATTAAAATGTATTATGATAATCAAAAATGAATCATTCTTTGGTCGTGACTAGTTTTTTCTGTATTACAATAATTATAAACCTTGTTATCCATTCCTGGGTCTTCGCGCGCTCTCCACTTCTTTGTTTGATGGCAACCCGTAGAACCTTCTTCGTCGACGCAGCAGAATCTTGCTTCTGGATAAAGTCCTTGCCTAATGTCCGTGATCAGGTTCAAAATTCTCCCGGTGATAATTTCCAATATCTTTTTCTTTTGTCTCCCAAAACAATGCTTATTCCGCCTCCCTGTCATTTCAACCTAACGAAAATGATCCTTAACGCCGGTTGTTTGTCACATAGCGACCCCCTTGCGATCGTTTATTGACATCCCTATAGTCTACGTCAAATAAAATGATATTTCCATAAAAGAAATATTTCGTCATTTTGGTATATTACAATATACTCTAAGGTATTTGATGTCGATGACAAGAACATCGATGTTTAAAATATCCATATTTTAAATGTGATAAAACAGTTTCAATTTTCCCATCTTGGTTAAATTTTTAATTAGAATACTTAAATCAAATATCGTATATTTTATTTCACGTATAATTAATATATTATTAATAATGCTTTTAGAATGTAATGAAGGAAACAAAAAATTTTGGAAGTCGTGTTTTGCTATAATTACATTTATTCACTTTCATTCATAAATCATCAAAGTAAAACTTCCTTGTTCTAATATACTAGTCCACAAAACATAAATATTAGTTTAAAGTATATTCTGCCTTTCACCTTATTTTTCAAATAATTTCTATAAAATTTAACGATATGACGACGTATCGAAAAAGATAGTATAAACTTTTTCAAAAACATTGAGATTTCTGGATAAAATTTATCGAACTGAAAGAAACATCGAAAACAAAACGTCCATGTTAATATATCAATATTTCTGGTAGAAAATATGCCTGGCGGACCGGCGGTTGATTGGGTATTTCGTGTGTCCGGGTTCCACAGGAGGTGGCGGCCTTCTTCCCCCGCTGGTTGTCAAGATCTGGCGCTGATCTACATGTCGTCTTACGGTATTCCCCTCTTCCAAGTATCTCCACCAGTGAGGTACCCCTCCCGTCGGAATCTGCTCTAAGCATCCTACTGATCTCCCGACATGTTTGGTTGTGTTTTCCATGTAATATTGTGTGTGTATGTGTGTGTGCGTGTGTGTAAGGAGAGAGGATAGGACAAGGAAGAGAAAGGAAAAATCGTGGGCGGTCCGTGGACTGTTTGTTACAGTATTGCTCCGGCATTTGCCTGGTGTTGATTGGAGAAACCATGTAAAACTTCTGATCAGAGCAGCCAACCGATATAATTCTTTTTCAGCGGCTGAATTCGACCTAGCTATCTAGGTAGTGTCGAAAACCCTGACAATGTCGAACTCAAACCCTAGGGCTTCGCGATCAGAGGCCCTACAATTGCATCAATTGTTGCTCTGGGCTACCTCAGCCAGTGGTGGCGGCGGGCGTTGGGCGATTGCGAGTCTTCTGAGCGGCAAGGCGCGGTGTGCAGCCTGAACACTTTCTCTAGATTTCGCAGTGTCGGTCGGTATTGTCCGAGTTGCCACCGTAGGAGACATTTAATACTAATCTTTGTTGGTGTTGGTTCGAAAAGTGTGACGTAGATTTACAAAAAACAGACACTTAAAAACCGATCTAAAATAGATAAGCGTACAAAGCGTTTATTACATTATTATTAATTTATTTAATTATAAAATGCCTTTTCATAGACTCCAATCAGTACATAAAATGTGATAATGCTTAATATTGATCAATAAGTATGTAATGTGATAATTGATAATGTAAGTATGAAAGAATTCTCTGTCGACAATGCAATTTGTAAATATGCACGTCTCCGAATCGCTATGAATGTCATTCATTCTACAAACGAGTAAATTAAATTTATTTTACTGATGAAATTAATAGCCTTTCCATTTCTGCAATAATCTGGTCTAATTAAATATGTCAATCACACGAGGATAGAACAGAAACTATACTTTTTTGAATATTGATTCATCAGCTATTCTTTTTAATGTGAGAACTTTTCACTTTCTCGTATACGTACGTATATACGGGAGTAATATACATAGTATAGAGAAAGTTATGTAATGCTCCGGAAAATCGATTTCGAGATTTCAGAGAAAATACACGTTTGGGGATCCACTGATACCCAAAAAAATTTTTTTCGGTATTCGTAAGGTGTTCCGATATTTTTAAAGTAATATTTTGGTTCTACTATTAAGAAACCGAAAAGCTCGAAGAGAAAATGTCGAGAAAAAAAAAGAAATTCTGTGGTCGACTATAGATGACAGCTGGCCAGAGAATGGAGAAAGGAAATTAGAAAACTTTACTGCGAGAAAGTCTGTGCTCTTCTGTAACACCTCTTGTTATAATCATTTTGAACCAATTTAAAAAAAAAAGATAGTAACCAATTCCACCAGATAATGTGGGATACTTTACAACGCGCATTAGCAGCTTTTGTTTTCCTAGAATATTTTACTTAGCTTTCAGGATACACAAAGTTATGTTTATGCGACAATTGACAGAATAAACTGTTTGTTCATCCGGCAGATTGTGGTTTGTCAGCGTCAGAGTAGATTGAATGGGTACCCGAAATTCGTGACTTACAGCCACACGTATTATTTTCTTGGTTGCGGGCGTTGTTGAAAGAAATCCCCGAGGCGCTTACGCAAGGCATTTGTTCTTTTCTGCGAAAGGAGTAGGTCTCCTGAGACCTCCCGAATATGAGAGACCTTGCCGCGAGGTTCGCACACCTAAACAACCGGCGTTGCATCGTTGATGCAATCCGGTTGGCGCCGGCAACACGTTGCGGTGCTGACACTACGGGGGTCGCGTTTTTCTCAAATGGATTTATTGCCTCTTGTTCGCCTCCGATCGCTACGGAACGCGGCCCCTGCGGTCGACGGTGTCGTTTGTGGGCGGTTGTGCGGTTGACGTCGTCGCCGTTCGCGCTCTCACTCGGTCAAGGTGAAGCGCTGCGGAGGCGTCGCGCGGGTTGCCTAAGCCCAGGCACTCGTAGATGCAACACGGCTTGCTCGTACGCCGCATTAGGAGGTGCACTCCGAAAACGTCGCCTGCTTGTTGACGGCGGCGAATTGAGCCACAGAAGAGCTTTTTCCTTTACGGTTCTCATTGAATAGGCGGTTTAATTCTGCGGTGATGTCATGGAGTGCATTAGAGGTCTTTGTAGATGCCGATGAAGATGTTCAAGCATCAACAAGACACTCAAAAGAAGCATAATCCAGTTGTAGCGTAAGGTTGGGAAATAGTGTATGGTAAAGGATTCCTGGTATATGTGCAGATAATATTAATCAAGTGCTTCCATTACACGAGTCGTAAATTGAACTGACGGCTTTTGACGTCAGATCACGATTTTCCCTATTTTACCTATTGTGACAAACTTATAGGATATTCAATATATCATTCAGGTTTCTATTTCGTAAATATTGATTATGCACTTCGCGCTGAATAACGTTCTGACGTGCCCACAAAAATACTCACTTGCAAATATTGAATAATGTTAAAATAAAATATCTCTCTTGATTACATATTGCTCAGTTACTTTACTTCCAAAAACACATACAGTAACAAAAGTTTGCGCGAACTCCTTCCGGCACACTAAACCACAAGAAATAGAAACAACATGTTACGTGCATGAAAGCCCATTTCCTGCCCTCGTGAATGTGCCCAACAATACACATCCCGTATGCAAAGTGTTACAGTGCATGGAAGGAGTATCGGCTCCACCTTAAGTGCGCTAGTATTCGCGAGGGGGCCTCTGCCTTTCAGAGGTTAAAGACGCCGCCGCGTGGCCCAGCGGGTGCGTTTTTGTCGCCGCGCCATTGTGCTTGTGCCATGCTACCGTCACCCCATCCCCCCTCTCTCTCCTTTCCCCACTCTACATACTCTTTCACCTTCCTTCTCAACCTCTCTCTCCCTCTCTCTCTCTCTCTCTCTCTCTCTCTCTCTCTCTCTCTCTGCTGTCCCTCGCCATGTGAGGGAACCGCGGCTCGCACTGCTCTCCGCGTCGTCCCCGGGAACCTTGCCCTTTCCTTTCCAACCTGATCGTAAACCGAGCGCCGTTTGTTCGCCTTCCCCGCCGCTGCCGAAGCTTCCTCCCCGTGCGGGTGCGCACAATGGCCGGGCCCCGCTGGTCTCCTGCGGCGCATGGCAAACTGCTCATCCTCCCTCGTCAGAATAACCGAACGGCAGTGGCGGCGCCGACGGCTCTCGCGGAGAAGGCCGCGCGGCGCAGCTGCGATGAGGAAGCGTTGAGGGAGCTATGACCAGTCAAATCGATGCTATGTGGATATACGACGCTAGTCCATGAGCTCAGGAAAGTTGACATAATACTCCAATGTAATGTACAATGAAAAATCTTGCATATGGTGAATCAAGAAATATTTTTTTTTCTTTAAAGAGCAAAATCTAGGGTACCAATGCGAAATATAAATCTCAGTTGTAAGTTTCATGTAGAAAAAAATGTATTAACAATGGTTCGTTTTCAGGAAAGAGAAACTAAGAGTGTATCAAAAATGTAAGACAATGCAATGGACGCATTTAAATCGTGATCTTTTTATATATTGATTATTTATTCAATGATAAGCAATAACTTTGCTTATTCTGATAATTAAGTGTTTAACTATTTTAATTTTTAAAAAACGAGGTACAATGTAAGTTTTAATGCGATTAAAGTAGGATGTGCGCAGCTAATGTACGCACGAGAGCGCCGGGCATTCAGCGAAGCGGAGCGAACTCGCTGCTGCAGGGAGAGCCGGCCAAAGCGGCGCCCGATGGCGTTTGTCTTAAAATGTCCCCCGTGATGCAAACAACCCGGCCGCTCTCTCGCCCCACAGCCTCGCTCATACATGTCCTCCATCCTTCGTTGCGGCATGCCTTTCCCCATTCCCCATCCACCAGTCTACGTATTCCATCTCAATATTTCCCTTTCACACTCCTTTATATCCCCCCCCATGCACACCCATTTTTTATCATCAATTTTTTAATCACACAATTCTTACCATTTTTTTAATCATCCTTAGTCGCTAGACTTTTTGCTCATACTTCGAATAAATGATTTTGATGAATGAATAATGATGAGGATTTGGTTTGAATGATTATGGGGCAATGCTAGAATGAGAGGTAGGGGAAACAGCAGAATTCCGAGAAAATCTACCGCAAACTCAATTTGTGCACAACAAATTCCTCATGGATCGAGTGGAATTTCAACCCTGGTACTAGAAGTACGAGGCGGGCAGTCTGACCACCACATCACGGGTCGCCCTACAACCCACTTTTTCTTGCTCCGCATTTTGTTTTTTGCTTCGTTCACCCCTTTATCTTGCTCCACATTTTGTTGAACAGCGTGGAACTAACATCGCATTCGCGACCCACTAGCCATGATTCGGTTCTTCAAAAGACCTTGTACGTCAACTTTTAGATCCTATTGATCCATAGATCCTTTGAAATGTAGCGGTATATAATATATATATATATATATATATATATATATATATATAATAATAATAAATATTCAGTTACCTGAAATACCACGCGAATCGAGTTCGCAGAAATTAAATATTTCCCTGTCACCTTAAACGTCGGCATGCGTCCCGGAGGCTTTCCGACAAACGAACATCACGAATTCAAATAAAAAGGAAAGAAATGCTTTAGTGATTCTTCAAGCTGTGTCATTGACTGTTGAAGTGTTAGAGGTTCGACTTCAAACAACTGCGTTTATTCCTTGCTAAATGTTTCATTTTAGATACCATTTCTTGTCTTGAGTTTGTCATACTAGCAAAATATGCGACGTTTCCCAGGTTTTCTTCTTATTCGATTCTTGTGAAACAGGAAAAAGATAAATTTTATAAAAAACAGTGTTCAACATTATTTTTAATGGAATATTGGATCACATTTTAGTAAAAAACTATAATTTCCCTTATTTTATTTTACAGTACATTGCTATTATATTAAAATATTTTATCTTATACACTGCTACTGGCCTCTGGCGGAATGTTTTAGGAACCAATCCCCTCATAGCGACAGGCGAAAAATAATAATCGTTGTGCATCTACCAGCATATTGTTTAAATTATTTATTTTCCTTATTTGTGTTGTATTGGAAGTTTTAAAACTTTGCAGGGACACTGCGACAATCCTGAAGAGCCTATAAAAATTTCATATCTATTCAAACACTACTTTTTGTGTTATTGATGTAGGTTACCTGTCGGTGAGTTCACTTTTATTAGTATACATTTGTAGGCGTAATAAAGATGTAAGGAGTACGGAAACAAATTATTTCGGATCTCCTAGAGTTGTGTGGTGCAGGTGATGTGGTATGGTGATTTCATTGTGCAAGTCTAGGGCTTAAGGTATGAAAGTTGCTTACATTTATTATTCTAATTGATATACTTTATAGTAATTGTCATTATTATTATTATTATTATTATTATTATTATTATTATTATTACTGATGTAGTTATAATATTGCATGGCATGGCAATGCGTATTGCATGTCATTTGTTTTTATTTTAAACTGTTGCAGAATTGTACTCGAATGCCGTTGACACAAATCTAATAAAATAAAAAAATTATAACATTCACATAATATTTGTAATGTTTTATGTTCACAACAATAAAAATTATAATATTTAATAAAATTGACCACATGGTGCCGATAGACACAATTATTTGCAACGGAATCTGCAATTAAAATTATTTTATCAGTAAACAAATTATGACAAATGTAAAATATGCCATGTTTATGGTAATCCTTGTGATTGAAGGTGTTCTTAGACTTTTCTTTAAAAACTCTAGCCTTCGTGTTTCTATGTTGCTTTTAATAAATGCAAGTGGTTCGGAGAGCTGAACTCGTACAGCGTTTTTCAACTTCTCTCAATGAGAGTGTTTGTGTTTCTGGGAAGCTTAGTTCAACGGGACAAAAATGGAAAACATGGATTCCAATCCCGATAGAAGCATGGATGTATTCCAACAACCCCAGAAGTCTAGTACATGCCCACTCATCTTTCTAATAAAGTGTGGGAAAATGCGGAGTTCTTAAGGCGTTATGTTAGCAACATCAGTGGATATGACGGGCATTCTTATACATCTTGCCGTCCTATAAGATACATTTTCGAAAGAACGATAAATTAGATGGTTCTGTCTAGATATTATACTTGATCCTGCGTTTATTCAAAGTACGTAATGAAAACAGACTGACAATAAGCATGTTTGGGAAAATATATTATTTCCTACGAATAAAGCGAGGTGAAGTTTTAAGGCAACATGTTTCTTTGAGATTCCAAGTGAAGTGAAATAACAGACATTACATTGCATTATGGACTACATACCGGCTGAGTTTACCTCAGAGCCATCATGGCCACTGATTGCCGCGACTGTGACCGGGAGGTCCTGAGGTTCGACTCCCGACGATGGCAGATTTTCGACACAGGCCAGATAGCTACGTGTAATCTTCCACTACCTGGAGGAGAATAGTAAACTACATCGGTAGTTTTCCATGTTTTCTTCTATATATGCCATGTGAATGCCCGAGCAGTAGCTTCGAAAATAGGCTAGAAACTGCAGGCGAGATATCTCTCATCTTCATCATTCTATCACCTCATAATTCATAATTCAAGGCTTAACAATCTTGTCTGACGAAGGAATACAGCCGAAAAACTGATCCCCATAATTACACACGTCTCTCTAGAATAGAATATGACTGGGCGTCCGAAGAGAACGTGTAGCGTGGTCAAAAAAGGCCTATAATAATAGCAATAATAATAATAATAATAATAATAATAATAATAATAATAATAATAATAATAATAATAATACCCAGGGAGAAGCGGAGGGGTGCCTGCAAGATCTTCGCCTCTGACGACGCTACATCCAAGACCGTCCGTGCGTGGTGAAGAGCCACACCCTACACGAGGTGACCCTGTTTATGCAGAACTCGGCGGATCTAGAGGAGTAAACCTCGAAACAAAATCCCCAATCCCAAGGTGGAACAACCATGCGGAGCGGATGAATGGCGGCGGGTGAAAAGTCTCAAATGGTGAACTCTAGGTTATGGCACATCTTGGCTTCAAAACATCGCCTTTCCTTGGCCAGCGGGGCTCTGTTAAGGATGACCAGTAAGAATCTCTAATTAAGGCTCTTTAGCTGCTCGTGGGATCATCCATGGAAACTAGAAACAAACAACTCTCTTTCCGTACTGTTTACTCAGGGGCAATCTGAGAACGAGCCAGAGTTCAGTGGTAATCCAGGCTAACTCTGATTCACAAACCACTGGAGACGATAGTAATACTTCCCTCTCTCATTGTGTTTCACAGGACTCTTCTGTTCCAGTGACCACAGGGAGAGGACGGACACAACAGCGCATGAGATGGAAAAAAGAAATAAATACATGTACTATGCGCAACTATTTCATAATTACGAAACTGGAAATCGACCAGACGGCATATAGAGATAAACTTCTAGAAATATTTCAGATACAATATCCAGATGTACCAACCACTGCACAGCGGCTTTCGGACCAACTGCGAGTCATCCAAAGACACACTCTTCTCCCCAAACAAAGAATTAGAGCAAATCAACGATTCAATAATAAATTTGCAAAATCAATGCCAATCATCCGATATTTCGGATTGAAAAAGGAATCTAAATGGAGAATAACCACATCCTAAATGATAACTGCGATTCCAATAACGCTGAACGCACTAATAAACCCTGGAAAGATAATATTTCAGATCTTTTCTGGGCTACAATATCTGAATATGAAAACAGGGCATAAGATCAGGGGCCAAGAATACCCAAAATGTATACATCCAAAAAAGTAAACCAAATAATTGACTACATCAATTCCCAAATCCTGACAATATACCTGCCTGATATCACAGACCTCCAGAAACTCCACAGTGGAATTTATTGTGCTGCTCTTACAACTACAACTCTCGGGATTAAAATTCAAGATCGTGACAACACCAAAGAACTCCGTGTTTATTAACGAAACTTCATGGAGTCTTCGCTTATCAGACTAAATTGCAAAATTGAAGAACTTAGAAAAGAGATTGTGAAACTAACAGCTTACGTGAACAACGGAAAACCGCTCAAACATTTCAAACAAATTAGTGTAAAACACAACAAACACTCGAGATTTGAAAATAATGAAAGAGTTCTACTGACGAACACTAGACACTCTCAAGCAAAAGCCAACAGTCGATTGTACTAGACGTCGCAAATACATTACAGCACATGAAAGAAATAAGCAAAACCTTCAAAACATCACAAGAAATGAGAAAGCTTTCTATCGAATCTCGAAACAAAGTGACAATGCTGATCTACAAGAATATAAACATCCAGACAGAGAACAAATTGAAAGCTTCTGGAGCTGTATGAGTGAAAGTTTCCGGGCTGGTAGGCCGTGGTCCAGTTGGTCTTGAAGAGCCAAACGTTTCGTCCACGTCTGCGGTGGACATCTTCAGTGGCGGCAGCGTCGTCGGGGTAGTCTCCGGGTCGGCGGCTGGCTAGCGACTGATGCTTTGGTGGAAACTTTCACTCATATTGACGCCGGCCGTGAAAGCCTACGATTCTGGAGCTGTATTTGGTCGGTACCCTTATCACATAAACCTTCTTCTAGGGTGCAGAATGAAAGAAAGAGACATAACAACATACCTCTGATGGATTCATCACACACCAGAACAGATGATATCAAAACAATTCTCTCAAGAACTCATAATTCGAAAGCTTCAGGATGTGATGGAATTCAAAATTTCTGTCTGAAAAAATTTACATTTACACATTGCATTTTGGCTGATCTCTTTACACATGCAATTAAAGAACCCGCAAATTTACCTTCCTTTTTCACCCAAAAAATTATCTATTTGACTGCAAAAGGACAACTATCATATGACCCCTCCAATTACCGCCCAATAACATGTCTCCCAACAATCAATAAGCTTCTCACAGCAATTATCAACTCTAAAATATATCATCATTTTTATCCAAGAACAAAATTATGGCAGAGAAACAAAAAGGATGTAGCAAGTTTTCAAGAACTTGCAAAGAACAATTAACAATTGACTCAATAATTCTTAAGCAAATTAAACAAAACAAAAGAAATCTTCACATAGCCCATTTAGACTACAAGAAAGCTTTTGACTGCATTCCACACTCATGGCATCTTAAAATTCTTGATATTTATAAAATAAATCCGGAAATTCGAAAATTTCTTCAGACCACAATCACAACTTGAAACACCGAGATGCGCCTGAGAACTTGAAACACCGAGATACTTCAGAGATTGTGATTGGACGGAAAGTATAGATCACATCATTTCAGGATGTGCAACCCCCGCACAGACAGATTACACAATGCAACATAACCAGATCGCTTCCATTATACACCAACAAATTGTATACAACCATAAATTTAGTGATCATGCCACTTACTATACATACAAATCTGAACCTGTGTTGGAAAATCAAAAGGTCAGAATTTCTTTCGATCGCACAATTTTAACTCACAAGACATAACAGTCCAGATATTGTGATTACTTGAAAGGTGCCAAAAATTATTTTCTTATTGATGTTGAAGTTCCTTCCTCCAGGAACATGCAAAAAGCATTCTCGGAAAAAATAAGTACGGCACAGCGTTCAATCAAATCAAAGATCAATGGAAACAGGACCAAGTATTCATCGTCCAATTATTATCTCCAGTAATGGTATTATAGAAAAACACGTCAAAGAAAACCTTAAAAACTTGATATCCTCCAAGGTTTTTAAAATTAATGCAGAAGTCTGTCATCTTAAATACTTGTCGCATTGTCCGGAACTTTCTAAATTCAGGTTCTTAAATAAATAGCAAATAACACACTTGGCGGAAAGCCCGTTGTTATTGGAGAACCAGGTCTTTCTGTGAACTAGGAATATGTAAATAATAATAATAATAATAATAATAATAATAATAATAATATATAAGAATACAAGCTCTGCAAGGCATGAAGTACTTCCTCCCGCGGGTCGGGGCGGAATTGGGTTCTTCCATCGGTTCTTCCGCGCATTATCTCATTTCCATTCCTTCGCGGCTGCGGCCTCGCCCGCCCTTCCGCGCATTCCGCGGCGACTTCCGTCCGCCCCCGCCTCCCCCTCACCCTCCTGGTCCCCATATTTTTCCGAAATTCCTCTGCTCCTCCGCCGCCTCAAGAATGCGCTGTCGCTGTTGCGCGCGCGGACCCCGCGGTGCGCCGTCCTGCCCCTTCTCCCCACGCCACCCCCCATCGCTCCCTACCTCCCTTCCCCTCCCAGCTAAACCCCTCTAGGAAGATGCCTTAATTGTGCTCCTGCCCGATATCCGGACTTTTTCCTTCTTTTTTAAATACGAGACATCTCTCTCGCTCTCTCCCTTGGAAAATAGGGGAGCAAAACTGTGCGCTTTCTGTAGGAGTTTCATGATGTGTTCTACGTAGAAATGTGAGGGCGGTTTCCCGTTAAATTAAATTGTCTGAAATGTTTTATTTTCTGTACGCTTTTGGAGAATGTTGGAGTGTGTGTGAAATATCTTTACTTTAACTTCGCAACGATACCTTATATTCTGTCTAGCGTATTTGAGTTTCTGAATGGGCTGTAAATTTTGGATGATAAATAAGGCATCTGTATTGAAACCAACTGTCTAATTTAATTTTTAAATTTAATATCTCCTCTGCCCTTCTAATATTATTAAATATTAATTCAACGTAACCCGTTCCAAATTTATATAAGAATATGGGTGTCAGGAAAAGATTACTATCATTAATTCTATTATTAAAATTAATCTTCAACTGCTATTTTCTTATAAGAATATTGTCTTATAAGAAATAATCGGTACTCCTACTAATAGCCGATTATTCGATCTGCCATCTGTACAGCGTGAAGCCGAGGAATCTGAAAAGCAAATATACATTTCTAGCTACTCATTTGCTGGAATTGGCTGAATGAAAATCGTCTTTTCTATTCACAGGAACTTGTAAGTTTATTCAATGTCCATGAAATTTTAACTTGGTAACAATTCGAAACGTACTTTCGGTCATGACCAGTTTCAAACCTTATACTGCAGTATCCGTCTTCGCGCGCTCTTGGCCGATGTCGCCGCGTAGAACCATTTTCATTTTTTCCCGGTGTCGATGGCTCCAGGTCCAAATACCGTCTCCTTTTCTCCCGTTCTGGCACAAGTGTATTCAAGTCACTGATCCTCACCGCCTCATAAGTTGATAAGTCTTAATTAAGTTGCCTTTTAAAAGTTCCCAGTTCTTTCTACGCGTATGCTTAAAATTTTAAAGCTAGTAAACTTTTTAAATTCACCTAAGTTCACAGTTTAAATTCTAGCTGTTGCACTCGAAATATTTCCAAGTTCCAATTTCCGCACATTACATCAATATTCAAAGTCCGAAAACCATACGCTCCAAAGTAGACGTTCACAATTCCCAAACTCCGAGCATCAATTATCTACACACGATCCGCACAGCACCACGGCATAAGTCGGAATGAATCCATATTCTTTTCTTTCAGCGCTTCAAGACTCGGTCTATATTTTCTACTGTTTCTTTTCAGAAAAAATTCGACCCACTTCCGTCGAAAAATGTTGTCATTCCATGCCTCGCCAATTCCTAATTTATTTACTTTATCAACTAGGCGCGCCCCGTGGTTCAAAGCAATGAAGTTTGTTGACCTTCACGACAGCTCGTCTACCGTTGCTAGGCCGCCATATTTACATATGTCTGTCCTTACAATTCATCCTGATTACAATAAATGTCACGCAATACAATGTCCCACATATTGGTATATCACAGTATTTTTAGAAAATGATAAATGAAATGTTAATTTGACGCATAAAGATATTGAATGGGTTTCAAAATCAGTTTTTACAAAAAAACAAACAAACTAAGTCCAACAATTTCAAGGAGAACCTCGAAATATTATTCGCAAATTCATGAAGAACCGAAACATTGAATAGAATCGCCCTATAACTTTGCCCTTCTTGAAATAGTTTCTTGTATCTCGTGTGGTATACGTTAATAAATTAATACTTATAGAAATAACAATAATATTTTTTGTTTACACCAGATAGAGCAAATCCTTGTTCTTGTCTGCAAAAGCTTTAAGTTAAGTTAAATATCGTCTTCAAAAAAGTTCCTTTCTGATTGTAATTCCAAAAACGTTTGATTACCTTACATCAAAACGAGGTATGGAAATTATTTCAGCCTTTGCTGCAAGCGCCTTGGACGCGCTAAGGAGGAAATTAAATGCTCGAACCTTTTATTATAACCCTTCTTACGCTATCATTTTGGCCACATATAGTATAAATGGTGTCGATGGATTGATGATGATACTGTGGATACATTAAATTAACAAAGGTGGCATAAGACAGGAAATGAGAGAACTTCGAGTAAACCACTCGCCAATTCTCTTAGACCTGTATGGATCGTCTAGGGTTGAATCTTGGTACCGAGCCTCAGTGTGCAGCTGTGTAAAGTGAGCGGTCTGATCGTAACGAGAGAAAAGAAGAACGGCTTCCCCTCCAACAGGCCCACGAATGGACGAAGACAAGCGGCGAAACAGTAGGCGCGGACAGAGGGTACAAATAATATCCACGAAATCGGAACAAAAGGTAGAGAGCATAAATGAGAGATACCGAGATCATCATGAAGGCAAGAGAGCAGCATGTAGAGGGATTAAGTTCAGACACACATCTACTGCACAGCAGACATGGCATGTGCCGTGGGCGCCACTCACAGGGGCCCTATTTAGAGTAAACCCGCTAAAACAAATAGCAACAACCCTAATTTGAAGTATCCTGTCAGGGACGCAAATTCCATGCTTGCAATAGGCGCCTGTATACCTAGATACGCCTCTCGTTACTATAATGTACAACAGGCAAGGGCGCTATAAACTATCATCTCGAGAACAGAAGCAAAAGTTGGAGTCGCGGATGAGGGTCCCCGAGAACACCACGGCGGCAAGAGAACAGCCTGTAGCGAGTTCGTACAGAGCAGGCAAGATCGGAACAGAAAAGGCAGCAGGCACCAATGCGGCGAAGATGTGCCGGGACGGGCGAGCGAGGCCCGGGCGCAGCAGTGGTTGCGCGAGGGGTGCGAGCGACAAACGCCACCCGGCAGGCGCAGCGCAGGTCCACCGCCCCTGGGTGCGGGAAATCTTCCGCTGGCACGTCCAATGTGCCTTGGTTCACAAGAGACCTCTGGCCCTCCGGTTCCCTCCCCTCTCCGCCAGTCCGACGATGGCTCACACCGACTCCGGGAGCTCAGAGGGAAACACCGTTGCATCTTGAGTAGCGTTGGTCTGAAGGTAATAGAGTTCGAGTCTCAAACGTGGCGGCTTTCCGACTCTAGTTAAATAGTTGAGTTGAATTGAATTGAAGACCTTGAGGCCATATCATGCTAAGCCACATTTCTGATGAAATTAAGATATTAGTATATTTGGATGCCCCATAGATATTTCTAGATGTTGTTTTTTTAGGGTTTGTTTTTTAAGGATTCGCCGCAAGATGACATTGTATTTCATAAAATAATGTTCTTTATCCCAATGTGTAGAATGCAATGTATAAAACTTTATTTTCTCTTTTTCTCGAAACTTACGTATTAGTGGCATAGCATGTTATTACTCCAAGGTCTTCAATTCAACCGCTGTCTGGAGGTGAATCCTAGCCTCTGATCGACATTTTTTCTTGGTTCCTCCGATGGATACCCGGCGAATGCCGAAACAGTGCACTATCAAACGGCACCCAGAACGCGATCAATCCTTCCTTCCTTAAGCTTCTCCCCTCATCTCCTCTAACAGTACACTTCGCATTACATACTCGTCACTTCAGAATGACTCTAGCTAGCCTTCTAAAGTTCTGACGTTATTAGGGAATTTTCAGTTTTAATTAGTGTTTTAAAATATACTTTCAAAGCACACACGCCCATTGATATCGCCGTCAGTGCTTTTGCTACTTTTCTTTTCGTAATTTTCCAACCAACATCTTCATTACTGTAGATTTATTTACTTATCAGCTTGTCATAGTTTTAACTACCTTACGTATATATCTATAAGAACCTCTCACGCTTTTATTCGTCCCCAAAAATATGCAAACTCACACAAAACTCTGTACACATATGCACATCATCACGTATACATGCGAGTTTACGAGAATATCCTGTGCCACTACGACCACGACAGTCTGTACCGCAGCTACCGTGGCATCTCTGTTGGTTCGCGATCCGTATGCTGCATTCAGAATGCCAGCAGCTCTGCAATATTCATTGGACGCTTAACAGAAGACACTACCGATTCTGTCCCTGGTGGCATGCACCCGCACGAGCTCTTCCCTATCCCGCCCCGCCCGCCTTCGCCCTCTCAACCAATCCCAACCTCACTCCCGCTCTGATCCGGATTCACCTTGCGAATGCCAGCAGCTCTGCAATATTCATTGGACGCTTAACAGAAGACACTACCGATTCTGTCCCTGGTGGCATGCACCCGCACGAGCTCTTCCCTATCCCGCCCCCCCTTGCGTCCCCGCTCCCCGCTCCACCCAGCACCACACCCCGCCCCCCTCGCCATTTTCTGCCCACCCTACCCGTTCGTTCCTCCGTCCTTCCGCTTGCAACGCCACGCAAAGCTGTTTGCTTCCGCTTCCGGGAGGATTTTTGTGTTGGAACCGCCAGACTGCGCTTCTCGCTGGCTCTTTTCCGGGCTTTGGTTTTGAGAGGGATTTCGCTACCGCTGATTGGTGTTGTAAAGCGAATTGCTTCCGTCTGATTGGTGGGATTTTACTTCGAAATGCAGGGAATAAGGGGCGATTTATTTTCTAAACTTTACCGTGCGGAGGATTATATCAATCATTCTTACTTTTTTCATGGTATTTGGTAACAAAACTTGGCGTGCGTTACCGTCAGTGTGGGTTTCTATTTTGAAAATGGAGAGATTTGATTTCCGATTAAAAATCGTAATGCGAAAAGAACTCTAATTTAAAGTATTGTTTGCGCGAGGATTCTGTATTAACGAGATCATCAGTATATAGAAGAACATTTCCACTAATTGATTAGGTTTCCTTTTTTAATATAATTCATTTCTGTCTGCGACCACTTCCCACTTCCGGGAAAAGTTATGAGCTTATTGACAAAAACACTGTGGAATCAATTGTAATTTATTTGGCATGAGACACCAAGATGTGGTATTGAACTGCAAGTAAATTAACAAAATATACAAATGTGTTTTTCAAGACAAATCTAATTTATATTACTCAGAATATTTACTGAAGTGTTTTCGTCTCGTTTTGATTTAAACAAAACTCAAGCACTTCTATTAATATTAATTAATATTAATTCTTTTAATAATTGAACATTAACAACTATATTATAAATGCACAGCAACTTCGTTGTTACAACCTTATGAGTTCGTCTTGCTCAGGTCAGGATAGTATGTCCTTCTTGAGATTTGGAATTCCTGTAATTAGTATAAATTTTATTCGTTCACATCGCAATAAGTATTAATTATTGATATAATGTAAATATTGGTTAATAAAGCTCCATTGTACCGAAACATCAGTTCATTTATATTGGTAGACATTGCTATAGAACCGATTCAGCTTTATAGAGAACATCACTCTGTCCGTTATAAGGAAAACATTTAAAAAACTTTTATTTTCATATAAATAAACTTTACATGAATGTAACTACATGAGAAAATATGTAGATGATTACGAAGAAAAATGCGGTTAAATTTAATATCCATTTACGTCCTCTCAAAGCTTCTCCGTAATTTCGCCGCTTCTTGTGCATTTCTTTGGTCATATCCTTGCTTGTTATCCATTCATGTTATTTAAACGTAGTATCTCTGCAGCATTTCGTATCAGAATCCACAACGTCTAGTCGTTTGAATTTATCACGCCAGCCATTTTTATTGCGTCACTTGGAGGTTTACGCTCGTAAACGCAAGGCACTAAACAGTCAGTCATGCGGAAGTTGCTTCTTCGAATCTGCATATCTGCTGGGAATCGCAACGGGCATGTCCCTCGCTGAGGTCGGGCGAGCGAGGGTTAAGTACGCTGAAGACATAGGCGCCATCAACTGTGGATGCTATGGGATGCAATGCAAATTGTGTCAGAGATGTAAAGGAAAAGAACAAAAAAATTTGGGTATGCGATATTGATGATAAAAAATGATTCTTTCTCCCTTTCATCAGTTACAAAATTTATTACAAAACTTTGGTCCTCAAGACCCAAAAGGTAGTTTTCAAAATTAAATACTTACCGATCACTTTTTTATTTACTGAGACTGGAAAACAATATGTGTGCAGAGAACTTTTATACGTGAGATGAATGGCAAAAGGCAACGGGTGTTTAATGTAGTTGTTATCGTTGTGTAAAATCATAGTTGCTAGAAGAACCACCGAGAAAGAAAAGGTAGTTATGTGTTGCTAACGATATAACTCTGGAGGATAATATTAAAGCTCATGACATCAGATTTACTGTATCTTTTCGTGTTGTTGAGGCTTCACATGCCTTGAGCGACTGCAAGATAGCACTGCAAACGCCATGACGTACATGAAAGAACAACCTCCGCGACTCGCACATCTGTGTCGAGGAGACAGGAGCAGTATGAACGACGGCGCGACAGTCGATAAAGTAGTGGCGCGCTCTACGCTTGCAAGAACTAAAAGACAAATTGCTCCCAGAATGAAAACTCGTGGACTCGCGGGTCAAACAAAAGACGTGACCAGCGGAAACACCCGCCCTGGTGGCCGGCCTTATGCAGTCACGATTCTTTCATATTTGTTTTATTATGCTGATTCCTGTGTATTTCGTATTTCTCACAATCGTGAAAATATTTATTTCTTCCTAAGTTGGCTATCAATTCGCAAAGTCGCCCGAGGCGACATTAACGCCACTATCGTAGGCGTGCGCACTCGGAAACAAGAGGGGGCAACTACATTTCTGCACGACCCTGAGCCCCCTTTTCAAATACACTTTTATACACATTAATATTTTAACGTTAAAACTAAATAAAGCATACTGTAAGGAGAATAAAAACTTAAATGACAAATGAATATTGTTAAACCATTTCCAACTGAACCAATTCTGGACTCGATCAAATGTACCGAAATAGAATGTTTTATTACGTAGGTCCCTTTCGAAAATTTCAGAGAGCCAGAGTTCACCGCCCCTCCCCCCGATCCCCGTCCCCCGCCCCGCCCACTGTCCCCCGTGCTCACGCCTTCGCCTGCAGCTGAATGAAGAGTTGACAGGTCCTGCAGTGGAGGCGTTCGCTCGCCCCGCGCTGGTGATTGAAGCGCGAAGCGCGAGCGGCGCGGGCGGGGCACAACGAGTAATGATCGCCACCGACCCAGCGCGCCCGCGGTCTCGTGGAGGGGCAGACGGCTCCAGTAGGGTAAACCGCTTACTGAGCTTGCTACGAAATTCCTTGGAAGAAACCTTAAATGTTGCTGAAATAAAATTTTATTTAAAATACAGTATGGAGAGTTAAAATAAAAAAACTTTCTATTGAGTAAAAATTGGTCTTATTTCGACAATGTAATCTAGAAATGACCTGTAATGACTCTTCAGTCTACAAAAATCAACGATTAATTTACAAAATACACGGGATTTGTGAGTAAAAATTTTGTCGTTTTAAAATAAATCTAGCGTGGTTTCTGTATTTTATATTATTGTAAATAACCTAGAAATAAAAATGATAAAACAGTAAAAAAATTGGAAGATCCGTTAGTAAACCCAAATTAAAGCAAAACTACATAAACAAGCTACAAAAAGACAGAACCCAACGCGTGCTGCTTAAACGGGCGGTAAACATGACGTGACACGAAACTGCGCGACATGTTGGTATACATGCACACAATATCAGGGAGTGAATCACAATATCAACCTCAATCTACCACAGGGCGATTTTTTTAGGTTAAAAAATTTATGAACGAATGGTAAAATAAATTTCTGCTCACTTGTTGAATACATTGCCTGCGGTACCTCATCCCAAACCCTGTTGATGTCATCTCTATTTAAGTGATGTTTATGGTTGCACCGTCAAATCGGGGGTCTAGAACACATTTCATTGATCGGACGTTTTCTATTTATCGCGCTGGTTGGGCATTATTTATTATAAAACAGATTATACTGTTTCAAATCTTGTCATGATGCTTGCTGTATGTCTATGGCCTTCTTTTAAAGTTGTGTGCATAATTTTTATAACTTACTAAGAACCGCTTTGTAAGAAATAACTAGAGTTGGTACAGGATGGCACAGACTATCTCGTAGTAAAGTTTTCTAATTAACTTTTTGTGGACTGTTGCTGTTCAGTCTTGCCCCTACTTCTTGCCTGCTGCCATCTATCGCCGCCCAAATTACATTTTTTGAAATATTCTCAACTTTCCGGTTTCCAAATAGTAGAAACAAAATATGAATTTAAGAATATTAAAGAAGGCTATAACAAAAATATTAACAGCGCGAGAGATATTGAAAAAAATTACATTTGTGTAATTTTTAAAAAAAAAGAATTTGATTAAACAGTGCCATTTTCACTATCCTTTGCAAAAGTTAGAAGAAAAAATTGAAGCCATTTTGGAGAAAATTTCGTTTGATCGTTTCTGAAAATGCGAAACTTTGAGCTCGTTTTAACAAAAAACTGTTGAATTTTCGAAGAACTTTATGCATTAAAGCACATGTACTCATAATTATAATAACGTAAAGAAATCACCTCGAATGTAAACATTGCCGACATGAGAGACTAGTCAAAAATTAAATTTTTGTAATTTTTGAAAAAACCAAAGAAAACTACTACATGATGTTTTTTTATTTTGTTTATTTAAAGTCGCTTTTTATCAACAAAGGTCATCAGCGACCACAATTAAGTATACATCAATGTATTATCACATTTAAGTTTCACACATTAAGTATCCACAATTCATCAAGTATACACAATTTCAAAAATCAAAATTATTTACATCAAATCTTATATTATATTTCCTTAGTTAAGTAAACAATTTCTAGCAACCTCAGTACTTTAGCACACACGTTTGCAGTGCTGAACAATTTATGTAAGTTAGTTTCTAGTTTCAGTAGGTTTCTTTCCTTAGCTATACTGGGTAATAAGATAATGTGTTGTGTACTGCTCTACATAGTCCTACTGCTCCACATTTAGGGCATGGTTCTGGGTCGGACTTTTTGAATATATAATAATATTTCAGATTAAAATGAATTGCTCTTTTCTTTTAAGGCAAATTTTCGGCAGGGCTGGTTCCAGTACGGAGTTCCTAACCAGATGTAGTTTTGATGATTTTAATTTCCATTGTGAGTCCCAATATTTGAAGCAGGATGTTTTGAATAGCTTTTTATAGTCTTTTGTAGTGCCATGAATTTAAGAATCAAAACTTAGAAATAATGTTGCCGTGTTTGAATATCAGCTTTCTCATTGTCAGCGATTGCCCTATGGGATGGGATCCAAACAAATTCGAATTTTATCCCTTTTTCACCTTGAATACGTAGATACACGTTCTTGGATTTTTTGTGTAATGGGATTGCCAGTATATCTGTTTTCTATGACTTTAAGGGTTGACATTGAGTCACTAACTATAACTAACTATAACTTGAGTCATAACTAAGTAATTTGTTTGTTTGAGAGTGAATTCGATGGTATTAAGGACTGCCCATGCTTCACATGAACAGATGGAAAAATAATCTGGGAGGCGTTGTGATTCGACTATATTGGTAGACTGAACGTAAAATGCACAACCAGCTTTTCTATCACATTTAGAACCATCTGTATATATTTGGTAATAGTTGGCATAATCTTTTTGTAATCGTGTTAATACATTTTGGAAATTAGCTTTTCTGTATATATTTGGTAATAGTTGGCATAATCTTTTTGTAATCGTGTTAATACATTTTGGAAATTAGCTTTGGGGCCAGAAGTAAGGTGAAGGCTTTTTGCTAAGATAAAATTTATTACAACATTATGATCTCGCCAGGGCGGGATGGGAGGCATACATTCAGGTATGGTGGCTGGTTCGACAATATTAAGTTCCTTCAGGTACTTAGGAATCCTTTCTCTTAGTGGTAGTGGTGATTGAGGGAATATTGCGTTTATGTCATCGCATAGGGTTTGTTTGGTACTACCCCTCTCAAAAATTTAAAGAAAACATTTGGAGCCTTGTTTTGAGAAAATCTTGTTTTTGTAATATTTTAAAATTGCAATTTTTGCAGGAAAACTACTAAAATTTTCAAAAAAGAGAGAACTATTTATGGAGAAAAAGTTGTATTCGAAAGAAAAATCTGTCTTCAATTTTGTAGTTGTAGGAAGACGCCAAAAAATTCAAATTTTGGCAATTTTTGAAAATTTAGAGTTAACCTTGAAAATCGCACCTATGCCACCTTTATAAGTGTATTTTACTCTATTCTTACGATAAATTTAAAGAAAAAAATTGAAGCTGTTTTTGAGAAAATTTAGAAAATGGATAGGACTTTCTTCAATTTGGTGAAGATCGTACATGTGATTTAGGCGCTAGTAGTGTTCACAGACGGACAGACTAATGAACGGACGTTTTGAAAAAAACAACACTTTTTGGTATCAGAGGACACCAAAACATGTATTTCCGTTGAAATCTCAAAATCGATTTTCCGCAACATTACATAACTTTCTCAATACTAAGTATATTACTTCCCGTATATACGTGTGTATACGAGAAAGTAAAAAATAAGGTCAAAATTATTTGTCGTGAAATTAAACGTTGTTTGTTCATATGTTAAACTCTAGCATCGAGTTTGTTATAATATAATTCAAACATTTTATTTTACGCTACAAATGGCTAATTATTGTGTTTCTTTGTTTGCAGGTAGTTGTCAGCATGTCTATTTTTACGACAAAATGGCGGCAATTTCATGTTCGGGCTCCAAGAGGCGGAATATTTGAGCAACTCGTAGTTCGCAGATAAGTAGGGAATATTTGCTCCATATTGACAGCATGCTACAGGAAACATTTGTAGAAAACAAATTTGACTACGTCAATAGAAGTTGAGTCAAAATCTTTCAAATTCTTTATCTTCATTTCATTGTATTTATCTAATCCTATTTTATGATTTTGTATTTATATTACAAGATTATTAAAAGTAAAATATATGTCTAGGTAATTTAATTTCCGTAGAGAGTTGAATTTGAAGTATCATTAAGGTATTTATCATCTGTGATATTTGCCAGTGAAATGAAACGATAGATTTGCTTATGATCATTTCGGTGTTACGAATTTGATTCCACAATAGCTCAAAGTTGGCAGTCAGTCACCTTTAAACTGAGCAACGCGGAGTGCTTTATGCAGAAAATAGAGCGTCGAATGTATTTACTTTGCGGCCGGGGAAAGTGGAGGACAGCTTTGGCGCAGGTCCGTCCTGCTGCTTCGGCTCCCTTATTCTTCCTCGCGAGTGAACGCGTCTCAATATTTATTCAAATGCGCTCTCCGTATGGCACGGCGAATGCATCTGCATTCAGAGCGACCGCGACGCCCGCGTGGTCACGAAGGGCTGCGTCGTCCTTCCCCACCCGCCCCGCCATGACCCCCGCCACGCCCCGTCACGCTCCGTCCCCTTTCGCTCCCCACCCTGCCTCTCCCGCCCTGCCTTGTACCGCCCGTCCTGCTTCGCCTCGTCCCTCCCGACTCGTCGTTCTACGCCCGTCCTCCCCCCTTCCCCCCCCCCCCTCCCGCCTAGTGCCTCCCTGCTTAGTCCCTCCCCATGTCTTGCGGTTCTCGCCTCGGGTTCTCAATGACATGTATTCTCAAAATTCGTCTCTATATTCCCGTCTCTTTGACCCCTCCTTATTCCTTTTTTTCCCCTTTGCACTCTCTATTCTCCCTACTCGTATCGTCATCCGTTCTCACGATCCCTCGCTGATCTCCCCACGTTTTCCGTAATCGTCATTCACTAACACACTTTTAACCGTCGTCCTCAATGTGCCACCTTTTTAGACAACTTCGCCAAATGTGCTTCTCTTTCCCCAGCTTTCCTTCCCTGTCTCGTTGGACTTGACCTTTACCGAATTCCATTTTCTCATATATGCCCTTCGATTATCTTCTCCCATTTCCCATTATTTTGCCACATACTATTTCCGCAATCCTTCCTCGCTTCCTCTTCCTTTTCTGGCCCTCTTTCTTCTTTCACTTTTCTGGCCCTGTCCAAACCTGGCTGCTCACATGGGGGATGTGAGCTGTGGAAGGGGGTTCCACAGTTGGAGATACGTCTTTTTATGTTCGCAGGTCCCTTTCCTACTGACAAGAATATTTGAATAACACTTGAGTGAACTCACTTAATTATTCATCGTTTCAGAATTTGAAAGATATGCCAAAGTACGTGCGGCAAACGTAGCAGACCGTCTCATAAGCAAGTCGGATTTTAGTGTTTTAACTTTTGTTTAATTTTATCTCTCATATTTTGCGGCTCTCCGTGCATTTACAAGTGCCTTCAAATCAACAAAATAAATAAGACTTTAGTGGTATTAATTCTTTTGTAAATTAGTAGGAATTATCTTGAAAATAATAGTTTTTAAAATTATGCTCAATTTTTAGTAGTTACGTCGTTTAATATCTTAAAAGAATTCACATATAGTTGTGTTATGATTTGTGTTATCTTGGTCTTAACTATCGATCTTTTAATACTTTTAACTTTATTTAAATTTTCAAATCATACTGAGCAACCTTAAAAGAGACGTTTATTAAAAACAACTTTAATAAAAAGTAGTTTTAATTAATGTATTTGGTGTAGTGTTCATTAATATTTATTAGTCAAAATCGGGTAAAATTCCTTTCCAGGGCCCTAAAATCAAGAAACTGGATGAATCCAGTTGCTAAATTAAGAAGAAAACAATCCTCTAACACGTGGTGTAGCCAGAATCTCAGTTTCGGGGCTTCTTGATGCCGAAAAATCAATTAAAAGCAAAACGTCCGTCCGTCTGTCCGTCCATCCGTGAACACTAATAGCGCCTAAACCTGCGAATCAATTCATTTTTACTTTCTCGTATACGGACGTATATACAGGAGTAATATAGGAAGTATATAGAAAGTTATGTAATACTGCGGAAAATCGATTTGCAGATTTCAACGGAAATACACGTTTTGGGGGCCCCTGATACCGAAAAAGTGTTTTTTTTTCAAAACTTTCGTCCGTCTGTCCGGTTGTCTGTCCGTCAATCTGTCCGTCTATCTGTCCGTCTGTCCGTCTGCCCGCCCGTCTATCGTATGTGAACAAATCTAGCGCCTAAACCACACGTTCGATCTTTTCCAAATTGAAAAAACCCCTGTCCATCTGGCTCTAGTTGAAGATTTGAAATTTCGAGAAACATTCTTTAAAATGTTCTTAAAAATACTTTACATGAAGCTCTCCGGACATTTTCAAACTTTTCTAAAAGAAAACTCCAAATTTTTTCTTTAAATTTCTTGTAAACATAGAGTAAAATAAAAGAAATAGAGTTTCTCGAAAACTCAACTGTTAAAATGAGCACAAACTAAAGCATTTTCAGAAACGCTCAAATGGGATTTTCACAAAAATGTATCCACATTTATTCTTCAATCTTTTCTAACGGATAGTGCTAATTGAACTGTTTAATACGATGTAATGTTCATTTTGGTGTTCTTCTGTTGTTTTTCTTTTCAAAAAGTACACAAATGTATTTCTTTTAAATATCTCTCACGCCCTTAATATGCACATTTCCATCGATTTGAATACATTATTAAATATGTGTGTGATGTTCTTCAAATTACTTCAAATGAAGTTTTTCGAAAACTCAAAAGATGCCTGTGAAAAATACCTTCAAATTTCGCATTTATAGTTATGCTTATCGGCATTTTCTTAAAGACGTCTCCATATTTTTTAATGAAAATTGCTATTTAGGACAAGGGTTAGTCTTCTTTAATATTCTTAAAATAATATTTCGGTACTACTATTTGGAAACCAAAACGCTGAGAAAATTTCAAAAAAGCATACTTTGGGCGGCAATAGATGGCAGCTGGCAAGAAGGAAGGGCGAGACTGTAGATTACCAGTCCACAATAAAGAAATTAGAAAAATTACTAGGAGAAAGTCTGTGCCATTCTGTAACACTACTAGCTTTTTATGTGAGAGGGTATTTTTTTCGAAATCTTTGGTCATTCACTGTGTGAAAAACTGGTGTTTGGTACATTGGAGGGTGATTTTGTGAATGGAAAGCAAGGGAGCCAATTCGTCAATTCTGCCGTAATGGTTCGTTATTATTCACATTTTGGAAGGCTAGCTATTACCATGAGCGCTCGATGTTTTCTGTCAGAGAGTTTTGGTTTTCTATTTAGATCTTTTACTTTCGTAATTTCTACTATCCATTTCATTGAGTTTAAATAAATAATATAGTATATCTAAGGCATCTTAAGGACATTCATGTATACTCTTAAGCATTTAGGCTGTGCACATTATTATATAATAGGCCATGTCTAATGAACTCTCAAGATATAAAAATCAGGGGACACTCATAATAATTCACGTTCCTTATAAACTAAGTATATAATTCAATATTCTCTAGTCTCATTAATAAACTGTCTTCTAAAATAAAATTTGAAAATGAAAATAATGATTCAAGTCATACGGGTCGCGTGAGAAGAAATAAGCAGTTTGTGAGCACCGTTTTAACAGAATGAATAGTAAGCCACATAACTGTGAAGAGATGCCTGTGACGTAAATATCAAATTGTATTTTTGCCCAAATTCCAAATATTCTAATCAATACTATTTTATCTCGCTTGTTGAAGAGTCTTCAGGATTAACATTTACGAACTTCGCTAATGGAAAAAGGAATTATCCTAAAAATGGACTGTCAAGAGATTTTATCAAGGGTTGGAATACCACAGAGATGCACATTTGTTTTAGCTTTTAACATAAAAACATTTCCCGTACGCAATAACCTTTTCCGTCGTTTCAATGTATTGTTTTGGATTAAATCTCAGTTTCGTACGTAAAATCCACGACACAGAGGAGTTCGCACTTGCATTGAGGTATCAAAACACCATCGTCAGATTATGCTATTTTGCACTTCTTCCTAGCCATTTGTTCTGTTTCCCCTAGCTTTCTTTTATCCTGATTTCTTTCTTACGGGCTCCTGGTATATCATGAATACCACTTACATGTTATTTTCATCTTTCTGTCTGCAAACACATTGCATTAATTTTGTTTGTCTTAGTTTACTATATGATTCTTGCATTTATTGTATTGTTTGCCTCAACTGATTCTTACTACAAATTCTGATTACAAATTTTATTCTTACCGAACGCTTTCGCCTCCTCCCATCAATTCCATTTTCCTGAATGTAGCAAAACCTGTTTCCTGCTGTCTTCCCTCCCCTTTCCTTCCTTTCTTCGCTTCGCTTCTCATTCCCAATCTCTTTCATCTTTCCCCTTCTAATCCACATCTCCCATTCCATTCCGCCCTTCGTCACCATCTCCCCCTCTCACTTGGGCTTCTCCTTCACTGCTCACTTTCCGACCGCCCCCTCCCCCGCTCGTGTGCGTGTGTGCATGGCTCGGGTGAACAGATATTCCGACTTCATGCGCAGGGATTCTGTTGTTTCCGACGGAGCGGCGGCGGCGGGCGCCTCGCCGCCGGAGGCGTGCGATCGTGAACGCCCGGCAACGCGCCGCTGGGGGCGCTGATGCCGCGCACACTGGCACAATAGGAATATAAAACCTATTCCTTCATAATGTTGTATTTTATGAGATAGACGTAAAATCACGAATTCATTGAGAGATACAGCTATTAATTATAAATAATAGAATAGAGAAATAAATTATGGGATGGATATAAATGGCAAAACTCAGTTTTATTGCCAGATAGTTTCAGCTGTTAATTCTAAACGGAAATAGAGAAATTTTCTACTACAGTATTTTATATATCTCGAAACGATAGAGATAAATACAAACAAAAGTGTATTTCTTAACAAAACTACAAAAAAACAGAAAATAATAAATAAATATTTTTATAAGGGAAATATTATTGCAGGTGACGTTTGTACTATTTTTCTACGAAACGATAAGAATTCAAAGAACGCAACAGGAACATTGAAAAATGTTTTCCTCGTAAGACATGTATTCAGCTTAGGTTGTTTTATTTTTATTTCCATTCCATATTTATATAATTGTTTTTAGACAAGCATGCTCGAGCGCGCTTGCGGCTGCATGCCGTTCAACTGTGCGGCGTGGGTCAGACGTCGCTCCAATGAGCTGTTCGCTCCTCGCGCTGCTTCGCGGTGATTTGTAACACCTCGGGGCTGTCGCAGCCCCGCGCTCTTTAATTAGCGAGAAAGCCGGCGGGGGCGGTGGCGGCGGCAGGATACAAAAGTTTGCGCGTGGGCGGCAGATCGGGAGAGGGGAGAGAGGGCGAGGCGAGGCGCGTGGCATGTGCACGACTTTCGTAATTACGACGTGGCCTGTCAGGGCCACCAGTGCATCGGAAAGCTAATGAAGGGTGGCCCCTCTCCCTCACCGCGACCGAGTTACTGGTGCTGCTGCTAGAAATCTCCCTCCCCCAGGATGCGTTGCCAGGAACATATAGCTCCCTGAGGGAACTTCTTCCCGGCTGGCGGGCGGCGGGAAGTAAAGGTGGCTGGACTATCGCCAGATGAGGCGAAGGGTCGGGGCAGAAAAGAATTGGGTGAGAGGAAACGATCCTCGTAATCGAAGATAAGTGTCTTTGTGTAGAGGTAGAATTTAAGTGAACCAGCTGTATAATTTGCTAATTCTGGAATATTGGGAATAAATATTGACCATACCGAGAACTCTTCCTTCATATTAAGGTCATGTTATGTACTATTCTATACATCCAGCCTATAAATTCAAGAGGATATTTTGTTCTTTCTGAAGAAAATACATTTAATAAAAGTACATTGAACTTGCTGTTTACCACGATGAGACTTATAGAAATCATCGTTCATCTTACCCCGAATCGACAATTCTTTTAAGATAATTCTTTAGTAAGTGGGGGTCGGAGGCTGTGTTGTTCGATTATTCAGTAGAAATATAACAATTCTATTTGCAAGAAAAGAGAAATTTCGTAAAATATTTGTCATTATCACTATGGATTCGGCTGAAATCTGGTTTTAAGTCATCGAAATCTGGCCTTAGAAATCGCATCAGGCGTTCCTCATGATATCCACGAATAAATTTGTAATGGTTAGCGATAATATTTTACTATTTTAGTTTGTGGTCAAGCGATTAGTCCTGACCTTCGCCTGTTTATTTTCAAAGTAGAGAGAACACGTTCAACTGCTCCCGACACAATACAATACCGCATTGCAACTCTGAAAGTATTTTTCCCCGTCAGACATTTTACATATTCTTTATAACCCGGCTAATGTGTCTGCGTCCTATTTTACGCGCAGCCCGTTTATTATTGCTGTTTTGCTGGCGGTACGAGGGTATTCACTTACGGGGCGGCGCGAAATTAGAAACTGTAAGCGCTGTAACCCGACTGCGGTGGCGGGTAATGACAAATGCAAATACTGCGCACGGCTTTACGGGGTCGGGCCCTGGGGCGGGGCGACGCGGGGCGGGGAAGGTCGAAGAAGGACGAAGGGCGGGACGGGGATCGGGAGGGGGGAGGCTGAGGGAAGCAATGCTATCGCCCCGTTTACGGCTTCGTCGCGTCACATCGAATGCGCATCGCACGCGCCATGTGCCCGGAGGAGCGCGCCGGGCGCAATTTGGACGAGGAGCCAAGGATTGTTTTGTCCTGAGGCGCGCGGGGTACGCCACTCCGAGGTACACGCGTAGGTTGAGGTTGATTAAGTTGTAGAAAATCTTTGTTTTATTGGGAAAATTGCAAGTGACTTCTCGCGAGTAATAGATAACTATTTTATTGTATGTTACTTGTATATGTATTACGATGATTCGTGTGTAAAATGATGTTCAGTGTGTGTGATGATTCGTGTCAAAAATGTGGTTTATTTTATAAACGTTTATAACATTTTTTAAATAAATTAATTATTAATGATTAATGCAATTTTTTGTTTCTTATCATTCATTGTAACTAAAAATTCAAATTTCTTTCCTGTATTATTTTTTATTTGTGATTGTGATAAGAGTAGTAGTAGTAGTAGTAGTAGTAGTAGTAGTAGTAGTAGTAGAGTACTAAGAAATATAACAATGAGTTAAATATACGGCAATTGTTTCATGTTAAATTCATAGACAAAGTAATCAAACACATTCTGTCTAACTTACCATTTTCAGGGCTAACTTAGCACATACGACGCAGCCATAGGCTAGAGCAATCTACAAACGTTTTGTCAATGCTTCTTACATACAACGTAATATATTATATTTAAAACTGAATAACGAGACGACATCAGTACGACTCATTCTCACTTCAGCTGCGGGCCAGAGCAGTCGCTCCGTTATCAGCAGCTACTATCGTTCGTGCCGAGTCAGGCCGACCAGTCTCGGTCTGACTTCAGTATTTGTTTAGTGTTTTGTCCGTCCAGTGAAGTATAAATTTTATCTAAACTGTTCAAAGTGCTACACAATCTGCGCACCAAATTTACTTTAAACTAGTGAGTGCAGTGGGTCCATCAATCGCTCGTTACTCTCATTCATGAGCAACGAAAACAATGCCATCACACGGGAGTTAATCAGTGCCGCCCTAACCACATTGAACGGTGAAGCGTCATCATCGCCACCCAGCAATATGGAATATTACTCAGCAGGTCACTCCAGCAACTTCCAAACGGGCGGGAATTACACGCCCCCCACAACGTCACCGATGGACATTAGCCCCCCGGCTCCATCACACCAACCTTCAACCAAGCGGCCGCCGGGACTCTATCCGGTAAAAGATCGATAGAGACCTACGATGAAGGTGACAGCAAACGCGCGGCAACGCAAGGTAACACTCATCATAATAGTAATGCAGACCTACAGAAACAGTATAACGTAATAGTTTCCAATAGATTTAGCTTTCTCAACGAACAATTGCCGGAAGAACCACCCGAACCAAAGAATATTCCACCAATTTTTGTTACCGCCACAAGTAGTCACGCCGAACTTATTTGTGAAATTAAAAATAAAATTAACATTCCGGACCGTACAAGATTTCCGTAGTGCTGTGAAGTATTTCATTGAAACAAACAAACAATTTCATACCTATAGTGACCCCTCTTGTAAAAAATTTTCAATAGTGATAAAAAATATACACCCAACAATTACCGAAGAAGAAATATTAGCAGACAAAATCCCAGTTTCAGTCAGTCATTAAAGTGACTAGATTAATGAAAAACAATGTACCAATTCCAGTTGTCGCAATAGATTTTAATGGTAAAGACAAAATAGAATCAGTCCTCCAAATCAATAACGTGTGTAACTCAATAGTCAAACCAGAGAAAAGAAAAAATCAAAGGTCCAATTCAATGCATGAGATGCTTGGTCATACCCGTAACCATTGCAATTACATAATGTCGTGCGCGTTTTGTGCCGGAGAACACTTCACTGCGCAATGCCCTACCAAAAACAATAATAATCTAAAATGTAAACTCTGTAATGGAGCACATAGGGGAGACCTTCGATCTCAAGAATGCGTTTTCTATAGAAAGCTAATTGAAAAAAGACAAAATATTTTGTCTAAGAGAATCGGAGAAAATCCGTTACCAACGCCATCACCCCCATTAAATAATACAAACTTCCCACCACTCCCACTAGTAACAGAAATCCCAAACTTCACTCAAGAAAACTACAACAACCAATCACAATCACCCCATCCTAACACTACCACAAACCAAACATTTAATTCAACCAACAACAATCATCCTACAACAATAACACATTCGCACCAACTCTACAGAATATAATCCACTCAATCACTAACTACATATCAATAAAATACAACATCAAAAATAAAGTATTTAAGAAAATTACGGCCAACCATTCCTTAAAAATTTATATTCTCAATTGGCAAAAAAAAAAAACTGAACTAATCCATTTCATCCAACAAAAATCAGTTGATATAGCTTGCATAACAGAAACTCACCTCAATAGTTCAATGAACTTTTCAATCCCAGGTTTCAAAATTTACAGATCTGACAGAGAAAATGATCAAGGGGGAGGAGTCCTAATCGTAGTTAAACAAAACGTTCCACACTATCAGTTCATCTCACCACCCACCCCCGGCCTCGAAACTATAGCAATTAAAATTCCATTAAATAATAACAGTGATCTCAATATAATAACAGCATACAAACCTCCCAAAATTAAAATAAACAATAACAATTTATCTACATTGTTGCAATTACCCACCCCAACAATCATCATAGGAGATCTCAATGCTAAGCACCACTCATGGGGATGCCGAATCACCAACCCGGCAGGCAACTTCTTACGTAACTTACAACATCAAATACCCTTTATTATTGTCTCCCCAGATCCACATACTACCCTTCGATTCCCAGAAAAATCCAGACATCCTCGACATAGCACTCACAAATTTCAGTTCCCAATTAAAGTCGCGTACGTACTATGAATTGGATTCTGATCACATCCCAGTCATTATCTCTACCCGTCTCCCGTTCCCCACCAACTCCCCTCTTCGACATACCTAAACACACTTAATATAAATTGGAAAACATTTAACAGAAATATCAACCTCTCAATCCCCTCATTTAAAACCTTAAAATCTCCAACAGATATTGACGACGCAATATCAAAATTCAATAATACAATAATTAATGAAATAAACAAAGTACAAAAAACAAAATTCCAGACCCTTACACTAAACTAAGCAAACCCTACCTACTAAAATAATTCAACTAATTAAATTAAAAATAAAATCAGAAGACTCTGGGACACATTAAGAATACCATCAATCAAAAAGAATACAATCATTTAAATAACACTTGCAAACACGTCTTGTACACTTACTGACATCAGAAAACCAACCTTATTACAATCTCTAAACGTAAGAAACAACTCTCTATGGCAATTTACAAAACAAATTCTGAAAAAAAGTAATTCAATTCCACCTCTATCAACAAACACAGGCAAAATACACTCTCCTAGCGCCAAAGCAGAAGCATTAGCAGAACATTTCCAAAATACGTTTACGCCCAATAATTCTCCTTTTCACACTAAACACCACGAAATCCTACAAATAGCCTCTTCCCCCATCTTTAATATACCCCACAGAATAAAATACATTTCCCCACGCGAAATAAAAAATCTAATTCAGAAACTCCCAAATAAGAAACCCCGGACACGATAAAATCAGTTCAATAATCTTACAAAATCTCCCACCGTCAGCCTTAGCCTTCCTAAACAATATTTTCAATTCAATTTTAAGAACAGGATACTTCCCCCAAACTTGGAAACATTCAATCATCCACCCCATTCCGAAACCCAACAAAAATCATTCCAAAGTAGACAGTTACCGGCCCATCAGTTTACTACCCGTTATTGCCAAAATATTCGAAAAACAAATCCTTGCCTGATTAAACCAGCATCTCAAAAACATTAACTTAATTCCCAAACATCAATTCGGTTTCATTGCTCACCACTCAACTGCACACCAACTACTTAGATTAACAGAACACATCCACACTGCATTTCAGAAAAAACAGCACACAATTCCTCGACATCACTCAAGCATTTGACAGAATTTGGCACCCGGGACTAATCTACAAACTAATAAAAGCAGGAACTCCAACCTACATTATTCACATCGTCAAAAGTTTCCTATCAGATCGCACATTCTCAGTAATAGTCAACAATCACCCTCCACCCCACACATTATCAAACAGGCGTCCCGCAAGGCTCCCCTTTATTCCAACATTATTCAATATATACATAGCAGACATTCCATCATCATCAAATTCTAATATAGCTCAATTCGCAGACGATACAGCCCTATTCGCCTCAGGATACTCACTAAGTAACCTACGATCACAAATTCAAAATCATTTACACAACATTGAAACCTGGGCAAACCTCTGGAAAATTCAACTCAATCCCGACAAAACCATAGAAAAAATCTTCTCACTCAGAAGGTTTACCTCCCCCACTCCTAGTAATAAACAACTCTCCCATCACCTGGACCCCACCATCACAACCTATAAAATACCTAGGACTTCATCTGAACAAAACTAACCTGGAAAACCCATATAGACATCAAAATTAAACAAGCTAGAAATAAATTATTCCAACTCCGGCCACTAATCAACAAACATAAATCTCTGTCATACAGAAACAGTACAACATTATACAAAACAATAATCAGACCATTACTGCTTTATGCATGCCCCATATGGACAAACGCAGCCCCCACAAATGTCAATAAAATTCAAGTAATGCAAAATAAATGTTTAAGATTAATCACAAATGCCCCCTGGTTCATAAGTAATAAACAACTTCATTCAGAATTAAATATCAATACCAATAGCACTATTTGGTTTATATACTATATAAACCAAATAGCACACATATCACACAACTTTTACCAAAACCTAACAGACATACCAGCAGCATCCCATTACAAACTACCGAAGAATCCAACCCACACTAGAATAAAAAATAGACTCCCTTTTGGAGCATTCCTCAAAATTTTAGCCAACCACTATGCTTAACACCGAGGTTCTCCCCTAGAGACTCCTCTCCAATATATAGACTAAGTTAGCTTAGCTATTTTAACTAGATTAAATCTGAAAAAATACATCTGTAAAGTATTGTACTGAACGATGAAAAATGAATAAATATGTGTTATATAAAAAAAAAACGAGAAGACATGTGGGAGTATATCCAAACACGCGCCGCGCCCTTCGTCCTCAGCGTCTGCGCGCAGGTTGACAGGCTGACGGAACGCGACGCCCGCGGCGCGAGCGTTTAAACGGGATTCGCTCCGCCCCCGCTCCGCCCCCCACTCCGCCCCCGCTCCGCCCCCGCTCCGCCCCGCCCGCCCCGCTCGCCCCGCACCGCCCTGCCCGCCCCGCTCCGCCCCGCTCCGCCCCCTCCGCCCCCTCCCCCTGCTCCGCCCCGCTCCGCTCCCGCTCCGCCCCGCTCCGCCCCGCACCGCCCCGCTCGCCCTGCTCCGCCCCCTCGCCCCGCTCCGCCCCTGCTCCGCCCCCGCTCCGCCCCGCTCCGCCCCGCCCGCTCCACCCCGCTCCGCCCCGCTCCGCCCCGCTCCGCCCCGCTCCGCCCCTGCTCCGCCCACTCCGCCCCGCTCCGCCCCACTCCGCCGCTCGCCCTGCTCCGCCCCTCCGCCCCTCCGCCCCGCTCCGCCCCGCTCGCCCCGCCCCCGCTCCGCCCCGCTCCGCCCGCTCCGCCCCGCACCGCCCCGCTCGCCCCGCTCCGCCCGCTCGCCCCGCTCCGCTCCCGCTCCGCCCCGCTCTACCCCGCCCCGCCCCGCTCCGTCCCGCTCCGCCTCCGCCCTGCCCGCCGCGCCCCGCTCCGCCCCTGCTCCGCCCCCGCTGTCCCCGCCCGCCCCGCTTCGTCCCCGCTCCGTCCTCGCTCCCGCCGCCCCGCCCGTGCCGCACCCGCTCAGCCGCCGCTCCGTCCCCGCTCCGCCCCGTCCCTTCGCCGCCCCGCCCCACTCAGCCTCGCTCCGCCCCGCTCAGCCCCTGCTCCGCCCCGCTCTACCCCGCCCCGCCCCGCTCCGCCCCGCTCCGCCCCCCCGCTCCGCCCCGCCCCGCCCTTCGCCGCGCCCCGCTCCGCCCTGCTCCGTCCCCTCCGCCCCGCTCTGTCCCCGCCCCGCCCCGCTTCGTCCCCGCTCCGTCCTCGCTCCGCCGCCGCCCCGCGCCGCACCCGCTCCGTCCCGCTCCGCCCCGCCCTCCGCCACCCCGACCCGCTCAGCTCTCGCTCCGCCCCGCTCTGTCCCCGCCCCGCCCCGCTTCGTCCCGCTCCGTCCTCGCTCCGCCGCCGCCCCGCCCCGCGCCGCACCCGCTCAGCCGCCGCTCCGTCCCCGCTCCGCCCCCGCCCCTCCGCCGCCCCGCCCCGCTCAGCTCTCGCTCCGCCCCGCTCAGCCCCTGCTCCGCCCCGCTCTGCCCTCGCTCCGCCCCGCCGCGCTCCGCCGTGCCCCGCCCCGTCCCCGCTCCGCCCCGCTCTACCCGCCCCGCCCCGCTCCGTCCCCGCCCGCCCCCGCCCTGCCCCGCCGCACCCCGCTCCGCCCCTGCTCCGTCCCCGCTCCGCCCCCGCTGTCCCCGCCCCGCCCGCTGCTCGTCCCGCTCCGTCCTCGCTCCGCCGCCGCCCCGCCCGTGCCGCACCCGCTCAGCCGCCGCTCCGTCCCGCTCCGCCCCGTCCTTCGCCGCCCGCCCACTCAGCCTCGCTCCGCCCGCCGCCTGCCCGCCCCGCCTCCCCCGCCCCCCGCTCGCCCGCTCGCCCCCGCCCGCCGCCCGCCGCCCCGCTCCGTCCCCGCTCCGCCCCGCTCTGCCCCGCCCGCCCCGCTCGTCCCCGCTCCGCCCGCCCCGCCCGCCCCCGCCCGCTCGCCGCCCGCCCGCCGCCCGCGCCCCCGCTCCGTCCCCGCCCCTCCGCCCCCCGCCGCTCCCGCTCCGCCCCGCTCGCCCGCCCGCCCCGCTTCGTCCCCGCTCCGTCCCGCTCCGCCGCCGCCCGCCCGCCCGCACCCGCTCAGCCGCCGCTCCGTCCCCGCTCGCCCGCCCTCCGCCGCCCGCCCGCTCAGCTCTCGCTCCGCCCCGCTCAGCCCCGCTCCGCCCCGCTCGCCTCGCTCCGCCCCGCCGCGACTCGCCGTGCCCCGCCCGTCCCGCTCCGCCCCGCTCTACCCCGCCCGCTCCCGCTCCGTCCCCGCTCCGCCCCGCCCTGCCCCGCCGCACCCCGCTCCGCCCTGCTCCGCCCCGCTCAGCCTCCGCCCGCTCCGCCCCGCTCCGCCCCCTCCGCCCCGCTCCGTCCCCGCTCCGCCCCGCTCTACCCCCGCCCGCTCCCGCTCCGTCCCGCTCCGCCCCGCCTGCCGCGCCCCGCTCCGCCCCTGCTCCGCCCCGCTCAGCCCCGCTCCGCCCCGCTCCGCCCCGCTCGCCCCGCTCCGCGCCGCCCGCCCCGCCGCACCGCTCAGCCCCTCCGTCCCGCTCCGCCGCTCCGCCCCGCCACGCCGCCGCACGTTGTGCATTTTGGCGATTTCTGGCCAAAACCTCTGAGAGCTATAGTATGTTTTCTACGATGACCAACATTATTTTGGATTATCTTTATAATGTAAGGGAGCTGGTAACATAATACCAGAATAATGCACTGCTTAAATATGTGAAACATAAATGTACATTTTTCTATATAAACTTGATTGCATTTAATCAATTCACAAAATGACTTTAGAAAACTGTCGGGATTACGGATATATTAATTGATAATATTTGGCATAAAGAAACATGGTATTAATGTCATCTCCTGCCCTCTGCAAGGAAAATTCATATACAGTGCCCGAAGAACGAGAAGGAAGATCAATCTTTCACTAGGGTACATTTCTCCCTACGGTGATATTAGGCTCAGGCAAATGAGACAATGCATATTTGTTCAAGAATTTTAATTTTCGTTTGGGAAGATCCCTCAAGCTGGAAATGAAAGGAACAGAAGATCTCAACAGGCGATTAAACATCTCCTGAATTGGGTGCAGTCTTGAACATGCTCGCGAGAATCCTTCTCCATCCGTCTTATATCTTTGGAATAGAGTCTGGTCATGTAATACCATGAATATTTGAAAACATTTCTTGGCAGTTTCCAGTGCCTACTACTATAAAAAGTAATGCTGATGGCGTATCCACGTATTTAATTGTCAATAAAATTTTTCTAAATTTCTTAATTAAACCATCATCTATCCCCGTTATTTCTGAGGAATCTTTATACTTCTCAAAAAAACGTCTTGCTGAAGAGAATCTTTGCTATTAACATTATCTTGTTTGGAAAGCTTTACATTCAGACCCATTTTTATTTGATTTGCATTTGAATGCGTTTCTTGTCCATATTTAAACTGTAGTTACAGTATTATTTCATTAAAAACAATATAATACTAATTTTGTAACAATAACAATGTAATAGAAATAATTGTTCGTATGGAACATACGATTTATGTAAACAAATATTACTTTCCGATCAATTGAAGTTTTGATTTCATTTTTAAAAATTTAAAAAGTGTTACGATGAGTTTTTATATACGTTTCCTTTTTTGATGCCACATATTATGTAAATATTACTTTATGTACAATTTTTAATGAAATAAAATGTGCGTAATCCAGTTCAGAAGATGTAATTTGTACGTAAATATTATGTTCATGTAATATTAGTTAATAGTCATAATCTATTACAAAAACGAAAAGTATTCATTTTTTTGTTTATAATATTGAGTAAATTTGTTATTTCAGTAAAAAGAATCAAAATTTTCCTCTAGAAACAGCGTTGTAGAAGCAGTTCCCGCTCTCAGGACGGATCTCGACGAGTCATATTCGGCGGTCACGCGTGCTCGACGAAAAGTTAATTCTTTGTATTTACTAATGGGGCAAGTTGGGGCATGATTTTATAACTGGATTCGAAAGAGGATAGATTCGGCTAATAAATGAAATTAGAAACATCGCGGAATTCCGCGAAATTGGTAACTTTCATCCTACGTGAACTTACGAGAAATTAAAATTGTTGTATAAATTTCATGCAGTTTAATATTTCATCCCACATCGGTATTATGGATTAATGCATTATAAAACAAACATGAAAATACTCTACAAACCTTCAGGAAGAGAATCCATACTGCCAGTTTTCTCTGCACAACTTTCTATGGCCACTACTTACAAATAAAGACGGTCTCGCTATGTTACTCTCGCACTGCAGGTCTATCGAACGCCATGAAGGGTAGGTTCGGGTGACTACTGGTGCCAAGGGAATTGACCCAGAGACACGAAGTGGGCAGAAACAGATGCCCCCAAGTATACAGTGTGTCGTAGTATTAGCAAAAGTTCAGTAAACGCGATTTCGTTTTTGAGGTTTTGGCCAGGATTTCGGGAAAATGCACCACCGTGCGCCGCCCTGCCCCGCCGCGCCCCCGCTCCGCCCCTGCTCCGTCCTCGCTCCGCCGCCGCCCCGCCCCGCGCCGCCCCCGCTCAGCCCTCGCGCTGCTCGTCCGCGCCGCTGCCGTCGTCGTGTGATGTGCTGGCGATGGGCGCCCCGATAGCGGCAGGGACGGCGGTGACGCTTGCCATGTTCACTGCTTCTAGGTGCACTGGTTGTACCTAATGTGCATTCCATGCCGTTTTGTTGTTGCTCACTCATGTCACATTTGTTCGCGGCTTTACTGGCGTTGCTGTGTGGTAGTTCATTGCTTTCTCGAAGATTCTTTGAGTTCGTAGCCCTCCGCCGCCCCCGTAGGAGCCGTTGACGTCTTCTTTCTCTGTCCTCACTCATGGACATACTGCGTTTCTCTCTCCGTCGTTGATGCCTTTGGTACTCCTCCTATACGTTTGCTTGCAATTGCAAAGTCAGTAGCGTGAAACACGATCCTTTTTAATTGTACCTCCAACTACGACATTGATGTACTTCTAGTACAATGTTTACTATCAACACTACCAACTTTCACATATTAATCAGTACTCTATCTTTAATCCTTTCGCTTCTTAAAAATCGTGAACCCTATAATTACAAGTCTTCCAGAATTTCTTTCAAATGAGCAAGAAGTCTTTTTAGCCGCGTACAAAAATTAATAAGTACTGTAATGTGCTAAGTAACGAATTCAAAAATATTAGGCAAAACCATTTAGATTCAACGATTTCAAAGATTCTTCTCATTTGCCACTGACAACAAAATCATTGAAATCATTATAGAAATCGCTTTCAGACAAACGTTATCAGCTCTTCTCCCTTTTCCCCCTCCCCCACCATCCCAAGACGACTCTTCCCACCTTAACCGCGACCCCGCCTCCTCCATACCACCTTCGCTGATGCCGCATAGCCTTCCCGCCCCGTTGCCTCCGCCATTAAATCAGCAGCCGTCGCCGCCTCCTGAAAACAATGGCGGAGGGCGCCGCTCCGTTGGCCCTGTTATTATGTTCATTAATCCGGCGGATCCGGGAAACAATGGTGCCCGATCGCCCGCGACCGACGCTCGGCGCTGGGCCTTGCGGCCCGTCCCCACCCTCCTTCCCGCGTGCGCGGCAGGTGCTTCGCAGGAATGTGGGCGTGGCGAGGGGGGCTGGAGGACAACGCCCTCCCTAGGGACGCGCCATCACCACAGATGAATCGCGCACTCTGCCTGCAGGGCTCCAGGAATTCCTGCATTATCGTACGTCTGCTTTGGAGTGAGGGGTTTTCCCTAATGTTTGTAAGAAACGCTCTTGTAGATTCTGCGAAGTCACTACACGCTTAAACACGACAATGCATCGTCCCGGACGAGCCCTTTCAATGGCATTTGGAACTGCACATATTTCCATGCACTCATTTTGATCTGGAGAAACTTCACGTCCGAATACAACTTTGCTTCAACCGAATAGGTCACTATATCAGAAAGGCTTCTAAAATGTCGTACATTATCGGTATTTGTTTTTATAATGAGAAGTTCCAACTGTGGTTTTATTTAGATATTGTACGAAAATTGAAAGTAGTTCCTTACATGAATTGTGACGTTATAATTAGTTCTTCACACGGTCGAATTGCATTCTCGAGGGTTTTGCGTACAAGTAAATATGAATTTCAATGCAGTTTGTTGAATGAAGGGACTTTAGAAGGGATAGAAATAGTCTAACGCTATCTATTTAAAGTTATTGGTGTTATTTGAGGAAGGCCGAAGTAAAAGACAATCGTTCTCGAGCTTCTTCTCTTCATGGTTTTGCAGAACGGTACGAGCAACGATTATTTATCAAACGATAAAATTTACACACACAAAAATCTGGAAATTTTTGTTTGGTTGCTGACAATTATTATAATATAATAACATAATGTGTATTTGACACTTTAGGATCGTATTAATCCGACTTTTGTAGCCTGCGGTGTTCCCAGACTTGGGCCCTATTTTTTATTATCCTCGCCTGAGAATAAGGAAGATATGTGGCGAGCACGACGTATTCCCATCACCGCAACTAGCTTACTAGGTCTGCCTGAGCCTTTTCTTTGTTACACAGCTATAGAAACTGAGACTATTTGTATTAGAAATGTACAGCTGAGTTTTTGCCTTGTCAGAGAATCGAACGCTAGTCCGTGTTACAAAAAACTAGCACGCTGTCCGGCCATGCGAGTGGCAATTATTTTAATAATATATAGTAATTTTATTATTTTTCATTTCCTCAGCATATCGTTGCCAAACACATTAGGAAGACTTGAATTTCTTACTGTCATTATCCTCATAAAATTCTGCAGTGTACATTGACATGAATCAGGGATTTAATTTTAAAAGTACGTTATTAAATACGCTATCATGGATAATATCGCCACGTAATTCCCTCATACGTGGAATTTCTAGAATGGCATGCTCGCAACGCCGGCCTGCATTCACCGGTAGCCTGAGCACTCCTACTAAAATTTATGGCAACGAGAAGCATCTGCGTTGCTGGCATATCCTCCTGCATTCCAGAATGTACCCCCACACGGTCTAAAGCACAGATAGTAGGTGGAGCCTCCATCCATGACGGTAGTCTCGTCGCCCATCTACAGCACTAAATGAGATATGACAACGAGCACGGAGTATGTACTAGAATACGTTTCCCTTTCTTCTGCATTGTATCGTTGAGTCACTCGACATATACGATAAGCACATTTTTGAAAATTATTAGAATCTGGGTTAATAAGGGCAATTTAACGATTTTTCAAGTTTAATTAATCCGAGATTATATTTTTGCATGAGATTATTTACTACGTTGATGTCTTCACGTAGTACTAAAGATGAGTTAAATTTTTCCTCCATTCACACTTCATGGTTATCAGACTTCAACTTAAAATCCTTGGTTAAATTTTGCAATATTTTCTCTACCTTCTCTGACGAGACTCGGAGCCCCTAGATTAAGGGATGCGGCGTGAACGTAGATGGAGTTTTTGTTTCTGTATGAAGCAAAACGTCCCCCTCGTTTAACCACGACATCATCCGCCCTCCTCCTCCGCGGCCACTTTCAGCCGTCCGCTCGGGATTAGACGATCGATGCCGCTTCGCGGGGCGGGGCGGGAAAAAACACGCGCTTTTATCCGCCGCCACGAAACGAGCCGCTTACGGGCGGCGCTTTCATCTCCCGGAGAGGCCGGCGGCGCCGAGGATTCGGGCATTGCCAATTCCGCGCCAATGGAATATTCTCCGATGCTGCTCCGCCTCAATATTGCCCTGTTTATTTTCATTGTGGCCGCGGTCTGGAAGGGTCGACGGAAACAGCAATGCTGTTAGCCTGAGTGGCCCGGATTTGGATGGTCGTATAGTCCTGGGTTTCCGCTTGTGAGTCTATTAACTACGGCTAGTCTTGGATGGAAATTTGTCGACTCTGTCGGGTTTGAGTGGTTTCATACAACCGAGACCGCTTTTATCTCTGAAATTAGTGTAAATTCCGTTGTCACATCTGTGAATATTATGATATTTTATCCAATGTATTATTCATCTATATACTTATTTTCTAAAAATTAATTTATTTAATTGACCAATTATGTACAAATGAATTTCATCGGTTACTCAGACAATGCAAAAGCTTCTAAGATATTTTATCTACAAAAGTTTCATTGTTTCTTCACTTGCGTGCTCCCACGGAAACAAAACTCTTATCCTATTCCTCTCGACTTGCTAGTTTCCACAGCGACCGAAAACGCAGATAAAATTTAAACGACCCTACGTCTTTCCCAAAAAGAATTCCAGCGTTTTCGTCCCTTAGAAACGTCATCTCTGTTGCGCCGAAAATAGAAAAGGGGGAGCGAGAAGGCGCGGAAAGAGGCCGCCTCCAAACGTTATCGATGCACATTCATTTTCCTTCATTTTTCACGTCGCCCCTCAGCCGCAGGGTGCGCGCGCGCGAGGAGTGAGGGGCTCGCTCTCAATGCAGTAATGAGGCGGCTGCGCAACAATGAACGCCTTAGGAGAGGCGCTGCACCTGACTGGCGGCCTCCCGCCTCCGCGCCCTGCTGCTAGGCCTGTCACGTCCATTTAGAAGCGTCCTCGGAGGCGTTGGCCCTCATCGGAGAGACAGGACACACAATGACGAAGAAATATGTTGTTACATGCTGTCGTCTTGGAGCGTGTCGATTTGGTTGGGAAGAGAAATATTTTGACTATGTGTCAAAGGTTGGTTGAAATATAGTACACTATATATATGGAATGAGCAGCCCTGTTTATATATATTTTTTATATATTATATATTTTTATTGGTACAGAGTATTGTAAACAAAATTACTATTAACTTTCGACAATCATTTTTGGAATTTTGTTACTACTGCTTAGTTAAATATAAATCATAATCGGTTCATGAGAGCGGGGCCAAAGCGGATTCGTATCGTCGTTTTTTTTACGTAATGTTTGCAGTACATTATTTTCATCTCGTATTATCTTTACAGCGTATATAAATACTATATTAATAATATAACTGAATAATGCATAGAAATGCATAGAAAAAACAGTCATATTTTTCATTTTTTGAACAAAAATTGTTGTCTTTTAAAAAGTTCGTTGACTTTGTGAGAAATACTAGGTTTTATTGAAAAGCTTCCCTCCGATCTTGCTGACACATTCTCGAATATATTTTGAAAACAGGTATTTCTGTATACCTGTGTGAAGATTCGCTACCACATGCCCAGCAGATAAGGTTTACAAGTCTTAAGGATACAAGCCACTTCCACTTGAATAGTTCCTCCAATGTAATAAGTTGTCAGACCGTAAACTCCCATTCCACTCTGAATATTTAACGGATTGCGTTCTATCAGTCACATTTCTGACTTTCCAAATGCTCTCATTTAACCAATTCCGATATTCGTAAATATTTGTAGACACGGATTTCTTGAAATAGGAGTCAAACTCGAGAAGTAGGAAGTGATTCATTATTTATTTAATTTAATGATTAGGGAATGATTCATGATTTATTTAATTTAAAGAAGGTTGAACAATAGTTCAACCTTCTTTCTTAAATATACTCTCAATGTTCGTGTAGTATTGGTATGGTTAGAATTATCATGCACCTAACTAAATTCGGAAAAGGAAAATTACCGTTTAAAACGCCATCAATTATTTTTTATCAATACTTTTCATTTTCATAAATCGTATTTAGTTAATGGCCATCAAATGCTATTAGTAAGCACGTTTAAATGCGAAAAGGGAAAAGACACTCAAAATCCACAAATCCACGGATTTTGCCATTCGAGTACTTGCATTACGAGTGTGATCAGTGAATGGAAAACATACATCCGCCATTATGACGCGCTGTAACCAGAACGGAAAACAATCCTACTTGAAACGCGATCGGGATTCCATATACGGTCCAGAGAACGGCTGTTGTTAGATGGGAATAATCCGGAGCGCCCTCCCCCCTACCGACTACTCCCGCTGCCGGCATGTTCTGTTTCGCCTGCTGCTGCGATTTGGCCGGGATTTCCGACAGCATTTGGAACTGGACAGAGTATGTCAAAGCACTTGCGGGAGGGGATCTTCAACGTATTATGTCATCCAGAGGTTAAATTAAGTAAAGGAATATTTGCTTGCAGTAAGTGATTCACATTCATTGTCACATTAAAAGAAACTAATTATCCTGAGTAATTAATTTAAATTGTGTTACTGTAGGTAATTACAAAATTAGTTATAACAAGTCAAAAATAATAGAATGCTTAACTACCATTCCCATGGTAAAATCTCGTACATCGTAACAGATGGCAACATTAATTATCGCGTACCACACAATACGATCCGCAGGCGAATCATGTTTCTCCCTTCATGAAATTCAGTTTCCTCCTCAGCAACATCCCTCCTTCGTCTTAAACAGGGTGGGGGTGGGAGTAAGGTGATTCGTGGAGGGAGCTGTGGTGATGGGGACATGCAGAGCCCCCTACCGCGTAGAGGGGATCTGGCAGAAACGCTTTGTTGCGGGCGGGGCCGGGCAGCGCCCAAATCCCGGGCGGGCGCGGGCGCTTGTTGGGTGCAGCAAAGTGTGCGACGGGCTGCGGCGAGGCTTGTCGCTGGCCGTTTCGCGCGCTCGGCGCTGCCGCCGCGTGGATGAGGCCGCCGGCCGCGGCGCAGTGCGCCCAACCCCTTCGCAACGCGGCAGTTGCTATTAACTCATCATTTAAAACCGGATTTCCGCGTTACCGCATCTTTTCTTTACTAACTCGAAATTTGATGAAACCATGACGGAAATTTGAATCATAAAACGGACGTTCTTTTACTACTTGTTTTATTTTGCACGACTGTACACGTTTGGGGGGTTACCGCACGATATTGTACATTTTAGGTCATGCTGCCTGAAAATTGCATAGTTTACGATTTTACTGAACGAATTTGCAAGATTAACAGTTTTATTGCATAAAATATAATTTTTATACAATCAACTTGTTTATTTTTTTTTTAATTTCATTTAAGAAAAAAGTTTGTATGACATAGCTCAGCAGTGAGATACTCCTGCAAAAATATTTTCAAAAGACCAAATTTTTTCCTCTCCGAGACCCGAATTCAGATTCTCAGAGTTAACTTGCCACCACTCATACCACTACGTCACAGAAGCCCCGTATGGATTGAACTCGCAGACGCATACAAACGTAATTGCTACTTCATGTAAAATAACTCGAAAATCAAAATATCCTTTTCAAACTCCCAAAGCCTCAAGTTCATTCAGATCTATCGGGTAATTTCATTTTGGAGTTGAACAGCTGAACGGTTTAGCCGATAGTGTTGACCACACACGGACAGACGGAGTTTTGCCTTTAATCGATTTTTCGGTATCAGGGACCATGAAAACATGGATTCTGGTTACATCGAGTATTAGAGGAATTTCTTTCTATATTTAGCAACTGGATTTATCCACTTTTTCGTTACCTGAGCCTAGCACTAAGAGCTTTTCTGCCGGTAATTCTCCGTTTTCAGACGCACAATTAGAGAACTTTCTCTTCTTACGAAGAACTTTCGTAAGGTCGGGAAAGTAATAATGAAATACGAGGAATAAACGAATATATTTTAAAGGGAAAAAAGTGTTATTATGTTGTGCCCTCTATTTGGTCTATTTCGGCCCAATGTACGGTCTGTGCTCCCGGCGCTTCCCCGTGCTCAGCGGTTTCGGTTCTCTTCCGCTGTTTGCCCCGACCGTGTTCAGGTTAGTTGTGCAGCTGGGCAGAATTCCTAGTCTGCGATACATCCCGTTCTCTAACGAATAGGCTTCGAACTTGGCCACAGTGCAACTTCATATTACTGTAACTAGTTTTCAAATGTTCGATGTTCTGATTTCTATCCACTTAATTTGAGTTTTTGTGTAAGAGGAGTCAAAATCAACCAGCTACAAAATACATTTACGGAAATGGTAGGAAAAAAATAACTTTGAGAAATATTATTCCAAGTGAGCTAATTGATTATGGGAGTCAATAGATCCTAATACATTCAGATATTCAATGTAGCAGAAGAAAAGGAACGCTGGTAGTTGTGACTTTCCACGTTGGCGTTTCTCATCGTCGGTGTTCCCAGGAGGTAGTCTGTCATTCTTCTGTCAATCTGTCCAGTACATTATGGAGAGTGATATTTTGAAGGTTCTGATGTTTAAATAATTCATTACTATTTCCTTTAAAACTAAAATAGGAAACTGTAGTCTACAGATTTGACTTGGTGAAATCATGTCTTCTAAGAATTCCTAAATATGTTCTCAGTTCAATGCCTGAATCGTCGAGGAAACTAAAACCTTATATTCAGCAAATATCTAGTTGCTGTCTGTCCGAATATATGTATTTCTCTTTCACTCACTTAGTATAAGATGCAAGTATATTATTAGATGGGCGAAAATAAATCAATCAGTATCTTCATAGCATTTATTGTGATGGTGGTTTTAGATTTTTTGTTGTGCGATAGAAATCAAAATATCCTCATGGCCGCAGCATATCGACATCATCCTCTTCGCATCGCTTGGCTTCTCCGACTCGTTTTCGCTCTTCTCTTCTCCAGAGGCCTTTTTTGCGATCGCGAGATTGAATAGCAGAATTTTCTGCGCCCGCCGACGCGGCGGTTGCGTAATGGGTCCGGGAGGGAGGGTGTTTTCACTGCAGCGGGGGCGACGTCCGACGCGATTCCACAGTGCTCTAGACGGAATATCAATAAGCCTGAACTCGATGTGAGCCGCACCGCATCACCCCCCCTCCGTTTCTCAATTCGCAGTCCGGCTGCTGTTGTCCTCGTCCCTAAGATGTCTCTGACCTCCTCATTTTCATTGCCATTATCCGAAGGAATATTGTTTCATGTTCCTAAAGTGTGCGCCACATGAGCTCTCACTGTCATTACTCTTATGACCTGACAATGGTGTTACCGTTTCTGACATCACCAATGCCACCCTATTCCAGAACTTCTCCAAAACTCCGGTATGCTTGGTTTGTCTCTTAGTCTTCTGTAGTAAACCGAGTAATAAAAGACCAGTAAATACCTATGCGTAATTACATCAGCATATTTATTTTATTTTATTTTGGCATCATACATCAATCCAGAACTAAAAATGCAACGTACCAGTGCATTCCAGATTGGATCCCATCGCGATCAGTTTACCATGAGAGGACCTATGGGGAAATCGTATCATTAGAGTATATCTGACAACTTATTATTCTGAAAACACTAAGATGGTTCCATTTTTCTTTCGCGATCCACTTCGAGATTCCTGGTCCCCCCTCACAACACTACACAACTCCAACTACACCATTTCCAGTACACCAACTAACATTATTCTCCTGCCAACTCCCTTTCCACAATCGTATGCATCACCTCCGCCGCCACCGTGGCTGCCCGTGTCGCGGCGGACTCCGCCGCAGCGTCCAGATGGCAGTGATGAATGAGCGCTAGTGCCTGCGCGTAGACGCCGCCATATTCAATTCAAATGAGCCAGGAAAGGAGGGGGAGTTGCCCTGTGCTGCGCTGCCGCGAACGCCGCGCCATTCGCCTCGTAGAATTGCCAATTGCGAGCGAGATAAATTTCCCCCAGGTTCCAGTAAGCGCAGAGGTTTGCCGCTTGGAACTAGTATTATTGCTGCACATTTTTGGTGGTTATTGCACTGCGTTTTTTTTTTCTCAAAAAAAATGTGGTGTACCTTAAAGTATCGCCCGATAAATGGCAGTTACTTAGAGTGAACGAAACAGCAGGTTCCTAGTTTCGTTGGACTGTCATGTTATTTTTAGTGCGTTGTTTTATGGATGACTGATCAAGAGATGAGTTCTTATAGAAGTGAACTTGGGGCAGTGATAAACTTTTCCGATTGCCGATTTGTGATCGTTCTCGAATCTCTCGATCTTTTACTTCTTCAAATTTCAACAGAGCTTGTAGTATCACGGTCAGAGAATCAAGCGTTTTGGAATGGATCATTTTCTAATCATCCTCCATGATTATGACACAAAAACATTACTGAAATTAAGTTATGTATGTGGTAAATGTAGTAAAATGATGCAGAGGTGGAATACGGAATAAAGTAGCTATGATATATTTCAAGTATGATAGCTATGAAGACTGATATAAAGATACTGGTATAAAAACCAGTAGACAAAGGATAAAGGTTTAAAATTGTCGTTAAATTAGACAACGAAATATTCAAATGGCGAAAAAAAACAAAGATTAACATTTTCATATTCTCCAGTAATTTTCACGTTCTCGAGATTCGAGGATTCGAAATGTTTTGTTCTGAATAATCATGCATTATGAATGTGATAACTCAGTTATAGTTAATTCTAACAATACTGCGTTATAAGCAATATTATAAACAGCATTATAAGCAATTTTATATTTTTGTCGTAAAAGGATGCATAGGTATAGAAGCAGATTTAACGAGACGCAGATTTACCCAGAATTTACAAACAGGTAAATATGAAATGTAAATATTTGTATGAGTTGTGGTAAATATTGTCGAGTATGAAATGTAAATAACACTCGAAAGAAGAACAATGCAATATTTTGTGTTATGTTTTTATTTTTTTTTTATTTTCGAGTATTACAACATACAGAAACAAAGTGAAAAGAATTGTTCCAGCTACTGGCCTGAAACTGGATCATAATGAACTTTGCATTTTATCCAGTTCAAAAATGGCAAATAGTTCTAAAAAGAGGTATTCGAAATGGCAAAGTAGATACGCTATGATTTTCATATAATTTATTATTGGAATGAATGGAAGCTTTTATGATACAGAGTGTTAACGACACTCAATTACATATAAGAAGAATTTATTGAATCACACATTTAAGCAATGTTCTTTTTCGAATCTAATTGACTATAGTCAATGTCTTAATGCAGTATCAGTGCAGTTCTAACATCCAATGATACTAAATAAATGTACAGGTGGTGGGAATGTGAACATTTTTTGTGGAAACCGAGCAGGTTTCATCTATCTGAGGTCTTCCTTTGCTTCAGATTTCTACTTCGTCCGCCTGGCGTAACCGTTATAGGCAGGTGAGTCGTCGGTGGCGGAGACTAAATAAATAACACATAAGCAATACTCATCCAAGACTGCGTTCCCGATGTTTAAGTTCTTCCATTTGCATTTCTTCCCTGATTACATTAATACAGTCATCTATCTCACTGCCATTTTGTGTTGTTTCTCTCTCTCTTTTTCTATGTCTCTCTCCCTCTCTCTCGCTGTCTCCCTCCCTCCCCCTCTGTGTCTCCCTCGCTGCCTCTCCTCTCTCCCCCTCTCTCTCCTTCTCTCTCTCTCCCCTCTCTTTTCTTTTCTTTCTTCGACACTGTTCGCTTAATTCATTTTCTTACCATTACTAGCACGTTGTTCTTCACGCTCCTCTTCACCAATCACCTCTTTCCGCTACACCTCGCATCTTGACTCCTGCATCCCCGCAGCTCCCATGTTGAGCGTGGTTGCCTACTCTCAAGAGCTGTGCCATTTCTCTTAGGGTCTCCTTGGCGTTTACCCTCAAGCGATGCTCCACCGGAAGCGATAAAGAGACGAGAAAGGATGCAGACGGAACGAATTCTTGTTTGGAAATGTGAATGGTGTGACGATATACTGATTTTGTCAAATAATTAATTTCGAGTGACAATCAGAAGGAAAGTTTTTCATATAAAACGACTAATCCGTAACATTATTGTAATGTTGTTTCTTTATAAATTCGAATATTACACTCAAATTTTCAACATAGTTTTCTTTTTTATTTATAGATACGATAACTTCGATTTAATAACCTGATCTCAGTATCCGAAAAAAGAGTATACGTTAATTCAGATGAGAATCACCGGGAGCGGTAGCTCAGTGCATCAACTGATGTCACTGCAGCGCCTCTGACCCGGAGGTCCTAGTTTCGAGTCCTGACGGCGGCAGGACTTTTGACACTAGCTTTTCACCTAGGTCGAATTCAGACGCTGCCTGGAAGAGAATTCTAGAGGCCGGCTGCTCTGATCGGTAGTTTTCCGTGGTTTCTCCGATCAACACCAGGCGAATGCCGGAGCAGTACCCTACCAAACGGGCCACGGACCGTGCGCGATCTTTCCTTCCTCTTCCTTGTCCTATCCTCTCCCCCTTACACACACACACGCTGACATGCACTACACTACCACATATTCCAGGAGACCGGTCGGGAGCTTAGAGCTCGTCCCGGCTGGGACGGTGCCCCGCTGGTGGGAGAGTCCTGGTTAGGGGGAAATCCCACTAGCCGACGGTAGGTCGGCGCCGGATCTCGCCATCCAGCGGAGGAAGATCACCGCCATCTCCCGAGAAAAAAACATGCACTACACTAACGGGACTAATGACCAAAGTAGTTGACACGCCCGGAAGCACGAAAAAAACAAACCAAACCAAACCAGATGAGAATCGATTTAATTATTGGGGGGGGGGCGGAATCCGGGAACCGATAAACGCCAAGGGAAGATGAGGGCAAGTGCCCAACGATATGTGTAGAAGCAGAGGTGCAAGCTTGGTGGGGAATGACAGGAAGGAAACGAGGAGTCTGAAGCGCTGTTGTGCGTCACACAGTGGTCCCAACTGGACCAACCAGATAAATAATTAAAAACTAGCGGTCTGCAGCAGCGCAAAGTCTGCAGAACAAATCCACACAAAATGATTTTCCAGGAAGTAGCATGCACATTATTCAATATTAACAAATGAAATACTTTTGTGACCGCAATAAATTTAATATTTTTACATAAATAGGCCTCATGAATACTGCAATAAGTTACTATAGTACATTCATATAGTACATTTCCTTCTATATCAAGAATATCAAAAAAAATGTTGTTCCTTAACTCAACACGTTAATAGAAAATATTTAATGGCGGTCTGTCTCTTTCTTGCAACCTCGCTGTCGCGTGGCGCTGTGTTGTAAACTGTAACGAACTGAGAACGATAATTTAGATGGTACACAGTGTGCGAATAGTGTAAATAACTCCATCAACTATTTGCATTATCCAGTCAATATTGAGACAATTTCATTGTTTATCTATTTTTGTCGAGTTCCTGCGTATCCAACAAAACTTCTCAACATGGCCGGGGACTGCATAGTTTTCTTTCAATTTATGGGATCGTGGCATGGCCGGAAACTGCATAGTTTTCTTTCAATTTCTGGAATCGTCGGAAATTAATAATATATATAAACAATAATTGAAAAGTATTTAAACCCAAATTTCTTATCTTTTAGGTGAGTATCATAGAGTGAGAAAAGAATTTTTTGTATACCATCATTATAAACGATCCTTTTCGATACCCCGAATCGTGCATAATCCAGTATTTTATCGCACGCTACATGACGTCATCGCCATTATTAAACGCGACATGACGTCATCACACATTCAGCCTATAGTAACGAGAGAATCGTGGGAGGTAGAAGAAGACGGAACAGCCAACCACCGTTTTCTCGCACGGATGTCAACAATGCCATCTTGAATTTTATTTCCAGAGGGCGTTGGATGTCAAGCACCGAGACGTCAGAAGAAAGTTGTTTCGCGAAATTAAGTTTGATTCTCTTGTAAATTTATAATGCTGTTATACAAAAATAGCGTATGAACTCGTTTATAATGTTGCTTTATTGCATTCGTAAATTTGAAAACTCGCTCCTAACGTCGCTCGTTTTCAAAACAAGTACTCATGATTTAAAGATTAATTAAAAAATTGTATGGATAGAGATGTTTATTATTGATGTGAAAATCAAACATTATTAATTATAATCATTAATTATAATCAGCACATAAAATGAATATAAAGACAATGGCAAAAAATTCGAAATTGAAAAAAATGGCTGTCATCATTAAATTAAATTATTAAAATTAAACATTAGAATTAAAAGTATTTCCAAATGACGGCGCAATAGAAAAGCATTATTTAAAAAGAAAGTGGCTGAACACAGTTTCGCGGTTACTCCACTCGCCTCGCTCGAGTAAAAAACCGTTAAGATGCACGTATATATGCTACCATCAACTTAATTATGCAGGGTTGGTATTGCGACCTCAGCTGAGAGACATTGGCGCGCAAACGCACTTCCATTGTCGAGATTTCGAAGAAATACGACTATATATAGTCGTATTTCTTCGAAATGTGTATGTGTATATATATATATATATATATATATATATATATATATATATATATATATATATACACACACACACACACATTCATATGACGCCACGAGGGGTAATTGTTGGAGAATTTTTCAGCCGTGCGTTTTCACAAAAGATTGCCTCGTCAGTAAAAAACCGTGGTAATTCACATCTGGGCGGCATTGAAAAAATTAAATTTTGACTAGTGGTAGCAGTGTGTTTTGAGCGCAAAAGCTAATAGTGAGCTGAAATTGTATGTCGCACGAATAATAACAGAAAACAATTTTCTGTTCGTCTAAGGAAACATTGACAACAGGGTGACATTGACAAAATTCTTCCATCATTAATCATTTTCACGCTGAGATAAACTAAATGTTCTCGAATAGTTGTCTTTCAGCATTTTCCCTTGTGGCAAGCTAGGAAGTGGGTAGCCACGCTTTTTGAGCAACCCAATCCATCATTCTGTTGCTCTCCCAAACAATTTACTGAAGCTATCATGTTAGGTGGCTTTCAAAAATACATTGTTGGTCGTATATCTGCTTTGAAACGTGAGACGAAGACGCTGCGATATGCGCATTCGACGTCATTTGGGTCTACTGTGGGGCGCGGCGGGCAGATGGGAAGCGGGGCGTGGCGGGGGGCGGGGTGTCTTTCAGCCGCAGCTGACGGCGCAGGAAATTGAGTCGCGGGCGGCTATTCGCCTCCCGGCCAGCGGCGGGCGGCGGGCGGCGTGCCGTCGCCGCCCCGTGTTCCAGCGGGGAATCAGCAGCGAAATCCCCGCCGGCCCCGTCCTGCCCTGCTGGGCCCTGCCCTCCACGGTGTAGAGAACGGCGAGGGGGGGACTGTGGTTCAGACGCTTGTTCACTTGTGTTACGAGTTTAATTATTTAATCTTTAAATGTTAATCTCTTATGCTTGTCTTTTGTTGTGAGGATTGTGTGCTTAATTCGGCCACTTTCAACAAAATATAGATTTTCGTATTTATATGGAGAAAATGTCTAATTCAGAGTGAAAAAATGCCTTTCAGAAATGACATAATTTTAGAAATTTATATTTTAAATAATATTTCTGTAACAGTTTAAAGTGAAAGCTGGGTACCTTTAGCAACATCATTAAAATTACATTGGAGGCGATAGAAATAAATGTTGCCATGACATTTTAAATTTGACTTTTTCGAAACATCATGATCCTTGAGACTTCAAGATTCATGCCTGGCTCTGACTCATCATTAGAATTCTAATGTACGTTAGTGAACATTTTTTGAATTCCAATATCTATCAGTACTTCAGATTCTGCATAAAAGTTAATGAAATCTTTAGACTAATTGATAGTTAACAATTTAAACTGTATTAAAATATTCCCAGTGTAGCAATACATATTTTCTTTCATTCCTTTGTTCTGTTATTGCCATACAATAAAAATGTTTACAGTAATGTGGTTTTCGTCAGATAAAAATAATATAGCTGCTTTGAACACAGTTATGGCTATTTCTTTTTGTTATCCTTTGCTTGTAATTTTCGTGCTTGTTTCCCCGAGCCATCTTAATTTTGTTCATTACCTTAATTGACACATCTTTCTTTGCTTTTAGCATCTCAATTGTACGTTTCATGCTCTTTTCTTTTCATGAATTCCTGTCATTTCTCTCCTTCTCCTCAACTCCTCGCACCTTTCCCCGTAAAAAAAGACTCCAGTGCGTGTGGCAGAAAGCCGCATTACCGCCTTAGAAGCGGGCGCCCCCTCCACCGCCCTGGCTGAGGGCCGCGGAACTAAAACAGCGAAGGTGGAGGGGCGGTGGGGGATGGGTGAGGGGGTGGGGGACATCGTAAACGCGATAAGGAGCGCTAGCGAACGTCGCTTTACGGCCGCTGGCGCGAAACGGCCGCGCAAGACGTCCTCACGCCTGCCGCCTCTGCCGCGGCGCGGCGCGGCGCCGGCGCGGACGTGACCCGCTCACCGGCGGATGTGAATATTTAATGTCTCCGAAATAGATAGGCCGCGCAGGCAGCCTTTTATTTTCTTTCGCTTTTTTTTTCTCGCTCATAAAATCGATTTTCATACTTCGAGGTAAATGGTGGACGGCGAATAGTCACCGTGCCTTACCTTCTCCACGAGGGACGGTACATTTTATAACCGGTGGTTGAGTGATGGGTCGTTGTCCCGGTAGAGATAGAAGGACTTGCGGGAGAAAAGAGAGGAACAGTGAATTTTTGATGGTTTCATTTTGTTGAAGAATGATATATCATTATTGGATATTGCCAGTACAATTCGAGTACCGAATTACCAATAAGGGTACCAATTGAAAAGAATCGTTTTTGTGGTACCGTAGGTGCTCGATGAAGCATGCGATTATTGCACATTTTTCATTCTGTAATTTAAGAGATGATGTGTCCCACTTGCAGTGCCATTCTCCGACGTCTTTTATGTCATGACAAGCTACACAGAGAGCAATTTCAACTTCTCTTTACTCCAAATGTTTCTGTTTCCTTTCTTATCCACGGGGAAATATCCTAGCTTTATGGTTCGCGGCTAGATATAGATTTCCGGTTTTATCTTATTGCTTCAATCAAGTGGAAACGGCGCGGAACGGAGCCCGCATGCGAGTGGCGGGGCTCTCCAGAGCCCATTTCGCCCCTCCCCCCTTCACCGACCACCCGCCCCACCCCTTGCCACGTCCCTGCCGCAGCTGGCTCGCCCTTGGCACACAGTGGGCCCAGTCACCCCACGCTAATAAGCGACATTTTCAATTACTATGGGATTTCTTATTTTTATTTCTATAATTACTTTTGGTTTGTGATTTCGAAGTGAACATTCCAACACATACAATATAATAAATATATGTTGCGTTTATTGCAAAAATAAAATCATGTGAAGTTGTAAAATATTCGTTTTAAAAATTGCCATTATTAATGCATTATGGTTTTGTGTGGCCATCTTAAACTCCATTTAACATTAATTTGCTCCTGAGGTTTCGTGAAACATAGCGTTGGAACTGGTGTTCTTTAATATCTTGTGGTAATTGACAGCGATAAAACTGAAGTGTTGTACTCCAACAACGCATGAAACGACTCCATAAAAGAGAACATTAAATATGTTGATGAAATATTTTCTTATACTTTATTTCGTGTGCAAATTGCATATAGTATTACTAAAGTATTACTATACTTAAATTCCCTTGTTATAAAACCACGAAAATTCTCTTCACCCTCATAAACCATTCAGTAATGGGAACGTAACTAGACAACAAACAAAATATATTTTGATCTGTTTTACCTTAGTTGCAAAGTTGCATCTTAAAATATTGATGTAGCGAAACATTCTATATATCGTATTTCTTTAACTAGGTAGGCCTCCTGCAGAACACCGGTGCATTCGCGTCTCCAGGGCACAGCATAACGCATTATCCCACCACAGAATACGATAGGACATGGCAAAGCTGTGTTCTGTTAACATGTATGTCTCAAAAACTGTGTTTCAATACTAGAGCGTTTATCATTAATATACTTCTAAGAGATAATTTGTTCAATACAATATTCATAAGACTTTGATATATTTATGCGTATGAAAAAGGTAAATATAATTTTTTTAAAAATGCAATTGGGTATAATGCGGTAGCAGTTAATTACATAAATAAGATATGAAGCTAATCACCATCGAAGTATCACAAGGAAATGCAAACTTTTACCGTACATATACTTTCAATTTGCACGTAAAATAAAATGCAAGAAAATACTTCATCTACAGGTGATGTGTTCTTTTGTGGAGTCTTCTTGAGTTGGAGTATAAAACTGCACTGTTTCGTTGCTCTTAATTACTACTTCTTGAAAAGCAGCAATTCCTCCTTTATGTTTATTTATTTATTTAGTCAAAGTACAGTCAAAAACTGCATGTGACGTAAATCATCTGCGCACGCTTTCTTGAGTTTCAGAATCCCTTCACAACAATTTAACTATTAATAGTTGAAAGATGAAAAACAATAGTAATAATAATAATAAATTTAAAAAAGCGAGAGATTAACATTTCAAAAACTAGATATTTTCGTTGCCGAATTATAGAAAACTTATTTTTAACGGTAAAGGAACGAACAGATTTTATTTTTCTGTATTGTTAACAAAATAGAAACTCATCCCAAGCTCTACTACCACTACAAGCAAAAGGAAAGTTCAACAAAACGTGCGCATGGTGAAGCTACATATACGTCCAGAAGCAAATCAAGGGGCCATCTCAGTATTTGCTCAATGGATCACGGAAACTGGACAAAAACCCGTTCGAGATGGGGATCATTGACCCGGAAGCTGAAGGACATTACTTGTTACAGGCATATTGAGTCTTTTTTTAAATTATACAATGCAAATGTAAACTAATTCATTATACTGTATCTTGGTTTTGTTAAAGTAAACATTATTTTTCTTTTTGGTTATCAGAATAGTCTCTAACTGTATAGAAACAGTTTTGCAGCAGAAAATAATTTGCTTTTAACTTAAATTTGTGTACCAATTTTAATTGTTTAATTTCATCTGGCAATACGTTGTAAAGTAATGTACATGTATTGTATGTGGATTTCTTGTAGTGAGCTGTTGATGCTGACACTTGATGAGCATGATTTCTACGTCGAGTGTTGTAACTATAAATATTAGTATTACATGAAAATAAGTTCCCACCGTTTAGTAAGTCAGTTTTGACAAAAACTACAGACTCATAAATAAATGGGCAAGGCAATGGTAAGAGTCCAAGATCAATGAAAAGAGGCTTGCACGGATCACGTGGATGGCATTTTTTCATTATTCGGATAATTTTCTTTTGCAATCTAAATGTCTGGGCACCAAAGGATGAGCTTCCCCAGAATATTATGCCATATACCAGGCGGGAATGTACATTTGCAAAATACACGCAACGAGCTGCGTGAAGGCTGACAGAATAAGAAAGAATTCTGAATGCATAATATAATGAGCTTAATTTAGTGTTTAATTCCGTTATATGTACATTCCATTTGAGGTTTCATTGAATTGAGTGACCTATCAATTTTGTTACCGTAACATCAGCTAACAGCATATTGTTCATTTTCTGTGGAGCATACGATTGCCGATTTAAAACACAAAATTGCATTGAGACAGTTTTTCCTTCGTTAACTTAATTTGTTATTACAAAACCAATTTGAAACTTCTGAAATTATACCATTTATTGTTTCTTTTTTGCAAAGAACATTCGTGTCATCGACAAACAGAACTGTTAGAGGGCATATCGTTTACGTACAACAGAAAGAGGATAGGACCTAAGAACGAACCTTGTGGGACTCCATGTTCAAAGTGGTTTAACGAAAGTAAAGAGCAAATTTGTATTAAACGGAGGCGAGCAACATCCATACTAAGCTAAATTTTTTTATTTAAATTGAGAATTAAAGGAGAAAAATAGGAAATTAGTGCATCATGTCATCCAAGTAATATATTCTGACTGCAATAAAATATAGTGATGATCTCAAAATTCCCACTTTCTTCACCAACATTCTAAGAGACTTGTTGGCTAATCTAGTAGAGCCTTCTTTTGTAATGAGTACTGGTCACGAATTTTAAAATCTTTAAAACGCCCAAAACCCTTAATCCAAAACAAAAGATGAAATTAGAAACAAAATTTTGATCTGATTAAGAAAAATCAGTGAAAGAATCGGATCTGCTGTCAACTCCTACTAATTGTCTGAAAACGACGACACATTTTCGGGTTCTGTGTTCTCCGATTTGGGCCCATTGTGCAACGTCTCCATCGCCCGGGGTCACTACAAAGCGAAGACGTACTTAAAGCGGCGACCGCTGCCGCTGCCTTTACGAGGCTTTTTACTGTGCCGAGGGCGGGCGAGGACGACGGAGCGGGGCGGGGGCGGCGGGGAGCGAGGCTGGGTACCTGCCAGCCGTCCCAATGCCCCACTGCGCGATGCGGGCGGCGAGCGAGGGAAGGACGGCTTGGTCCAAAGTGGTGCCCAGCGGGAACGACGGCGCTCATTTGCGGGCATGAATGTAGTGCAACCCACTGTGCACTCATCCATCTTGAATTTGTGGTGTAAAAGTGCGTTTGCTGCATGTTATTTGAGGATCGCCTGTTTTTCCTGTCTCACATTCCAACCCTGCTTCACCATCATGAAAATCATGTCATCACCCGTCCATCAAACGATTCATTCCAGATATGGCCATAAAGGCTTGGGTTTTGAGAATAATACAATTGTTATTGTAAATTACCCGCATTGAATTTCCTTTTAAGAAATGCAAGTTGAAAAAGTACGGGCGAGAAGCAGGGAATACGGCGGCAGGGAATAGGAAAATAGATATGAGTAACCCGCATATTTCATTAAGTGATGAGTAGAGTCCAACGCGTGATAATTAATGAGAGTACGCCTTTTCCTTGAATAAAAAATGTGATTGTATACTCAATTATTCCATCTTTTTTGATAATTTTAACATAGGAATAAACTTATTTCATAACTAATATCCAACCAAAGCTATCCATTCTCTGCCATTTCCGTCTTAAGGCATTAGAGTACAAATTTAGGTCACTACAAGCAGAACCTGTGATGGACTTACCAGGTTCATAGCTGATCCTCGAGGCGGGATCTGAGGATTCTGCGCCTTTTATTTCATCGCCTTCTCTCCCTTCATCTTCGTAATATTACTCACGCTTTCTGTCATATTCCCTGCAGTGCACTGATAAATCAGCAATATGCGATGCAAATGCGTGAATTTAACACTCTGAGGAATTCGTTAACTTGACCAACTCACCATTATTTATCATGAAATGAATATAATCGAGACAATAAATATCCTATAGCAAATATTCAGAAGGAAGCAACGATGTTTGTAGATTCGTAACATATAGATTGCTTATGGTTTAGAGAATCAACACAGCGAGTCGTGCTTTGTGCGGGTGGAATGTGGACGGAGTGGCGTGCGTGTGGCTGGCGTCGCGGGGCGGCGGCGGGTTTCTCGTTTACCTTTTCATCGCCGCGTACGAGCTGGCGCGGTTAAGCGCCAAGATCGGCGTGTGTCCTTCCTCTTTGTTGCGACTCGTTTTATCTCGATGTTCTCTCTTTCTCTGTCTCGCATTTTTTTATTTTTTATATTTTGCTCTCTTCTGCCGCTGCACTTCAACCTGCCCGCCGACCTCTCCAGCCCCCTCCCCGCCCCCTCTCCGCCCTTCCCCCACTCGCGCGCATAATGCTCGCGATGCGATGTGGGCCCCTCTTCTTTTGCCGCGCCTTTTGTTTATTACCTGCGTTTCAGTTTTACTGCTTATTGTACCCTCATTTTTCATGCAGTTTTCAGTAAAGTTAATCTTCATATTCAACCCACAAAAATGTCCTTTTAAATTTTTTTTCGTTAATTTTTTTCGAGGATTTCTCTCTTATCATGACTCTTTATTAACGTACAGCGTTTGTAATATTCAAAGTATTAAGACGTCATGCCATTTTTTATAAATGACATGACATTTTGGAAAAACATTCAATGAAAATATCTTAAGTGTTTAAGGGAAATGAGATTAATGGGATTAATATTTTTTTCCTGTCCTGTAGATGACGCTAGACGTTTTTTTCTTAAATATCGGACTAGGCGTGTTCACTTGAAGAATGATGGCCTCATTCTTGATATTTTGCCATTTTGTTTTGTATGAAGCACATGTGTATATCAACGTTAAGTAATGAGCATTTGTTTAACTAAAATTCACCGCTACTCGAAGGCTCGCCAAGAGAAACTGGTGCCCATACATAGTTCAGAAGCAATAAAAACTCCTATATCATTTTACATAGATAACAGGGGCATAAAAATGTATTCTGAAAGAAGTATAAAGGAAAAAACTATTTTCAGAATCTCCATTTATTCCATCTTACTGGTTCAATAATTGGAGTTACCAGTATTCTATGTCATCAGGAAGCGTTTTCCGTCAATTTCTGTATTTATTCTTCATTACTATCCCTCTTTTTCATTGCTCCATTTTCCTCCATTTTTACATCGCTATATTCTCCTTTCACAGTATCGATTCCGTTTGACGGCGAAATTTCATCGTGTGCGCTAAAAGATCCGACCTTGCACTTCCTTCTCGTTGCCTTCCGCTCGTTTTCTGCAGCGCCGGGTCATAAGCGCCGCGGAGCGCAGATTGATGGCGGCCGGGGTGAGGGGAGAACGGAGGCGGCGGCGGCGAGGCACGGCTCCAGCGCGTGGGCGGGAACAACGCCGTGCCGTAGTTACTCTGCGATTTAAGAGCCGCCGGAGCGACATTTAATGAGTAGTTTCGGCGGCCTAC